>CM059576.1:111106148-111774328 GCA_030386875.1 Morinoia aosen
ATACACACACACATACAGATATATATATATATATATATATTAGTGTAGGTTGGCAGCAGGTCATTTTGCAAACACACTTCGTTAAAAGTTAGATGGCACATATCCTCCATTTTTCCATATCCTCCATTTTTCCATATCCTCCATTAATAAGAACTACCAAAAATTCTACAAACTTGGTGATAGCTGGCTACAACTTTTAGAATTTTATGGCTTGCCGCACAGTGAATTACAACCATGCTTTTACTCTGGCAGTTGTAACCAATCCTCTGAGTGATTTTTAAGAGTAGCTGTCAACTACATTTTACAACTAATTACAACATAGTTTTAACTCACTCGAGTCTATGAAGAAAACCACGGATAATTCAAGTAAATCACAGCAAACACCAGGAATATTACAGAACAAAGCACTAAGTTATGTACAATATTACGTTCTCAGTTACAGTGAGAGACTACTCACCATCTCCCTGGTGCTTGTTGCTTTAGATTACGCACAAAGATATGGTGCCGGCGACGGCGGTATCTGGCATTCCTTGCCGGCTGTTAGAAACACGTTCGTAACGACTGTCATGAACTTTTAACTACTCGTACTTTAATTCGGGTTTCTTGGATATTATAGATTACATCAAAATTGAATTAAATAGTGAAATATATACGAGTACTTGTGTGCAGGTTGAGTTTTAAGGTGAAAATTTTGAACTGACTTTGTAAATATGATACGAATACCGTTATAATCAAATAATTTTGCTGGATGTAAAACGTAATAAATAAAGGGTGTTACATGGAGACGGGTCGAAGTTAGGAGTAAATAAAACCGTGTCATTGGTAAAAATTTACTGGTTTTTCAATTGGATCTTGTTGTGTGATTCTTGGCATTTATGTGTGAAAGATAATATCGCCCAAATGTCCGCCAAGGCTTTGGCGGCACACCTCCACTCGATGGTCAAAATGCTTGATGTCGCTGCATAGTTGGTCCTCGATCGCACCATATATTATGCCTTATGATTTCATCCTTCAGCAGTTGAACTGTTACTGGTTTGTTTGCATAAGCCTTAATTTTGTGATAACCCCAAAGGAAGAAATCTAAATGCGTCAAGTCACACGATCAATTGGCTCGATGAGTCTATTGATTTAAGTTGCACGTTGTTCCAAAAGATGATGCGACCTGGGAACTTGTCATTTAGTAAAGCATTGTTGCACTGGCTGTGTAGCACGTGGTGCCGTCCTGTTGGAGCCACAAATCTTCAACATCCACAGCATTCAATTTGGACCGTGAAAGTTGTCCCAATTGCACTCTCGGTTGGTCGATTATGTTGTCCAAAAAATCGCAAATTGCGCGAAATGCATTTTTATTTTAACGTTCATTTTCCTAATAGGCTTCAATCACTTCAACTAGTTGTTCGATTGTAAATATTTCCTTACTTATGAGCCACTCTGTATTTTACACGAAAATGCGAGTAAAAAAAAGAATAAAAGAAAAATTTTTATTTCCAATATCGATGACACGAAAAGCTCATAATGGGGTACTGGTGGGTTAACTGTCTCCACTGTCAATTTGTGGTTTTCTTCTGATGTTAAGGTTTGGTTAAAAGTAGGTTCGCTTAATAAAATGATTATAGATTTTTATTATTTTTAATTTTTGTTTTGTTTCAGGCCAATATGAAACTCTGGGACCTTGCAAGAACTGAAGAGGAAGATCCCAGATATTCATTATTTACATTTATGGAAAGTAGATAAATTGCATGATAAATAAATATTAATTTACAAGGATAACTTCTCACATGAAAAATCCAATCATACCCTCCAGGACATCAATTTAATTAATGTTAAAAAAACAATTAAATTTTTCACTTTATCCCCTAAAAACAGATTTCACCCTAAACAAGTGGTGACAGGAAAACAACAACAAACAAACAACGGCATCTACTGATGCTTTCTTTCCAATTTCAAGCCTGATACATATCACCTTGTACATCGTATTTCAAATGCCTTATAAGTTATAACTAACACCAGGACGCTTTTCCCGGTCAGGACCGGTACCCATTTCAGACACCTGGGTAGAGTGGGGCATTTTGCTTGAAATTTCCCCCTATACCCAACAGAGAAAATCACCACCAGCGCCGGGACTCGAACCCTCGTTTGCACGCACGGAGGCAGGTCCTAAAGACACACGGCTATGACGAGCACGAGCACAAGGTAACCCACAGGTACCGAAAATAGTGTATGACAAAGCTCACTTTTCCCATCATACAGCATTCACTGTCACAGAAATTTGTATATGCAAATCATAAGCGACACGTGGCAACTATGTCGCCAGAGTGTATCATGGGAACTGTCCCAAGACATGTTCAAATAATCTGATCTAATCTCAATGATAGCCGACGAAAGCTTGCGAGGAAATCCTTTCGGCATTCTATATTTCTCGTTTCTCCAGGCTCTAAATGACCATTTAGCAAGCAAAGGAGAAGTGGATTTTACAATTCTATTGAAAAATGTAGTAATTTTTGGAAGTCTCGTGCCCTATCACTTTCATAAATCGAACTTAAACATGTACGGGTGATATTTGCTTAAGATTTCAACAGTTTATTAATTGGGACTTCTGCTTAAGGAATTGAAATCTTCCCGAAACGATGTAAGTATGCGATGCTGTGAAATCATCATAAGAAGGTGAAGTGCTTGTTCCTGAACTTTTAAACGAATCACCGCCAATTCAACAAGAAGCCGAAACTCACTCAGTAAAAACGCCATCAGGAAACGAATATGCTTCCTGAGAAGAAAGAAAGAAAAAAAAAGAAAAAAAAATGTTTATGTAATCAAAAATGTATTTAAACACGTATTATGTATTAACAAAAATGTATTAAAATGCATGAAATGTATTAAAACACGTCGGATTTTATTTTTAAAAATGCGGAATAATGATGAATAGCGTGCAATCAAGAAATTGCTTTTCCTGGAATGCCATAAAGGTAAATATGTAATTAACTCTTCTTCAAAGTTGACAAAGGAACAGCAAAACAAGGATGGTTATATGTTTAACTGAGTTCTGAGAGTAACAAAGTTCGGCATCATAACGGGGTGTGAAACCATCAAGATGAAGTTCGAAAAATGAGTATAACTATTTCAAGCATTAACGAGCATTCAGGCCTTCTCCATAGTATGAACGTTTGAAGGAATGCAAGAACATCGAACGCTCGTAACCGAATAATACAGCTTCAAATTTATCCAATGAAACAGACACTGAAATGAACGCTAAGAATATTCGCGTTCTGAAAGTCTAAAAGAATGAGTTCAACAAATTGAATGCCCTGGTTCATACTTCAACCACACATATTCACATAAGAACTCTGGTGGTTCTAAAAAGGTTTATATGTGAGTAAGTTACTAATGAATCACACTTTTATGTTTTGGACAGAAAAATATTATCTTCTTGATAATTAATAACTGCTCGTTTTGACGTTGTGTTGACAGTTTTCACGACTTTCATCATTCTCAGGATAGAATATGCCTCGTAGACTATAACTATTATTTCTATTATTGTGTGTAAGGTAAAATACTTTTGTATGAGTCACGAAAAAGGAAATTCAGGTCGACATTTTCAACAACCCATGATGCTTATTTTGTGTATCAACTTCACTGCAAACGAACTGTTTTCTTCCCACTCTTCACTGTCTGTGAGAACATTATATTTGAAAATAAAAAGCTCCCTAAAATGATCAAATAAATATGTTTTTAAGAAAATCAACAAAATAATATTTCAATTTTTAATCAATAATTATTTCAGTAATTTTTCGAACATTGGATCAGTTCTACGTATGTTTCTTTCCCATTCAAGGTTTAGGTATAACAACAGACATTATCTAGAGACTATTGTCCACAGCCCGTTGAAAGTGAAGGGATTCGATAAATTCCCTAAATAAATCTTCCAGATGTGGATGACAAACAAATATGTCCATCCTAATGATAGCCGCGATTAAAATATTCTTGTACTTGTGCACTGGTGAAACTCGTATCACAGAAACGGTCATCCTTACGAGCGTCACAGACACATGCACCAACCAACCGTGATTACTACGTAATCACGCAGTAATGTTGTAACAGAAAACTAACTCATCTAAATGGTGTAGGCACATATTGAGCATTTATGCTCAATATTATTACTTGCTCACTGCAGTGCGAAATTTTGTGTCGTGTATGAATACCTTATACGGGGCAAAATTTTCCACACGAGTACATCAATCGAAAAACTGACCCAGCCAGGGTATGGAGCTGATGATGTCATTTTTGACGAGTATTTGATAGAACTTTTTGTTGCAAAGTAGTGTTAATTTTTCATAATTACTACTCCAGAACTATTTGATCGCACTCTCATATATGATGGCTAAAAAATCTATTTAAGGCAAAAAATCAGCTTTTCATCATGAATAACATTTCCCGCAATCCCAATCATAATAATAATAATAAGGATAGAAAAACAAGGATGCAGTTGCTTCACCGAGTTCCGACGGTACCCAAACACATCGCCCAACACAAAGCAAAAGATAAAATTGCACAAATGTAGTTCCTTTCAAAATGAAAACGAATTATCGACGTCAAATTAAAATAAATCCGAATGCAATCTCGTCAACGTAATACAACCCAAAACATGAAACTACATAAATGTAGATGCTTCCAAAATGAAAACGAATTATTGACGTCAAAATGATATAAATTCAAATGTAAATTCAACAACGTTGTCCCCCTCAGAGTTGAACCTTTAGTACGTTATCTGCGTTCCGCGGTAGCTGCGGTAAGTTTCGTAAGGATGGAAGTAACAAATTTGAAAAGCCGTCTTTACAGCTCGATTTCATTTTTATACATTTTAAGGAGCGGGACAAATGCCTCGCTATGATCACGTAAATAAAATCCATTTAGACCAATGTTATTGTGTTAGTAGCCAGCATAGGATCCGTAATAGGAACGTAGCTGTGAGCGATGCATTAAATATCCAGATTCAAGTCCAGCCTATGGATGTCGTGTGAATGTAACGTCCCAAAAATGTATTCATCCTTCGACGATTACTCATGTGGTTTCTGCTTCAGGTGTAATTAAATCTTTTACATAACACTTAATTTTCTTAAATGAAATTCCTAAGAATTTTGTATACCGCATCAGGCTTGCATCTATGTCAATAAATACCTACATCAAAACCAAATACATGAATACTGGTCAGTCCAAGAATTAGAATATTTATGGGCACCCTGTGAATGTATATATTTGGTACAGCGAAATGCGGATTCAGGTACACACAAAGTAAAAAGCAAAATCAAACCAAGACTATACAGTGATAGGAGAATTGACAAGTTCGCCACAGTAGACATCGACAGATGAAAATGTCTGCAATATCGTTAGTAACGTTTAGTTCTACTATAACACATTTTCACACGTAAAAAATTACTCATATCAAAGACAGTATTTTCATTCAGCAGTTTTTGCTTGTTTCTGAACACGATCCTACACACAATCGATCACTGGAAGCGCAAAATTAATCTTGACATTTTGACGGCAAGGTGCACCACCGGTGGCCACGGAGGGGATTTTCATAATGCTGCTGGTCGACCGCAGTCACAAACCCAATTTTCATAAGTACTTACTCAAAGCTAAATGAAAGCTTGATCCAGCAATTTTTTTCTATTGTGATAATTGCTCCCAACAATTGATTTTAAATTTGAGATGAATATGTATTGAACTTCAGATTAACCTCTTACGGATGAAGTGTTAAAGATGATTAAACTCAAACGGTAGGTCTTAATTACTTTGAGGAAGAGTTTTTAGATGTATTTTTTTGCTCGCAAAAAGTTGTTCAGATAAGTTACTAGGAGCCTCATCAACACAACACGCGGGCTTTAAGGAGAGAAAGGAGAGAGGTACCATTTAGAGTGGAGAAAAAGGAAACTGAAAATCTATGCACATAGCGTGTTCACACTCAATATCCTCCATGCATAAACACGGCAAGCTAAGAAATTAGTTTATATAGCATTAAAGTTGAAAAAGAAATCAACACGTGCTGAATAGAAAACCGTGAACCAAAAGAAATTTCCGCTTCAAAACAGTACATAGTTCCTACATTAACAAAAGGAAGGCTCACGTAGCATATGCAGCTAGGAACCGTAAATCTTCACCAATGTAGTGGAAATTACTATATTTACAATTGCTGTAGCCTCAAGAGGACACTAAATGTACGAATCAAATCTGGTCATGGGACATATTTTTGAACAGTCGGAAGTCAACTGGAGTGTGAGGACATACAGGAAGACAGAAATACTTGCGTTCCTGACCAGATTATTCATCAAAATTATCTCAAAAAATATTCCTACCAGATAAACATTTATATGACCAATGTATTATTACCAAGAGCATAATACATCGGTGTTTAGACCTTGCTAGAAAAATTCCTTAAAAATTAAAAAGACGACTAATAAATTAAGTAAATCTATTTAGTTACCAGGTAATATCTATTTTCAACAACAAGTAGCCATTATTATTAAAAACTTAATTCAGTAAACGTCATGTGCCTCAAATTGTGCCCATGGCGCACGCACAAAGTTTTTGGTCTGTGCAATAAACATCAAATCCTTCAAGCACAATAATTATTCAAATACGAGAGATTTTATTTCTCTTCAATATTTCAATTTTGTTTTGGGACACAGGCACGATGTTATTTCTCGCAAGGAGCAGCAAGAGAACAATGAGACACACTCTCTCAACGCAGCGAAACTGAATAGGCTGAAATTCACCCCTCAGAACCCATGATCACAGAGAAGTGTCGTAAACGAGTTCTTAAATTTATTGACTTAGTCGTTCAGCGCATCTTGGGTGACGTTCCTTTGGGATGCTAGCCAATACTCTACCTCTTCACAATATCGCAATATCCCCTCACATCCTTCCTGTGTTATTTTCTCAAGTCTTTCTTCAGGTTCAGGAGTTCTTTCTTCTGACCGATCATTTCTTCGAAGGACCCAATTACCTCCAAGATCACTCGTCCCTCGAGAGGAGTTCTTTCATCTCTCTCGTCATTTTAGCTATATTCTCTTTGACAAGGAGGCCTTTATCCAAGGAAATAGTTACATATCCTCTACCTCCAGTTTTGCGGTCCACCGCTGTAGCATTCAAGATGCCGTTGCTGTCAAGTTCAAACGTTATATCTACAGACGGGACACCTTTCTTTGCTATTTCTATTCCCTCGGCCTTCAAATCACCCAATTTATTGTTCTTCGATGCAATAGGACTTTCGCCTTCGCAAACAGGGAAATTGATTATTGTTTGAAAGTCGCGACTTGTCGTATAACTTTTGGTGCATTTCGCAGGTATTTTCGTGTTGCGCTTGATGATGATGCTCATTTCATCTCCATGGAGATCAACTCCAAGAGAATGAGGAGTGACTTCCGTCAAAATCATGTTCTGTAGAGTGCAATCTTTGTTGAGCATAGCAGCCTGTATTGCAGCACCGTACGCAACGGCTTCTGCAGGGTTAATGTTTCTTTTGATGTCTTGGCGTTTAAACTTACGCTTCAGCATATCCTCGATTTTGGGGATCCATGCCGACCCACCAACTAAGACAACATCGTCTATCATGTCGGGCGTCATTCCAGCGTCATCAAGAGCATTGTCGACACACGTCATGGTTTCGGTGAAAAGATCTAAGCAGATTTCTTCAAACTTGGTACGAGATATGGAGACATCCACATCGCGGCCTTGGTAAACATTCTCAATCTGAATTCGAGCTTTTTGGTTGGCAGAAAGATTTATTTTCGCTCGTTCCGCAGCATTTCGGATCTTAGATAGAGCTTTTGGATTTTGAGAAACATCCTGTGCAGCTCTTCCGAAAACTTTCTCCATCAAAAACTCACAAATTCGAGTGTCCAGATCTGTTCCGCCAAGATGATTGTTTCCTAGCACAGCTTTGACTTCGTACTCCCCCTTTTTTACGGTCAAAATTGAAACGTCAAAAGTCCCACCTCCAAAATCAAAAATCAGAATGTTTTTCACAGTCCATACTCTACCATTTTCGCCATAAGCAAGTGCAGCTGCTGTTGGTTCGTTGATTATTTTGAGAACCTCCAGACCAGCGATGGTGCCCGCATCGATGGTGGCTTGCCTCTGAGAGTCAGTAAAGTATGCAGGCACAGTGATCACTGCTTTTCTCACTTCACCCCCGAGGTAAGCCTCAGCAATTTTTTTCATCTTTCCGAGTATCATGGCGGAAATTTGCTCAGGAGTGAAGGTCTTATCACTGAGACAATACTTCACCTTGATGTTTGGGTTCTCGTTGTTGTTTGCGACCAGGAACGGCCAGTGTTTGATGCTTCTCTGCACCGAGTCATCATCATACTTCCGACCAATGAGTCTCTTTACTTCGTAGACCGTATTCCTCGGGTTAAACACTTGCTGACTTTTCGCAGCTTCTCCGATGAGCGTTTCGTCTTCGGTGAAAGCAACAACAGATGGAGTCAACCGTGGGCCTTGATCGTTTGCGATGATCTCCACTCGTCCGTTTCGGTACACGCCCACGCACGAGTTAGTCGTGCCCAAGTCGATTCCGATGGCGGGGACGGACTCCGACATCTTCACCTAGAACGCAATAGAAGCGCATTAAAATCTGAGTGAAAAACATGATTTAAATTTGCCAGAAAAAAATAAATAGATTCCAGCACAAACGGCTGGCATTCATCATAGGAAAAACACTTGAATGACAGCACACCATCCCGTAGCGGGTTCGTAGATTTGTGATATTTGTAAATGGTTACCATATATCAGGTATTTAAACGTTGTATTAGATTAACATATATCTATTACGTTGAAATGGCTACAATTATTTAACTTAAGATATATACATAATTTTTAATAGTTCTAATCATACAGAACAAACATAATCATCAAGATCATAATTATGATTCGTCTCCACAGTTAAAGCTTATATATATGTTAGGATTCTTTGGCGAAAATAAGGTAGTTTCAAAATACCTTCGACATCTGAAGGTAAATCCCTCGGTCTACGTCACCTTAGTTTGTAGCCGAGCGGCGTGTGACGGTCACTCTGTTTGTGCCTGTGACGTCCATGCTGCTGGTATGCATTACCCTATGTGATTATTTCTTTATTTTGTGCTTCTATATAAATTTGTGTAAATTTGTGTGATCAGCATATGAAGTGTTAACGTTTACTTTGTGTTGATGGTGTTCAGTGCGAGAGTTAGCGTTCCGTTTGTAAATGTATTTCTATTTTGTTCTAGGTATCGTTACTCGCACGACTCCTCCTTACCCTTACCTGTAACTCTGTGCCCAAACGATCGAATTCCATGTTAATTGTTTCGTTCATTAATCTTAAACGTTTCTGTTATTTCAATCCGTTGACCTAATAAGTCTGACTTGCGCCTTCTAGTGGGAACTGTTTTGTAAACCCAACTGGCTTTAATATTTAATTTGCTTGTTAATTTGCTATTTATTATCCTTACTGAGGCTAGAATCCTCCCATCGAACGTAAGACGAGGTAAAGTCTTAACAATATATCTTCACGAGATCGTATAAAGTGAATGGAAAATATTTTAAGAATAAATAAAATGTTTCAAATAAAATAGAAGCACCAAGCCCTGTTGCTGTGGTGGAGTACATTTTATCTTAGTAGGGTCAGAAATGTGATTGTTGCAGGAAATCAAACAATAATTAAGCGTTATTCATTTAGAGTTCACAGAAATTCAGGAAAATCGAATTGTGAGTGAATGTGTTAGGAGTAGAACAGGTTCCCTACAATGTATGATACAGTACACACACACACGGGCACAGTACACAGAGTGGTGTGGTTGCTGCATTTGATTCATAAATGAACTCCAGTAGTACGGTCTCCTATTGGGGAAGTTGAACCTCAACGTCAAAATGAAACAGTCGCACTATAACGCACCACGGAACACAATGTTATGTTCAAACACTAATACCACAATATGAGAATGTACATGTTAAAAATGTGCATTATCATGCGTAAAATTGCATAAAAGTACTTACGATTAGAACAAATATCGTTTAGGTTGCCAAATCAAAGTATAATGTAATCGATTTACATAATCTACGAAGTGTGTTTAGTACAGTTAGCTCGCAATCAATTACAACGACCGGATACTTTACATATGATCCCTCGCTTATCGGTTCCAACACTTTCCAACATGCCGGTGTTCCCAACACCTACCGACATGATATTCCAACACATGCCGGTGTTGGAGGGTTCCAACACCGGCCGCGATGACTGAATTTCTGCGAAGTGGGAACAGCGTATTTACCGCATTTATTTTTAACATATATTTGGACTTTTAAAACTCTCCCTGTAGTGCGACAACCCACGTTTTACGGTAGAGTCACGATTAATAACAGGGACTGCTGTTAAGCGATACCACTTTGGAAATGATGAGGATGAAGCTGATGATGACTTTTAGTGAGCAGCCAATGATGGTTTTATCACTCTTCAGTCGGTGGTGCCCTTTGCTGGGCATTCGCGAAGTCGAGAATCCGTGAAAGTCGAACTGCGAAGTAGCAAGAGAGATGGCCACAACTTTTACAATTTTATTGGTCACCGCAATCTGAATTTTCTGAACATACAACCATGATTTTACTGAAGAAGCAGTTTTTATTATTTCTCTATGGGGTTTTGATGAGTATCTGTCAACTCCAGAAATTTACTACACAGTTAAATAAAATTTTAACTCACCTGAGGTTATGAAGAAAAGTTAGTGCAATTCAAGTTTATCACAACAAACTCTAGAAGTATCACAGAGAAGAGCTGTACGCTTGGTATGATATTACGTCCTCAGTTGCAGTGACACTGACTTGAAGCTAATGAAGCAATTTTTCTTGTTTTCTTGCAGTAGATTATGCAGCAAGATATGGGGACGGCGACCGCGGTATCTGGCATCACTCTCAGGCCGTAACAAACACGTTCGTAACGACGGTCAGGTAATTGTAATTACTTCAGATTTGGTTTCTTGAAAATGATAGATTGCATGAAAACTAAACTAAAAAATAAAATTTACATGTGTTCTCCATGAATACTCATGTTGAATATTTGGTATCGAATTTCGTAAAAATATTGAAATGTTATTGTCAAGTAATTTATCAGAATACAGAACGCCCTAAATGCACAAAGTCATCTAACTTTTCAATTCAATACTAAAGGCATTACTACAATATGACGTACTGGAGAGCCTAGCTCAATAAATTCAAAACACACCTGACTTCATCATCGAATCGATGGGTTGTTTCTTGTACATTACCTGTAAAACAACAGCACATAGTATATAAAAAAGCTCATAATACCCATTAAATATGCATAAAGCATCCATTAAATATTCATAAATTTGTAAATGTGGATTGTCCAGCAAATCATACAGCGACGCCCGGCAACTTCCTCGCTGAAGAGAGGCACTTATCATGGGAACCGCCACAAGACTTGTACAAACTGAGCCATAATCGGATCTAATCTAAACGATAGCCGACGAGAGCTTGCAAGGAAATCCTATCGAGTATTCTATATTTTTTGTTCATTCAGTCAAAAGATGTACATGTTAATTTACCCAGCACGGGACAAAGGTATTATAAAATGTCAATGAAAGTGTACTTATATTTTAAAGTCAAGTGCTCTGTCACTATCACAAGTCAAACTTAAACAGGAAAGGACGATATTTGTTGAAGATTTCAGTAATTTACGAGTTAGTGCTCTAGTTTTGGGTAATGGTGTCATCCTGGTATGCTGCAAATTGAGATGCAGAATATACTTCGTATGACGGTAAACTGTTTATTCCTGAACTCCTAAACGAAGCTGCTAATTCCTGAACTCCTAAACGAAGCTGCTAATTCCTGAACTCCTAAACGAAGCTGCTAATTCCTGAATTCTTAAGCGAAGCTGCTAATTCCTGAATTCCTAAGCGAATCTACTAATTTCTGAACTCCTAAGGTAAACTGCTAATTCCTGAACTCCTAAACGAATCACCGCCAATTCAACAGGAGGACATCACATGCGCATTAATGTTCTTTAAGCAAACGAATATGCTGCCTGTGAAAAAGAAAGGAAAAAGAAAAACTATTTGAAAAGTTCATGCATGAAATGTTTGGCAACACAATAGATTTAATTTTTAAACAAGCAGAGAAAAGTCGGAAATCCAACCATCAAGAACTCACGTTTCCTAGAGCGCAATGAAGTCGAATAATTACCTCATCTTCATGTAAATATTTGCTGTGAAATCATACAATAGAAATAAAGGAATGGAGAAACAAAGATGTAGACCTTTGAATGACTTCTGGTGGTAATAAGATTCGGTAAAATAACAGGGTGTTGAGCCGTCAAGATGAAGTTCGAAAGATTTGTTACGAAATATGATCTATTTTTATATCACATGATATGTTTTTGGCTAAATCACGTTCAGCCAGTTAGGAATGTTGGAAACTCGTTGAATGCGGTAAGGGCAATTTTTCTCTGTTCTAAGTGAACCGTGGTTCTTATATTTCGAAGGGACAAGAGTCGGTCTATAAATCTGTCGAGCTCAAGTGGTTAGCGTTTCAACGAGAGGGCTGGCGCAGGCGTCCACATAAACACAAAAACACAAGCTGGCACGCAAAACACATTCAGGCAACACAACACAAGACGCATACACAACACACAAACGCAGGCCGTGAAGATATTCACGGTTGAGAACAGTGCTCTCAATAGGCGTGGCTCCGGGTCGAAACAACCAGCCGTGAAGTGGGAAGGAAGTGAACTCGAAACTGCCCACGATACGAACCAATGGAAGCAACGAGTGGAGTGTGGACACAAAGAAACAGCCAATCGCACTTCTAGACGCCGAAGTAAGCAAGGCTCCACCTATCACGAGGGAAACACGTGATCTTTACAAGGAAGAATCCAGATCCTTCGAGAAAGAAGGAGGCGACACACATAAAAGGAGTGAGAAGAGGATAATCAAGGTTCTTTTCGGTGGAAGCGAGTGAGGAAGAGGTGCACGTATCTGAGGGGCACGCAAACAGGCACGCCGGCGTACTGCTGGTGTGCCTTCAACATAATCTGCAAATCAAATATATGAGCATAGTGAGCACATCGAAATTTTCAAGAAAGGAAACGTCGTCCATCATAAATCGTCGATGCTCCAATTTTGCGACTCGGCTACACGAAGCACCTCAGCCTCACGAAGCGTCAATATTGCAGCAACGGCTACACAAAGCACCTCAGCCTCGTGAAGCGTCAATATTGCGGCAACGGCTACACTAGCGCCTCAGCCTCAAGGAGGATGCCGCCCAGTACCCGTGCATCATGAAAGCATTCGAAACGCTTCTACATCAATCCCGGGCTCACAAGTAACTTCAGCACAAAATATTGAAGCGGCACAGACGCCGGAGTCTGCAACGATGCTACGCACTGCGAGTCCTGCAGTGGTCAAGCAAACTCAGAACTCAGAGCTCGGAATGGGGACTGAATACAGCGCTTTGGTACCACGACCGGTCAACGAGCGAGGGGGAACATCGGTACCGCGGGGGGCGGTCTGAGCCGCACTACGTAAATTCTTCAAGCAGCATTGGAAGTGTATTGAGTCATCGCGGTCTACAATTGCAAGAAAGTGTTGATACCAAGTTACTGTTTGAAGGCTAGGAAAGTGATTTTAAGTGGAAAGATTCAAGTACAGCCAGCACATGAAATAGTGCTTTCCGAGTGGCGCGCAATCAAACGTGATTCGTGAGATGAGGGTATTCAGCTCACGTTCTGATCTTGTGTCGTGCAGAATGCGAAGCGTTCTGTATTCTGACACCTTGCTGTAAGTCAAGGTTCTATCTTTTGACATATACATTTTATTTCATGTGTGCGTTAGCCAGGATGTTCATTTTTATGTTTCTAATTTCATTTTTTTGTGCGTAAACTCCCCGTTTGACGGTTGGCAAGAAAGACTGTGTCGAGTTAAATCGTGTGATCATTCACAGGCGTTCATTGAATTTCTAGCCTGAATCTCTCATTTGTGTGTTATTTTTGGGCCAGAATCTATTGACAAATCTTATAATTTTGCATCCACGTGTTTATTAAATAAATCCATGTTAATTTTTCAAATTCTTTCATTCTCCATGTCTGGTATGCAGGTGTACGCAAGAATGAAGTATAATACTTTAAAATTGTGCGGGGGTTGAGATTCCCTCAGCGTCTGGGAAGGGGGTCCTAAACCACACCCTCTTCTCATATCGCAACAGATTAATATATCTATAACAAGCATTAACAAGCATTCACACCTTCTCCATAGTATGAACATTTAAAGGTATACAAAAGCATCAAATGCTCGTAACTCAAAAATATAGCTAAGAGTTTATCCAATGGAACAGACAGTAAGGCGAAAGCTAAAAATATCTGCACTCAGCAAGTTTCAAAAATGGGTTCGACCATTCGAGTGCCCTGGCTTATCTTCAATCAGACCGACATAATACCTTCACTATGTTCAAATGTTTTTTTTTTGCGAGCGTCAGCAGCGCAGCTAGAGGAGGGGAACGGGAGCCATGCCCCCTCTCCCAAATGATCAGCTGGGGGCCATTTACAGTCGCCATTTGTAAGCAAAACAAAAATAAGATAGCTGATAATGAAGGAGATCGTCCCACTTTTTCAACTTTTTCGTCCGATTCGTTTGAAAATTGCCCAGTATATGTATTTTGTGAAAGTGAACGTTTTTTACTCATGTCACTTTTTCGATTTAGGGCTTAGTTTTTTCGAAAAATTAGTTTTTTTGGTATATTTTATGGATATTTCAATTGTCTTCGAGTTTTGATGCTAGAACAAAACCAAAGACAGTTTTAGAATCCTTGGAACATTTCTAACAAACTCAAATGGGCTTTTTTTCTAATTCAAATTTTTTCTATTTTTTTCAAATTTTTTAAAATTTCTAAACACAACAGTAGTTTTTTGGGTTTAGAGCTATATTTTTTTCGAAAAATTAGTATTTGAAAAAAAAAAACATTTGACTTTGTTAGGAATTTTCCAAGGATTCTAAAACTGTCTTTAATTTTGTTCTAGCATCAAAACTCAAAGACGAGTAGCATTTTGAATGTTGAAAGTTAGAAGTGTTGGGTATAAGCATAAAACGAAATTTTTTGTTGAAGTGTAATATAATGAACAATTTATGTAATTGAATGCAGTTTTAATTTTATTCCGATTATTTCCATACATAAATTCATATTCACACTGTGAATTGTGATTTTCAAGCCACAAAATAGTAAACATTTCAAACCAAAATATTTTTCAAAATATGAAATTTTTTATTTTCAGTTTGATTTTTATGAAATTTGACTGTGATATGTTACTTCTGAAAAGAAACACAATTTATTTGATTCATTTTTTTGATTTAGGCCTTAGTTTTTGAAAGAAATTGACATATTGGTTTTTAGGTTTTCACATTTTACTGATACTAGTCCACCCCTTTTATTTGAAATAAGAAAGAAGGCAAAACGAAAGAAAGGCCGTAAAATAGAAACATTCAATCTCTCGAATGTTGATGAGGCCGAGTGCACACGGCCCGTATCACAGATACGCTCATCACGCACTTTCGGCTGGCTTCGGACTGACAGAGAGACGGACGGACACGGCTCCTATTATAGGATAGATTGATATTTCAAAATGGGACTCGTCATCGAGTTTTGATGCTAGAACAAAACCAAAGACAGTTTTAGAATCCTTGGAACATTCCTAACAAACTCAAATGGGCTTTTTTCCATTTCCCATTTGTTCTCTTTTTATATGGGGTTGAAATGGGCTCAAAGTTAAAGATTTTGGTCCCCTTAAAGTAAACTTTTAAACTTTACGAGTTCCTCTATCGTTAGCAATTATCCCCATCGTTATACCTTTCATAGTTTATTTATAATTAATTTTTTAAGAGGGTGCGTTACTTATGCGCCACCCTTTACTTGGCACAGCGAAATTTGGATTCCGGTAACACAAAGTAAGAAGCAAACCGAAAACCTGGGTGGGGGGATCCATTGTCCGTAGCGCCATAAAATTTTAGGACCGAATAGTCCACCACCTAAGGGTTCTTTTCCAACAAAAACATGAAAAATGACCACCTGAGCGACAGGGGCCTGAGACGATCTCCTTAATGTCTGCCACGAAATTATTTGTCGTGGCTCCCCACCTAAATTTTCGGTTGGCTGCGCCACCGGTGAATGTGTTACCGTCAAGTCTCACTTTTTGGTTGTAGACATATTACCTTCTTAGTTGTTAATACCTTCTCATTTTGCTATTGTGTGGTAAGTTTTTACGACATTCATCATTCTCAAGAAAAATGATGTTTTTTAGGTCTCAAACCATTATTCCTATTATTGTAGGTTGTCGAGATATCTTTGAATGAGTGACAGAAAAAGGTATTAATGTCGATATTTTCGATAACCCATATTATCAGGTTTCATACATCATTTTTGCTGGAAACAAACTTTTTTTCACCTATTGCATTCTGTGACCACACTACATTTAATAATCAAAAGCTCCCTAAAATGTTCGAATAAGTGTGTCTTTTAAGAAAAAATCAACAAAAAATATCAATTTTTAATCAATCATTTCAGCCATTTTCAGAGCATCTCATCAATCCTTCATGTATTGCTTTCACATCGTAGGTGTGGGTCGAAAACCAGACACTCAATAGAGACTTGTGGACACGGCCTGTCAAATATGAGAGAATTCCTTTCTGTAAATAAATCCTCCAGGTGTGGATGACAAACGAATATATCCATCCTGATAGCAGCCGCGATTAAAATATTCTTGTACTTGTGCACTTGTGAAACTCGTACCACAGATACGGTCATCCTTTAAGAGTGTCTTAGACATATGCATTAATCAATCAAACAAGTGACAACTCTGTATGATTATATATTCAGTAGATTAACAAACAAATTTCCACCATTTGATTTAGCTTTATCACGGTTAATGATAGGAAGTCCGTCAGAAGTAGTTCAAAATAGAAATCAGTTGAATTGTAGAAGTGACACATTTCACGTAATTTTGATAACACAGGTTGGTTCAACTATTATTTTTAGATAAAAATCAATTGTAGCGCTGTTTTATATCTATCGATTGCGCAAGTTGTATCTCACACCATAGCGTTGCAGAGAGAAGCAGAAGATGAGAGAGGCAGACGTAATCACACACAAATGTTATGACAGAATACTAACTCAACTCAATGATGTAGGCAAATACTGTGCATTTATTTTGGTACAACTTGCTCATTGCAGCGCGAAATTTTGTGTCGTGTATGAATACCTAATACGGGGAAAAAACATTCCACACGAGTACATCAATTGAAAAACTGACCCAGCCAGGATGTGAAGCTGATGCAGGTTATTTTTGATGCAATTACTCTTTACAAAGTAGAGTTAATTGTTCATGATTATTGCGCTATAACGATTTGATTGCACACTCATCGATGATTGCTAAAATAAAAAATGAGTTCATCATGAATTACAATTGCCGCAATACCTGATAACAATAAATAGTGCAAGAAAAACAAGGATGCAAATGTTTCACCGAGTTCCGACGGTATCCAAAACACATCGCCCAGCACAACCCAAAACATAATATTACATTAATGTAAGGCCTACCAAAATGTAAATGAATTATTGACGTCAAAATGAAAAAAATTTGAACGTGGTCTTGGCAACGTTACCTCCTTGAAGTGGAACCTTCTACACGTTACCTGCATTTCGCGGTGGCTACGGCCGGTTTGGTTAGGATGGAAGTAGCAGAATTGAAAAGCCGTCTTTACTGCCGGATTACATTTTTATACATTTTGAGGAACGGGTCAAATGCCCCACAACGACTACGTGAATGAAGTCCACTTAGACCAATGATATTGAGATAGTAGCCAGCATAGAGTCAGACCAATGATATTGAGTGAGTAGCTATCATAAAATTAGACCAATGATATTGAGTTAGTAGCCAGCATAAAATCACTAAAATGATCGTAGCTGCATGACACACATGGATTATCCGGTTTCAAGTTAACCGTTTAGCTGCTCTATGGATGTATACGTCCCAAAAATGCATTCATCTTTCGACAACTAATGTAGTTTTGTTTCAGTAGGAGTTGAGTTATCTTTCATAACGCTTATTTTTTTAAAACATTATATTCTATTATTTGGTACGACTCACTAGACTTGTACCTCTGTAGGTCAATATTTACCTTTTTATTGAATACAATGTTCAAAGAATTTAATTTTGCGCACTAAATTTGTATCTATGCATGTCAATAATCCCTTTTTCAAATAGAATGATCAACGAATTGGATTTAACGCATCAGTATATGGGATTGATTTAAAGCATCAGTATATTGGTATTTCTACACTTACCTACATCCAGAAACATGCATGAGTACTGGCAGTCAAAGAGTGAGTACATTTTTGGGGGCACACCAATGAGGATGTGTTTGTATATACTTGGTACAGCCAAATGCGGATATTTGAAACACAAATTAAGAAGCATAACCATACTGAGACTAGTGATATGAAAATAGAAATCACGGTCACCACAGTAAATATCGATAGATGTACATATCTGCAGTATCGTTAGTAAGGTTAAGTTCTAAAATAATACATTTTGACACTAAAAAATTACTTATGTCAAAGGAAGTGCTTTTTTGTATAGTTTTCAATATTTTTTAAACCAGATCCTACATTCAATAGCACACTTTTAAATACGAAATTAATCTTGATACTTTGACCGCAACGTGCCCCACCGGTGGCCACGGAGGGGAATTTCATAACGCTGCTGACCGACCAGTAGTCACAAACTCAATTTTCATTATTACTCAATTAAAGCTAAATGAAAGCCTGATCCAGTTATCGTTTTCTAAATTCAAAATTGTTTTCTACAATTGACTTTAAAGGGAGTTGAATAATGAACTTCAGTTCAACCATTTGCGGTCACTGTGTTGAAGATTATTTAACTCAAACTGTAGGCCTTAATTACTTAGGTAGGTCTCAGGTTTGTACGTGTACTAATTTTACTCGCAAAATATAGTTGAGATAAGTTACTTGAAGCCTCACTAACACAATAACACAACATTGGGGTTCTGAGGAGAGAAAGGAGAGAAGCACCATCTAAAATGGATTTGAGGGAAACCGGAAATCTATGCACAAGGCGTGTTCCCACTCAAGATATTCCATGCATAGACACCGCAAGCTAGGAAACAAGTTTATAAAATATTAGTATTGAAACAGAAACCAAGAGATATTGAAAAGAGAACAGAAAACGAGAAAATAACTTTCCGTAACAAAATAACAAATAATTTCTGATTTAACGAAAGGAAGGCTCACGTAAACTGAAGCTCAGGACCATATATTTTCCCCAAGTGAGCGAAAATTACTATATTTATAACTGTTTTATCCTCATTAGGACACTAAAAGTACGAATCAAATCTGGTCCTGCAACATATTTTTGGAAGGTCAGAAGTCATTTGACACATGGAGAGATATAGGAAGACAAAAATACTTGCATTAATGCCCAGATTATCCATCAAAAGACCACATCGATAATTATTCATCAATATTAATCACACAATTGGCTCACTTATCTCAAAAACTATTCATACGAGTTACTCACATGACCGATGTAATATCACCGAGAGCGTAATACATCGGTGCTTGAACCTTACTAGCAAAATTCCTTATAAATTAAATAGACAACTATTAAATTAACTAAATACATTCATCTACTTACCATGTAATATCTATTTTCTATTACCATTAGCCAGTAATTAGCGTTATTACTAAAAACTTAATTTCATCAATGTCACTTGGCTCGTATTCTACCAAACGTACACACAAAATTTCAGCTGTCTGAAAAAACATCAAATCCTTTGAGATAATTTATTAATAAAAAAGCCCTTCCGTTTCCCTTTCAAATTTAAATTTTGCTTTGGGATAGAATCAAGAAGTTATTTCTAGCAAGAAACAGCGAAAAGAACAATGAAACATACTCTTTCAACTAAGCGAAATAAACCGGCTGAAATTCACCCACTCGGAAACTTTGGTCAAAGAGAAGTGTCGTAAACGAATTCTTTAATTCATCGACCATGTCATTCAATGTATCTTGAGTGACATCCCACTGGCATTCCAGCCAATATTTAACCTCTTCACCAATCTTCACAAAATCCTAATATTCTCTTATACCTATCCTGTGTTTTTTTCTAGTCTTTCTTCAGTTTCACGAGTCCTTTCTTCTCGTCGATCATTTCTTCGAAAAATGCAGTTACCTCCATGATCACTTATCACTCAAGTTGATTTCTTTCAGTTCTATCATCATTTTATCTATGTCGTTTTTGGCAAGGCGGCCTTTATCCAAAGAAATGGTTACATGTCCTCCACCTCCAGTTTTGCGGTCCACCGCTGTAACATTCAAGATGCCGTTGCTGTCAAGTTCAAACGTTATCTGTATAGACGGGACTTCTTTCGCTGCTATTTCTATTCCTTCGGCACGCAATTCGCCCAATTTATTGTTCTTCGATGCAACAGGATTTTCGCCTTCGCAAACAAAAACATGCATTGCTTTTTGGAAGTCACAAACGGTCGTGAAATTACTTGTGCATTTCGCAGGTATTTTCGTGTTGCGCTTGATGATGGTGCTCATTTTATCTCCATAGAGAGAAACTCCAAGAGAATGAGGAGTGACTTCCGTCAAAATCATATTCTGTAGAGTGCAGTCTTTGTTGAGCATGGCAGCCTGTATTGCAGCCCCGTGCGCAACGGCTTCAGAAGGGTTAATGTTTCTTTTGACGCCTTGGCGTGCAAACTTAAGCTTCATCATATCCTCGATTTTGGGGATCCATGCTGACCCCCCGACTAAGATAACCTCGTCTATCATGCCGGGCGTCATTCCAGCGTCATCAAGAGCATTGTCGACACACGGCATGGTTTCGGTGAAGAGGTCCAAGCAGAGAGTTTCAAACTGGACACGAGACATGGAGATATCGAGATCGCGGCCTTGGAAAACATTCTCAATCTGAATTCGAGTTTTTTTAGCAGCAGAAAGATTTATTTTTGCTTGTTCTGCAGCTTTTCGGATCTTATATTGAGCTCTCGGATCCTGAGAAATATCATGAGTAGCTTTTCCGAAACCTTCCTTTACCAAAAATTCACAAATTCGAGTGTCCAGATCTGTTCCGCCAAGATAGTTGTTTCCTCGCACAGCTTTGACTTCGTACTCCCCCTTTTTCACGGTCAAAATTGAAACGTCAAAAGTCCCACCTCCAAAATCAAAAATCAGAATGTTTTTCTCAGTCCATACTCTAACAGTTTCGCCATAAGCAAGTGCAGCAGCGGTTGGTTCGTTGATTATTTTGAGAACCTCCAGACCAGCGATGGTGCCCGCATCGATGGTGGCTTGTCTCTGAGAGTCAGTGAAGTATGCAGGCACAGTGATCACTGCTTTTCTTACTTTACAATCGAGGTAGGTGTCAGCCATTTCTTTCATCTTTGCGAGTATCATCGCGGAAATTTGCTCAGGAGTGAAGGTCTTATCACTGAGACGATACTTCACCTTGATGTTCGGGTTCTTGTTGTTGTTAGTGACAACGAACGGCCATTGTTTGATGCTTTTCTGCACCGAGTCATCGTCATACTTTCGACCAATGAGTCTCTTCACTTCATAAACCGTATTCTTCGGGTTAAACGATTGCTGCAACTTCGCAGAATCTCCGATGAGCGTTTCGTCTTCGGTGAAAGCAACAACAGATGGAGTCAAACGCGAACCTCGTTCGTTCGCGATGGTCTCCACTCGTCCGTTTCGATACACGCCCACGCACGAGTTAGTCGTGCCCAAGTCGATGCCGATGGCGAGGACGGACTCCGACATCTTCATCTAGAACGCAATTGAAGAGCATTAAGATCTGAGCGAATAACATGATTTAAATTTGTCAGAAAAAAATAAATAGATTCCAATACAAACGGCTGGCATTAATCATGGGAAAAACACTTGAATGATAGCACACCTTCCAGTAGCGGGTTCATAGATTCGTGAGAATTGTAAAGGTTAACATCGGCATCTTTGGGATGCTTTATTTCCAATCAAGCCTGATACATATGATCTTAGCATTGGTTTTTCAAATGTCTTATAACTAACCCTATATATAGGACACCATGACGGTTCCCCCGTAAAGCCGGTACCCATTTCCGACACCTGGGTTGAGTTGGGTATTATGCTTGAGCTTTCCCTTATACCCAACGGGGAAAATCTCAGTGCCAGCGCCGGGATACGAACCCGCGACTTCCAGCATACAAGTCCGATCCCTTAACCGCTGTGCCACGGAGAGCACGTAAATGGGTATTATTTATCAGGTATTTAAACGCATATATATAGCATATATCTATTACGTTGAAATGGCTACTATTATTCAATTTAAGGTATATGCATAATTTTAAATAGTTCTAATCATGCAGAACAAACCTAATCATCAAGATCATAATTATGTTTCCTCTACTCGTTAGAGCAAATCCTTATCTTCACGGGATCGGATAAAGTGAATGGAAACTATTCAAGGGATAAATAAAATATTTGAAATAAAATACAAGCATAAGGCCTGTTGCTGTGGGGGAGTTCATTTTATCTTGGTAAGGTCATAAATATAAATATTTTCGCAGAAAATCAAACAATAATTGAGCATTATTTATTTATGGTTCGCAGAAATTCAGGAAAATCGAATTGTGAGTGAATGTGTTGCTAGTGAAACATGTTACCTACAATGTATGATCGAGTACACGTACAAGGACACATGGCACAGAGTTGTGCGATTAATGCAATTGATTCAGAAATGAACTCGGTACGGTCTCTTATTGGGGAAGTTGAACCTCAACGTCAAAATGAAACAGTCGCACTACAGCGCACCACGGAACACAATGTTATGTTCAAACACTAATACGACAATATGAGAATATACATGTTTCAAGAGTGCATTATTATGCGTAAAATAGCAGCAAAGTACTATCGATTTAAGCAAGTATCGTTTAGGTTACCAATTCAAAGTATAATGTAATCGATTTACATAAACAACGAAGCATGTTTAGTACATTTTGCTTGCAATTAATTACAATAACCAAAACTTTACATATGATTCCTCGTTTATCGCGGTTGGTCGGTTCCGACACCGGCCGCGATAACTGAATTTCCGCGAAATAGGGACAGTTTATTTACCGCATTCATTTTTAACACATATTTGTACTTTTAAAACTCTTCCTGTAGCGTGACAACCCACGTTTTACGGTAGAGTCACGATTAATAACAGGGACTGCTGTTAAGCAATACCACTCAAGATATGATGAGGATGAAGCTGATGATGAGTTTTAGTGAGCAGCCAATGATGGTTTTATCACTCTTCAGTCCGTGGTGCCCTTTGCTGGGCATTCGCGAAGTCGAGAATCCGCGGAAGTCGAAGCGCGAAGTAGCGAGGGAGATGACCACAGCTTTTACAATTTTATAGGTTACCGCAACCTGAACATACAACCATGATTTTACTGAAGAAGCAGTTGTAATTATTTCTCTGAGTTGTTTTGATGAGTATCTGTCAACTCCAGAAATATGACTACAGAGTTAAATGAAGTTTTAACTCACTTGTTGTAATGAAGAGATGCAGGTGTATTTCAAGTTTATCACAACAAACTCAAGAAATATCACAGAGAAGAGCTCTACCCTTGGTATGATATTACGTCCTCAGTTGCAGTGACACACTACAACATGGTACCTATACCGTGCACTACAAGCTAATGAAGCAGTCTTTCTTGTTTTCTTGCAGTAGATTATGCAAGATTTAGGGACGGCGACCGCGGTATCTGGCATCACTCTCAGGCTGAAACAAACACGTTCGTAACGACGGTCAGGTAATTCTAAATACTTCAGATTTGGCTTCTTGAAAATGATAGATTGCATAAAAATTTAACAAAAAAATAAAATTTACATTTGTTCTCCATGAATACTAATGTTGAATACGTGGTGTCGAATTTGAACTGACGTATAAAATATTGAAATGTTATTATTGTCAAGTAATTTATCAGAATACAGAACGCCATAAATGTACGAAGTCATCGAACTTTTCCAATTCTATACTAAAGGCATTACTATAATATGACATACTGGAGAGCCTGGTTCAATAAATTCATAACACACCTGACTTCATCACCGAATCGATGGATTCTTTCTTGTACATTACACGAAAAAGAAAATATAGTATATAACAAAGCTCATTATTCCCATCATAAAGCATCCACTGTCACAGAAATTTTTTAAATGTGGGTTGTCCAGTGAATCAAACAGCGACGCCTGGCAACTTCCTCGCTGAAGAGAGGCACTTATCATGGGAACCGTCTTGGGACTTGTTCAAACTGAGCCATAATCGGATCTAATCTAAGCGATTGCCGACGAGAGCTTGCAAGGAAATCCTATCGAGTATTCTATATTTTTTGTTTCTTCAGTCAAAAGATGTACTTGAAAATTTACCCAGTACGGGACAAAGGTATTAAGGTATTATAATACGTCAATGAAAGTGTACTTATTTTTTAAAGCCGAGTGCTCTGTCACTATCACAAGTCAAACTTAAATAGGACAGGGCGATATTTGTTGAAGATTTCAATAATATAATTTACGAGTTAGTGCTCCAGTTTTGGGTAATGGTGTCATCCTGGTACGATGCAAATTGAGATGCAGAATAAGCTTCATATGACGGTAAACTGCTTATTCCTGAACTCCTAAACGAATCACTGCCAATTCAACAAAAGGACATCACATGCGCATTAATGTTCTTTAAGCAAACGAATATACTTCCTGTGAAAACGAAGGAAAAAAGAAAAACCATGTAAAAAGTTCATACATGAAATGTATGGCAACACATTGGATTTTATTTTTAAACAAGCAGAGAAAAGTCAAAATCCTACCATCAAGAACTTACGTTTCCTAAAGCGCAATGAAGTCGAATAATTACCTCATCTCCAAGGTTCATTTGCTGTTAAATCATACAAGAGAAATAAAGGAATGGAGAAACAAAGATGTAAATCTTTGAATGACTTCTGGTGGTAATAAGATTCGGTAAACTAACAGGGTGTTGAACCGAAAAGAAGAAGTTCGAAAAATGAATGTATTTACCACAAGCATTGACCAGTCTTCATACCTTCTCCATAGTATGAATATTTAAAGGTATACAAAGACATCAAATGCTCGTAACTCAAAAATATAGCTAGGAGTTTATCCAATGAAGCAGACAGTAAAACGAAAGCTAAGAATATTTGCGTTCAGCAAGTTTGAAAAATGAGTTCAACCATTCGAGTGCCCGGGCTTATTCTCCAACCAGACCATCGTAATACCTTCACTATGTTCAATTTGATTGTGAGCGTGTTACCCTTGAGTCTCAATTTTCAGCATTAGGTAAGGAAATATTATATTATTAGTAATTAATACCAACTTATTTTGCAGTTGTGTGGTCAGTTTGACGACATTTATCATTATGAAAACTAATGATGCCTCTTAATACACAAATTATTATTCCTATTATTGTAGGTTGTCACGATAACTTCATACGGGTCACAAAAATGATCCTAATGCCGATGTTTTCCATAAACCATGTTACCAGGTTTTATATATCAACTTTACTGGAAACAAACTTTTTTTTCTACTTATCACATTATGTGACCACACTACATTTAATAATCAAAAGCTCCCTAAAATGTTCGAATAAGTGTGTCTTTAAAGAAAAAAGCGGCGAAAAATATCAATTTTCAAATCAATCATTTCAGCCATTTTCAAAGCATCTCATCAATCCTTCATGTATTGCTTTCACATCGTAAGCGTGGGTCTAACACCAGACACTAAATAGAGACTAGTGGACACGGCCTGTCAAATATGAGAGGATTCCTTTCTGTAAATAAATCCTCCAGGTGTGGATGACAACCGAATATATCCACCCTAATAGCAGCCGTGATTAAAATATTCTTGTACTTGTGCACTTGTGAAACTCGTACCACAGATACGGTAATCCTTTAAGAGGGTCTTAGACATATGCATTAATTAATCAAACAAGTGACAACTCTGTATGATTATATATTCAGTAGATTAACAAACAAATTTCCACCATTTGATTTAGCTTTATCATGGTGAATGATGGGAAGTCCGTCAGAAGTAGTCCAAAAAAGAAATCAGTTGAATTGTGGAAGTAAAAAATTTTGGTAACACAGGTTGGTTCAACTATTATTTTTAGATAAAAATCAATTGTAGCGCTGTTTTATATCTATCGATTGTGCAAGTTGTATCTCACACCATAACGTTGCAGAGAGAAGCAGAAGATGAGAGAGGCAGACGTAATCACACACAAATGTTATGACAGAATACTAGCTCAACTCAATGATGTAGGCAAATACTGTGCATTTATTTTGGTACAACTTGCTCATTGCAGCGCAAAATTTTGTGTCGTGTATCAATCACTAATAAGGGGAAAAGATTCCACACGAGTACATCAATTGAAAACTGACCTAGCCAGCTAGCTAGGATATGGAGCTGATGCCGGTTATTTTTGATGCAATTACTCTTTACAAAGTAGAGTTAATTGTTCATGATTATTGCGCTATAACGATTTGATTGCACACTCATCGATGATTGCTAAAATAAAAAATGAGTTCATCATGAATTACAATCGCCGCAACACCTGATAACAATAAATAGTGCAAGAAAAACAAGGATGCAAATGTTTCACAGAGTTCCGACAGTGTCCAAAACACATCGCCCAGCACAACCCAAAACATAATATTACATAAATGTAAGTCCTTCCAAAATGTAAACGAATTATTGACGTCAAAATGAAGTGAATTTGAACGTGGTCTTGACAACGTTACCTCCTTGAAGTGGAACCTTCAACACTTTACCTACATTTCGTGGTAGCTTCGGACGGTTTGGTTAGGATGGAAGTAGCAGTATTGAGAAGCCCTCTTTACTGCTGGATTACATTTTTATACATTTTGAGAAACGGGTTAAATGCCCCACAACGACTACGTGAATGAAGTCCACTTAGACCAATGATATTGAGATAGTAGCCAGCATAGAATCAGACCAATGATATTGAGTTAGTAGCTATCATAAAATTAGACCAATGATATTGAGTTAGTAGCCAGCATAAAATCACTAAAATGATCGTAGCTGCATGATACACACGGATTATCCAGTTTCAAGTTTACCGTTTGGCTGCTCTATGGATGTATACGTCCCAAAAATGCATTCACCTTTCGACAACGAATGTAGTTTTGTTTCAGTAGGAGTTGAGTTATCTTTCATAACGCTTATTTTTTTTAAACATTATATTCTATTATTTGGTACGACTCACTAGACTTGTACCTCTGTAGGTCAATATTTACCTTTTTATTGAATACAAAGTTCAAAGAATTTAATTTTGCGCGCTAAATTTGTATCTATGCATGTCAATAATTCATTTTTCATATAGAATGATCAAATTTTAAGAATTAGATTTAACGCATCAGTATATGGGATTGATTTAAAACATCAGTACATTGGCATTTTAACACTTCCCTACATCCAGAAACACGCATGAGTACTGGCAGTCAAAGAGTGAGTACATTCTTGGGGGCACACTGTGTGTATTTGTATATACTTGGCACAGCGAAATGCAGATTCTGGTAACACTAAGTAAGAAGCAAAATCATACCGAGATTAGTGATTGGAAAGTTGACATCAAGCTCACCAAAGTAAATATCGATAGATGTACATATCTGCAATATCGTTAGTAAGAATAATACATCTAGAATAATACATTTTGACACAAAAAAATTTACTTATGTCGAAGTAAGGGAATTTTTTTTGATAGTTTTAGATATTTTCTAAGCCAGATCCAACTTTCAATGGCACAATTTTAAATACGAAATGAATCTTGACACTTTGACCGCAACGTGCACCACCGGTGGCCACCAGTGGAGGGGATTTTCATACTGCTGTTGACCGACCAGTAGTCACAAATTTAATTCATATAAATTCTTAATTAAAGTAAAATAAAAAGCTGATCCAGTTATTGCTTGCTATTTTCAAAATTGTTTTCTACAATTGACTTTAAAGGGGGTTGAATAATGAACTTCAATTTAACCATTTGCGGTCTAAGTGTTAAAGACTATTTAACTCAAACTGTAGGTCTTAATTACTATGTGCCTGAGTTCTGTAGGTGCACTAATTTTCCTCGCAAAATATAATTGAGATAAGTTAATTGAAGCCTCACCTACACAAAAACACAACATAGGGGTTCTGAGGAGAGAAAGGAAAGAAGCACCATCTAGAATGGAGTTGAGGGAAACCGGAAATCTACGCACAAGGCGTGTTCGCACACAAGATCCTCAATGCATAGACACAGCAAGCTAGGAAACAAGTTTACTAAATATTAGGGTTGAAAAAGAAATCAAGAGATGATAATAAGAGAACAGCGAACAAGAAAATAACTTTCCGTAACAAAATAACAAATTATTTCTGATTTAACGAAAGGAACGCTCAAGTAACCTGAAGCTCGGGACCATACATTTTCCACAAGGGAGCGGAAATTACTATATTTATAACTGTTTTATCCTCATTAGGACACTAAAAGTACGAATCAAATCTGGTCCTGGAACACATTTTTGAAAGGTTGGAAGTCATTTGACACATGGAGAGATATAGGAAGACAAAAATACTTGCATTAATTCCCAGATTATCCATCAAAAGACCACATCGATAATTATTCATCAGTATTAACAATTGACCCACGTATCTCAATAACTATTCAAACGAGTTATATACTCACATGACCGATGTAATATCACCGAGAGCGTAATACATCAGTGCTTGGACCTTACTAGCAAAATTCCTTATAAATTAAATAGACAACTATTAAAATAACTAAATACATACATCTAGTTACCATGTAATATCTATTTTCTTTTACCAGTAGCCAGTAATTATCGTTATTACTAAAAACTCAATTTCATCAATGTCACTTGGCTCGTATTCTACCCAACGTACACACAAAATTTCAGCTGTCTGAAAAACATCAAATCCTTTGAGCAAATTTATTAATAAAAGAGTCCTTCCGTTTCCCTTTCAAATTTAAATTTTGCTTTGGGATAGAAGCAAGAAGTTATTTCTAGCAAGAAACAGCGAAAAGAACAATGAAACATACTCTTTCAACTAAGTGAAATAAACCGGCTGAAATGCACCCCCCAGGAAACTTTAGTCGAAGAGAAGTGCCGTAAACGAGTTCTTGAATTCATCGACCATGTCATTCAACGCATCTTGAGTGACATCCCTTTGGCATTCCAGCCAATACTCAACCTCTATACAAAATCCCAATATTTTCTCATACCCTTCCTGTGTTGTTTCAAGTCTTTCTTCAGTTTCAGTTCTTTCTTCTTACCAATCATTTCTTCGAACGACGCAGCTCCCTCTAAGATCACTTATCACTCAAGTTGATTTCTTTCAGCTCTATCATCATCTTGTCTATGTCGTTTTTGGCAAGGCGGCCTTTCTCCAAAGAAATGGTTACATGTCCTCTACCTCCAGTTTTGCAGTCCACCGCTGTAGCATTCAAGATGCCGTTGCTGTCAAGTTCAAACGTTACATCTACAGACGGGACTTCTTTCTCTGCTATTTCTATTCCTTCGGCAAGCAATTCACCCAATTTATTGTTCTTCGATGCAACAGGATTTTCACCTTCGCAAACGGGGAATTCAATTACGTCTTGGAAGTCAAAAACAGTCGTGTAATTTTTAGTGAATTTCGCAGGTATTTTCGTGTTGCGCTTGATGATGATGCTCATTTCATCTCCATGGAGATCAACTCCAAGAGAATGAGGAGTGACTTCCGTCAAAATCATGTTCTGTAGAGTGCAGTCTTTGTTGAGCATGGCAGCCTGTACAGCAGCACCGTACGCAACGGCTTCTGCAGGGTTAATGTTTCTTTTGATGCCTTGGCGTGCAAACTTAAGCTTCATCATTTGCTCAACTTTGGGGATCCATGCCGACCCACCGACCAAGACAACATCGTCTATCATGCCGGGCGTCATTCCAGCGTCATCAAGAGCATTATCGACACATATCATGGATTCGGTGAAGAGATCCAAGCAGATTTCTTCAAACTTGGAACGAGATATGGAGAGATCCACATCACGGCCTTGGAAAACATTCTCAATCTGAATTCGAGCTTTTTTCTGGCTAGTAAGGCATATTTTAGCTTGTTCTGCAGCTTTTCGGATCTTAGATAGAGCTTTAGGATCTTGCGAAACCTCATGAGTAGTCATTCCGAAAGCTTCCTTCACCAAAAACTCACAAATTCGAGAGTCAAAATCTGCTCCCCCAAGGTTGTTGTTTCCTTTCACAGCTTTGACTTCGTACTCCCCCTTTTTTACGGTCAAAATTGAAACGTCAAAAGTCCCACCTCCAAAATCAAAAATCAGAATGTTTTTCTCAGTCCATACCTTAACATTTTCACCATAAGCAAGTGCAGCTGCGGTTGGCTCGTTGATTATTTTGAGAACCTCCAGACCAGCGATGGTGCCGGCATCGATGGTGGCTTGTCTCTGAGAGTCAGTGAAGTATGCAGGCACAGAGATCACTGCTTTTCTTACTTCACACCCGAGGTAGGTCTCAGCCATTTCTTTCATCTTTCCGAGTATCATGGCGGAAATTTGCTCAGGAGTAAAGGACCTATCACTGAGACGATACTTCACTTTGATATTCGGGTTCTCGTTGTTGTTTGTGACCAGGAACGGCCAGTGTTCGATGCTTCTCTGCACCGAGTCATCTTCATATCTCCGACCAATGAGTCTCTTCACTTCGTAGACCGTATTCCTCGGATTAAACGATTGCTGCAATTTTGCAGAATCTCCGATGAGCGTTTCGTCTTCGGTGAAAGCAACAACAGATGGAGTCAACCGCGAACCTCGTTCGTTCGCGATGATCTCCACTCGTCCGTTTCGGTACACGCCCACGCACGAGTTAGTCGTGCCCAAGTCGATGCCGATGGCGGGAATGGACTCCGACATCGTCACCTAGAACACAATGGCAGAACATTAAAATGTGAACGAAAAACATGATTTAAATTTTCCGGAAAAAATAAATCGGTTCGTAAAAAAACGACTGGCATTCATCATAGGAAAAAACTGAACGATAACATACCTCCAAATCGCGAGGTCATAATTGTAAAGGGCTAATATTTTTGATTAGATTATTGAAAACTGGATGAGATGAGCATGTATCTACAACACTTAGATATATTTTTGTGATATATAAAGTATTTAATTTTCATCATTTCCAATCATACAGAAAGATAAATTAACAACGAACAGAATCACCAGTTGTCAAATATAGCTTCGTCTACGTTCTACGCAGTAGGAGCCCTTCGTCCTCTTTACGAGATGGTAAAATCGGCTTGAAAACATTGTAGGGAAGACCCTCCTACTCACTGACTTTGCATTTCATTTTATTCCTGCAAAGTCATGAGCTTAAAGATATATTGTAATGACTTTGCGAGAGTAACTATATAGAAATTATTCTAAATGCTCGTTCGATTAGAGAGAGAGACTGATGTCTGTATCACAGACGTCATCGGATCTATAGCAATGAATGGGTTCTAATTTCATTGAAATAACAAACGGTATATATAGATCGAGACAACTCTACCGTGCTCATTTAAATTTCAAGTCATTCCTGTTCATTCAATTAGACTACGTCGGTATCTAATGAACTTGATCTGATTTAATAGATATACAACACGCTTGCCAGCACTACACTGCAAACTCTGCACTAGGAAAGATTTTATACAGAACTCATTTCTTATATAGGTAAATTCGATAAACGCTTGGTCTCCTTTCATATGTGTTGCTTTAGGTAAGCTGCTAATGTACGTTCCGGCATAAAAGTATAGCCTTTGAACCAATTTACTAACTTTTTCAAGACAGATATTGGCGTACTGGGTATAATATCATCGTCTCGTGATATTATTCAAACTTTTATCAGAAAATGAAATACATTCCATCAGTAAAGTCGGTTACTTCAGTCAATTATGATAAAACTTAAAACATAACCAACCATAGCAACGCAAGAAAATGATCAACGTTTTGATTTTAACAAGATTTTCACGACATTGGGGATGAAAGGAAAAACAGAAATGTGTAGATCAAAAACAGATTCATAAGTTTTTCAATGATTTCATCGTAACTTAAAAGATTAATTTCAAAGCATTCGTGTATAGTTTAACTATTCTTTTTTATAAAAAAATTCATAGCTACCATAGCTGCCTCTCAAAATTATTTCTGATGGATTTAGAATTAACGTCCCCTAGTTAATATTCATCATTTAAAAAATGAATCAGTTTAATTCAAAGGGAATTATCGTAACGTCTGCAACTTATTCACATTGGCTTTCACTGATCAACTAAATTTCATTGATTCATAATTCTAAACAAACCCGCAATTTTTAAACAGGTTTATCGAAAATAATCATGCACGATGAAGTTTAAGCCCATCACCAGCTGGAACGCAGTAAGTTTACAGAAATAAAAACAAAGACATGATTCCACTAACTTCCCCTAACGCATTTCAGTCACATACTCAATTTATCAATGCCATTGAAATGGTAAAGTCAAATGCTGATATTTCCATTATTAGTGCAACTGGTATCAATTGAAAATATTAGGAAGATTACCGGTCCTCGACCTACTGAAACCTGCCGGTACGCCGAGTGTGGAGAGCTGCTCCACATCACGGAGACAACATCACATCACCGCGTCCATACACTCTTACACAAAGATCGTACTTGGTGGGAAATACAGGGCTGAAACTCCTGATTATAAAAATCTTATGAACATAACCTATACTTACGTTCATATGCTTGGGAAGCGGCACTGCGTAACTAGACGAGAATAGATAAACTAAACACTTGTTACACGACAGTGACGTTACTTCCACAACACTGGGGCAGAAATAATAGGCCGGTCTAGACTGACAGAAAACAAGGGACGAAAAGTGATCTGACTTAAAGCATCTGGCGACGTTAGGCACCTCCTTTTCCTTCCCGCAGCGAGTGTGGCTCAGTTCAAAATCTCGACTTTTCAAAGCGAAAATTGTATTTTTAAGTCTGAGAGAGAATGTATTCTTCACAATACAACTTCTGAGCATCAAATGGTTATAATTAATTCGCGACTAATGCTGGGATGAAGAGAAAGAATTACAGTGACGAAATTGTTATGCGTGGCGACGTGTCGCACTGTCTGTCTTCGCGGTTGTCAGAACGCGTTCAAACGATTGGGTAATATTTTTGTACCACCGAAAATTGTGTAATTCAAGGTTTTTCGGATTAATGTTTGGAATAATAATAACTATCATTTCAATTACGTACATTTGCTATAATTAATTTTGGAATTTTTTCTCTCGATTTGTTCAAATCAATTTTCAAATGCAAAGTGATGAGAAAAACAAATAACTCATTTGACACCATAGATGAAAATGACCAAGTACAACATTAAAATTCGGCGGGACTTGGTTACCTCAAATGGATATAATGTTTACAAAATTTAAGAAGTGAAGTTCTACAAGAAGTCAGAAACTTATATTCTGAGGTACGATATTTTAGCTGAGAGACTCCATTGTAAATGCATGTCGAGTCTATGCCTTTAATAAGATGGGATAAGTAGGCAATATATCTAAACGTAATTAATTTGAACACTTCTCTTCCGTAACTTGAGATTCTTGCCCATAGTATCAACATTTAAAGGTATGAAACGACACCGAACCTACCTAATTTATCCAATGAAACAAACAATTTCATTATAAATTAATCCAATAAAATTAAAAATCAGAATATTCGCGTTCTGCGAGTTTTAAAAATTAGTGCAGCCCTTCGAATGCCCTGGCTTATGCTTCTTGGTCTCAATCAATCAGTTCTTCATAATAACTCTTGTGCGTTCAAGTGTTTGTTTATGTGTGCGTATGTAACCATCGAGTCTCACTTTTTAGTTTTAGACAGGGGAAATATTACCATCTTAATGATTAATGCCTTCTGATTTTAGCTTTGTGTTGGCAGTTTTTACGACATTAATTATTTTCGAAAAAATACAAATCTTAGGACTAGAAGTCGCAATCATTTTATTACTGTAGGCTATCAAAATACAAAAAGCACTAAAGTCAACGTTTTTGATAACCCATGTTGCGGTTTTTACGCGTTAACTTTTGAAAATGAACTTTTTCCCTCTCACTTCCTTTTGACAGTAAAGTTCTTATGAATGAGCACTGAAACTCGAAGTACTTGAGCACTGGTGAAACTCGTATCAAACAAACAAACAAACAATCATCGGCATCTTTGGGATGCTTTATTTCCAATCAGGCCTGATACATATGATCTTAGCATTGGTTTTTAAAATGTCTTATAACCATCACTATGTATAGGACACCATGACGGTTCCCCCGTAAAGCCGGTACCCATTTCCGACACCTCGGTTGAGTGGGGTATTGTGCTTGAGCTTTCCCTTATACCCAACGGGGAAAATCGCCGCGACAGCGCCGGGATACGAACCCTCGTCTCCAACATACAAGGCCGATCCCTTAACCACTGTACCACCGCGAGCACAGATCCGGTCATGAAGCATCCTTCATGATCAAGAAAAAGAGTCGAACCAACAAATTTAATTTGTTCAATAAGATTCCTATTTTAATACCATATGAGAAATTACGCACGAAAAATATATTTATTTACTTGAGACATGGCATTTTATGACATTGTATAAATAAATTTAAAGACAGACCTGGCGTTTTATTATATAGTATTGATTATGTCGGTTCTTTATATGTTGCTCTCACATCCTAGATGCGGGTCAAATAACAGACACGATATAAATACTAGTGTACCGTCATAAATGACATGATTCGATATTTTTCTCAAATAAATTTTCAGATGTGGATGACAAATAAATATATCCATTTTATTAGAAGCCGTAATTAACATATTCTTGTAGTTGTGCACTGGTGAAACTCGTATCACAGATACGGTCATCCATTACGAGAGTCACAGACACATGCACCTACCAACCAAGCTACAACTCAGTGCGATTATTTAGCGGATTAACAGACAAGTTTTCCCCATTTAATTTTTAGCTTCGTTATGGTGTATGATGGGAAGTCAGTCAGATGTAGTGAAAAAATAGAAATCAATTGAATTGTGAAAGTGAGAAACATCTTAGGTAATTTTGATAACGCCGGTTGGATTCATCTATTATCTTCAGAAAAACACTCAATTGTAGCGCTGTTTAACGATCGCACAAGTACACCACGGCGTTGCAGAGAGAAGCAGAAGATTAGAGATGAAGAAGTCATCACAAAGAAGTGTTAAAACAGAAAACTAGCTGTATCAAATGATATAGGCACATATTGAGCATTTATTTTGATACAACTTGCTCATTGCAGCGCAAAATTTTGTGTCGTTTATGATAAGTGATATGAGCAAAAAAATCCACACGAGTGCATCAATTGCAAAACTGACCCAGCCTGGGTATGGAGCTGATGCTTTAATTTTTACCGGTATTTGATGGAACTTTTTATTGGAAAGTACTAGTCGTAGCCGTGAGGTTAAAGTACCAGCCCCTCCGAGAAGGTGTCGAGGGTTCAAATCCTGGCGCTGTGTGGCGACTTTCTCCGATGGGTATAGGGGAAATACTCAAAGCACAATTCCCACTCTACCCAGGTGTCGAAAATGGGTTGCGGCTTGACTGGAGGAAACCGTCATGGCGTCCTGGTGTTAGATATAAGGCATTTGAAAAACCGATGTACAAGGTGATGTTTATCAGGCTTGATTGGAAATAAAGCATCCTTAGATGTCAAAGTTTGTTTGTTTGTTTAATTTTTCACACGTACAACCCTAGAACTATTTGATTGCATACTCATGTATGATGACTAAAAACCTCTATGTAAGGCAAAAAATCAGCTCTTCATCATGAGCAAAATTTGCTGCAATACCTCTTATTACTATAGGGAAAGAAAAACAAGGATACAGATGTTTCACCGAGTTCCGACAAGCACATCGCCCAACACAACCCAAAGTATAAAATTACATAAATTCAGTTCATTCCTAAATGAACGCAAATAATTGCTGTCAAGGTTAAATCAATTTAAACATAGACTCGACAACGTAACTCCTTTAAAATTTAAACCTTCAATACGGAACCAGCGTTACGTGGTAGGTGCGGTTGGTTTGGATACGATGGAAGTAGCTGAACTGAAACACCGTCTTTACTGCTCGATTTCATTTTTATGCTTTTTAGGAGCGGGACGAAGGTCTCACAACGATCACGTAAATGAAATCCATTTAGACCCATGAAATTGTGTTAGTAACCATCATAGAATCCATTAAAAGAACGTAGCTAATGAGATACATGAAATATCCAGTTTCAAGTCCAGCCAATGAACGCTATTTGAATGTATAGACGTCCCAAAAATGTATTCTTCCTTCGACGATTACTCATGTAGTGTTTGTTTCATGTGCAGTCAAGTTTCCTTCTATGACGTTTTAATTTCTTCAACATAATGTTTAAAGTATTTAATATAAAGTATGAGACTTGCATCTATGTCAATAAATACCTACAGCAAAACAAAATACAAGAGTACTGGGTAGTCAAAGAGTGAGTCTATTTTTGGGGCACCCTGTTTGTGTATATATTTGCCACAGCGAAAATGGATTCAGGTACACACAAAGTAAAAAGCAAAATCGTACCAAGACTATACAGTGATAGGAAAATTGACATCAAGTTCGCCACAGTAGATATCGACAGATGAAAGTGTCAGCGATATCGTTAGTAACGTTTAGTTTTAAAATAAACATTTTCACACGTAAAAAATTACTCATATCAAAGACGGCATTTTCTTTCGGCACTTTTTGCTTGTTTCTGAACAATCCTACACACAATCGTAGACTGGAAGCACGAAATTAATCTTAACACTTTGATGGGAAGGTGCACCACCGGTGGCCACGGAGGGGATTTTCATAATGCTGCTGGTTGACCGCAGTCACAAACCCAATTTTCATAAATACTTACTCAAAGATAAATGGAAGCTTGATCCAGTTATTGTTTTCTAATGTGAAAATTGCTCCCAACAATTGATTTTAAATTTGAGATGAATATGTATTGGACTTCAGATCAACCTATTACGGTCGAAGTGTTAAAGATGATTTAACTCAAACAGAAGGTCATAATTACTTTGTTCAAGAGTTTTTAGATGTATGAATTCTGCTCGCAAAAATTTGTTGAGATTAGTTACTTGAAGCCTCATAAACACAACACGCGGGCTTTAAGGAGAGAAAGGAGAGAGGTACCATTTAGAGTGGAGAAAAAAGGAAACTGAAAATCTATGCACATAGCGTGTTCACACTCAATATCCTCAATGCATAGACATCGCAAACTAGGAATAAGTTTATATAGCATTAAAGTTGAAAAAGAAATAAACAAGTGCTGAATAGAAAACCGTGAACCAAAAGAAATTTCAGTAACTAAACAGTATATAGTTCCTACATTAACAAAAGGAAGGCTCACGTAACCTACAGCTCGGAACCGTAAATCTTCCCCAATGGAGCGGAAATTACTACATTTACAATTGTTGTATCCTCAAGAGGACACTAAATGTACGAACCAAACCTGGTCATGGGACATATTTTTGAACAAGCGGAAGTCAACTGGCGCATGGAGAGATTCAGGAAGACAGAAATACTTGCGTTACAGACCAGATTATTCATCAAAAAACTATCTCAAAGAATATTCCAACGATTTAAACATTCATAAGACCAATGTATTATTACAAAGTGCATAATACATCGGTGTTGAGACCTAGCTAGAAAAATTTCTTTTAAATTAAATAGGCGACTATTAAATTAACTAAATCTATTTGGCTAGCAGGTAAAATCTATTTCCTACAACCAGTATCCATAATTATTAAAAACTTAATTCACTAAATGTCATGTGCCTCAAATTGTGCCCAGCGCACACACAAAATTTTTGGTTTGAGCAATAAACATCAAATCCTTCAAGCACAATTATTTATATACGAGAGCTTTTATTTCTCTTTAATACTTCAATTTTGTTTTGGGACACAGGCAGGATGTTATTTCTCGCAAAAAAAACACAAAAAAAAAATTGAAACACACTCTTTCAACAAAGCGAAACTAAACAGGCTGAGACTCACCCTTCAGAACCCATGATCACAGAGAAGTGTCGTAAACGAGTTCTTAAATTAACCGATTTGGTCACTCAACGCATCCTGAGTAACGTCCCTTCCGGATTCCTGCCAATACTCAACCTCTTCACAAAATCGCAATATCCCCTCATATCCTTCCTGTGTTATTTTCGCAAGTCTTTATTCAGGTTCAGGAGTTCTTTCTTCTGACCGATCATTTCTTCGAACGACGCAGTTACACCTCCAAGATCACTCGTCACTCGAGAGGATTTCTTTCAGATCTATAATCATTTTATCTATATTCTCTTTGACAAGGCGGCCTTTATCCAAGGAAATGGTGACATGTCCTCTACCCCCAGTTTTGCGGTCCACCGCTGTAGCATTCAAGATGCCGTTGCTGTCAAGCTCAAACGTTATATCTACAAACGGGACACCTTTTTTTGCTATTTCTATTCCCCCGGCCTTCAATTCACCCAATTTATTGTTCATCGATGCAACAGGATTTTCGCCTTCGTAAACGTCGACATTAATTGCTCTTTGATAGTCTATAACAGTCGTACAATTTCTGCTGCATTTCGCAGGTATTTTCGTGTTGCGCTTGATGATGATGCCCATTTTATTTCCAAGGCTTCGAACTCCAAGAGAATGAGGAGTGACTTCCGTCAAAATCATATTCTGTAGAGTGCAGTCTTTATTGAGCATAGCAGCCTGTATAGCAGCGCCGTGCGCAACGGCTTCAGCAGGGTTAATGTTTCTTTTTATGCCTTGACGTTTAAACTTACACTTCATCATATCCTCGATTTTAGGGATCCATGCCGACCCACCGACCATGACAACATCGTCTATCATGCCGGGCGTCATTCCAGCGTCATCAAGAGCATTGTCGACACATGTCATGGATTCGGTGAAGAGATCCAAACAGATTTCTTCAAACTTGGAACGAGATATGGAGAGATCCACATCACGGCCTTGGAAAACATTCTCAATCTGAATTCGAGCTTTTTTCTGGCTAGTAAGGCATATTTTAGCTTGTTCTGCAGCTTTTCGGATCTTAGATAGAGCTTTAGGATCTTGCGAAACCTCATGAGTAGTCATTCCGAAAGCTTCCTTCACCAAAAACTCACCAATTCGAGTGTCAAAATCTGCTCCCCCAAGGTTGTTGTTTCCTTTCACAGCTTTGACTTCGTACTCCCCCTTTTTTACGGTCAAAATTGAAACGTCAAAAGTCCCACCTCCAAAATCAAAAATCAGAATGTTTTTCTCAGTCCATACTTTAACATTTTCACCATAAGCAAGTGCAGCTGCGGTTGGCTCGTTGATTATTTTGAGAACCTCCAGGCCAGCGATGGTGCCCGCATCGATGGTGGCTTGTCTCTGAGAGTCAGTGAAGTATGCAGGCACAGAGATCACTGCTTTTCTTAATTCACCCCCGAGGTAGGTCTCAGCCATTTCTTTCATCTTTCCAAGTATCATGGCGGAAATTTGCTCAGAAGTAAAGGACCTATCACTGAGACGATACTTCACCTTGATATTCGGGTTCCCGTTGCTGTTTGTGACCAGGAACGGCCAGTGTTCGATGCTTCTTTGCACCGAGTCATCTTCATATCTCCGACCAATGAGCCTCTTCACTTCGTAGACAGTATTCCTCGGATTAAACGATTGCTGCAACTTTGCAGAATCTCCGATGAGCGTTTCGTCTTCGGTGAAAGCAACAACAGATGGAGTCAACCGCGAACCTCGTTCGTTCGCGATGATCTCCACTCGTCCGTTTCGGTACACGCCCACGCACGAGTTAGTCGTGCCCAAGTCGATGCCGATGGCGGGAATGGACTCGGACATCGTCACCTAGAACACAATGGCAGAACTTTAAAATGTGAACGAAAAAAATGAGTTAAATTATCCGGAAAAAATAAATCGGTTCGTAAAAAAACGACTGGCATTCATCATAGGAAAAAACTGAATGATAACATACCTCCAAATCGCGAGGTCATAATTGTAAAGGGCTAATATTTTTGATTAGATTATTGAAAATTGAATGAGATGAACATATATCTACAACACTTACTTAGATATATTTTTGTGATATATAAAGTATTTAATTTTCATCATTTCCAATCATGCAGAAAGATAAATTAACAACGAACAGAATCATCAGCTGTCAAATATAGCTTCGTCTACGTTCTACGTAGTAGGAGCCCTTCGTCCTCTTTACGAGATGGTAAAATCGGCTTGAAAACATTGTAGGGAAGACCCTCCTACTCACTGACTTTGCATTTCATTTTATTCCTGTAAAGTCATGAGCTTAAAGATATATTGTAATGACTTTGCGGGAGTAACTATATAGAAATTATTAGAAATGCTCGTTCGGTTAGAGAGAAAGACTGATGTCTGTATCACAGACGTCATCGAAACTATAGTAATGAATGGGTTTTAATTTCATTGCAATAACAAACGGTTTATATAGATCAAGACAAAACTACCGTGCTCATTCAAATTTCAAGTCATTCCTATTCATTCAATTAGACTACGTCGGTCTCTAATGAACTTGATCTGATTTAATAGATATACAGCACGCTCGCCAGCACTACACTGCAAACTCTGCACTAGGAAATATTTTTTACCGAACTGATTTCTTTTCAAACAGGTAAATTCGATAAACGCTTGGTCTCCTTTCATATGTGTTGCTTTAGGTGAGTTTCTAATGTACGTTCCGGCATAAAAGCATAGCCTTTGAACTAATTTACTACCTTTTTCAAGACAGATATTGGCGTATTGGGTATAATATCATCGTCTCGTGATATTATTCAAACTTTTATCAGAAAATGAAATACATTCCTTCAGTAAAGTCGGTTACTTCAGTCAATTATGATATAACCTAAAACATAACCAACCATAGCAACGCAAGAAAATGATCAACGTTTTGATTTTAACAAGATTTTCACGACATTAGGGATGAAAGGAAAAACAGAAATGTGTAGATCAAAAACAGATTCATAAGTTTTTCAATGATTTCATCGTAACTTAAAAGTTAATTTCAAAGCATTCGTGTTTAGTTTAACTATTCTTTTTTATAAAAAAATTCATAGCTACCATAGCTGCCTCTCAAAATTATTTCTGATGGATTTAGAATTAACGTCACCTAGTTAATATTCATCATTTAAAAATTGAATCAGTATAATTCAAAGGGAATTATCGTAACGTCTGCAACTTATTCACATTGGCTTTCAGTGATCAATTAAATTTCATTGATTCATAATTCTAAACAAACCCGCAATTTTTAAACAGGTTTATCGATAATAATCATGCATTTAAGGCCATCACCAGCTGGAACGCAGTAAGTTTAACCGGCAGGCCGCAGCCGAGACGGTTCAAGAAACGGTTTGCGAAAAGTACAGAAATTTCTTGAGAATTTCTTGAGTCCTACTTTAAACTTTAGTCCACCACTCGTAACTTTTGAAAGAACGCACCAATTGACTTCAAATTACTTTCAAACGAAAAAGAAAAACATTTTCTACAACTGTGTGATAAACACATTCAAAAATTTTTTCTGAAAACTACAGAAATTCTTCGATAAACCTGTACGACTCACGCGCCGTCGAAAGACCTAAGTCCACTACTCGTAACTTTTAAAAGAATGCACCTATTGACTTCAAATTACTCTCAAACGAAAAAGCAAAACATTTTCTACAACTGTGCATTCTTTTAAAAGTTACAAGAAGTGGGCTTAGGTCTTTCGACAACGCGTGAGTCGTACAGGTTCATCGAAGAATTTCTGAAGTTTTCAGAAAAAATTTTTGGATGTGTTTATCACACAGTTGTAGGAAATGTTTTGCTCTTTCGTCTGAGAGTAATTTGAAGTCAATAGGTGCGTTCTTTCAAAAGTTACGAGTAGTGGACTTTGGTCTTTTGACGGCGCGTGAGTCGTGCAGGTTCATCGAAGAATTTCTGTAGTTTTCAGAAAAATTTTTTGGATGTGTTTATCACACAGTTGTATGAAATGTTTTGCTCTTTCGTTTGAGAGTTTTTTGAAGTCAATAGGTGCGTTCTTTCAAAAGTTACGAGTAGTGGACTTAGGTCTTTCGACGGCGCGTGAGTCGTACAGGTTTATCGAAGAATTTCTGTAGTTTTCAGAAAAAATTTTTGAATGTGTTTATCACACAGTTGTAGAAAATGTTTTGCTCTTTCGTTTGAGAGTAATTTGAAGTCAATAGGTGCATTCTTTCAAAAGTTACGAGTGGTGGACTAAAGTTTAAAGTAGGACTCAAGAAATTCTCAAGAAATTTCTGTACTTTTCGCAAACCGTTTCTTGAACCGTCTCGGCTGCGGCCTGCCGGTGTAAGTTTACAGAAATAAAAACAAAGACATGATTCCACTAACTTCCCCTAACGCATTTCAGTCACATACTCAATTTATCAATGCCATTGAAATGGTAAAGTCAAATGCTGATATTTCCATTATTAGTGCTACTGGTATCAATTGAAAATACTAGGAAGATTACCGGTCCTCGACATACTGAAACCTGCCGGTACGCCGAGTGTGGAGTGCTGCTCCACATCACGAAGACAACATCACATCACCGCGTCCATACACTCTTACACAAAGATCGTACTTGGTGGGAAATACAGGGCTGAAACTCCTGATTATATAAATCTTATGAACATAATCTATACTTACGTTTATATGCTTGGGAAGCGGCACTGCGTAACTAGACGAGAATAGATAAACTAAACACTTGTAACACGACAGTGACGTTACTTCCACAACACTGGAGCAGCAATAATAGGCCGGTCTAGACTGACAGAAAACAAGGGACGAAAAGTGATCTGACACAAAGCATCTGGCGACGTTAGGCACCTCCTTTCCCTTCCCGCAGCGAGTGTGGTACAGTTCAAAATCTCGATTATTTAGGCGAAAGTTTCATTTTTAGGACTGAGAGAATGTATTCTTTACCATCCAAGTTCTAGCCTTCAAATGGTTATTATTAATTCACGAGTAATGTTGGGATGAAGAGAAAGAATTACAGTGATGAAATCGTTTAACGTGGCGACGTGTTGCACTGTCTGTCTTCGCGGTTGTCAGAACGCGTTCAAACGATTGGGTAATATTTTTGTACCACCGAAAATTGTGTAATTCAAGTTTTTCCGGATTACTGTTGGGAATAATAATAACTATCATTTTAATTACGTACATTTGCCACAATTGATTTTGGAATTTTTTCTCTCGATTTGTTCAAATCAATTTTCAAATGCAAAGTGATGAGAAAAACAAATAACTCATGTGACACCATAGATGAAAACGACCAAGTACAACATTAAAATTCGGCGGGACTTGGTTACCTCAAATGTATCTAATGTTTACAAAATTTAAGAAGTGAAGTTCTACAAGAAGTCAGAAACTTATATTCTGAGGTACGACATTTTAGCTGAGAGACTCCTTTGTAAATGCATGTCGAGTCTATGCCTATAGTAAGATGTGATAAGAAGGCAATATATCTAAACGTAATTAAGGTATGAAACGACACCGAACCTACATAATTTATTCAATGAAACAAAGAAATTCATTATAAATTAATCCAATAAAATTAAAAATCAGAATATTCGCGTTCTGATAGTTTCAAAAATTAGTGCAGCCCTTCGAATGTCCTGGCTTATGCTTCTTGGTCTCAATCAATCAGTTCTTCATAATAACTCTTGTGCGTTCAAATATTTTTTTATATGCGCGTATGTAACCATTGAGACTCACTTTTTAGCTTTAGACAGGGGAAATATTACCTTCTTAGCAATTAAATACCTTCTGATTTTAGCTTTGTGTTAACAGTTTTCACGACAATAATTATTTTCGAAAGTAAATACAAATTTTAGAACTCAAAGTCGCAATTATTTTATTAATGTTGGCCATCAGGATACAAAAATATTCATGTCAACGTTTTTAATAACCCATGTTGCCGATTTTGCGTGTTAACTTCTGAAAATTAACTGTTTTCCTCCAATTTTCTTCTGACAAAAATTTTTTTATGGATGATCAGATGTGATAATGTCCTTGAAGGATAAAACAATGAAAAATTACACCAATTTTTATTAATTTATTTTAGCCATTGTCAAAACACTTGTGTACATGATCCATCAAAAATGGCTTAATTCAAAATTTTCTTTAAATAAATCTTCCAGATGTGTATCACAAACAAACATGTCCATCTCGATAGTACCCGCGGGTAAAATATTCTTGTACTTGTGCACTGGTAACTCGTACCACAAATACGGTCATGAAGCATCCTTTATAAGCTTGAAAGAGAGACGGACCAACCAATTTAATGTGTTCAATAAGGTTCCCATTGTAATAACGTAGGAAAAATAACGCACAGAAATATAAATATTTAAAATGTTAAGGAGACACCTGGCTTATTATCATATAACGTTGATTATATCGGTTCTTCAAATGTTGTTCTCACATTCTAGATGCGGGTCTTATAGCAGACATAATAAACGCTAGTGTACACGGCCGTCAAAAATGAAAAGATTCGATATTTTCCTTAACTTATTTTTCAGATGTGGATGACAAACAAATCCATCCATCCTACTAGTAGCCGCCATTAAAATATTCTTGTACTAGTGCACTGGTGAAACTCGTATCACAGATACGGTCATCCATGAGAGCGTCACAGATACAATTAAGTATCATCCAACCAAGCCACAACTCTGTACAATTATTTAGTGGATAAACAGACAAATTTTCCCCCATTTGTTTGAGCATCGGCATGGTGAATGATGGGGAGTCCGTCAGATGTAGTTGAAAATAGATATCATTTGAATAGTAAACATTATACGTAATTGTGAAACGCAGGTTGGATTCATCTATTATTTTCGGAAAAACACTCAATTGTAGCGCTGTTTAACGATCGCACGAGTGCACCATAGCGTTTCAGAGTGAAGCAGAAGATGAGAGAAGCAGTCTTCATCACACAGAAATGTTAAAACAGAAAACTAGCTCAACTAAATGTTGTAGACCCATGATAAGCATTTAATTTAATACAACTTGCTCATTGCAGCGCAAAATTTTGCGTCGTTTTGTGTAGAGCAAAAAATTCCACACGAGTACATCAATTGAAAAACTGACCCAGCCAGGGTATGCAACTGATGCTGCCATTTTTGATTGGTATTTGATAGAACTTTTTATTGGAAAGTGCTTACAGTACCCGTCCTTCCGTGGAGGTGTCGAGGGTTCGAATCCCGGCGCTGTGTGGCGATTTTCTCCGTTGGGTATAGGGGAAAAACTCAAAGCACAATACCCCACTCCACTCAGGTGTCTGAAATGGGTACAGGTCTTGACCGGGGGAAAGCGTCATGGCGTCCTGGTGTTAGTTATAAGGCATTTGAAAAATCAATGTACAAGGTGATTTGTATCAGGCTTGAATTGGATATAAAGCATCCTTTGATGCCGATGTCTGTTTGTTTAATTTTTCACACGTGCAGCCCTAGAACTATTTGATTCCATACTCATGTGCTAAAAACCTCTATGTAAGGAAAAAAAATCAGCGCTTCATCATGAATAAAATTAGCCGCAATACCTCTTATTACAAAGGTAAAGAAAAACAAGGGTACAGATGTTTCACCGTGTTCTGACAAACACATCGCTCAACACATCCCAAAATATAAAATTACATAAATGTTGTTCCTTCCAAAATCAAAACAAATCATTGCTATCAAGGTTAAATCAATTTAAATGTAAACTCGACAACGTAACTCCTTTAAAATTTGAACCTTCAATACGGAACCAGCGTTTCGCGGTGGTGCGGTCGTTTTGGTTAGGATGGAAGTAGCTGAACTGAAACACCGTCTTTACTGCTTTATTTCATTTTTGTACTTATTAAAAATCGGGACGAATGCCTCGTTATGATAACGTAAATGAAATCCACTTAGACCAATGATATTGTGTTAGTAGCCATAATACAAATTAACCAATGATATTGAGGTAGGAGCCATCGTAGAATCGTTAAAAGGAACGTACGTTATTCAGTTTCAAGTCCAGCCTATGAATGTCATGTGAATGTAAACGTCCCAAAAATGTATTCATCCTCCGATTATTATTCATTTAGTTTTTGTTTCAGACGCAGAAAGGTTTTCTTGTATGAAATTCAATTTTCTTAAATGTAAGGATCAAAGAATTTGACTTAACGCATATGTCTCTAGTCAATAAACACCTACATCAAAACAAAATATGTGAATAATGGGCGGTCAAAGAGAGGAATTTTGGGGGCACCCTGCGTAGTGTATATGTCTTTATTTGCCAAAGCAAAATGTGGATTCGAGAATGCACAAAGTAAAAATCAAAACCATACCAAGACTAGTAATAGGAAAATAGACATTATGTTCGCCACAGTAGATATCGATTATCGATAAATCAACATATCTGCAATATCGACAGCGAGGTGAAATTTAACAGTAATGCATTTTCATACCCAGAACATTGACATATCAAAGGAAGTGTTTTCATTCAGGAATTTTTGCTGCTTTCTAAACAATATCCTGCTCATAATCGTACAATGGAGGCACGAAAGTAATCTTGACACTTTGACCGCAACGTGCGTCACCGGTGGCCATGCGGAGATTTTTGTAATGGTGCTGACTGACCAGTAGTCACAAATTTAATTTTCATAAATACTTAATAAAAGTTTAATGAAAGCCTGATCAAGTTATTGTTTTCTATTTTCGAAATTCCTTTCTACAATTCTGTCGATCAGACTAAAAAATGCACCAAGTCCATTTCATAAGATTTTTCAGGAAAGCTCTTTTTGTGTTTGCACAAATATAGCAAGTGATTTAGGTCATTTTAAAACGTATTTAATTGGAAACTATGCATTTTGATATGAGTCATTATTTCGATTTATGGTAAGGCAAATATAATGTTTTTTGTTGTTTTATGTAAAGCATCCGTAGATGCCTTCATCATCATTATCATTATTATGGTAATAAACACAATTTGACGTTTTTCCGATTTTTACCTCCAAGATAAAATGCTCCAATTTAAAATATGCGGTATAAAAAAGAAAAGCTTATTGGATGAATGTTTTCGTTTCGAACATGGATAGCTATAAGTACAAGTTAGCGCTTTAACATACTCACATTCCAATCAAGGCTTCTAGTGTAATAGTTAGCGCCACTGCGAATGTGGGTGTGAAAAAACACCAACTCGAACTTGGAGCTACCTATATCGAACAATGTTGAAATTAAGAAAGAGCCATGTCCAATTAACGTTTTTGTTACTCATTGAAAGAGGCGTGGCTCTTTTCTATTTCAAAAACAACACTTGGATCTTTTCAAAATTCATCCACAAAAAGCTGGAGTTTTTTTATTACCTACTACCACCACAACAGAAGAGCAACTGAAAGTTTACAGGGTCTTGCATCTAAGAGAACCCAATTTAAAAAAAAAATGAAACTGAAATTAAGAGAGTCGGCGCTTTTTTTCTCAGATTGACTTTAAAGAAAGCTGAACGTTGAATTGAACCACAGTTCAATCAATTGCAGTCAAAGTGATAAAGATGACTCAACTTAAACTGTAGGCCTTAATTACTTTGTGCATGAGTTCAGTAGTTACACTAATTTTACACGCCAGAAATAGTTGAAGTAATACATGAAATTTGACTTCCTCAACACGAGTTAAACAGTCCGTTACAAATCCCATCCACACCCTTAACAAGCACAGAATGTTATCTTTTCATAATTTAAACAAGAATTCATCATTAGATTACATTAGATTAGTCATTAGTTTTAGCCTCCCTACCCAGCAACAAATGCGATCCAAAGATAGGAAGGAGGAAGGCACCATTTAGTATGGAGTTAAGGAAACGCGGAATCTACGCAGAAAGGCGGCATAGAAACAGTAAGTTGGGAAGGAAGATCACGAAACAAGATCAAAGTTGAAGAAGACAGTAGTAGGTGCTGAAAAACAGGACAGCAGTGAACCGAAAAAAGGTGGTCCTTAACATAACAAAAACATTTATTTAAACAAAAAAAGGCCTACCTAACTCTCAGCTCGGGCCCTCACATTGTCCCCCTGGGAGCGCTAGTTCCCATGGATACAATAATTGTATCCCCCTGAGGGGAGAATTCGTCATTCCCACAGCTATCAGATGCATTACAAGTTCGTAACCATAAATTCGCTGACACTGCCAAGTGTCAAGTGCGTGATACTCAGTATAAATCTGATGCAAATCTGATACATATCATCGCCGGATACTTGATAAAAGAAATTAAAATACAGAAAATTCAGCATCAATGTGCATTGAATTTTAAACAATAAGAAGCAAACTCCCCACAGTAAAGACATGCAAGTTCCAAAGATAAAAATACTGCACACACAATGAGTTCAGTCGAGTGAAGCCGGCAAGTTGGATATACTTGTCCGCATGTGCGCTGTGCTAAGATGGTAGGACAAAATCCCACGCGCTAATTCATTAATTGGAGAGAAATGTGACGCGTTCTTTCAGTAGCAGCATAGGTAAAAATTCTTCAGTAATACCATACTGATGAAATCAAATTAAATACATAATTCTTGAACACTACAGTCTGTTAAATCCAAAATTCACAATCATTAAACCAAACAGAAATATTCTGTAGTATCCACGATACAACTACCAACAAGATCCCACACAAAAAGGTACATAAAAACGCAATTTGCTTGATAAAGAGCGGTTCCGCAGAGCTTCTCTAGATGTCACTATACTACAAAGAAACAACATTACCTAAACATAAATGGGTTCATCAATTAATTGTCTGATATTCATGAATAATGATTTCGTAATTGCTCATTTAATTAGCAAAGTGCCAAAGTGTCGTGAGTGTATATCACATCACGAAACTGATGTATATCCATGAATTTCTGTTGGTCAAGGGGTAATTCAATATGAATGCCCATTAATTTCTCAACAGAATATGTTTAATACATGATAGAATAACTACCTATACAAATTTTTTTTTATTAATTTCAAAAAATTTTCAACGGTAAATATTGTTATGTTTCTTAAATAAAATCATGCTGAAAATAAAAACGAAAAACTCATACGGAGATCTAGAAAATATGAGCTACTTTTCGATCCTCGTTGGAGCACATTTTTAATTACTGAGAACGTGCATTGAAAAATGCTATTCAAGGATCATACAAATTATAGTTTGTATATCTAAAAAAATTAATCCCGAAAAATGATCACCAAAATCCTTCACCAACTACTTACAGGCATTTTATATCATATTTAAAGTGCCACAGAATATTCACTGCAAAACATAGTCATGTTGCTGATTAAACACCACAATAAGTTCCAAGAAAACTCCATAAACCATTTCCTCGGTCATTAAAGTTCGATTTCATTACATGAAATATGAAATTTCATGAGTAAACTTCAGACGTCATAACGATTTCAATGACTCATGTAACGATTCAGTCTAGCTGATATATGATAAATTCAACTATCTCATCAAATTAAGGCAGAAAAATTATGAATCAAATCCAGTTATACTTATTTAACATTAAAATCAACTAGATGCTAGACTAAATATTTATTTGGTTATAAACACCTTATAATTGATGACATTACAATGACGGACAACCCATTAACATTTAGACCGCAACGTGAGCCGCCTGTGGTGCACGGAGGGAATTTTCACAATGCTGCTGACAAACTCAACTTTCATAAATACTTTATCAAAGCTAAATGAAGGCACTACCCAGTTCATTTTCCTACTTTCAAAATTAATCAAAGCGATTGAATGAAAATGTGAGTAAAATATTGAACATCAGTCAACATGTCAACCCATCACAGCCAAGGTGTTGATACAGCTGGGACAAAGAGGGGAATTTCGCGTTGACTTCCCCAAGGGAGCACACCAAGTAACAGCTGGGGTGTGGCAGCAAACTTGTGGCACCGGGCGTACAGTAACCAAAAGTTCACACGAACAAGCAATTCTGCATTAGGTTTGATTGTAAGTTAGTTCAAGCATCTCTAGCCAATGTAATTTCACATACACCAAAATGACATCCTCAGTTGCACAAACTACAGGCTGAAACGTACCTTTGTTCTTTAATATCGAATAATGTTATATCCAAGAATGTTATATTTGTTATCATTTAATACGTTGAATGCGTTTGCGAATTTGCTAAGGTTGTTTTGTATAGTTTGTACGCAGCAGAGTTTAACAAACGACTTAAATGCTCGTAAAAAATGTTATATTTTTTAAGAAGTGTAAAAAATGCAATAGCTCGATGATATTTTATCTCGTGTGCTAAAATCTTCTCTAAAAAAGGTGTTGAAATAATTGAAATACTGTTCATTGACACCGATACATAAATGGGCTGTCCACTGAGTGGAAGACACGAGTATGACCCAGTGCGAAATCAACCTGTTAAGCGTACGAATATCGCCATCAGGATTCTTATGATGCAAAGAGACCGATAAAAGTATCAAATAATTATGCATATTTTTCGTTCATTTGCATTCTTCGTGCTGAACATATTTTAGTCTTAATTAAGAAAAATTAAAATTCACTTCAACTCGTAAAATTCACGAGCCAAAGTCATGGGAGCGATCCATTGCAAAGCGATACTAAAATTGTCGTAACAGAAACTTGAGACTTCTGTCAGACATCTTAAATCCGTAATTCAAGAAAAAGAGCGTTGAAAGATTTTTCGAACTTTCGTTCTTTTTCGTCAAATTCCCTTTTGGTGGCATCCTCATGGTCTTCTAGCCAACTTTCAGCTTCTTCACACTTTCGCAACATCCTCTCGTAGTCACGCTGAGATATTGTTTTCATTGTTTTTTCGCGCTCCATAAGCGACCGTTTCTTCGCAATCGTGTCCTCCAACGAAGCTGAAGCGTCTATCAAAGCCCGGCGCTCAGCTTCAAGAGCTTTTAGATCTCTCATTTCCGTCACCATCCTGTCGATCTCCTCCTTCACGAGACGGCCTTTGTTGACAGAAACAGTCACATTTTCTCTACTTCCTGTTTTGCAGTCCACGGCGGTAGCATTCAGAATTCCATTGCAATCGAGGGCGAAAGTTGCGACGATTTGCGGCACTCCCGCAGGCGCCAGTTCGATATTTTCTATTGTAAACTCTCCAAGATAATTATTCTTAGATGCTGTAGGGTTTTCACCTTCGTAAATGCGGTAACGAACTTTATCCTGATAATCGCAAACAGTAGTATGAGTATCTGAAAATTTTGCTGGTATGGGCGAATTACGTTTGATGATTATGCCCAATCTATCACCTACCATATCAGTTCCTAGAGAGAGAGGAGTTACATCGGATAACTTGATGTCCTCCACTCTTTGACCGTCGTTCAGCATGGCTGCTTGTACAGCAGCACCGTAAGCAACAGCTTCCGAAGGATTGATGTTTCTTCTAACTTTACCGGCTGTAAATTTATCCTTTACCATTTTTTCGATTTTTGGAATCCATGCAGATCCGCCGATCAAGACGACCTCATCAATCGAATCGACGGTCAGTCCTGCATCTGTCAGAGCGTCATCGACACACTCCATCGTTTTCTGGAACAGGTCATCACACAGACGCTCAAATTTGACTCGGCTAATGAGGACTTTCAAGTCATACTCCTGATGGAAACTGTCGACCTGAACAGTATCTCTCATCATAGATGACAGATTAATTTTTGCTCGTTCCGCGGCTTGACGGATTTTCGACTGCGCTTTGCTATTTTGCGAGACGTCAATGCCAGTTGCAGCGCGAAATTCCGCTGTAATGTGTTCGCATAAACGGGTGTCCAAGTCACTACCTCCAAGATGACTATTGCCGTGGATTGCCTTGACCTCGTACTGGCCTTTCTTCATGTTCAAAATGGAGACGTCAAATGTTCCTCCTCCAAAATCAAAGATCAAAATATTCTTGCTGTTGGTGACCTCAATGTCTTCGCCATACGCAATGGCGGCGGCGGTCGGTTCGTTGATTATTTTGAGAACTTCCAGACCAGCGATGGTGCCCGCATCGATGGTGGCTTGTCTCTGAGAGTCAGTGAAGTATGCAGGCACCGAGATCACTGCTTTTCTTACTTCACCCCCGAGGTAGGTCTCAGCCATTTCTTTCATCTTTCCGAGTATCATGGCGGAAATTTGCTCAGGAGTGAAGGTCTTATCACTGAGATAATACTCCACCTTGATATTCGGGTTCCCGTTGCTGTTTGTGACCAGGAACGGCCAGTGTTCGATGCTTCTCTGCACCGAGTCATCTTCATATCTCCGACCAATAAGTCTCTTCACTTCGTAGACCGTATTCCTCGGATTAAACGATTGCTGCAACTTCGCAGAATCTCCGATGAGCGTTTGGTCTTCGGTGAAAGCAACAACAGATGGAGTCAACCGCGAACCTCGTTCGTTCGCGATGATCTCCACTCGTCCGTTTCGGTACACGCCCACGCACGAGTTAGTCGTGCCCAAGTCGATGCCGATGGCGGGAATGGACTCCGACATCTTCACCTAGAATACAATGGTAAAACATTAAAATTTGAACGAATAATAAGATGGAAATTTTCCGGAAAAAATAAAACGACTCCTAAAAAAACGACTGGCATTCATCATAGAAAAAAACTCTGAATGATAACATGCCTCCAACTCGCCAGGTCATAATTGTAAAGGGCTAATATTTTTGATTAGATTCATGAACGCTGAATGAGATGAACATATATCTACAACACTTACTACGATATATTTATGTGATATATAAAGTATTTAATTTTATCATTTCCAATCATACAGAAAGATAAATTAACAACGAACAGAATCACCAGTTGTCAAATATAGTTTCGTCTACGATCTACGCAGTAGGAGCCCTTCGTTCTCTTTACGAGATGGTAAAACGGGTTGAAAACATTGCAGGGAAGACCCTCCTACTCACTGATTTCGCATTTCGTTTTGTTCCTTCAAGATCATGAGCAACAAAATGTATTCTAATAACTTCGCATGAGTAACAATATAGAATTTTTTTATAAATTTTCGTTTGATTCGAGGGAGACTGATATGTGTATCACAAACGTTTTCGAATCGCTTGTAATGAGTGTTTTTTTTCAATCTCATTGATATAATAAACTGTATGTCTCAAGGCTACAAAACTCTCTACAGTGCTCATTTAAATTTCAAGTCATTCGTGTGCATTCGATTAGACTACGTCGTTATGTTATGAACTTGATCTGGTTCATTGGCTATACAGCACGCTCGACAGCACTATCCTGCAAACTCTGCACTAGGAAAGTTTTTATACAGAACTGATTTCTTATATAGGAAAATTTGATAAACGCTTGGTTCCCTTTCATAGGTGTAGCATTAGGTGAGCTGCTTATCAATGTACCGGCATGAAAGTATAGCCTTTGTACTAATTTACTGCCTTTTTCAAGACAGATTGTGGAGTACTTGGTATAATATCATCGTCTCGTAATATTATTCAAACTTTTATCAAAAAAGAAGTACATTCCTTCAGTAAAGTCGGTTACTCCAGTCAATCATGATGAAGCTAAAACATATCCAACCATCAAAATGGGGTCAACGTTTTGATTTTAACAAAATTTTCACGATACTGGGGATGAAAGGAAAAGCAGGTATGGGTAGATCAAAAACAGATTCATACGTAATTAAAAATGATTTTATCGTAATTTGAAAGATTAATTTAAAAGCATTATTGTCTAGTTCGACTATTCTTTTTTATGCAAATAAATTCGCAGCTACTTAATGATATTCAAAATTTCTTCTCACGGATTAAAAATGAACGTTACCAAGGTAATATTCTTCATTTAAAAAATGAATCACTATAATTTAAAGGGAATTATCGCAACGTCTGCAGCTTATTCACATTGCCTTTCACTGATGAATTCAATTTCTTTGTTTATAATTCTAAACAAACCAGCAATTTTTAAACAGGTTTATCGATAATAATCATGACCGATGAAATTTAAGGGCATCATCAGCTGGAGCACAGTAAGTTAACAGAAATAAAAACTAAGACATCATTCCACTAAGTTCCCCTAACGCATTGCAGTCACCAACTCAATTTATTAATGCACTTGCTACGGTAATGTCAAATGGTGATATTTCTATTATTTGTGTAACTGGTATCAATTGAACACACTAGGAAGATTACCGGTCCTCGACCTACTGAAAACTGCCGGTACGCTGGGTGTGGAGAGCTGCTCCACAACGTCATGGAGACAATATCACATCACCGCGTCCATACACTCTTACACAAAGATCGTAGATGGTGAGAAATACAGGGCTGAAGTTCTGATCATATAAATCTTGTGAATATAATCTATACTTACGGTTATATACTTGAGAAGTAGCACAGCCCAATTAAACGAGATTTAATAAACCGAACACTTGTTACACGACAGTGACGTTACTCTCACAGCACTTGGGCAGAAGTAATAAGCCTGTCGAGACTGACAGAAAACAAGAGACGAGAAGTGATCCGCATTAAAGCATCTGGTGACGTTAGGCACCTCCTTTTCCTTCCCGCAGCGAGTATGGCACTGCTCAAAATCTCGGTCATTCAAGGCGAAAGTTTATGGTTTAGGACGGAGAGAGAATGTATTCTTCACAATACAACTTCTGAGCATCAAATGGTTATTATTAAGTCAAGCTTAATGCTGGGATAAAGAGAAAGAATTACGTTGACGAAATTGTTAAGCGTGGTGACGTGTTACACTGTCTGCCTTCGCGGTTGTCAGAACGCGTTCAAACGATTGGGTAATATTTTTTTTCCACAGAAATTTGTGTAATTCAATTTTTTCGGATTAATGTTGGGAATAATAATAACTCTCATTTTAATTACGTACATTCGCTATAATTAATTTTGGAATTTTGTCTCTCGATTTGTTCAAATCAATTTTCAAATGCTAAGTGATGAGAAAAACGACTACATCATGTGACACCATAGATGAAAACGACCAAGTACAACAGTAAAATTCGGCGCGACTTGGTTACCTTAAATGCATCTAATGTTTACAAAATTTAAGAAGTGAAGTTCTACTAGAAGTCAGAAACTTAAATTCTGAGGAACTACTTTTTAGCTGAGAGACTCCTTGTAAATGCATGTCGAGTCTATGCCTCAAATAAGATGTGATAAGTAGGCAATATATCTAAACGTAATTAGTTTGGGCACTTCTGTTCCGTAACTTTTGATACTTTTCTATAGTATCAACATTTTAGTATCAACACTAACGTACACGATCCATCAAAAATGACTTGATTCGACATTTTCTTTAGATAAATCTTCCAGATGTGTATATCTCAAACGAACATATCCATCCTAATAGTGCTCGCGGTTAAAATATTCTTGTACTTGTGCACTGGTGAAACTCGTATCACAGATACGGTCATGAAGCATCCTTTACGAGCATGAAAAAGAGACGAACCAACCAATTTAAGGGGAATATCTCGAGATCTTCTTTTTTTTCGTCCGATTCGTTTGAAAATTGGCCAGTATATGTCTTTTGTGAAAGTAAACCTTTTTTACTCCTGTCATTTTTTCGATTTAGGCCTTATTTTTTTTGACGAAAAATGTGTTTTTTTGGTATATTTTTATTGATATTTCAGATTGCTTCAGTTTTGATGCCAGAACAAAAACAAAGACAGTTTTAGAACCCTTGGAACATTTCTAACAAACTAAAATTCGTTTTTTTCAAATTCAAATTTTTTCTATTTTTTTCAAAAATTTTTGAAATTTCAAAAATCAGCAACAATTTTTTGGGCTTAGAGCTATATATTTCTTCAAAAAATTTGAATTTTAAAAAAAGCCGAACTTTAGTTTGTTAGAAATGTTTCAAGGATTCTAAAACTGTTTTTGGATTTGTTCTAGCATTAAAACTCGAGGAGAAGTAGCGTTTTGAATGGTAAAAAGGAAAATTTTTCACTACATCCCAAAAACGAACTGTGTCTATTGAATTTAAATATAACGAAAATTTTTTGTACATGAATGCAGTTTCCATGATCTATTTCGATGTACGAACAATGAGCAGCATTTTTCTTGTGAATTTCAAGTAAAGATCTAAAAAGTATCGTACATATGAGTAAATAAAAATAATACATTTTATTTCAGTAATCACCATGATCAGACTTTATCAATTTTTTCCGTACGATTTGTTTGAAAATTGGCCAGTATATGTATTTCGTGAAAGGAAACCTTTTTTACTCGTGTCCTTTTTTCGATTTATGCCTTAGTTTTTATTTTTTTTTTGACGAAAAAAGAGTATTTCGGTATATTTTTTGGATATTTCAAAACGAGACTCGTCATCGAGTTTCGATGCTAGAACAAAACCAAAACCAGTTTTAGAATCCTTGAAACATTTCTAACAAACTCAAATTGGCTTTTTTCCAATTTGAAAAGTTTCAAAATTTTGTCGATTTTTTTCCAAATTTCTGAACCCAAAATTTTTTTGGTGTTCAGAGCTATTTATGTTTTCAAAGAATTCGAATTTGGAAAAAAGCCGAATTTGAGTTTGTTAGAAATGTTTCAAGGATTCTAAAACTGTCTTTGGATTTGTTCTAGCATCAAAACTCAAGGACGAGTTCCGTTTTGAATGTAAAAAAGTCAACTTTTTACTAGAGCTCAAAAACAAACTATGTCTATTGAATTTGAATAAAATAAAAATTTGTGTACATGAATGCAGTTTCCATGTTCTATTTCGATGTACAAACAATGAGCAGCATTTTCCTTGTGAATTTCAAGTAAACATATAAGATTTATCGTACTTATGAGTAAATGAAAATAATACATTTTATTTCAGTAATCACCATGATCAGACTCTATCAATTTTTTCCGTCCGATTTGTTTGAAAATTGGCCAGTATATGTCTTTTGTGAAAGTAAACCTTTTTTATTCGTGTCATTTTTTCGATTTAGGCCTAATTATTTTTTTTTGACGAAAAATGTGTTTTTTGATATAGTTTTATTGATATTTCAGATTGAAACTCCTCATTCAGTTTTGATGCTAGAACAAAAACAAAGACAGTTTTAGAACCCTTGGAACATTTCTAACAAACTAAAATTCTGCTTTTTTTCAAATTCAAATTTATTCTATTTTTTCAAAATTGGGCCTCAAATTCATCATTTTTGGTCCCCTTTTCACCCCCCTGGGGGGGGGGGGTTCTAGTGTCCGTAGGGCCTTAAAATTTCATGGCACATTAACCCATCCCCTAAGGAGCCTTTTTCAACAAAAAAAAAATTTTCAGTGGGGGGAGCCGCCGGGGCCCAATTTGGCTCAAGATATTCCCCTTAACGTGTTCAATGAGATTCCTATTTTAATACCATAGGAGAAATTACGCACAAAAAATACGTTTATTTATTTAAGGAGACACATGGCATTTTATTGTATAGCATAAATAAATTGAAAGACAAACCTGGCATTTTATTATATAGTATTGATTATATAGGTTCTTTATATCTTGCACTCACATCCTACTTGCGGGTCTAATAACAGACACGATATAAATGCTACAGTACCGTCATAAATGACAAGATTCGATATTTTCCTTAAATCAATTTTCAGATGTGGATGACGAAGAAGTATATCCATCCTATTGGAAGCCGCGATTAAAATATTCTTTTACTAGTGCACTGGTGAAGCTCGTATCACAGATACGGTCATCATTACGAGCGTCACAGATACATGCACCAACCAAGCCACAACTCTGCACGATTATTTAACGGAATAACAAACAAGTTTTCCCCCATTTGATTTATACTTCGTTATGGTGAATGACGAGGAGTCCGTCAGATTGTGTTGAAAACAGATATGAGTTGAATAGTAAACATTTGACGTAATTTTTACGACACAAGTTAGATTCCTCTATTATCTTCGGAAAAACATTCAATTGTAGCGCTGTTTTATTGCCATCGATCGGACGAGAACCCCGTAGCATTGCAGAGTGAAGCAGAAGACGAGAGATGCATTCGTGATCATACAGTAATTTTCTAACAGAAAACTAACTCAACTAAATGATGTAAGCACATATTGAGCATTTATTTTGATACAACTTGCTCATTGCAGCGCAAAATTTTGTACGGTGTATGAAAAACTAATACGGGAACAAAAATATTCCACACGAGTACATCATTTGAAAAACTGACCTAGCCATAGTATGCAACCGATACTGTCAATTTTGACGAGTATTTGATAGAATTTTTCATGACAAAGTAGTGTTAATTTTTCATAATTACTACTCTAGAACTATTTGATCGCGCTCTCATATATGATGGCTACAAAATTCAATTTGAGGCAAAAAATCAGCTCTTCATCATGAATAACATTTGCCGCAATCACCCTCATAACAATAACAAGGGATATAGAGAAACAAGGACGCAGTTACTTCACCGAGTTCCGACGGTACCCAAACATGCACATCACCCTACCCAACAAACACAAAACATAAAACTACGTAAATGTAGGTCCTTCCAAAATGCAAACGAATTATCGACGTCAAAATTAAATTAATTAGAATGTAAATTCAACAACGTTACCCTCTTTAAGTTTGAACCTTTAATACGTTATCTGTATTTCGCGGTACCTGCAGTCGGTTTGGGTAGGATGGTGGTCGCAGAATTATTGCCGTCTTTACTGCTTGATTTCATTTTTATACATTTTAAGGAGCTGGACGAATACCTCGCTATGATCACGGTAATGAAATTCTTTTAGATCAATGATATTGAGGTAGGAGCCATCATAGAATTGTTAAAACGAACGTATCTGCAAGAGATACATGGAATATACAGCTTCAAGTCTAGGCTATGAATGCTATGTGAATGTATACGTTCCAAAAATATATTCATCCTCCAATGATTACTCATTTAGTTTTTGTTTCAGATGCAGTAAGGTTTTCTTTTATAACATTTCATTTTCTCAAATGTAAGGTTCAAAGAATTTGAATTAACGAATTAGATATGTCTCTATGTCAACAAACACATAAATCAAAACAAAATAAATGTATACTGAGCGGTCGAAGAGAGAAATTTTGGGGGCACCCTGTGTATAATGAGTATGTCTTTATTTGCCACGGCGAAATGCGGATTCGAGAATGCACAAATTAAAAATGAAAATCATACCAAGACTAGTTATAGGAAAATACACGTTAAGTTCGCCAGAGTAGATATCGATTATCGATAGATGAACATATCTGCTATATCGATAGTAAGGTTAAGTTTTAGAATAACGCATTTTCATAGCCAGAAAATTGATCTTTTAAAGCAAGTGTTTTCATTCAGTAGTTTTTGCTGCTTTCTAAACAATATCCTAGGAATAATCGTACAATGGGGAAATGAAATTAATATTGACACTTTGACCGCAACGTGCGCCACCGGTGGCCATGGAGGGGATTTTCGTAATGCTTCTGATTGACCAGTAGTCACAAACTTAATTTTCTTAAATACTCAGTCTGAAGCCTGGTTAAGTTATCGTTGCCTATTTTCAAAATTCTTTCTACAATTCTGCCGATTAGACAAAAAATGCGCCAAGTCCATTTTACGAGAGTTTTCAGGAGAGCTTTTTTATGTTTACACGAATATAGCAAGTGATTTAGGTCATTTTAAATTTTTTTTAATGGAAACGATGCCTCTTGTTATGACTCGTTATTTTGATTCATGGTAAGACAAAGATAATGTTTTTTTTATGAAAATAAACGCAATTAGGCATTTTTTCCATCCAAGATAAAACGCTCCAATTTAAAATATGTAGTATAAAATACATTATCTTATTGGATAAATGTTTTTATTTCGAACATGGGTAGCTACAAGTACAAGTTAGCGCTTTAACATACTCACATTCAAATCAAGGCATCTAGAGTAATAGTTAGTGCTGTGCGAATGTGGGTATGAAAAAACAATAACTCAAACTTTTAGCTATCTATATGGGATAATGTTGATAATGTTAAGAAAGAGCCATGTCCAATTAGCATTTTTTATTACACTTTGAAAGAGACATGGCTCTTTTTTATTTCAGAAACTACACTTTGATCTTTTCATTACGAATGAATGCGATCCAAAAGTTGGATTTTTTTATTACGTAAATAGCACCTCCGACCACCACTACGGAACAGCGACTGACAGTTCTTGCATCTAAGAGAACCCAAATCTGTTGAAAAATAAAAATTGAATTTTGAGGGTTGGCGCTTTTTTCATTTGATTGACTTTAAAGAAAGTTGAATGTTGAACTACAGTTCAACCAATTGCGGTCAAAGTGTTAAAGATTATTCAACTCGAACTGTAAGACTTGACTACTTTGTGCATGAGTTCAGTAGCTATACTAAATTTACTCACAAAAAGTAGTTGACCTACTTCATGAAGCCTCACTAACCATAAAATAGGGGATCTAAGGAGAGAAAGGAGATAAGCACCATTTAGAATGAAGTTAAGAAAACCGGAAATCTATTAACAAGGCGTGTTCCCACTCAAGATCCTCCATATATTGACACCGCAAGTTAGGAAATAAGTTTACAAAACATTAAGGTCTAAAAAGATATCAATCGGTACTGAAAAGAGAGCAGTGAAAAAAGAAAACCAGTTCGTAGCAAAAAAACACATAGTTTCAATTTTAACAAAAGGAAGGCTCAAGTAACCTGCAGCTCGGGACAACATTTACAGTTGTATCCCGATGAGGGAACTAAAAGAAGGAATCGAATCGTGTCCTGGAAGACACTTTTTGAAAAGTTGGACGTCATTTGAAGCATTGAGAGTTTTAAGAAAGAGATCAATACTTGCATTAGTGCCCGGATTATCAATCAAAAGACCATCTCAAAACAGAAATACTTGCGATAGTGCTCGAATTATCCATCAAAAGACCATCTCAAGACAGGAAAACTTGCATTAGTGCCCGGATTATCCATCAAAAGACCATCTCAAGACAGGAAAACTTGCATTAGTGCCCGGATTATCCATCAAAAGACCATCTCAAGACAGAAATACTTGCGATAGTGCTCGGATTATCCATCAAAAGTCCATCTCAAGACAAGAAAACTTGCGATAGTGCCCGGATTATCCATCAAAAGACCATCTCATGACAGGAAAACTTGCGATAGTGCTCGGATTATCCATCCAAAATCCAGAAATACTTGCGTAACTGACCAGATTATTCAACAACAGATCATCTAAATAATTATTCATCAATATTAAATACTCAACTAGGCAAGTCGGACAACCCGATACTCGGGTCAGATAACAATCTGATCACCACACTTTCGTATCCATCATACAAATATATTTCAGTCGAAAATCGTCCCATAAATTGTCCAAATCAACCAAATTTAGCGCAATCAATCAATCAGTACGTTTACGGCAAAACATGTGCATAAAAAACTGAGGAGACGCACCCTTGACTTGTTTTGTTTTTTTTTTGCCATTCAGTTTTAATGGCAATTTTTAATCACAATTTGTAGTCGCCGTGGTCAATATTTTTCAAATCTGATAGTTTTCTGCAAATATAGACACCAGTCGCTTCAATTTAATACCTCACTTGACCATATAGACTCAGCCAATTTTCTAAACGGACTCGGACAAATTTTGAGTTACTGAATTAAGTATATAGATTACCCCATATACTTATATAATTATTCATGCGAATTAGAGACTCGTATGACCGATGTATATTGACCAAAAGCTAAATACATCGGTTTTTAGACCTTACAGGCAAAATTCCATAAAAATTAAAGAGACGACTATTAAATTAACCAAATCTATTTTTTACCATGCAATATCTAATTTTTATTACCAGTAGCCAGTAATTAACATTATTATCAAAAGCTTAATTTAATCAATGTCATGAGCCTCGTATTGTACCCAACGCATACACAAAACTTCTGCTCTCTGCAATAAACATCAAATCTTTCAAACATACTTTTTTATTCAAATGCGCTCTCATTCCCTTTAATATTTTCAGCTTTGTTTTAGGGTACAATCAAGTCCTTCAAGCACACATACCTAAGAGCGCTTGCAATTTTGTTTTGGGACGACACAAGCAGGATGTTACGTCTCATAAGAAACAGCGAAAAGAAGAGTAAAACACACTCTCCCAACTCAGCGAAACTACACACGCTTAAATTCACCCCTTAGAACCCATAATCACATAAGAGTGTCGTAAACGAGTTTTGAAGTTTATTGACTTGGTCGTTCAATATGCATTTGAGTGATGTCCCTTTGGGATTCCAGCCAATGCTCTACCTCTTCACAAAATCGCAATATTCCCTCACATCCTTCCCGTGTTATTTTCTCAAGTTTTTCTTCAGTTTCAGGAGTTCTTTCTTTTCGTAAATCATTTCTTCGAACGACGCAGTAACCTCCAAGATCACTTATCACTCAAGTTGATTCATTTCAGCTCTATCATCATCTTGTCTATGTCGTTTTTGGTAAGGCGGCATTTCTCCGACAGACGGGACCTGATTTTGTTATTTATATTCAATCGGCATTGAATTCATCCAATGAATTGTTCTTCGATACAACAGGATTTTTGCCTTCGTAAACCGGGAAATGCAGTTTTTTGGAATTCATCTACAGTCGTGTAATTTGCAGTGCATTTCGCAGGTATTTTCGTGTGGCGCTTGGTGATGGTGCTCATTTTATCTCCCGAACAAAAACTCATAGAGAATAGGAAGTGATTTCCGTCGAAATCATGTTCTAGAGAGTGCAGCCTTCGTTGAGCATAGCAGCCTGTATAGTAGCACCGTACGCAACGACTTCAGTAGGGTTAATGCCTATTTTGATGCCTTGGCGTGCAAACTTAAGCTCCATCATTTCCTCGATTTTGGGGATCCATGTCGACCCACTGACCAAGACAACATCGTCTATCATGCCGGGCGTCATTCCAGCGTCATCAAGAGCATTGTCGACACACGTCATGGTTTCGGTGAAGAGGTCCAAGCAGATATCTTCAAACTGGACACGAGATATGGAGATATCGAGATCGCGGCCTTGGAAAACATTCTCAATTTGAATGTGGGCTTTTCTCATGCTAGAAAGGCTTATTTTTGTTTGTTCCGCCACTTTTTGTATTTTAGAGACTTTACAGGCAGAAATATCGTGATTAGTTCTTGCGAAAAATTTCTTCACCAAAAACTCACAAATTCGTGTGTCTAGATCTGCACCACCAAGATGGTTGTTTCCTCGCGCAGCTTTGACTACATACTCTCCATTTTTCAACGTCAAAATTGAAACGTCGAAAGTCTTACTACCGAAATCAAAGATCAGAATGTTTTTCTTAGTCCATGCTCTAACATCTTCGCCATAAGCAAGTGCAGCTGCGGTTGGTTCGTTAATTATTTTGAGAACCTCCAGACCAGCGATGGTGCCGGCATCTATGGTGGCTTGTCTCTGAGAGCAAGTGAAGTATGCAGGCACAGAGATCACTGCTTTTCTTATTTCACACCCGAGGTAAGTCTCAGCAATTTCTTTCATCTTTCCGAGTATCATGGCGGAAATTTGCTCAGGAGAAAAGGACCTATCACTGAGACGATACTTCACCTTGATGTTCGGATCCCCGTTGTTATTTGTGACAACAACTGGCCAGTGTTCGATGCTTTTCTGCACCAAGTCATCGTCATATTTCCGACCAATGAGTCTCTTCACTTCGTATACCGTATTTTTCGGGTTAAACGATTGCTGAAACTTCGCAGCATCTCCGATGAGCGTTTCGTCTTCAGTGAAAGCAACAACAGATGGAGTCAACCGCGAACCTCGTTCGTTCGCGATGATCTCCACTCGTCTGTTTCGGTACACGCCTACGCAGGAGTTAGTCATGCCCAAGTCGATGCCGATGACGGGGATGGACTCCGTCATCTTCACCTAGAACACAATGGAAGCGCATTAAAATGTGAACGAACAGCATGATATGTATTTCAAGAAAAAATGATTCGATTCCTCTCCAAAACGACTGGCTTCCATCACAGGAAAAAACTCTGAATGATAGTATGCTTTCAACTTGCAAGGTCATAATTTTAAATGGCTAATATTTATAATTAGATTCATTAACGTTTAATGATATGAACATTTTTCTTTTACCCTACTAGAATATGTTTTATGGGATAATTTTAGATATTTAATTATGATCACTCCTAATCATGCAGAAAAAATACATTAACTATGAACACAATCACCAATGAGATGAAATAGTCTACCGTCTACATAGTGAAGCATTTCGTTCTCTTCGTAGGGTCGCAGAAAACGTGTGGAAAAGATTACAGGAAAGACCTTCCTACTCACGGACATTTCATTTTCTTCCATCGTCATATGCTAAAATACATAGTAAAGCGTTTCGTTCTCAACAGAGAATCGTGTAAAACTCGTAGAAATCATCGCAGTGAAGACCCCCCTGACATCACAAAAGTCATCGAAACCATTGTAATGAATGGGCAGTAATTTGAATTAATTAATAAATTGTACAGATGAAGGCCACCAAAACCACTGCTTCGCTCGATTAAAATTCAAGTCATTCATGTGCGTTTAATTAAATTACGTCGGTATGTAATGAATTTGATCTGATTTACTAGATATACAACACGCTTGCCAACACTACCCTAAAAATAAAAAATAAAACTCTGCACTTGGAAATATTTAATAACGAATTGATTTTTATTTCATATAAGCCTAAATAAATTCGATAAACACTTGGTTTCATTTCATATGTGTAGCTTTAGGTAAGTTGCTCATCTACGTACCGGCATAAATGTATAGCCTTTCAATTAATTTACTGCCTTTTTCAAGATATATTTTAGCCTACTGGGTATAATACTATCGCCTTATGATATTATTAATACTTTTATACATTACTTCAGTAAGTCGGTTTGTAATTCTGGTACAACTTATAGCATAACTAATCGTAGCAACTCAACGTTTTGATTTTAACAAGACTTCCACGGTATTGGAAATGAAAGAAAAAGCAGGTATGATTGATAAAAAAAACAGATTCATCAGTTTTCAACGATTGCATCATAACTTAAATGGATTCATTTCAAAGCAATCGTGTTAAATTCAACTATTCTTTATCATCAAAATAAATTCCTAGCTACTTCATGATTTTCAAAATTGCTTTAAAAGGATTTAAAATTAACTCCACCTAGTTATTATTCTTCATTTAAAAAAGAATCATTAAAATTCAAAGGAAATCATCGTTACGTCTTCAAATAAATCACAATAATTTTCATTGATCAATTCATTTCCAGTGATTCATAATTCTGAACAACAAGAAAATTTTTTCAAACAGATTTATCGTTAATAATCAAGCTCGATGAAGTTTAAGGCCATCATCAGCTGGAATGCAGCATGTTAACAGAAATGAAAACAAAGACATGATTCCACTAACTAACGCATTGCCGTCACCTACTCAATTTATCAATGCCTTTGAAAGTGTAATGTCAAATCCTGATATTTTCATTATTTGTGTTACTGGTATCAATTGAACATACTAGGAAGATTACCGGTCCTCGACCACCTGAAAACAGCCGGTACGCTGAGTGTGGAGTGCTGCTCCACAACATCACGGAGACAATATCATATCACTGCGTCCATACACTCTTACACAAAGAACGTCCTTGGTGAGAAATATAGGGCTGAAATCCTAATTATATAAATCTTAAGGGTATAATCTATACTTACGGTTATGTACTGTAGAAGTGGCACTACACAGCTAGACGAGATTTGATAAACAGATCACTCGTTACACGAAAGTGACGTTACTTCCACAACACTGGGGTAGAAATAAAAGCCGGTCGGCCGGGTCGGGAGTCGAGACAGTCAGAAAACATGGGACGAGAAGTGATCCGAATTAAAGCATATGGCGACGTTAGGCACTTCCTTTTCCTTCCAGCTGCAAGTGTGGCACAGCTCAAAATCTTGACTTTTTAATTAAGGCAAATATTGTACTTTTAATTTTAGTGAAAAAATATATTTCTCACCATGCAACTTGTGGACATCAATTGGACATTATTAATTCACAAGTAATGCTAGAATGAAAAGATGGAATTAGAATAACGAAGTTGTTCAGTGCAGCGACGTGTTGCACTCTCTGTTTTCGCGGTCGTCACAACGCGTTCAAACATAATGAAGGCATCTACGGATGCTTTATTTCCAATCAAGCCTGATACATATCACCTTGTACATTGGATTTTCAAATGCCTTATAACTAACGCCAGGACGCCATGACGCTTTCCCCCGGTCAAGACCGGTACCCATTTCAGACACCTGGGTAGAGGGGTATTGTGCTTGGAATTTTTCTCCTATACCCAACAGAGAAAATCGCCACTGCCTGCGCCGAGATTCGATCCCGGGTCTCTACCGCACGGCGGCAGAACCTCTAGCACATGGCTATGGCGGCAAATTTGGTTACATTTTTGTAACAGAGATTTTGTAACAGAACAAACATTTTTTTGTAACAGAACAAACATTTGGGTTAAATTTTTGTAACAGAGAGAACTGTTATTAAATTTATTAAAAGGGACACTACTGTTCCATGACTTTTGCTGTGTTCATGAATTTCTCTTTCATTGATGTTAGTTAATTGTTTCAGTAACGTGAAACAGGTGTTCATGGATGAAAACATTTACTTTGTGTTATAGCTGAGGTCCGGAAGTGGCCTTGGCATCTACTACAAAGAAGAGACAAATGACATTGCTCAAGTAACTTGCAAGCAACTTACAGCCCTAAAATATCTAAAACTATACTTTATATGAAGGTTTCAGTAGTCACCTATTGCATGTTGACTTTTAGAATTTCTGCAAAAATTAAAGATAAAATGCAGCATTAGAAACACGAATGATAAGCTCATTATCCAACCGATCAGACTACATTTCAGATGGGACACAAAATTTTTTCGAGATTTCATTCCGCAATAACTCTTGAAGTGTCTTCCCATCCAATTGGTGTGGGATTGATCTTACCAAAATATTTGATTTTCCAAAAATTCCTTGTATGACCAGTATATCATAAAAAGTGCCGTGCCCATTTCTCAGTTAGGAAATTTCTTCCTTTTATTCAGGTATAAAAATTTTTTCCTTTAAATTCAAAACTTACGAGTATTAGAAATTCCTAGACCCGAGAGGCATGATACCGTCATCCAAACGATACTCCTGAGGATTTCAATGCGGTTGTTCGGATACGATGCAGCAACTCGAAGTCCAGGAGCATTGAGTCTGAAATACGGTAAATGCATGCAATTTTGAAACGGAGAATACGTGAAAAATACGTTAGATGTGTAATTTTTATAGAAATAATGTATGAAAATTCGTTAGGTACATTTAGTTTTCCAGAGAAGAATATATGAATACTTTTGATGTATGTAATTATGATACGAAAATTATATTAAAAATCCGTTAGATGGATGTAATTTTCAAGCGAAGGTTATATCACAAATACGTTAGATGCATGTAATTTTCAAACGGTTATATCACACATATACGTTTGATGCATGTAATTTTTCATCGAAGGTTATATCAAAAATAAGTTAGATGCATGCAATTTTCAGACGAAGAATATGCAGAAATGCGATGCGACAGAAAACGATCGATAACCGGATTGGTGTGACAGGAAGCTACCTTTCGACTTCTTATGCTCTTAGAAAAAATTGTAATCAGAACAGTCCTTAAAACAAAATAGTGGTAGTTAGTCACCAACTTCACAACAGAGAGTAAATGTGTTATTTACTTCCTCTAAAACGAGTTATGATGAGTATGATATGATTAATTTTAGTTCAACAAATATTTTGTAGTGAATATTTTTTAAATGTTACGTCTCAGCTGCGGTGCATCTAGCAGCGGAAGTTCTTCGGTGAACAGGCTGGTCTATGTTCTTTTTTCCAGGCTGATTCCATAAGTTGAAGTTTAATCAATAGAATTTATAACTTCAGGACTTCTGTACAAAAAGAGCACGATGGGCGGTTAAGTCGTTAGCAGAATTTTCGCTCCCGGTTGCACCACCACAAAAAAGTGACGTTTCGACAATTTCTATCAAAAAATAACCTTGACGCAGTAATTTGTGTGGATGCACCATTGATATTTCCTTCATATTACATTAAGATGTTTCAAAAAGTGATACGAGTCAAAGGAAAAGATTCATAAGCCGAGGGGATAGTCAGGTCGAATTTATTCAGTCACATCGATTAAATTTAGGTAAATTAAAGGTAAATTAATTTTAAGTGAATTACAATACAATTCGAACCGCCCTATTATAATCAGTACAGAGTGGCTTAGCTCATGCAAACAATATCGTTTTTTGAACAAATTTTTATCAACAAAATCACAACGCTAAAACAATTTTTCTAATATTGCGTGTACAGGTAATCTATTCGAATTCTAAGTGGCCTTAACTGTACGTAAAGTCTTCACATAAACTATTGAATTATGGTATGTAGCAACGAAAATTTGAAGTGATAATAAAATTACATTAACACGATTTTAAAAAAGATTATCTATTTGAAAAAAGAATACGACATACTTGAAATGATTATAAAATTACACTTGCACAAATTTATATGGTTTTATAAATAGTAAGAATCTATTTGGAGAAAATGGGGGAAACTTTACGTGATTATAAAATTACACATACACAAATCAACAAGAGGCTATAAATGATAAAAATCTACTTCAACTTCTGCTTGAAAAATTGTCTTCACGGAAAACAGGATGTTCAAGACGGTTTTCACGGTTAAAAAAATTAAGATAATTATTTATTAACTAAAGTGGGTATCACACACTCTGTTCACACATGAACGAAACACAATACAACATTGTAGTGCTTTGTATCCTGGTCTCAGAGAGTGAGCAGCGTCTGAATAGAATAAACTGTGAAGCTCTACACGTAAATAAACACAATCACGAAGCAAGGTGAAGGTTGGAACCTTTTTCAACACTTTGACTGCGAGGTGACCCATATTTGTTCGCAAAGGGAGTTTTCATTATGCTGCTAACCAACCAGTAGTCGCACACTCAATTTTTTAAAAAACCTAATCAAAACTAAATGGCACCTTGATCCAGTTAATGTTTTTTATTTTCAACATTGCTTACTACAATTAACTTTAAATTTTTATTTAATATTAAACTTCAGTTGTAGCTGCCGCAGTCAAAGAGTTAAACATAATACTTATGTACCTGGAAAATTTAAAGTCACTGAACATATAAAAAGAACTTGATACACCAAATTTGAAAATGAGTTATCGTAAAAAATGGAGGAAGAATAACCAGTAAAAAGTCTTAGTAATAAAACGGAATGTTTCAGCTTCCTAACGTCATCAGCCGGATACTAAGTTTGCATGAAGGTCTTAACTTGAGTTGGACAAAATTGAGTGAAACTGAAAATTCTAAAACGCATGAAAAATACCATTTACGAGTGCAATGATGGGACAATATTTCAGAAATGTGAACCCTGCTGACCGCTGGGAAACGGTTTTGTCCTGAAAATAAGTCACTAATTTAAATTTGTAAGGCTTAAGGTATTCAAAACCAGCCTAAGTCGCCAACCGACTAGAATCGCGCGTTATATCACAAGAAACTAATTGCTTGGTCCCTTACTGCTGCGAGAGGAAGGCATTTCAATTGTGCACAGTCTCAGACTAAGTTTTTACCTCCATCGCCAAGCTATACAGAAGAGCGCAGGAAAATGAGCTCGACGAACACTTGTTCTGGGAGTCAAGACACAAATCATGAGCGAGTCCAAGATTACCCGCCTCAGCTGTAGTACGACACAACCCCGGTACAAAAAAAATCACAGTCAACTAAAGAAGCTCACAGCAACGAAACTGAAGAATTTAGGTTAAAAACGAACAATTCGTTACGCCGTCATGGCAACACACGTGAATTAAATAATTTATGATAAAATATCAAGTTCTCCACTTCGCAAACCGAGAAGTTCTGAACTACAGCGAACCAATTAAAGTAGAATGTAGACATTATTTGGTATAGGCATAGTATCACATGACCCGTTTGACTTAACATGACAAGGTTACAAAGGTGCAAAATCGAACGGATTGAAAGGTAGTAGAGCGAGGTTGAATGGAAAAACAGCTATTTTATTCAAATATCTTCATGTAAAACTAATAGTCTCAATGAATAACGCCTACTATCATCTCTTCTTAATTTTCACCCTGTGACGCCACACGCAGGTCTTCGACGCGCGCAAACATAAGAACTAGTGGTACCTTTCGAAATGAAAATGAAAGTGAATTTCCATCCACATTTTTTGTCACTGAATCAGTTTGTCGAGTTATAACGCTCTACTTTCTCAAGTTATACGCTTGTATTCTTTCTAAAATTGAACCAAGGAATATTATGAGAACAGCCTCATTCGTTTGCCATCAAGGATCACTTATTGTTAACTCTACACTAACTTTCACCTACTCATTTAGCTATCAACACAACGTGAATTTGCAGACTCGGTATAGTGTCTGACTTGAAATAAGTTTCACTCAAGTAAAATTAATCGTCACAATGCAGGTCTGCAAGTAAAATAAATTCAACATGTTTCACACTCCCAACAATCCTCTTCATCTACTGATGCTGGCCTTTCTTTCGTTAGTAAATACATAAAAATCACAATATCTTTGTGACTCACCGGCGACGTATCAGAAGAACCACAGGTCTAGATAAGATAAGTCTCTTTAACTGATACATAAAAGACGCCGAGCATTACGCTGTTTCTGTTATATTTTAGACAAACTCTAATTTAAGTACCTTGGTGATTTCCAAGATCGTAGAACAGTCCTTTTGAACAGAGAATTTGCAGTAGCTCTCCACATAATCAAACGCATACATAGCGCAGGGCGAGGGTAAGGCAGGTGTGACTCAGTCAGCCCGTGGCGTTTTCATCACATTCAAATAACTCCACGCAACAAATGACTGCGATATGAAAACATGCTCAAAAACTTAGGAGCCGAAGTCACGGAGAAGAGAAGAAAAAGACTTGTTGAGTTCGAGTTCTTTCTCATCGAACTCTGGTTTGGTGGCGTCATCGTGGAGTTCCAGCCAATTTTCTGCCTCTTCGCACACGCGTTTTATCTTCTCATAACCTTGAAGAGAAACTTTCCTCAACTGCTTCTTCTTTTCCAAGACCTCCTTTTTTCTTGCTATGGTTTCTTCCAAAGATGCTGAAGCATCCACTAGAGCCCGGTGCTGGTTTTCAAGTTCCTGTATGTCTCTCATCTCAACCACCATCCTGTCGATATCTTCCTTCACGAGCCGACCTTTTTTCACCGAGATCGTTACCCGACCTCCACCTCCAGTTTTGCGGTCTACTGCTGTAGCATTCAAGATTCCATTGCAGTCTAATTGGAACGTTATATCGACAGACGGTATACGTCTTTCTGCTATTTCTATTCCTTTAGCTTTGAATTTACCCAACATAGTATTTTTCGAGGCAACGGGATTTTCGCCTTCGTAAACCCCAAAAGAAATTGATGATTGAAAGTCATAATGAGTAGTGTAGTTTTTAGTGAATTTAGCGGGTATCTTTGTGTTGCGCTTAATGATAATGCTCATTCTATCTCCATGGAGAGAAACACCGAGGGATTGCGGCGTCACATCGTACAATACGATGTCCTCCACAGCTCGGTCGTTGATGAGCATGGCAGCCTGAACGGCAGCGCCATACGCAACCGCTTCGGCAGGGTTTATGGTTTGTTTGATGTTTTTACCTTGAAACTTTCGGGCTAACATCGTCTTCAGCTTAGGAATCCTCGAAGACCCGCCAACCAAAACAACATCGTGGATGTCGCTCACCGTCATGCCGGCACCGCTGATAGCCTCGTCCACACACTGCATTGCCTTTTTGAACAGATCATCACAGAGGAGTTCGAATCGGTTCCGAGTGATGACCAGGTCCAGATCCTGCCCTCGATACACACATTCGACCTCAATGCGGTGCTTCACCGCAGTCGAAAGAGTGATTTTCGCAGCTTCTGCCGCAGCTTTAAGTTTAGCTTTGGCCTTATTATCTTGAGTCACATCAATGCCCGTTTCGGTTTGATATTCTCGTATCATGAACTCACTTAGACGAGCATCCAAATCGCTGCCACCAAGGTTACTGTCTCCTCTAACTGATTTCACTTCGTAGTTGCCTTTTTTCATTGCCAAAATGGCGACGTCGAAGGTTCCGCCTCCGAAGTCGAACACCAAAATGTTGGTCTCCTTCGAAACATTGGTGTCTTCGCCATATGCTATGGCGGCGGCGGTTGGTTCGTTGATTATTTTGAGAACCTCAAGACCAGCGATGGTGCCGGCGTCGATGGTGGCTTGCCTTTGTGAGTCTGTAAAGTAAGCAGGCACAGTGATGACTGCCTTCCGAACTGCACATCCGAGGTAAGTTTCTGCTATTTCCTTCATCCTTCCCAAAACCATGGCCGATATTTCTTCAGGAGTAAAGATATTTTCGCGGTTGCGGTACTGCACTTTGATTTTCGGGTTCCCCGCGACGTTGGTGACATTATATGTCCATTTTCCGACGTTTTTTTTGCACGGAGTCATCAACGAACTTCCTGCCAATCAACCTCTTGACTTCGTAGACGGTGTGAGCCGAGTTCATGTAGTGCTGACATTTGGCGGACTCTCCAATGAGTCTTTCATCTTCCGTGAACGCCACAAAAGAAGGCGTCAGTCTCTCACCAAGCTCGTTGGCGATGATCTCAACTTGTCCATTGCGCACGACCCCCACACACGAGTTACTCGTACCCAGGTCGATGCCGATCGCTATGTGTGAGTCCGACATCTTCGCGCTTGAAGAACTTGCCTGGAAAAGAAAGATACTAGCTTTTAAACTCATGCAGAAAACGATGACGAGTAGGAGCTGTCGAAAAAACCCTGCTACTCAATGAGGTAGCATTTCACTTCAAGTTGTGAGTTAAAATGCCGTTATAACATCAAGATAGTGAAATAGTAAAATAACACTGCGGTGGACTGATAGGAACACATATTCCACCGCTTGAAGTGAGGAAGTCATAGATATTTACGGTACTCGTGTTCATCGGCATCGATTTTTGAGTTTTTCAACTTTTCTCACGTCGACTACCATCCTTTTCTCATGGCAACCACCAAATGAGACTCTGATGCACTGATGAGTAACCATGAAACTATTATTCCTGAAAGAACAAAAGTTGGTAAATAATCAATTCAAATGAGTTTTAACACCAGTACTCATTTAGAATGTGGGTATTGGCTAAGACTTTAGAGGTGAGAGTGCATTAAGGGGATTGTTCTTAAGATCATTTTGTTGCCTGAGTGCATCGCAGAATGGGTATGAATTTAAAACTACACTTAAAGCGGTATGCTGATAGTGTCCGTCCTCGTCAGTGTTGTCAGGGATCGCTTAGGAGGAACAAACCGCAGCTCTCACAATCCTCTTAACCTGAGTCTTTTGTGGGTTTAAATATGTAGTCAGAAAAGCTTCAACTTTAAATTCAATGCGTATCCGCGTTTCTCGTGAGCAAGCCTAGTAAACTGTGCAATCGATCTCCTACGAGTGTGTCTCTGTCTTTTATTCTGCATTCCACCACTATTTTTCGCTTGATCGCATCTGCCTGCGTATCGAGCCGTGCCAAACGATGTTTTCAAATTTTTTTGATCTATGTGGTATCGCTCAACATGAATCTTCAGTAGTCATAGTTTCAACAGAAATTAATTCTTGAATAAATGAAAAATATTTTTCATGGTACTTGAAGACACCAATGATGTCAGGATGTTTTGTGTGGAACAAGACCACCACCGAGCTTACCTGCTATGTTGAACACGTTGGTCGACAGTACGTGAGTACCTAGTGATCGTTCATGTTTGATGTATACAAGGTGGCACATAAAGAACGCATAGATTTGACTATAATATGCAAGTCAAATCCATTCGTTTTTTTTTGCGCCCCCCTGTGCATGATAGATTTTACCAAGAATGTAACAGTCGAAGTTTTTGTAGATGTGAACCGAAATATAGCTACTTGGAAAATTATTCGCATCAAATAATGCTAATTAAAAATTTCTCTTCACCAGAAGTCCCTGAATCCTTTTATGCGAGTCTCAACTTACACGGATAAAAGGTAATTTGAGTTATTATTATTTGAACAAAAAGTATTAGTTTGAATCTAGAAACGCGTAGAACAGCGACTTATTTTTATCCGTACAGTCTCAACTTCGTATATGATGTATAAACCAAAGACACACTATAATTTTAATAATTCATCAATTATTACTTCCTATCATTCAGAATTCCATCAAATTCATATCTACCTTACCAAATTTATTATTTTCCCTATGCAGTTATTAAACGCATACCAAATATTAATCAAATTATGAAATTGAGTTGTCATTATATGTCTTATAGTTTTCAAAATATCTTTCGACATATTTCAAAAGTCTTCACATCACCATGGTTGCAGCAGGTCTCCTGACTAGACAATGATCTACAGGCACGCACGTCACAGCATCGCTACAAGTGAGCTCTACGAATCCAACACGAATCCTTATCTAACATACCTAACGACCAAAATCGTTTTCATTAACGTATAAAATAACCCAGTTATCAATGCCTTGCTTTTATTTCAAAATCTTTAACTTACCGTTCCTGAAAAGTTGTACAACGATGCCTAGAGAAGGAAATACAGCCAGCGCTGGTATGATCGTGGCACAACACAACACAATCTATGCAGTACAGTACTTTAATCGCTCTGGCAGACTGGCAGTCGTGCGCTGGTGACTGGTGTGTTTGTTGAGTTCTCAGAGTGAGGCAAATGGCGAGTGGCGACGTTTGGCATATCTTTGCTCTTTCAACAAATGTGTAACTTCCATTCGCCATTTTAATGTACAATGCAGTCGATCTTGACATATCATTTTCAAAAACTATAAAATGATATTTTCCTCAAAATACAGTTTCGGAACATGGGGTGAGCTACATTGTATTAGCATGCAGTGAATGGTTTGAATAAGAAGAAGAAAGCTTTGCAGTCGTGAGTTGTGGCGAAACGTTGCATCTATTTCGTTCAAGCCGTTACAAACGCGTTCTGAACGACACAGGGAATTTTACAGAAAGAAAATTGCTTGAAATGTACGTGTCTGCTAACTGAGAAATTCAATATAACATTCATTTTTACCGTTCTATTAGTTGACTCTAGTTCTTTATTTCTTATGATTAGGATTAATGAAATATCGGCAGCATTGAATAAATCTTTGTTTAGTTTTAAGGTAAATAAACTATCTACGGCGTCGTTTGAGATTATTGCTGGCGTTACTCGTAGGGTCACTAATCGTAATTTATTGTTTATTTCTGAACTATTGCACATAGAAACTTGAAATTAAGCTGAATCAAACGTTCTAAAAATATTCTGTGCTCACATATAGTTCACGAGCTTTTCGTTCATCATTGGGAGAAGGGTTCGTAGTTCCCCTAACTTTTTCGGAGAAAAATCGTCACCAGCTCTTATTTCGCGACTATTGGCCATTCAAAGTGACTCATAAGTGCTTTTGAGATCGATGCTAAGAAAAATACAATGCAATATTAGTTTCGGACAATTTTATATTACAGCTGAAACCTAAATTTCATGAACATTTCGATTACTTTCTTCTGAAATTGAATGACACCTCAAACACCATGAGTCAATAACAACGCTAGAAAAGACTTTCTGCATTGATTTATATCACATTACGGTGACGTGTTTTAGCCCTCTCGATCTCCAGATGTAAATGCTTGTGGCTTCTTCCTCTGGGGAAATTTCACTGCAAAATTTTACAGTTTACACCAACCAATTTGATACGCTCCAGGAATTGAAACGCAACATTTTTCACGAAGGGTATAAATACAGAAATTTAGGGTAAAACAATGATCAAAACATACAACAAGTGGTAGTCTGAACAATAATGGAGTTTTTCTATATGATTTATTCCCTGCTTCGCGTGCAAATCTTATCTGAATTTCCCAGTAACATCGCTTCAATTATCCCAAATTCTTCAAGCCTCAAGGTAATTTATTTTCTTGTAATTGATTCTAAAACGTGAGTTACTGAAGGACCATTCTGTGGAAACTTCAAGTCAGTCTCCATATGAAGTTCATAAAATTCTGAGCGCACACATAGCGAAGCTCGCCGCTCCCTAGCGTCTTCTTTAAAAAAAAACATGTTATACATCTTCATGGATCAACTTGTCTGTATATGAACGATTTTTTTTTCGAACACAACTCATCGTTTTCAACCTCTTATTTCTGAGCTACAGCATGCAAAAACTTCTAATGAGTCTCGCTTTCAAGCTTAGAAAATTTACTATCAGCGAAACCTAGTGCTTATTTCAGGATATGAATTGAACAACCCGTCGTATCCAGTCCATTTTTTTTTCAAAAATACATCAGGTTAGATAATGTCAACATTGTGGGCTGGCTAAAAATATTCTGACTAATTTCAAGTTTTTGTAAGTAATACATCAATTCAGTTATAAGAGCAGGGTCATAATAAACGTTACTTTTAATATAAAGGAATTCATTACCTTCTCTCCCTATACCCAAGGGTGAACGAAGAACTGGAAAATTGTGCTGCCACCGATTTACCTGACTTTCAAATTCTAAATTTCTAGTTTTCAGGTACAATAGTGTAGAAATAAAACATGAGTGTCTTCATTGAGAAAGACTCGCATCAAAGCTTTCATTTCCAAGCAGTCGCGTCCAGAAATGTTCAGTTGGTCTTGAAAAAATTTCGTTTTCAGTGTACCTACAACATCTGAGTTGCGAGGGTAACGCTTCTATAAACCCTGCCGTGTGCAGAACATTAAAAAAACAGGTTTGGTGCCGAAAATATACATAAATAATAAAAACTTTTTACGATAAAGTTCTAATCAAATATATTAATGAAATAATTTTACTTCTCTTAGCAGAAATTCAACTGCACATAGCAACAGTTCAAAGGTTGATAACCAGAAGATAATCAAATTTTATTAACCAGTACAAATGATATTAGCTTTGTCTACAGGTGATATTTGTACATAAATTTAGATATTTAGAGTAATTTTGAAATGACTTTGAAGTTTTTGGGTGCTACCTGGTTCAGACATGAGAGCTAGGATTGGATGTGTTCATAGGAAAAATCCCTATCTAAAGATAAGTTTAAAAACAACACTCGAGAGATAAGAGTAGCTGATTCTTTACCATAATTCTTAATACATGGCACTGATTTTTTACCAAAATTTTAATACATGGCACTGAATTTTTACCATAATTCTAATAAATGGTACTGATTTTTTACTATAAGTCTAAATAAATTTCGCTTTGGTCCATTACTCCCACTAACGTCCAGCATCTGAGTTCCTTGAACCAAAAAGGCCTACATTACACTTCAGTGTTACTTTTAAATTTCCCCACTCAAATGGATAAAATATAGGCCATTTTCGAGGCGTTTTAAACTATTTCCTGGCTACCCAAGAATAAAGGTTTCGTGAAGAACATTTTCATTTATGATACATTATCAAAAGTAGTTTTTTTCCATATTGTTGATTCTATCATAAACCATTCAATTTCTTGTCAAGTTAAAAGTGATTTCCAGAAATTATTTTGAGGTCTTATTGGGTTTAGATAGGCCATGATTAAAAAACTTGTTACGATAAAATTCTACTCAAATATATTGATGAAATGAATTTACTTCTCCTCTTAGCAGAAGTTTAACTGCACACAGCAACAGTTCATAGGTTGATAACCAGAAGATAATCACACATTTTATTTATCAGAATAAATGACATTAGTTTTGTCTACACGTGATTGAGCCTTTTCCAGTTATCAAAATCACTGCGTTATTTGTGTGGAAGAAATTTCTGAACTCGGCTAATAACACACAATGGCAGTAAGTGAAGAACAAGTGGGAATTACTTTATTTTATAAGTCCTTGCCCTACTCGGCATAACCTCATAAAGAAACTCTACGATTCCACACGACCTCTTTCCTCATAACATAATTCGATGCCAGTGATATAAATAATAGAAACTTGAAAAAATGTCAATAGAAAATGAATTTTTAAAAAAGTCAAATCTAAAACGAACACAAAATAGGAAAAAAGAAAATGAATTTAGCATCTTGTCGTTCTAGTCAACCGAAAAAAGATGGTCCTAAACACAAATCATTTTAAATCAACAATAAAGAAGGCCTACTCAACTCTCAGTTCGGAACCACAGATCAGACGGGGTTCACTAACAAATCTGGCAACACTGGAATGAAATAAATCTGAAGAATTTCAGTACACAAAAGTTTCTGCTACTCCGAGAAATGCATTTCTTTCCAACATCACACGTGAATACTAGTGGTTACCACTGAAAAATATAGCTCTTTAATCAACAACACCGTGAAGTGGTTAACATTATACTAAAGACGATTTACACATGAGTGCTACTCGTGATATCACATCAATGGAATTATACAAAAAGTTATAAAGCTACAATCTATAACGCGGAAATTCTTCACTTTAAGAACACCACAATTTTCCAGAAAATTATCAATAAGATCGAAAAAATACTCTGAATAAAATATGTTTTAAATTCAATTTTAAGTACACTGTGCAAGTTTCACAATATACACAACGCGTTAACATTGTAGCACAACGCGGTCAAATTGACGAATGTATTTCAATTTGAAAACTTTGCGTGGACTTATCCGAGCTCATCACCTGAGGAACAAACATCTTGCGCAACCTCCTTATCGATTCTGCTGTTATCTGTACGAAGCGTCAATTAATACTGCGCTTTATGTGTTTTGAAATAACTGGTAAGTAAATTTTCACATTTTAGTTTGAAGATGATCTATAATTTAAACTGTATTGATTTATATTGGAATAACAATATTTACTTGCACGTGGTCCTTATGTCATTTTTTCTCACATCATATTTAAAAATGTATATTTTTTAATTTCGATAAGTGTTTACGGCTGTTCTTCTACCTTTACAACTGAACAAAAGAATATAATATCACCAGCGAAATACTCAGCTTATACTTCCGACGTTGTAAATTACTCATTGACACCTAATCATACAATGACCGTTACATACTTATACAAATCAACAGTTAAATCAGAATTCGATAACTTGGGACAACACGTGACTCTTAAAACAGTCAAGTTCAAGTACAATGAACGACCACAGAGCTGTTCCGAATACAACACCTACGCAAGACAAGATATTTCCAATGCTCCACAATTCACACCAATTTACTGGCGTAAAACTTCCTCATCGGACCGCTAAAATTACAACTTCACAGCTCACCAGTGCGCAGCTAAGGCAACCACTTCCATAACGTTCAAGTCTAAGACACGAAATCGATCACTTAAACGTCCGGCCATCTCGTGAATAGAAAATGGTGGTAGCACAGCATTGGAAATGATCTCATTTTTTTCCAAATTTTCAAAGATACTAACTTGAAACAGCGTTTTGAATTCAGAGACCTTATTATGTTAAACAACTTTGTGATTTGAAGATCCTAACACCTCGATGTTTGCAATTATCCGTAAAGCCCATGAGAACGAACGATATTTAGGTAATATCTCCAAAGGCCTAATAGCTGAAGTCATGAAGAAGAGAAGAAAAAGACTCGTTGAGTTCAAGTTCTTTCTCATCGAACTGTTGTTTGGTAGCGTCATCGTGGTGTTCCAGCCAATTTTCCGCCTCTTCGCACACGCGTTTCATCTTTTCATAACCTTGAAAAGAAATCCTCCTCAACTGCTTCTTCTCCTCCAAGGTCTCCTTTTTGTTGGCTATGGTTGCTTCCAAAGATGCTGAAGCATCCACCACAGCCCGGTGCTGGTTTTCCTGTTCCTGTATGTCTCTCATCTCAACCACCATCCTGTCGATTTCTTCCTTCACGAGCCGACCTTTTTTCACTGAGATCGTTACCCGACCTCCACCTCCAGTCTTGCGGTCCACTGCTGTAGCGTTCAAGATTCCGTTACAGTCTAATTTGAACGTTATATCGACAGACGGAACACCACGCTCAGCAATTTCAATTCCTTCAGCGAAGAATTCACCCAATAGATTGTTCTTTGATGCAACAGGATTTTCGCCTTCGTAAACCATTATATGCATCCTTTGCTGAAAGTCGATAACAGTTGTGTAATTTTGAGTGAATTTAGCTGGTATTTTCGAGTTGCGTTTGATGATAGTGCTCATTCTATCCCCAAGAATGAAAACACCGAGGGATTGAGGTGTCACATCAGACAAAACGATGTCCTCCACAGCTCGGTCGTTGATGAGCATGGCAGCCTGAACGGCAGCGCCATACGCAACCGCTTCGGCAGGGTTGATGGTTTGTTTGATGTTTTTACCTTGAAACTTTTGCGCTAACATCGTCTTCAGTTTAGGAATCCTCGAAGACCCGCCAACCAAAACAACATCGTGGATGTCGCTCACCGTCATCCCGGCACCGCTGATCGCCTCGTCCACACACTGCATTGCCTTCCTGAACAAATCATCACAGAGGAGTTCGAATCGGTTTCGGGTGATGACCAGGTCCAGATCCTGCCCTCGATACACACATTCGACCTCAATGCGGTGCTTCACCGCAGTCGAAAGAGTAATTTTCGCAGCTTCAGCCGCAGCTTTAAGTTTAGCTTTGGCCTTATTATCCTGAGAAACATCAATGCCCGTTTTGGTGAGAAATTCTCGTATCATGAACTCACTTAGACGAGCATCCAAATCGCCGCCACCAAGGTTACTGTCTCCTCTCACTGATTTCACTTCGTAGTTGCCTTTTTTCATGGACAAAATGGCGACGTCGAAGGTTCCGCCTCCGAAGTCGAACACCAAAATGTTGGTCTCCTTCGAAACATTGGTGTCTTCGCCATATGCTATGGCGGCGGCGGTTGGTTCGTTTATTATTTTTAGAACATCCAGACCAGCGATGGTGCCGGCGTCGATAGTGGCCTGCCTTTGAGAGTCTGTAAAGTAAGCAGGCACAGTGATGACTGCCTTCCGAACTGGACATCCCAGATAAGTTTCTGCCAGTTCCTTCATCCTTCCCAAAACCATGGCCGATATTTCTTCAGGAGTAAAGATCTTTTCGCGGTTGCGGTACTGCACTTTGATTTTCGGGTTCCCCGCGTCGTTGATGACATTGTACGTCCATTTTCCCATGTTTCTCTGCACGGATTCATCAACAAACTTCCTGCCAATCAATCTCTTGACTTCGTAGACGGTGTGAGCCGAGTTCACGTAGTGCTGGCACTTGGCGGACTCTCCAATGAGTCTTTCTTCTTCCGTGAATGCCACAAAAGAAGGCGTCAGTCTCTCACCAAGCTCATTGGCGATGATGTCAACTTGTCCATTGCGCACGACCCCCACACACGAGTTACTCGTGCCCAGGTCGATGCCAATCGCTATGTCTGAATTCGACATCTCTGCGCTTGAAGAAATTGCCTGAAAAAAAAGATACTAGCTGTTAAAATCATGCAGAAAAGGATGATGAATAGGAGCTGTCGAAAAAACCCTGCAACTCAATGAGGTAGCATTTCACTTCAAGTTATGAGCTAAAATATCATTATAATCTCAAGAAAGTGAAATAGTAAAATAACACTGCCGTGGACTGATAGGAACACATATTCCACCGCTTGAAGTGATGAAGTCATAGATATTTACGGTACTCGTGTTCATCGGCATTGATTTTTGAGTTTTTCAACTTTTCTCGCGTCGACTACCATCTTTCATTCATGTCGACCACCAAATGAGACTCTGGTGCACTGATGAGTAATTTTGAAATTATCAATCCTGAAAGGACAAAGTTGATAAATAATCAATTCAAATGAGTTTCAACACCAGCACTCATTTAGAATGTGGATATTGGCTAAGACTTAAGGTAAGAGGAAACTAAGGGGATTGTTCTTTAGAGCATTTTGTTGACTGAGTCCATCGCAGAAAGGGTATGAATCTAAAACTACACTTAGAGCGGTATGCTGATAGTGTCCGTCCTCGTCAGTGTTGTCAGGGATCGCTTAGGAGGAACAAACCGCAGCTCTCACAATCCTCTTAACCTGAGTCTTTTGTGGGTTTAAATATGTAGTTAGAAAAGCTTTAACTTTAAATTCAATACGTATCGGCGTTTCTTGTGAGCAAGCCTAGTAAACTAGGCAATCGATCTCTTACGAGTGTTTCTCTGTCTTTTATTCTGCATTCCACTTCAATTTTTCGCATGATCGCATCTCTTTGCGTATCGAGCTGTGCCAACCGAAACACTAATTTTTTTTAGCCCATGTGGTTTCGCAGAACATTTAAACAATTTAAACAATTTATTTACCACAGGTGATACAGAGGTAGAATTTTTCTTAAGTCTAGTACAATGGTCAAATTTGAGTATAGCTACCTAACTGTGGGCCCGAACAAGTTCAGCGACTTCTAGGGCATCCTACCATCACGTTATTCTAGGGTGTACAAAAATGTTTAACCTAGTTCACCTAACCTAGTTTCGCATTAGACTGATCATTGAGATAATTAACTCGATATTTTATGCTGTATTTTACAATATAGGTCAAATCGGCTATATTTAACAGTATGTTCGATAAAACGATTCAAGAGCAGACAGAAGATTGGTTATGGTACCCAGGCATGTTACATTGTGACATTATCATTAGTTACATGTAGGAGGCAAGATTTTGACACGGTGATCTTACACGACTAGTATTCTGATAGGAAGTGAGACTCAAGATGTCTTTTGAATACTTTGTACGAATTACATTCACGGATCTCTGCAGGTATAGAGTTCCAAGTTTTGGTTCCAACGAAGAGAATACTGTGTTGCGACCGGGCCTTTGAATAATAAGGAAGCATGAATTTACTTCTATTTCGGGTTAAATGGTCGTGATGACCAGTTTGCGCAGTCAATAATTGTCTTAGGCTATTGTCGCCATCATTTCTTAATGTTTTGTAAATGAAATTACAGATGGAAATTTTGTAGAGATCCGAAAGTTTAAGTATTTGTAAATTTTTGAAAGAATCATTTGTGTGAGCATTATATTCTAGGTTCTTTACCGCTCTGACAGCTCTTTTCTGCAGAGTAAAAATTTTGTTGGTTTTATTATTATCAGTTCCGTGCCATGCTTCTATTCCGTATTGCAAGTATGGAGAAATGAGCGTTCGGTAGAGCATGATTCTTCAGTAATCACAGTATCAACAGAAGTTAATTCTTGAATAAACGAAGAATATTTTTCATGGCATTTGAAGACACCGATAATGTCAGAATGCTTTGTTAGGAACAAGATCACCACCAGCTTATGTTATGCTTCTCCGCATAACTGTGTAAGGAACATCGCTAAGAATCTGGATAATCGTTGTCTGGCCAACAACCTATCACAAATGGTTCTAAAAGACCAAATAATATGTCTGATTTCTGCGAGAAAGCATCACAACGATACATTCTAGAACAGTCGACTCGTCAGGAACGATGTTCGGACGCCGAGGAAACAAAGAACGAACAACACGCCAACGGGAGGTGCCAAGGACCTCAATGGGTGTCTCCTTTTTGCTTTAATTCATAATGTTTAACATTGTTTTGTGGGGATTTTTATATAGTAATAAGTGTAAGGTTAATGATGTATATTTTCTATTCGATAGTAGGGATATATTACGTTCATATTGGTAACTTTGCGAGATCGTTATTTGAAGTTGGCATCTCAAACGATGCCGAACGCGGGTTGTCTGAGGGAGCGAGCGTCAGTAAGGACGAGGGCACCACCGAGAGCAGTTATACGAGATTATTCACCTTCCTTGGCCCAGTTGGGCCGAGGCTTGTCTCTTAAATTAACTACGTTAAAGTCATTCTGGGACATCTGTGTTCTCATTCGCTTGCAAGTAATTCATATTATGTCACTCGACTACAGTGCCAATATAACGTCAATTGTCGATGTCAATCTAGACTGCCAACTGTCGGCCACCGATACAAAATGGCGGACGTGACCTGCGGGACTCAACCCTCATCAACCCTGATCTCCAAACCACAGATAAGTCTCCTTCTGAAATTATGTCGATTTTAGGTTTCCTCTCATACTTCTGGGTATATTAGGTTGCGAGTGCGTAAATCGCGTACGTTCAAATAGGTTGCGTTTGTTCAATAACTAATGTCTCGGTATTTTCTTTTGTTCAATAGTGAATTCCTTTAATGTTTCGGTGTCTTTAATATCCTTCAGACAGATAGGAAGAGATGATGTGGATGATTTAGAAAGAAAATGATAATGTTTGAAGCCATGAAACACGGCTAAAATATACGATTAATTTATGGCCTTACGCTCTTCACGCTTACCGAAGATTGAATTAAATGTTTATTCAGATAAAATCTGAATTGGTGGCAGTTACCTTGAAAATTACAAGTAGAAGATATATGAGAGTGACAAATAATCTTAACGTCACGACGAATAACATAATGAGAAAAGAATAATTGAGGAGATTATTATAACGACGGCTGTGGCACGAGAAAAAATAAGAAGCCACGACACTTACCTGCTATGTTTGAACACGTTGGTCGACAGTTCATGAGCACCTAGCGATCATACATGTTTGATGTTAAGAGTGGTGCAAAAAGAACGCATGGATTTGCCTATAATACCCAAGTCAAACCCGAGCGTTCTTTTTGCGCCACCCTCTACATGACATATTTTGCCATGAATTAAATAGTCGAAGTTTGTGTAGACGTGAACCGAAATATCACTACTTAGAAAATTATTCGCATCAAATAATGCTAATTAAAATTTTCTCTTAACTAGAAATCACTGAATGCTTTCATGCGAGTCTCAACTGACATGGATAAAAGTTAGTTCAAGTTTTTCATCATTTAAACAAAAAAGTATTAGTCTGAATCTAGTAACGTAATAGAACAGCGACTTATTTTCATCCGTACGGTCTCAACTTCGTATAAGATGATGTATAAATCAAAGATACTCTATAATTTAAATAATTTATTAATCACTACTTCCATCAATTCAAAATTCCATTAAATTCATTACTGCCTTACCAAATTTATTATCTTCCCTATGCCGGTATTAGACGGCATGCCACAATTAAACAAATTATGAAATTGAGTTGTCTTAATATTTTTCATAGTTTTCAAAATATCTTTCGACATATTTCAAAAGTCACCAAAAAAAGTCAAAAATCACCATCACCATGGTTGCACCAGGTCCCCTGACCAGACAATGATCTAGAGGCACACACGTCACAGCGTCGCTACAGGTGATCTCTACGAATCCAACACAAATTCTGATCCAACAAACCAAATGGCGAAAATCGTTTTCATTGACGCACAAAATAACCCAGGTGTTAATGCTTTGCTTTTATTTTACAATCTTTAACTTACCGTTTCTAAAATGTAGCAAAACGATGCCTAGAGAAGGAAATACAGCCAGCGCTGGTATGACCGAGACACAACACTACACAATCTACGCAATACTTCAATGATTCAATCGCTCTGGCAGTCGTTGAACGACGTGCGGACAATACCGGAGATCGTCTGTGGCTTGTGTTCTCTGAGAGCGAGACCAGGGCTTCCACGGGTGAGAAAGTTCCTACCCTAAAACTTTATTCCAGATTACCCTAAAAATGATTAAATTACCCTAAAATGTCAAATAAGCCCCTGCTGTTATTGCATTAAAATGTTTAAGGCTTCTATGTTTCTATGTGAGGAAATGACACAACAACAGGGTTCGTGCGATATTTGAAAATGAAATTCTTTGACTTTACGGAGTCAGATGTGTCACGATAAGTGCAACTTTTTATGTAACTCTCTGTTGTTTGTCTTTTTTGTTTGATGACCTAATTAGAAGCTGTTCAATATGCGTTAAGTACCGTTACGATGCCAGCCGATCTACTCCTGAATAGCAGAGAGAAGCAAAGACATAGTAGGAGGAAATGAAAGGCAAAGTAACACTCGAAACATTTATTCAAGTAAACAATTCTGAACAGCAGCACAAACATCGATTCACAATTTTCGCGAACAAACTAGAAGAATTTGCTTTTTATTAACTTCTAATATCTATATTTTCACTTAACCAACATTTTTCCTCTTAGAAAGTCGAGAACTGCTCAGTACATCGAAAATACTATGTAACTTATATAATGAATTTCGCTTGATCATCGCCAAGAGATAAACTCTAATCGCATAAGAGTATCGAGCTAGATAACAATGCTTAAGAAGGTAGTTTTCTCGTATTTTTTTTATTCATGAGATATGTATCCAAATATTGCTAGAGACTCAACGGATATATCGTATAATATACTTTCTCATTATGTGAATTCACTTAATTTAATTTGACTGCAACTTAACACTAAAAAGACAAGTTTCAGCCTCACTCAGATTTACCACACTGTGGTGAGTTACAAGAATGTGAGACGAGGGTCCAGCTTGTGCATCCCCACCGACCTCCACTCATTACAAAGTGATTTGACAAGTTCATATTCACATAAAAAAATCAATAACATCCACTGAAAACAACACGATTCCGTGACGACAACAACAACACGAACAACAAGTGCGATTATATGAACAAGTGTACTGCCAATTTACAAAGACGAAAATAAGAGCTAGATAAGACTGTATCAAGTTACCTTTACGTGATGACAAATTTTAAAGTTCAGCACAAGTAGCGTTGCTTCTCTTCTGACTTTTTCTACGGAAGCAATCAAATTGGAATCAATCGGCATTGAATCGGATGTTTCTCCTGAATTCTTAAGATAGTATATCATGTGCAATAGGCCACACAGAGTCTCGTTTTTTAGGGAAGCTCTGTTATCAGTTTCGATTAGATTTAATTTACGGAAGAAACGCTCGACAGACGCATTTCTAAATGGGAGTGCCAAAAGAGTAGAAACAACAACAGATAGGTTAGGAAAGCATGGCAGATCCGCAGCATTCTTTGCCTTCAATATAATGTTCCAATACTCCTGATAGGACATATCAGTTGAAATTCCAGGCATTAAGCAATGTTTTTTATATTTCGCGTCTGTCTCATTCTTGTCGGCAAAGTCAACAATTGCGGCAGAATGTCAAAAACTTTTGCTATTGACGGCGGTTGGAGCTGAATAGCGTTGGCAGGATTCAAGAACTGAATCACATCATACAAAGGATCTTCAAGGGTAAACCACGCTTGGACCTGTCTAACAGCTTCTATTAAAAACGCTTCACAGTTCCTGTGAAATATCGCCAGTTCATTTGATGTTGCACTGCTTTCCAGATCGTTTTGAGTTTCAGTGGCCGCGACGCCAAGATATATACTTTCATCATTCACCATAGACGCGGTGAAGAGAGCATCAGTTGGTTGTAGTGCTGTGATTTCACACTGCCTCACATAAGACACGCGCATGAAATCTGAACATATACTTCTTAAGTCACACACATCTTTTTTGAGGCTGTATAGTGCAGGCAGTTCTGACTGAAAGTGCTTATTGAACTTATTAAAGCGGCTAAGACTGTACGAAAGAAACTCTAAATATGCCAAAGAAAAAGAATCATTTAAGGTTTGTATAATTGTATCATTAGTATTAGTAGGATCACTAAAAGCTACTTCTGTGAAATATAATTTCAAAGCACCCCACTGCTCCAATAGACGGTTTAATTAACACACTGCTCTAGTGACAACCATCGTGACTGACCAGGCGCCAAAATTTTATGTGATTCTTTTCCGAAAAAAGCTTGAAATTCTTGAAATGAAATCTGTCTTTTCGAGCTTAGATGGAAATGGTTAAACACATTACGGCAAAGATCCTCGATAGTTTTAGGTAATTTCAGACCAGCATATGATGCACATAAATGAAATAAATGGCACGAACATTTTACAACATGAACATTTGGCAATTCTTTTTTTAATAAAGAAGCAACAGAATGTTTGGATCCCATCATTACGTTAGTCGTGTCAGAACAAAACCCTATAATGTTGCTCAAGTTAATATTTTTATCACTGAAACATTTTTTGAGTGTAGTAAACAATCCATTGGCTGAGCTATCCTGTATTTAAACAAGATCAACGAAGGAGCTCATGATTGCACCCACACTCCAATATTGCACGATGACTCCAAACTGTTTAGCGGTACTGCGATCAATTGTTTTATCAATTATTGCTGAAAATAAACGTTCATTAAGAACAACGACAAGATCACTTAGTAGATGTTTACCGAAACATTGTCTAATAATGTTCGAAGCTCTTTGTTTCCCTAAGCTTACTTTCTTTAATGCTTCATTATATGGAAACATTTGTTTCAGCAGTTGCAGCAATGAGTCAATTAACGAAATAGGCAAATTATGCTCAGAAAGATATGCACATATCCGTAATTCAATTTTTCTGGCTGACTTGTCAATTGGATCGTTTTACAAGATGAAGGAAGTTAAAGTTTGAGTTTTCCTTCCCTGCATTGAAAGATTTTGATGGCGTTGACCGTTTGCATGACGCGTTATCTCCGATTTACCACACGTTATGGTAGATGAGCATATGGTACAGTATGCTATATCTTTAGTTGAGGTAGAACACTGAGATTTTTCTAACCAGCCTCGAAACAGTGGTTCGCTTCTCAATCCTTCCTTCCATTTTTGTGTGTAGGGCTTAACAGACGAGGAAAATTTGCTTGTCTTCCTTGCTGGTGTAGCAGCTTGATCGGACGGAGAATCCCTTTTACTGCAACGCAACACGCAAGTAACCAAATCTTATCTGTTACAATACAATACTGCATGTGATGCACCTTGCACAGTTAATTGCTCTCGACTGAAACAAAACTATCTGCGCATTGCCATGCAGGGCTGCAACTGCTGCGTTACAAACGCGACTAATCGAAGATTGAACAAGATTCGTACGTGCTTCGATAATTCGTATTACGTTGCAGTATCTTGGTTCGTTCAACGCTCCTTCTTGGAAAACATGGTTAAATGGAATATTTCATGGCCACAAGTTAAAAAAAATGGCCAAATTGGTGTAAATGGCCATGTGATTTTTCTCACTGGCACGGCGTTTAAAAAATGACCAATTTTGGATAAATCGGTTATGAAATGGCCAATCTGGCAACCCTGAATTCTGCCCTCGAAGTCGGCTCGGCTCGAGCGGTGTCGTTGTTCACACGTTATATAGTTGTTCAATTCTACTAAACGACGATGACCGATGTATTGGTGTAAGTCTTGACGCATTTACGAGTTAGTTGACGTAAGGCTATCACATATCGATTTCTAAACAATTATATCAAGTTGCCTACCACTTTAATTACTGTAATTTTAATAAACCAAGGTATTATTTATTTGAGCAAATCTGGCAACATTATACTAAGGAGAGATCACAGCTGCCAGCTGGGAGATATGCAGCGATGTGCACACCAATTTGAGCCTTATCGGAGGGTGCAATAAAGAATAAATTGAAAGCAAGTTCGGTTGAGCTTTGCGTTTGTTCCAAATTTGACTCTCATTGAACATTTTCATTAACGTTCCGGTAGAGTACTTCCACAAAGTACCTTATAAGGTACTTAGGAGAGCAAACTTGATATTGGTAATGAAAACCGGTAATACCCTATAATTTTGCTGTGCTACCCTGATTGAAGTCAAATTACCCTAAAAATCATAGAATTTTGCGTTACCCTAAACTCTACCCTAGACAGTGTCTGATTACCCTAAAATGGGGTAATTTACCCTAAAGTGGAAGCACTGCGTGGAGACCGAGACTAGGACCAGGGCTTCCACGAGTGCGAAAGTTCCTACCCTAAAACTTTGCTCAAGATTACCCTAAAAATACATAAATTACCCTAAAATATGATATATGCCCATTGCTGGTATTACATGAAAATATTCAATGTTTCCATGTTTATATGTGTAGAAATGACACAACATCAGGGTCATGCAGGTATTTGAAAATGAAATTCTCTGACTTTACGGAGTCATATTTGTCAAGTTACGTGCAACATTTTATATTGCTTTCATTATAGTTTATCCTCCATGTATGCTTACCTAGTTACAAGCTCTGTTCCACGAGCGTAAAGTGTGAGGCCAGGTGATCTATTCCTGACTGGCAGAAAGAAGCAAAGACATAGTAAGAAGAAATGAACGACAAAGTAATACTCGAAACATTTATTTATGGAACACAACACAGAGTTTCACAATTTTTGCGCAAAAAAATTAGAGGAATTTAGATGTGAATAAGTTCATGTACACCCTAATTCTCGGGGCAATTGCAAAGAACGGGGAAAAGAATGTAATGCACTGGATGAAGATTTATTACTTTCCCAAAATTTTCGAAATCATTATGCTCAATTGGCACGAATTTAACTGCGTATAGAGATTTACGTTGAGTAAGGCGAAGCAGATGTTACTCAAGGCTCAATGTTAGCCCCATTGAATTACAAATAAGAGCCTCGTTACAATTAAGAATCTCGGCCCATGGCCGGATTAATTTTCGACAGAAGCCTACATGTCAAAAAAGCCAAAAGATTATCGTTGAATACTTGTAGCACCTCCAAGAATCGGAGTCTTACGTTAGTAAGCCCTAGTGCTAAGAATAATGGACTAAAACCTAGATTTCTATCTCACAAACTTTTTTATTCACTCTCAATATAGGTATTTCCACCAAGCCAACATTTCTTCTATGAAGACGACAATTTTTTTTAACAAAGAAGCCACAGAATGCTTGAATCCCATCATAACATTAGGCGTGTCAAAACAGAATCCTATAATGTCGCTCAATTTAATATTTTTATGATTGAAATCTTTTTTATGTGTAGTAAACAATCCATTGGCTATGCTATCCTCTTTTTCAACATGATAAACAGAGAAGCTCTTAATTGCACTCTCACTCCATTATTGGGCGATGAGGCCGAGCTGTTTAGCTTTACTGCGATCAGTAACTGTTGTTTCACCAATTATTACAGAATATAAATGTTCATTAAGGACAACGACAAGATCACTTAGTAGATGTTCACCGAAACATTGTCTAATAATGTTTGAAGCTCTTTGTTTCCGTAAGCGAATTTTCTTTTAAGAAACATTTGTTTCAGTAGTTTTATTAATGAGTCACTTAACGAAATAGGCAAATTATGCTCAGAAAGGTATGCAAATATCCGTAATTCAGTTTTTATACCTGTCTTGTCAATTGGATCGTGTGATAAAATGAACAAAGTTATAGTTTCTGTTTTCCTTCACTGCACTGAGAGATTTTTTTGGCGTTGACTCTTCGCATGAAGAATAATCTCAGATTTACCTAACGTAATAGTAGTTAAGCATATAGTACAGTATGCCATATCCTTAGTTGAGGTAGAAGACTGAGACCACTCTAACCTTTCTTTTTCTAGCCTCGAAACAGTTGTTCGCATCTCCATCCTTCCTTTCATTTTCATGAAAAAAGGTTATCAGACATTAAAATTTTGCTTTCCTTCATAGGTGGTGTAGCAGCTTCATCGTACACAGAATCCATTTATTAGTAGCAATTTCACTGAGACGCAAGTAACCAAATATTTTGTCACAATGCAGTACTGTACGTGACAGCACCTTTCACATTTAATTGCACTCGACTGAAACAAAACTATCTGCCCTCGGCTCTGGCAGTGTCGTTTTGTACGCGTTATGAAGCTGTTCAATTCCAGTAAACGACGATGACCGATGTGTTGGTGTAAATCATGATACATTTACGAGTTCGTTATGTAAGGCAAGAAAATATGAAATTCCGAACATTACACTCGTATCAAGTTCCCTATCATTTTAATTATTGTCATTACTATTAATTAACCAAGGTATTATTCATGCAGCAAATCTGGCAACATTATACTGAAGAGAGACCTGAGGGAGATGCAGCGATGAGCATATCAATTTGCGCCTTATCGTCGTGTGCAATAAAGACTAAATTAATAGCGAGTTCGGGCAAGATTTGCGCTTGTTCCAAACATCTCTCATATTGAACATGTTCATCAATGCTTTGTTCTGCAATGTACCTTGCACAAAGCATATTGTAGTACATGAAAGCAAACTTGAAATCAGCATTGAAAACAAGCAATTATTCTACAATTTTGCTGCGCTACCCCGTCAAAAGTCAAATTACCCTAAAAACCATGAAAATTTCCTTTACCCTAAGCTCTACCCTAGACAACCCTTGATTACCCTAAAATGGGGTATTTTACCCTAAAGTGGAAGCACTGAGCGAGACTCTGAATGAGGCAAATGGCAACGTTTGGCATATCTTTGCTCTTGCTACAAACACTGAACTTCCATTCGCCATTTTAATATACAATTCACTCGATCTTGAGACATCGTTTTCAATAACTGTCAAATAATATTTTCCTCATAATACAGCTTCGGAACATGGGGTGAGCTACATTTTATTAGCATCTAGTGAAAGGTTAAAATAAGAAGAAAGCTTTGCAGTTCTGAGTTGTGGCGAAATGTTGCATCTATTTCGTTCAAGCTGTCACAAACGCGTTCTGAACGACACAGGGAATTTTGCAGAAAGAAAATTGCTTTAAATGTACATGTCTGCTAACTGAGAAAATCAATATAAAATTCATTTTTACCGCTCTATTAGTTGAATCTTTTTCTTTATTTCTTATGATTAGGATTAATGAAATATGGGGGGCATTGAATAAATCTTTGTTTGGTTTTGGGGTATATAAACTATCTATGGCGTCGTTTGAGATGATTGCTGGCCTTACTCGTGTGGTTTACTCATAGTAGCCCAGCTCTTATTTTTGAACTATTCTCTCTACAAACTTCAAATTAAGCTAAATCAAAAGCTCTAAAAATGTTCTGTGCGTACACACAATTCACGAGCTTTTCATTCCTCATTAGGAGAAGGGTTCGTAGTTCCCCATACTCTTTCGATGAAAAATCGTCACCAGCTCTTAATTTTGCGACTATTGAACATTCAAAGTGACTCATAAGTGCTTTTGAGATCGATGCTAAGAAAAATATATTGCAAAATTAGTTCCGGACGATTTTACATCACAGCTGAAAACCAAATCTCATGAACATTTTGAATACTTTCTTTTGAGATTGAGGAACACCTCATACACCCCGAGCATTTTTAAACAACAAAAACTTTGAGCCAACAACGCTAAAAAAGTTTTTCTGCATTGGTTAATTTTACGTTACGGTGACGTGTTTTAGCTCTCTCGATCTCCAGATGAAAATGCTTGTGGCTTCTTCCTTTGTGGAAATTTCACAAAAAGAGTTTACGCAAACTCACCTGATACGATGCTGGAATTGAAACGCAACATTGTTCACGAAGTGTATAAATACATAAATTTAGTGTAAAACAATGATGAGAACATACAGCAAGTATTAGTTTGAACAATAATGGAGCTCTTCTATATGATTTATTCTGTGTTATACGTGCAAATCTTATCTGAATTTCCCAGTATCTTCGTTTCAAATTATGCCAAATTCTTCAAGGTAAATAATTTTCTTGTTATTGGTTCTAAAATGTCAATTACTAAAGGAAAATCCAGTGGAAGCTTCAAGTCAGTCTCTGTATGAAGTTCAGAAAATTCTGAGCACATACATAGCGACGCTCGCAGCTCCCTGGCGTCTTCTTTTAAAAAACCACATGTTGTACATCTTCATGTATCAACTTTTCTGCATAGGAACGATTTTTTTCCAACAACACCACTCATCGTTTTCAAGCTCTTATTTCTGAGCTACAGCATGCATAAACTTCTAATGAGTCTCGCTTTCAAGCATGGAAAATTTGCTATCAGCGAAACCTAGTGCTTATTTCAGGATATGGACTGAACAACCCGTCGTATTCAGTCCATTTTTTAAAAAATATATCAGGTTAAATAATGTCAACATTGTGGGCTGGCTAAAAATTTTTTGACTAATTTCAAGTTTTTGTAAGTCATACATTAGTTCAGTAATAGGAGCAGGGTCATAACAAACGTTTTTTTTTAAATCAAAGGAATTCATTACCTTCTCTCCCTATACCCGAGGATGAACAAACTGGAAAATTGTGCTGCCACCGATGTACCTGACCTTCAAATTATAAATTTCTAGTTTTCACGTACAGTAGTGTAGAAATAAGACATGAGTGTCTTCATTGAGAAAGACTCGCATCAAAGCTTTTATTTCCAAGCCGTCGCGTCCAGAAATTTTCAGTTGGTCTTGAAAAAGTTTCGTTTTTTGTGTACCTACAACAACTGAGTTGTAAGGGTAACCCTTCTATAAACCCTGTTTTGTGCAGAACATTAAAAAAGCAGGTTTGGTACCGAAAATATACATAAATAATAAAAACTTTTTACGATAAAATTCTACTCAAATATATTAATGAAATAATTTTACTTCTCTTAGCAGAAATTCAACTGCACACAGCAACAGTTCAAAGGTTGATAACCAGAAGATAATTACATTTTATTAACCAGAATAAATGACATTAGCTTTGTCTACAGGTGATATTTATACATAGATATATATATACATTTATTTAGATATTTAGAGTAATATTGAAATGACTTTGAAGTTTTTGGGTGCTACCTGGTTCAGACATGCGAGCTGGGATTCGACGTGCTCATCGGAAAAAATCCCTATTCAAAGATACGTTTAAAAACGACACTCGAGAGATAAGAGTAGCTGATTCTTTAACATAATTCTTAATACATGGCACGGAATTTTTACCATAATTCTAATAAATGACACTGATTTTTTTCTATAATTCTAAATTATTTCCGCTTTGATCCATTACGCCCGCTAACGGCCAGCATCCGAGTTCCTTGAACCATCAAGAACGCCTATATTACACTTCAATGTTATTTTTAAATTTCCCCACTCAGATGGATAAAATATAGGCCATTTGTGAGGCGTTTTAAACTATCTCCTGGCTACCTAAGAATAAAGGTTTCGTGAAGAGCATTTTCATTTATGATACATTATCAAAAGTAGTTTTTTTTCATATTGTTGATTCTATCATAATCCATTCAATTTCTTGCCAAGTTAAAAGTGATTTCCAAAAATTCTTTCCAGGTCTCATTGGGTTTTGATGGGCCATTATAAAAACTACTTTTTACGATAAAATTCTACACAAATAAATTAATAAAATGACTTTACTTCTCTTCTAAGCAGAAGTTTAACTGCACACAGCAGCAGTTCAAAGGTTGATAACCAGAAGATAATCATACATTTTATTAATCAGAATAAATGACATTACTTTTGTCTACACGTGATTGAACCTTTTTCAGTTATCAAAATCACTGCGTTATTTATGTACAGGAAATTTCCTGCACTCGGCTCATATAACACACAATGGTAGTAAGTGAAGTACAAGTGGGAACTTTTTTATAAGTCCTTGCCCTACTCGGCATAACCTCGTAAAAGAAACTCCACGAGTCCACAAAACATAATTCAATGCAAGTGATATCTATAATAGGAGCTTTAAAAAACATCAATAGAAAATGAATTTCTCAAAATAAGTTAAACCTAAAACGAACTCATAATACGAAAACAGAAAATGAATTTAGCCTATTGTTGTTCTGGAATTCAAAATACGGAAGATTCTCACGGACCTGTTCAGCAAATTGGCTTCTCCCACTCGTTTTAAATACAAAATATCGGCGCTTTAACGGCTGCTCACTTCTACTACTCGATAACTGAACACGTGACAGACCATAAGTTAGTTTTAGCCTCCCTTACAACAACAAAGATGTTTAAAGAGAGGAAGGATGAAGGCACCATCTAGTATGAAGTTAAGGGAACGCGGAATCTATGCACAAGGTGTGTTCAAGCACAAGATCCCGTGCGCATAGAACAGTGAGTGAAGAAGGAAGGTTATGAAACAAGGTTGAAGACGCGAAGTTAAAGAAGAAAATCAAAGGTGCTGAAAAACAGGACAGCAGTCAACTGAAAAAAGATGGTCCTTAACAAAAATCATTTTAAACCAACGATAAAGAAGGCCTACTCAGCTCTCAGTTCGGAACCACAGATCAGACGGAGATCACTAACAAAACTGGCAACACTGGAATGAAATAAATCTGAAGAATTTCAGTACACAAAAATTTCTGCTACTCTGAGGAATGCATTTCTTTACAACATCACACGAGAATACAAGTAGTTACCACTGAAAAATAAAGCTCTTTAATCAACAACACCGTGAAGTGGTTAACATTATACTAAAGACGATTTACACATGTGTGCTACTCGTGATATCACATCAATGTAATTATACAAAAAGTTATAAAGGTACAATCTATAACGAGGAAATTTTTCACTTTAAGAACGCCACAATTTTCCAGAAAATTATCAATAAGATCGAAAAAATACCATGAATAAAATATGTTTTAAATTCAATTTTACATACACTGTGCAAGTTTCACAACACACATAACGCGTTAACATTGTAGCACAACGCGGTCAAATTGAGGTGTGTATTTCAATTTGAAAACTTTGCGTGGACTTATCCGACCTCATCGCCTGCTGAACAAACATCTTGTGCAACCCCCTTATCGGTTCTGCTGTTATCTATATGAAGCGTCACTTAATGCAGCGCTTATGTGTTTTGAAATAACTTGTACGTAAATTTCCACAGTTTTGTTTGAAGATGATCTATAATTTAAACTCTATTGTTTTATTTGAAATAACAATATTTTCTTGCACGTGGTTCTTATATCATTTATTTCTCATATCAATTTTAAAAATGTACATTTTTTAATTTCGATAAGTGTTTACGGCTGTCCTCTACCTCTATAACTGAACAAAAGAATATAATATCACCAGAGAAATACTCAGCTTATACTTCCGACGTTGTAAACTACTCATTGAATGACTCATCATTCAATGACCATTACGTACTTATACTTATCAACAGTAAAATCAGAATTCGATAGCTAGAGACAACACATGACTCTTAAAACAGTCAAGTTCAAATACAATGAACGATCACAGAGCTGTTCCGAATACAATACCAACGCATGACAAGATATTTCCAATGCTCCACAATTCACACCAATTTACTGGCGAAAACTTCCTCATCGGATCGCTAAAATTACATCTTCACAGCTCACCAGTGCGCATCTAAGGCAACCACTTCCATAAAGTTCAAGTCAAAAACACGAAATCGATCACTTTAAAGTCCGGACATCTCGTGAAAATGGAAGCAACACAGCATTGGAAATGATCTCATTTTTCTCCAATATTTTCAAAGATAGTAACTTGAAACAGCGTTTTGAGTTCACAGACCTTATTATGTTTAACAACTTTGTGATTTGAAGATCCTAACACCTCGATGTTTGCCATTTTCCGCAAAGCCCATGAGAACGAACGGTATTTAGGTAATATCTCCAAAGGCTTAATAGCTGAAGATACCGAGAAGAGAAGAAAAAGACTCGTTGAGTTCAAGTTCTTTCTCATCGAACTGTTGTTTGGTGGCGTCATCGTGGTGTTCCAGCCAATTTTCCGCCTCTTCGCACACGCGTTTCATCTTTTCATAACCTTGGAGAGAAATCCTCCTCGATTGCTTTTTCTCCTCCAAGGCCTCCTTTTTGTCGGCTATGGTTGCTTCCAAAGATGCTGAAGCATCCACCACAGCCCGGTGCTGGTTTTCAAGTTCCTGTATGTCTTTCATCTCAACCACCATCCTGTCGATTTCTTCCTTCACGAGCCGACCTTTCTTCACTGAGATCGTTACCCGACCTCCACCTCCAGTCTTGCAGTCCACTGCTGTAGCGTTTAAGATTCCGTTACAGTCTAATTGAAACGTTACAGAAACAGAAGGTATATGCCTTTCAGCTATTTCTATTCCTTCGGCTATGAATTCACCCAATAAAGTATTCTTCGATGCAACGGGATTTTCGCCTTCGAAAACCTCGAAAAGAATGGCTGATTGAAAGTCAACAATAGTCGTGTAATTTGCTGTGCACTTCGCTGGTATCTTTGTGTTGCGCTTGATGATAGTGCTCATTCTATCCCCATGAACGAAAACACCGATGGATTGAGGTGTCACATCGGACAAAACGATGTCCTCTACAGCTCGGTCGTGAACGAGCATGGCAGCCTGAACAGCAGCGCCGTACGCAACCGCTTCGGCAGGGTTTATGGTTTGTTTGATGTTTTTGCCTTGAAACTTTTGCGCTAACATCGTCTTCAGTTTAGGAATCCTCGAAGACCCGCCAACCAAAACAACATCGTGGATGTCGCTCACCGTCATGCCGGCACCGCTGAGCGCCTCGTCCACACACTGCATTGCCTTCCTGAACAAATCATCACAGAGGAGTTCGAATCGGTTCCGGGTGATGACCAAGTCCAGATCCTGCCCTCGATACACACATTCGACCTCAATGCGGTGCTTCACCGCAGTCGAAAGAGTGATTTTCGCAGCTTCTGCCGCAGCTTTAAGTTTAGCTTTGGCCTTATTATCGTGAGTCACATCAATGCCTGTTTTGTTTTGAAATTCTCGTATCATGAACTCACTTAGACGAGCATCCAAATCGCCGCCACCAAGGTTACTGTCTCCTTTTACGGATTTCACCTCGTAGTTGCCTTTTTTCATGGCCAAAATGGCGACGTCGAAAGTTCCGCCACCAAAGTCGAACACCAAAATGTTGGTCTCCTTCGAAACATTGGTGTCTTCGCCATACGCTATGGCGGCGGCGGTGGGTTCGTTGATTATTTTGAGCACTTCCAGACCAGCGATGGTGCCGGCGTCGATGGTGGCCTGCCTTTGTGAGTCTTTAAAGTAAGCAGGCACAGTGATGACTGCCTTCCGAACTGCACATCCGAGGTAAGTTTCTGCCAGTTCCTTCATCCTTCCCAAAACCATGGCCGATATTTCTTCAGGAGTAAAGATCTTTTCGCGGTTGCGGTACTGCACTTTGATTTTCGGGTTACCCGCGTCGTTGGTGACATTATATGTCCATTTTCCGACGTTTTTTTGCACGGATTCGTCAACGAACTTCCTGCCAATCAATCGCTTGACTTCGTAGACTGTGTTAGCCGAATTCATGTAGTGCTGGCATTTGGAGGACTCTCCAATGAGTCTTTCATCTTCCGTGAACGCCACAAAAGAAGGCGTCAGTCTCTCACCAAGCTCGTTGGCGATGATCTCAACTTGTCCATTGCGCACGACCCCCACACACGAGTTACTCGTACCCAGGTCGATGCCAATCGCTATGTCTGAATCCGACATCTCTGCGCTTGAAGAAACTGCCTGAAAAAAAAATACTAGCTGTTAAAATCATGCAGAAAACGATGATGAAAAGGAGCTGTCGAAAAAACCCTGCAACACAATGAGGTAGCATTTCACTTCAAGTTATGAGCTAAAATATCATTATAATCTCAAGAAAGTGAAATAGTAAAATAAAACTGCTGTAGAATGATAGGAACACATATACCACCAAGTGCGCTTGACGTGAGGATGTCGTAGATATTTACGGTACTCGTGTTCATCAGCATTGATTTTTGAGTTTTTCAACTTTTCTCGCGTCGACTACCATCCTTCTCTCATGGCGACCACCAAATGAGACTCCGGTGCACTGATGAGTAACCATGAAACTATTATTCCTGAAAGGACAAAGTTGATAAATAATCAATTCAAATGAGTTTTAACACCAGTACTCATTTAGAATGTGGGTATTGGCTAAGACTTAAGGTGAGAGTGCATTATGGGGATTGTTCTTTAGAGCATTTTGTTGACTGAGTGCATCGCAGAAAGGGTACGAATCTCAAACTACACTTCAAGCGGCATGCTGATAGTGTCTGTCCTCGTCAGTCTATTTAGGGAACACTTAGGGGGAACAAACCTCAGCTAGCTATTACAACACTCTTCACCGGAGTCTGTTGTGGATTTAGATAAGTAGTTAAAAAGGCCTTGACTTCTCATTCAATACGTATCCGCCTTTCTTGTGAGCGAGCCGAGCGAACTATGCAACCGACCTCCTTCGCGCGTGTTTCTGCCTTTATTCTTCATTCCACTTCGATTTCACGCTTGACCACACCTATTGCGAGCGTATCGAGCAGTGCCAAACGAAGTTTCACATTTTTTAGCCTATGTGGTATCGCTCAACATGAATCTTCAGTAATCATAGTATCAATAGAAGTTAATTCTTGAATAAATGAAAAATATTGTTCATGGTGCTTGAAATATCGATGACGTAGGATGTTTTGTGTAGAACAAGACCAACACCGAGCTTACCTGCTATGTTCGAACACGTTGGTCAACAGTTCATGAGTACATAGCGATCATACATGTTTGATGTATAGTTCTACATGACAGATTTTGCCAAGAATGAAATAGTCGAAGTGTAGACGTAAACCGAAATATCACTAGGCCTACTTAGAAAATTATTTGCATCAAAAAGCTAATTAAAAATTTCTCTTCACTAGAAACACTCAGTCTCAACTCACACGGATGAAAGTTAGTTCGAGTTTTTCATCATTTCAACAAAATAGTATTAGTTTGAGTCTAGTAACGTTATAAAACAGCGACTTATTTTCATCCGGACGGTCTCAACTTCGTATAGGAAAATGTATCAATCAAAAATACCCTATAATATAAATAATTTATCAATCATTACTTCCATCAATTCAAAATTCCATCCAATTCATCGCTACCTTATCAAATTTATTATCTTCCCTATGCAGGTATTAGACGGCATGCCACAATTAAACAAATTATGAAATTGAGTTGTCTTAATATTTTTCATAGTTTTCAAAATATCTTTCGACATGTTTCAGAAGTCACCAAAAAAAGTCAAAAGTCACCATCACCATGGTTGCACCAGGTCCCCTGACCAGACGATGATTTAAAGGCACGCACGTCACAGCGTCGCTACAGGTGATCTCTACGAATCCACCACAAATTCTGATCCAACAAACCAAATGGCGAAAATCATTTTCATTGACGCACAAAATAACCCAGTTGTTAATGCTTTGCTTTTATTTTAAAACCTTTAACTTACCGTTTCTAAAAAGTAGCACAACGATGCCTAGAGAAGGAAATACAGCCAGCGCTGGTATGACCGTGACACAACACAACACAACCTATGAAGTACTTTAATCGCTCTGGCACTGGCAGTCGTTCGCTGGTGTGTTTGTTGAGTTCTCCGAGTGAGGCAAATGGCGACGTTTGGCATACGAGTATCTTTGCTCTTTCAACAAATGTGTAACTTCCATTCGCCATTTTAATATACAATTCAGTCGATCTTGACACATCATTTTTAAAAACTACCAAATGCTATTTTCCTCAAAATACAGTTTCGGAACATGGGGTGAGCTACAGTGTATTAGCATGCAGTTAATGGTTTGAATAAGAAGAAAGCTTCGCAGTCGTGAGTTGTGGCGCAACGTTGCATCTATTTCGTTCAAGCCGTTACAAACGCGTTCTGAACGACACAGGGAATTTTACAGAAAGAAAATTGCTTTAAGTGTACGTGTCTGCTAACTGACAAATTCGATGTAAAATTCACTTTTAATGCTCTATTAGGTGACTCTACTTTTTTATTTCTTATGATTAGGATTAATGAAATATCGGCAGCATTGAATAAATCTTTGTTTGGTTTTAGGGTAAACAAACTATCTACGGCGTCGTTTGAGATAATTGCTGGTCTTATGCCGGGGCCACACTAGCCTAACGTTCGTTCGTCAAATGAACTCCGTACGTCAAATGAACTCTGGAAGGCCCGTTCGCTCATCATTTGATGAATGGATGCTCGTCATTTCGTGAAAGGTCGTCAGAGGTTTTCAGTCACCAAATGAACTACGAAGAACAAAGGTGGCGGACAGTGTTGACAAGTTTCGCAGCTGTTATGTTGACTTTAAAAGATGATTATGGCCATTTTTGGCTTGAAATATATATAAAATATGGTTCTCAACTGTTTTCATGGTGGTATCACAATGTAAAGCAATGAAATTCAGTATTAGGTCTTGCAGTTTAGTCAAAAAGCAAGTCGCCAGTTACCAATCAAACTTAACATTTATTTCCAACAATGTCAACATGTTTTACATGAATGATTATGTGGTATACGTACATCGGTTTGTTTACATTCGATGAACGTCGGACGCTCATCACAGAGCTGAGTCAAAGCCACACACAGTCACAATGTGGCCTGACTTGCTTAACGGCCGTTTGACATGACGAGTGTCCGTGATTCATTTGACGACCGAAAAAACGTAGTGTGGCCTACCGGCGCGCCATTTCATAGAACCCATCTTAGATCCTTACCGAGTTACCCTAACGAAAAGGGTAATTTCTAAACTATAAGACGTACAATCTTGAAATTAGTACCAAATTAATGGGCGTGACGAGTACAATTTATTTGTGTAATTCAAAAATTTTTTACGCCCCTGTGGGGGGCAGGAAGAAGGCCTCTCGTGGCCCGTCAATCGTCGGCCGATTTTCTCTATAAGCCTCATTTTGGACTCCTCATAGTTGCTGTTAATATTGCACCTAACAATTTGAAAGTAGTCTCATTATTAAGATCGATTTATTCTCCAAATGTGAGTGTATAATAAAACTGTCATACGCTCCCTGGAGGAAGATGAAGAACAAGTTTCTCCTAGCCTCTGAATGGTCGACCGATTTCTCAAAAGGCTCATTTTGGACCACTCATAATTTCTAAACTATTGCACCTAAAAATTTAAAAGTCGGTTCATTTTAAGCGTCAATTCATTCTCCAAATGTGAGTGTATAATAAAAATCTCATACGCCCCTTGGGGGATGACAGAGACCAAGGTTTCTCCAGCTTCTATTTGCCTCGTAATCCGCCCTGCCGAAGGGCGCGCTCACCTAAGTTATGAAGTGCTGTTTGAATTCTTGTCCATAGCCTTGTCTTTCTAGGCACACTCAACCAACATCGTGCCTCTTCGAATCCCGGAGGTGACATATTTTTTTCTCAGTTGAGAATGATCATTTTCATGTTTTTCTTACTCATGTAGACTTTTGTGAGGCAATATTATAAGTAGAGCTGTGCAATTGCATAACTTGCATATATGCACTCAAAGAGATATGCAGAATGTTTTATGCAATGCAAGAAATTATCTTGTGCATATGCAAAATCACATATGCGATTACGCATATACACTATAACAGGTGTAATATGCAAAGTGCTTTATGCATATGCACAATATCATTGAATATATCCTGTAAGACGAGTGGTGCAATTTGATTGTCCTGTTTTTAAGGGAACACTGCAAATTTGTTCATTAATCCAGAAAGTTTGTACAATTATGGGACCTCTCGCATACATACTCAGTTGCAAGCAACATCACACGTTACACCCGGTGCACTGTCGTCAATACCTGATCCCCAGGTTACCTTCTTGACCTGTTCTTCAGTTGTTGAATATGGTTCATCAATAAAATACAATAAAGGTTTTCGAACTGAAAGAATTTTATAGCTTGATAGTTTTGTACATCTAGTGATAGTTTTCTTGTTCTCTTCTACACATAGGCCTACCTATACTTACAAAAGTGTTCAAGTGAAAATACAACTGTGAACTTTGTATATAAATACCTCTGTTGTGCTCTGCCTGTTCATTAAAAAATGAGAAAGAACTTACCAAACCAACTTTCGGTGCTCGCATGACCAAGTTCCCTTACGTCAAGTCAAGGTGTCACGGGTTCAAATCCCATCGCTGCGCATGACTTTTTGCATGACTATCCATCGTTATCACATACGTTTTACTTTGGAATCCAGTGAATATTTTCATGTTTCTAATATTTTGATGTTTCAGTGAATATTTTCTTGTTTCTTCATTATCAGCAAATGCATGATATTTTAAATATTGAAGACTATCCTAGAGAATCACTACTTTACGGTTCAATATTTGAAATATCGCACAAGTTCCAACTAACTGAAGTCCTTCATTCAGGAGTCGCAGATTGCTTGCATATAAATGAGAGTACAGCACGTAGGCACGGAAGTCGGCCCAATAAGTTTCATTTTCCGCTGAGTCGAATTTCTAAACTATCGCACCTTCGAACTTCAAATAGCACTGGTCATTGACGACGAAATTAAAATTTCTTCCTTCCTTCAACATCCGAGACGAGTTGATCGCGTGTCCGTTTTCATATCTGCCGCTCGTTTTCCGAAGCTCGTCGTTGTAAATGTTTAAAATCCAGTTTTCTTCTCGTGTTGTGAGTAGGCTTTATTTCTAACCCCACTATATAGGCAAGCTAGCAGAAATCAGCTGGCCGTAATAGTGAGGCTAAAATTTGGGCCGCTCTCAGCCTTTATTAAAAAAAAAAAAGTAGATTCATTCCATGCTTAAAAATGGAAAGTTGCAGTTGTCTACGGTTCCTCAGATCCTGCTACGTAAACATGTTTGTATACGAATTACGCCTCATTTATTAGGTGCCAGTATTTTATGAAATCATACAATCTTTCTAAAACAATTATTTCACAAAACGCTACTACAATACTTAGAAACAAGGTTAGCCAAAAATGAGCTATACTAAACGTCGCACATCAAGAAACAAGCACACACTTAAAAGCCTGCACAATGAATTTCATAGCTTGCTCATCTTATAGATGGCATTAAAATTTGTTTCCAGAAACGTATGCTGACATTGCATACGTATCATTCTTTTCTTTGCAGTCATGTCAAACACAAAAATGACCAAAAATCATATAGAAAAACACAAGCCAAGAAACTTTGATAAAACTCGCAGTCGCCCGTCCTGCTATATCGAAGTGACGGTTTTCTTCCTCATATAGTCGACAGAAATAATTTTGTTATAAATTTTAATGACTTAGTGAACGTGAAAATGAGTTCATTGCTAATCTTCGAACAGGATTTTCATGGAAATCAAGCTACAGTTTCAGAACAACAACTTCATCCTCGCAGGATTCGCATTAACAAAGAACAGACAGACATGGGTACGTGGGAGCAAATACAGGCACCGTAATAAATTTATATCACAAAACAAAAAACAAAAAACAAACAAAACCGTTTATTTCCAAGTTGTCACATGAGATACATATGCCAACATATTGGCTTTTAAAAGTTCCTTAATATAAGACGTCCTAAAACAAAAGATCCATACGAGGAGTATTAATTGACAAACCATCCGAGGTGTAAAAATAGATAAGCCATACGAGGCATAATAATCGACAAACTATATGAGGTGTGCTAATAGATAAACTATCAGAGGTGTATAAATAGATAGACCATACGAGGCATATTAATAGACATAATATACGAGGCGTACTATAATAGACAAACCACACGTGGTGTGCTAATAGTCTAACAAAGTTCCATACGAGGAATACTAATTGACAAACCATACGAGGTGTACAAATAGATAAGCCGTTCGAGGCATAATAATAGACATACTATACGAGATGTAATATTAGACAATACTATCATAGGTGTACAGATAGATAGACCATACGAGGCATATTAATAGAAAAAATATACGAGGCGTACTAATAGACAAACCATACGGGTCGTGCTAATAGTTTAACTCTATCAAGGGTAGTTGAATGAGAAATGAGAAATATTATCTCTTGGATATTTTATATTCCAAGAGATTCCGGTACAGCGCTTCTGGCCTTTTTCCCACTTCGATAATTTCAACTAAGAACTTGGCAGTTTCGAAGAATTCTTTAGTATTTTTCGAATTATTTATAAGATCATCGAAGTAGGAAAAATACAAAAAAAAACGCTACACCGTACTAGATTGAAACAACACCGTAAATGACAATCAAGTATTGAGAAAAGATAGTCTCGAAATAATTTGTAAAGAACATCGCGCAACACAGCACGCACATCTAGGAATGCGTAAACAAACTTACACTCAAAATTGAAATGCATGGCTTGTTCGGCATACAAATATAGAGATAATTTTTGCACGAGTGCTTTATTTCCTTTGTCTGTTTATACTTTTTAATTTCTTCTGTTCACAGAAATGCCCTTCGGGGTCGTGATAGATTGATTTATAAATCATAAAGCAAGCGCAATCAATTTGTTTATTTCTGAAATTTGGTGCAGTGTTAACTGATCGCAGAGCTTTAGGTAAAATGTAATGTGTCTTGAGGTTTTGCTTTTTTATGCAAAAAGTAGAAATAGAAACCGATATATGTACATGTGCGCATATATGTGTGCGACGTGTGCATGTTTACACTGATACATAAACATTTATGTTTGCGTGCGCACACGTACATACTCACGCACACACCAACACACATATTCATATATATACGTATTGAAAACGAATATAAGAAAAATGCTAATAGACATGAAAAATAATCTTACTCTTTCAATATTTAAAATGACAGCCCAAGCTCTGATGAATCGTAAGAAATAACCTGAGGAAAGATAAGGAATAGAAAAGGACTTCGAAAAACGTATAAATGGAATGGTTTTTTAATTTCCTAAAGGAAATTTTAAGAAAACTCAAGTTACCGCTGTGGAAAAAGAAGAAAAAAAAAAAAAACATACATCTTCAATATATCATATCATATATCATATCTTCTCGATATTCTCTGCAACATCATGCGGACATGGGTACATGGGATAAAATGGAGATACAGTGTAGGCCAGTTACCACTCATGATTGACAAATATCTACAAAATTTTGGCAGAAATGCGCAAACAAACATATACTCAACATCAAAATTTGCTTGTACAACATACGGACAGAAAGATAATTTTACCACGATTCATACGCTCAAATTACGATTAATTTCATTAATTGTATTTGTCATTAATCCGATTCACAGAGACGTCCTCTGGAGTAAGTGGGAGATCTATTTTTGAATCATTTCGCTAGTGCAATAAAATTTATTAACCGGATGGTTTTTGTGTAAAGAAATGAAATAGAAACGTGTATATTTATTTATGTAGATATATATATACCTATATACGTACACACACATATTAATATATGTACTTATTGAGAATGAAATATTAGAAAAAAATACAAATATAAAATAAGAGGATAGAAACAACCTACCATCTATTACACCGATAATGACAGTTGAGCTTATTGTAATCCTAAGAAATTATTCGAAAAAAAAAATAACTAAAAGGAAAAGATGACTTCGGAAAACGGAAAATGAACTGGTTTTTAGTTTCTTCATAGAAATTTTTAAGAAAACTCAGGTTACAGTCAAGAAACAACACAACTCTTCAGCATTATACAGACATGTGTACATGGGATAAAATGGAGTAACTTTGTGGCCGGATATCACATTTGAGTGGAGAATATTTACAAAATTTGGCACATATAGGTAGATTAAGCTATGGTCCAAAGTGATAATTTTGATAACACAAATTAACAGTTTTTTTCGATTTTAAAGTTTAGTGCTGGTCCGTGCTGGTCCACAACAAGAAATAGGTAAAAAGATTATACGCATGGGTGATTTATGAACCTAATTATGGTTTCTAAATGAACTGCACTTTGCAGGCAAATGAACAAAGATATGCGATGTGAAGTGAAATATTTCCTTCCCATTACATTCTCTAGCTCTTTTGGTTTTTATATGCTCGGGAAGCGGCTTGTATTCACGAGACACTGATGGATGAACTTGCAACTTAGGACATTTGATGTGACTATACAATAAATAAAAATTAAGATTCATAATTTTACTAATCTCTCTCATTTGAAGGAATCTCATAAGATAGTTGTAATAGCCGCACGAAATAAGCTACGCTTTTGGAGACATCCAAGTTATTATTCTAGGCTAATTGTTTGACGGGTAATAACTTCGGGTCCGTGCAGTCCAGTTGGTTCCCCCCCTTTCATCGTGAAATTTTTGCCTTTTATCAACGAAGGGAAGGGTGTTATAGAGCGGCCTTGAAGGCACTCTATGATATGGGAACGCATTTCCTCCTTCACATATGTGACGAGGCACGGGTTTTCTCCATTTACCACGGACGTCATAAATGCCAGTGAGAATGGACCGCAACTCGCTCCATCCTCTTGGTGTTGTACTCCTAGACACTCTATCAGAATGTGTCTTATGTTCTTCACGTTCGCGTATAAATTTCTCAAGTACTTTATCACATCATAACTGGGATTACCATTCAAAGAGCACAGGTACTGGACGCGCGCTACGCCTTCTTCAGCTCGGCGGTCGCGACACAGTGCGTTAGTCACGACGATCCAATGACTTCCGGTGTCGCTAGCTTTTTTGTAACCTTCTTCACGGACCTTTACCGCACATTGCAAATACGAGGTATTTAATATTTGCACAAACAGCTCTGCGTCACAACTCAGCGGGTTCGGTTGGAAAACCGTGAGGGGGGAGTGAACTCTGTATTGTTGGTTCTCCCTGCGAATAAGAATACAAAAGGGTTCAATCTCGTCACTCGAAAGCCAACTGGTTCGTTTCATGATATTTTGTTTGTGTTTAGTTTCCAGGTTCAAATCTTTGAGCCACCAAATCTTGCTTAATGTACTTCTGTCTTCCGATTCACAAGTCCCGACACATAGGAGGTCTTTTGTATTAGTGTTTTGCTCATGATCCGTATAGGATTCACACTTAATGCTAGATATTTTTCCTTCATTTTGTTTCGCATTAGGAAGCTCGGAGATGAGATCAACTGTTATTATTCCCTGCTGAGTGCTAAGACATGTATCAGAACCTTGTTTTCCTGTAATGCATTTACTTCCATTATCAAGAGAGAATACAGGGGCCAGGTTTTGTACAATGCTTTCGTGTTGCGTGTCATTGGTGAATTTCACTTTTTTTTGTGCAGTCTTTTTTTGGGGAGAAATCGAAAGCGCTCTACTAACACGGATTGTTTGAAGTTTCAAAATTGAATGGACACTTTTCAATTTCGTTTTGATCGTCTTAGTACCCTCTTGGGGTCGACCCTGCAGAATTTTATTGAATTTCTCTCGAGCTTTCTCAGTTACAGATTGTGCCCGAGATCGCTTTCCCCCCCAGCGCTCTTCATACTCGTTTTCGCCTTCTTTCACTTCTTTCACGGCCTTCTTATTGCGTTCCTTGTAATCGAGCGATGCTTCTTTCGCTCTACCCTCCGCTTGTGTCTTCATAGTACGAATGAACTCTGCTAGTGTTTTTCGATCTCCTTGAAGTATATCATGCTTCACAATTTTATGCCACCCTTCTACTAATCCATTTGTCTTAGTTCCACCATGCACTCCACACCAGAGTGGAGTGAATGGCATGGAAAACGTCAATACGTCCTCCAGCATCTCAGGGGAATAAAAAGGATTAGGGATTTTTCCTTCAATAGTCATGTTTTTTTGAACGTCTGCCGCGATAGCCACGAATTTCTTACCCACGGCACACTTATCGCGGTATCTCCCGGTGTCTTCTACTATCATTGCGTTAGTAGGCTCGACATCGTCAGGGTCAACGTCGATGGAAACATCCCTACTCATGAGATGTTCAATTCCCTCTCCAAGGAAAGGAGTGAGCATAAGTTGGCAAAGGTTCCTAAAGATTGCGTAGATATGCTGTTTTGAAGGAGCTTGCGCCATATCGGCAAAATACTGGTTTATTATACTGCGTTTCTGAGGCTTCAGTTTTGGGAAGAACTTCTTAGATTTGCCAGCAATTGTCTTCATAAAATGCGCGTGGCAAAGCTTCACCTGTGTATAATTGAGCTCCGCCTGATCGGGAGTCATCCACAGGCGGTCAAGATAAGATGGTAGTTCGCCCAATTTCAGGGCAGCAGTGATCGCATGTAAGTATGCGAAACTGTGGTCGACTACTATGCACTTCGGTTTGAAGTCTTTGCCGTTGACTTCTCTATAGTTCTGTACGAGGATTGCGAGCATACCTTCGATGTAGCTTGTAGAACTTTTTTGACATACCATAGAGATGGCTGATAATGGCGAATCACCTTTTTTTCTTTGAAAAACTGCTGCATGATAGAGGTATTTGTTCGATTCGTCACCTTGTACGATTCCTCCAGTGGAATCCAAATGGAGAGTGGCATCCGGGGTTCTGGCAAGCTCGCGCAGCTCTTCTTCGGTCTGAAGTATTATTTTCGAGTTGATCGTATCGTATTCTTGCACAAAAGTGGGGATAATTTTTTTGTTGGCCTTGTCAGAGGCTTTCAAGCCTTGGATGGTTAACTCTAAGTCCGACTTGTCATCCTTAGCAAGTTTATTGCGGTTCTTCTCCATCTGTCCAAGTTTCCTGACACGATCGAGGGACGAAATTTTCGTGGTATCCGTACCATTTCCCGTATTGGCAAATTGTTTATAGTAAACACTCGCCGCGCCTTCCAGTAAGACAGCCTGTCCAATGCGTTGTTTTTCCTCTACTTTTGCCTGTCTCTTACTCATTTTATGATTAATATTCGCTTCCTTTGCTTCTAACAAGAACACTGTACATCTTCCCGCTATTTCTTCCTGCCCGTTGAAACAGACAATTTTTTGCTTGAGGCCGCAGAGCGGGTCTTGGCAGCGAACTAGGAAACTGAACAAGGGTCGTCCTGCAAGAAGGGAGCTCGGATATAATTTTCTCTTATAAAATGTGCAATCACACTCTTGGTTGAGATTTGCTATGCCTTTCAACAGAGCAATGTGCCTTTCATGTCCTCGTTCATAAATATCTGTATTATTGCAACCGTTCAGCGTTACAGTAAACCGTTCTTTCAAACGATAAATCTTATTTTTCTTTGCTGTCATGAAGCTTTCGAAATTTTCTTCGACGGTTCTTCTTTGCGCTGCTAGTTGCCATTCCATAAAAACGTTATCTGTCGTACTTTCGTACTTTCGTTCGCATTTTCCGGAGGACATTTCATACTGGAAGTCGTCGTCGGAATTTTTTGAGCGGTAGGAGTGCTCTTCACTTTCCTCGCCGTCGTTACTCTCGTACTCATTCTCCGAGATTCTATTCTGGAAGTCGTCGTCGGAATTTTTTGAGCGGTAGGAGTGCTCTTCACTTTCCTCGCCGTCGTTACTCTCGTACTCATTCTCCGAGATTCTATTCTGGAAGTCGTCGTCGGAATTTTTTGAGCGGTAGGAGTGCTCTTCACTTTCCTCGCCGTCGTTACTCTCGTACTCATTCTCCGAGATTCTATTCTGGAAGTCGTCGTCGGAATTTTTTGAGCGGTAGGAGTGCTCTTCACTTTCCTCGCCGTCGTTACTCTCGTACTCATTCTCCGAGATTCTATTCTGGAAGTCGTCGTCGGAATTTTTTGAGCGGTAGGAGTGCTCTTCACTTTCCTCGCCGTCGTTACTCTCGTACTCATTCTCCGAGATTCTATTCTGGAAGTCGTCGTCGGAATTTTTTGAGCGGTAGGAGTGCTCTTCACTTTCCTCGCCGTCGTTACTCTCGTACTCATTCTCCGAGATTCTATTCTGGAAGTCGTCGTCGGAATTTTTTGAGCGGTAGGAGTGCTCTTCACTTTCCTCGCCGTCGTTACTCTCGTACTCATTTTCAGCTATCTGCAATGGATGTACAAAAGTGGGATTGTAATCAAAGAAACATTTGTATTGCTCATTTTGGAGTCCATCATTGGTACAATTGTTAAAACTTATTTACATATATAAGTAAACAATTCTCCAAGCTCTATAGATTATAGGAACTCACATATGATGATTTCTTCGTAGCTACTGCTGCTGCTGCTGCAAATTCGGCGTGGAAGAATTCATTCAGAGGGACCGCCCCTGCAGGGGGGTCTGGGAGAGTCTTGCATTGGCGCTGAAGAGGAAAAGGACAGAACACTAGCAACGTACAGCTTTAAGAACGGTCTTCATTTGTGACTCTTCGGTCTATCAAGCGTAAAGAGAAAGCGAGAGGGAGGGAAACGAAGAGACAGTAGGAGGGAGTGAGGGAGGGGAGAGATAGAGCGAGAGAGCGAAATTGTGGAAGTCGTACGATGAAGTGAAAAATGCTCACGACAAAATAAATGCATGGTATTCCTCATGCCGGTGACACACTCGGAGTTTCGTTTCCGATCTGATTTGTCTACACGAACGATTCCGGCTCTAACTGCGACTGCACATCTTCATAATTTTGCGACTTAAACTCTACCTATTCACAATCTATAGTATGACTATTTTATTTCTCAATGTTTGTATGTGTTGCAATGTGTACATATGTTTACCCCAATTTTTTTTTAACTAATTTTAAATAGGCAACAGAAGTTCAAAAATGAAGTTGTAATATTACGAGTGCATAGGACCCGTCGAAAAGTCTTATACAATAAAATACAAAGTGTCTCCTTAAACAAATAATTTCATAAATAGATTTAGGGTTTTACTGTTCATAATTTCTCCTATCTTATTACAATGGAAATTTCATTGAATAAATGACATTGGTTTGTCCGTCTTGCTTGGTGTTTCTCCCTTTCACGCTCGTAAAAGTTGTTAAGTGATTGTTTCTGCGATACAGCAAAAAATCATGATATATTTCCAATAGGTCGATTCTTAGGGAATCTCACGCGTAAGATAAAAAGGAGAACCAACGTACAAATATACATATCAATTTATTTATTTTAATGGCTAACGTTTCGAAATATTTTAGTTCCATCTTCAGTGCAGAAAAACATACAAAAAGGTCAAAAAGATGAAAAAACTCAAAAGACATAAAGTTCATACATTTTAAAAAAACTATATAAGAAATCAATTTATAGCATACAAACATCTATAAAACTTTAATCCTACTGATGATTCAAATACAGCAAAAACGATCATTCTCATCGGCTCATTCACCCACCATTATACCAGTACATACATCCATACATTTACACATGGGAAACCTAACAAACAGACGCGCGCAAACACACTCCACAAACAAGCCGATGGCAGTACTGTAATGTTAGCAATGTTAATTTTTCAGCTCAATGTGTCCGAAACAATCAAATCCTACGCGCTGCTTCTGGTACGGCCGCAACGGTGAAAAATCCAATCAAAAACAAAACGCCAACTGCGTCAACGGCCTAACAGAGCTGATTCATGTCACTTACATACTCAAAATTGTTAAAAAGTTATCGGGAGGCTTCCTAATCTTAAGTAAAAAGGAGATAAATAGAAATACCATATAAAAAACTTACTCTAAGTAAAAATTGCAAGTAAACATAAAATATAACGTTTAGACCATTCGTTCATCTTCAGCAAAAAACAAATTCACCTTAAAAGACATGCAATGATTTAGATTGATGATAAAGTGAAAAAAACTTAAAAACTCCTAGTTAACTATTGGTAACGGAAAACAACTAAGCTGGTTATCTGAAATCGGTTTATATTTGAAAATGAATAAATAGTAAAGACTCCAAAATTATCGAATCGGTGACAAATTCAAATCTGGTAAGAATTTTAAAATCACTGATGTCAAACGGGCTATTACAATGCTCTCAATGATCCCTAAAGCGGCACATACACGATCAATTGTATTGTGCAAGTCTGGCTTGGACAACGTAATTGACAACTTTCAGTTAGCCGCACACGATCAATATACATGCGTAAAAAAGGCAGTTTGTTCTGCTACAAAGTTGGCTGATATACCTGGTCCGCTCCAGCGCCAGATATTTCTGAATCCAAAACTGTTCTGAGTTCTTTGCGCTAGTTGGTCCTATATGCTATTATCTTTTTTTACATCTCCTCTCATGGAATTTGAGTATTTTTCCTGGAAGTTTTCAACAAAGACAGCATAAACTGCATCTTTCTTCGGCCTGTTTGTGTAACTATCACATTTTACTTTCGATAAAAGTGGTAAAGTTTTATGAACTTGTAAACCTTCAAATACGAATTGCCTGTCTTCTATTCCATACATTTTAATTGTAGGCTACTTACTCAATGTGAAACAGAAAATATTTTAGCTTGCACAATACCATTGAAGGGCAGCATACACAGTCAAATAATTGCGCAATGCTAGAGACTTGCGCAAAAGATATCAAGCGGAACTTGATTTACTCAATACAGTCGCGCAAGTCCTCAATATCGCCCATACACGGTCAATTTAATTGACAATTGAGGGTATTGACAATGATGTTGCGCAGTATAATTGATCGTGTATGGGCCGCTTAGCAGCTGAGTACGAAGACTAGATTTTAAAATCCTCACCAGATCTTAATTTGCCACCGATTTCAGAATTTTAGAGTCTTAATTCATTCTAAAAATTATTCCAATTCTAAACAACCACTTTAGTTCTTTTCCGTTATCAAGCGTTAAGCGGTAGTTTTTAGGGTTATTTTTTCAATTTATCATCAATGTAATTCATTTCATGTCTTTTCACTTAAATTTGTTTTTTTGCTGATGATGATTTCCAGTCTCGAGAATGATGAATTTTTCACGTGCGGGTAGCCGGGCACACTACGCTTTATTCACTTCAAACTATTAGTCCAAGTCAAGTTCAAATTAATCCAAGTCAAGTTCAAATTAATCTAAATCAACTTCCATTTAATCCAAGTCAAGTTCAAATTAATCCAAATCAAATTCATATCAATCCAAGTCAAGTTAAAATTAATCCAAGTCAAGTTCAAACTAAATTGAATCCACGTCAAGTTCATATGAATCCAAATCAAGTTCATATCAATCCAAGGAAAGTTCAAATTAGACCAAGTCAAGTTAAAATTAATCCAAGTCAAGTTTAAATTAATTCAAATCAAGTTCAAATTAATCAAGCTCCAAGTTGAATTTAGAATTTACATAAATCCCTCGTTAATTTGAGCGTTTTTTTGGAGTAAAAATGTATCTGTTGGATGTGATGAGCAAGAAAAACGTTTTTCCTTTCAAGCAAGGAATACATAAAATTTCTGCAGTGTTAAAACAAGCAGTCAGAAAATGTACAAAGTATCCAGCATCAGGAGGCAGAGTGTGATTCAGATCTTTGGGCGGAGTAACAGTTAGAAGACAATTATAAAAACTTCCTATTATACTACACATTAAAGTTGTTTTATAATTCTAAATTGATGGTAGTATGCATCCATTCAAATAATTATGTTCATAGCTACTTTTATGTTACAGATACACATAGTATCGAGGATTTATTTACACTCATATAAAGATTTACATGCCTGAAATTCCACTTCTTCACATTTTGGAAATCAAATGTGCATGCAATTACAAATGATTGCCACTGGACGATGTGTAGATTTACCCTTTAAAAGAAATGAGCAAATGAGATTCCCTGAGTACTTATGTACGATACCATTTGATTACAATTTATATGAGTACATTACTACAAAGATACAATTCTCTAATAGCAATAAAAATTGGGCCATCCCTTCAAATGAATAGGCCTAGGCAAATATATCATCTCGACCGGTGAAAAAAGTTGAAACCTGTTTTTACAAAAATCGTTTGAACAAGCAAAAGCAGACTTCGTTGCTAAATTTCTTTTAAAGGTAAAATCTACAGATCATCAAATGGTAATCTTTCGTAGTTGCATGCAGACGAACGAAATTTCACGCATATAAATCTCTATATGAGTAATTAAATCCTCGATACTACTATGCGTATGTGCATGTGTAACATAAAATTGTCTTTGAACATAAATATTTGAGTGGATGCACACTGCCATTAATGTAGAATTGAAAAAAAATTTATGAATAGTTAATACGAAGTCTTTGTAATTGATTTCTATATGTTACTCCCCTCAAAGATCTGCATCACATTCTGCCTCCTGATGCTGGATACTTAGCACGTTTAATTTGAATTTGACTTGCATTAATTTGAACTTGACGGATTAATTTGAATCTGACTCGGATTAATTTTAATCTGACTTGGATTAAATTGAACTTATCTTGGATTAAATTGACCTTGACTCGGATTAATTTGAAGTGAAAAAGGTGGAGTAAAAAACTAAAAACCCCGGCCAAAACCCCGGTTTAGGGCACTATTTTGCCGGGGCCGGCCGGGGCTGGGGTCTGCAAAAATTATCGGGGCTGGCCGGGGTCTATAAATTCGTCAGTCGTGCTAGCGTGTGTCATTCATATAGACTTGCTACTGGGTTCACCGATGTAACTTACAACATTCAAGTGCTCAATACGCACGTTTAGGATGAAGAGAGCGACATCAGCCCGAATTAAAACTTAAAAATGTGAGAGAATGCAAGTCATAAAAAAATGATTTATGAAGTGCAGAGGGGTCGGCCAAAAACACAGCGTTGCTCACACGTCTAAAACGAAAATATTTTTAATGAAATCAGTATATTTATATTGTTAAAATTGAATTATTTATTATTATTGAATTATTGAATTATTTATTGAATTATTATGTTCAAAATTGAATTATAAGCTATCAATGGTAATACTCACGCGTAAAATTCTCTGAATCTGGAAGTTGAATTCTGCGCTGGATTTTTCTAACCTCTTGAATCTAGTTATTTCTTTAGTAGATCTTCTATAACAGAATTTCTCAATGAGTTTCCTGTAAATTTCTGCTTTGAAATCGACACTATTGCCTTCAAGCGTTTTCAGATAGTTAATTTCATTCTCCATTTTTATTGTTCATTTGTCACTTTTCAGATTGTCTTTTTCCCTTTGAACATTGTGCGGCACTGTTTTAGTATGAAAAATTACAGTAGCTAATAGAACTTGAACCTGACACGAAGGCAGCTTTAACTATACTAGACATTAAATGCTCTCTCAAAGATGTCACCGACCGCTTTCACGAGACCTAAACAGTGTGTGTGTGTGAGTGCGACGTAAGCACAGCTATTCTAATGTCATGATCACAACAAACCATAACGATCGTAAACACTGCCCTGCCATGAGATGAAGGCAGTGTAGCCAAGTTGGAGTCATGGAGTTGGAGTCACATGTTATACAGTGGAGATGGAGTCAGGGTCGCTTTTTCGAGTGTGGTGGAGTCGGAGGATGCGATCTGGTTCATTATCATGAGGTGAATCCTAGGTAGAGTCGCAATGTTCTATTAGTGAAATATCAATTGATTACGGTACCTCTATTTTACCCTACCTACCCATATCTGTTTCTTGCTTGTTAATGAGAATACTGACAGGATGAAAAAGTGGTTGCTCTTATACTGTGAATTGATTTCCATATAAATTCTGTTAGAAGATTGGAAATGAACTAATTTTTACGTTTCATAAGTCATTAAAATTGAAAACAAAAATATTCTTGTCGAACATTGTGAGCAACATAACCGTCAGTTCGATATAGCAGGGCGACGGTCATTTGCGTTATTGCGATTTTTAGCCTATTTTCTTTACTTGTGTTTTCATATATGATTTTTGGGTCAAGGAAACTAAATCCTAGAGTCATGAAGATTAATGCTCTGATAATATTTAGCACTGAACCTTTAATAAGGACGAACTATATATCACATTAGGCAGATTACATTAGCTTGTTGCTTCAAACGAGAATTATTGCTAAAGAAAAAAAAAATTTATTAATATCAAGTATTGGAAAGTTAATAGTCTGACTTCCGTAACGGGAAAAATTGCTTCAATTTATTAAGATGAATTTCCTAACGATATTTGAATGAGAAGATTAAACCACTAAAACTCAGGGCAACAGATTAAGAACTTCTCAGAGCCGGACTTCAGGTAGGCAGGCGGGCGTTGGACTTGCGGTCTGCGCCTGTGCCGTCATAGGAAGCAAGCCGTGCTCTGTGGAGTTAGTTGCGGTTGGTTATGATACAGAGTAAATATTAGGTTTAATACAGTTCTCGTTATAGTTTTAAGTTATAAGGTAAGTTATAGTTTTTAAGTTTCTAGTTCCTTGTTATAAGTTATAGTTATTAGGAATACATGGGGAAACGTAGTCCTAAGTACCAAGCTCACGGCATGGCAAGTATTTGGTCCTAAACTTACAGTTTACGAACCTCCACAAGTACTCGTGAGCTTCAGGAGGCCAGGAAGCGCAGTCAGGCGAGTGGACGGTGAGTGGTGCAGGTCAGCAGCAAGGAAGGCGCCTCAGCCTCTCATCTTCTGTCCGCTCGGTCCTCGGAAGAAGGGACCGATGCTCGGTCCTCGGTCCTCGGAAGAAGCTGACGTTAACCCACCGGCGTCCCTGGGCTGGTTGCAGGCAGGTTCCGCACGGTGTTCGAGACGAAGGCTGAGTAGGCTCAAGGTTGTATAAGTAATAAAGTTGATGGAAGATGTTTGCTTAGTGGAGGTTGGAGGCGATCTGAATCTGCATCCAGAAAATATACGAGGTAAGTGCGGCTTGGCTCAAAAAGTGTATTCATTAGGTTGTATTCAGGACAGTAAATCAAAGTTCAAGAACCAAAGACAAGCCTAGAGCTGGGTTATAGAAAATTTTTACGTATTGAAGTTATTAAATTTGCTAAATTATCTGGGACAAAATTACATTTAAAGGTTTGAAGGGCTATTAATGGTTTATTATTAATTACTTATAGTCTTAAAATTAAGTTCATGAACAAGAAAGGCTTAAAGTTAATGAACGTGAAAACTAATACAGGAACTCCTGTAAATTTACTGTGCAATTGCTACCCCAGTGAAAATGGAAAAGAAAACCAGTTAATTGACAATAGAGTTAAAAGATGAAATGTTTAACGTTGGTTTTCAAAATATCTGCATATTAACATTTTTGGTTGATAATTAGACATCGGTATCGTAATACCCATGTTAAATGTCGAAACAAACACGCACAAGAAAAATCAATTCCTTTCGTTGCGTAATGTGATTTTGACAGTGCATTGAAATATTAGTAACTAATAAAACATAATCTTCCTAACGCATAGTTGTACAACACTCTCGTTGGGGCGCACTTGTATTGGAACACAGGAGCCCGTGATTGCAGGGATAAATGTTGAGAGTAAATTGGGCAAATATACATCATTTTGCGTCGAAGATTATGAGGTTGACATTAAGGAAATTTTTCTTTTCGTTATAACGTATTGAATAGTTCGCCAAATTAACAATGAGCTCGAAGGGAATAAAAATTTTTATCACAAAACAAATTTAGAATATTTCCTACCTACGCTGGTAATACTGGCACAAAAGAATTTACTGTCGGGGCATGATGACTGTAACAAGAACATTGTACGAGAATTGGGAAAATGAGCTCGTGATAGGCATAATAAAGTAGCGCTCTCATTCAACCCAGAAAAGTAGAGAAAGCAAAAGGAAAGGCAGAAACGAGGATTAGGAATCTTTGATTGGAAGACAGTCATTGGTAGAGATTTAACTTTACTTTAGATTTAGAACAGTTTTTGCTTGATTTCGAAGAAAACGAAACGTACAAAGTAGAAAAAATAGCAAAAATTGGGGAAGCTCACTAAATAAGTAGTTCTGTAGTGCAACTGCAAAAAAATAAGAACAGTTTATTTACAACAGAGATGGTACACAACATTATTGTTCTTAAAATAATCTTAAGTTTGGAAATACACTCATGTGTGATGCACGCACATGAGTATTGAAATACCCATGTGGCTAGTCGAAAAACATGATGGAGGACAATGTATCTCTTGTACAGCTTAAAAAGAAAACACGATTTCCATCACAATACATATCTAGGAATACTTTTTTCGGTTGGTTGGTTCGAGCCCAGTACGTGGCAGTTGGTGAGAAAACGCTGGTACGTGCGTTAAATCAGGGCCGTTGCCTGCAGTGTGGTCAATGTCCTCAAGGAATGTTACGTGAGCACTAAACGAGAGGAAATAAGGCCTTAATTTAAAGTTCGGACGTGCGTAGGGTCCTGGGTAGCCCCTATCATGAACACTCCCTGTAAAGTATTATGTCGATGATGCTCAGCCACCCACTACTTACTATGAAGAGAAAAAAAGGCTCGGTATATACATAATACTTTTTGCTGCACACTGGCAATGAAATCCGAGCTTTGTGATTTGGGGTATAGGTAATTTGTTCAAAGTAAAACGGGTGGATCGAAATAATTCTGCGTCTACGGCAGCAACGTTGGCATTCACAAATATATTTTCATTCCTACGTATGATCTGGTTTTGCTATGGGGGACACGAAGAGAGTTTTTTACATAATGCAACGCAATTATAACATTTCCATGCTTATAATTAGAGCTGTGCCAATATGCACAGCTGTGCCAATGGACGCGTATATGAAATCGTCAGCGCGGCTTCAGGATAGATATATTGCGATTGCGGAGTGTCGTATGCACAGTACTCGCATTTATATGCAAGCAATATGCAACTAAGTCTTACAGATGCACTGCTGAATGAAGGACTTAAGTTAGTTGGAACTTGTGCGATATTTCATATATTGAACCGTAAAGTAATGATCCTTTACGACAGTCTTCAATATTTAAAATATCATGCATTTGCTGATAGTGAAGAAACAAGAAAATATTCACTGAAACATGAAAATATTCACTGGATTCCAGAGTAAAACAGGGCTTAACGCATGTGATAACGATGGATAGCCATGCAAAAAGTCATGCGCAGCGATGGGATTTGAACCCGTGACACCTTGAGGGAAGGGAAGTTGGTGATGCGAGCACCGAAAGTTGATTTGTTGAGTTCCTCCTCATTTGTTACTGAACAGGCAGAGCACAACAGAGGTATTGATTATTACTTCACTATAGCGTATGTATCGGAAATTGATACTAATTTCACAGTTGTCTTTTCACTTGAAGACTTTTGTAAGTATAGTTAGGCCTATGTGTAGAAGAGAACAAGAAAACTATCACTAGATGTACAAAACTATCACACTATCATATTCCTAAGAACTTGAAAGTACATTAATTTCAGTTCGGACACCTCTATTGTATTTGATTGATGAACCATATTTAAAAACTGAACAACAGGTCAAGAAGGTGACCTGGGGATCAGGCACTGACGACAGTGCACCAGGTAAAACTTGTGATGTTCCTTGCAACTGAGAGTATGTATGCGAGAGGTGCCATCAATGTAGAAAATTTCTGGATGAAGGAACAATTTTGCAGTTTTACATTAACAACAGGACGATCAAATTGCACAACTCGCATGAGACCATATGTACTATGATATTGTGCATATGCAAAAAGCACTTTGCATATTACATCTGTTGTAGTGTATATGCGTAATTGCATATGTGATTTTGCAAATGCACAAGACAATTTTTTGCATTGCATAACACGTTCTGCATATCTCTCTGAGTGCATATATGCAAGTTATGCATTGGCTCAGCTCTACTTATAATATTGCCTGACAAAAGTCTACATCAGTAAGAAAAACATGAAAGTGATCGCTAAGAAAAAAGTTCATCACCTGCGGGATTCGAAGACCCACGATGTGATTGAGCCCCTAGAACGCAAGGCAAAACGACCAGCGAACGACCAGCATTTCAACAGTACTTCATAACTTAGGTGAGCGCGCCCTTCGGCAGGGCGGATTACGAGGCAAATAGAAGCTGGAGAAACCTTGGTCTCTGTCATCCCCCAAGGGGCGTATGAGATTTTTATTATACACTCACATTTGGAGAATGAATTGACGCTTAAAATGAACCGACTTTTAAATTTTTAGGTACAATAGTTTAGAAATTATGAGTGGTCCAAAATGAGCCTTTTGAGAAATCGGTCGACCATTCAGAGGCTAGGAGAAACTTGCTCTTCATCTTCCTCCAGGGAGCGTATGACAGTTTTATTATACACTCACATTTGGAGAATAAATCGATCTTAATAATGAGACTACTTTCAAATTGTTAGGTGCAATATTAACAGCAACTATGAGGAGTCCAAAATGAGGCTTATAGAGAAAATCGGCCGACGATTGACGGGCCACGAGAGGCCTTCTTCCTGCCCCCCACAGGGGCGTAAAAAATTTTTGAATTACACAAATAAATTGTACTCGTCACGCCCATTAATTTGGTACTAATTTCAAGATTGTACGTCTTATAGTTTAGAAATTACCCTTTTCGTTAGGGTAACTCGGTAAGGATCTAAGATGGGTTCTATGAAATGGCGCGCCGGTGTGTGGCCTCGGCATTACTCACCAGCTAGCCATTTTAGAGAACCCATCTAAGATCCTTCCCGAGTTACCCTGACAAAAAGGGTAATTTCTAAACTATAAGACGTACAATCTTGAAATTAGTACCAAATTAATCGGCGTGACGAGTACAACATATTTATGTAATTCAAAAATTTTTTACGCCCCTGTGGGGGGCAGGAAGAGGGCCTCTCGTGGCCCGTCAATGGTCGGCCGATTTTCTCTATAACGCTCATTTTGTACTCGTCATAATTTCTAAACTATTGCACCTAAAAATTTGAAATTAGTCTCATTATAAAGATCAATTATTTTTCCAACTCTGAGTGTATAATAAAACTCTCATACGCTCCCTGGAGGAAGATGAAGAGCAAGTTTCTCCAAGCCTCTGAATGGTCGACCGATTTTTTCAAAGGCTCATTTTGTACTCGTCATAATTTCTAAAGTATTGCACCTAAAAATTTGAAATTAGTCTCATTATAAAGATCGATTTATTCTCCAACTCTGAGTGTATAATAAAACTCTCATACGCTCCTTGGGGGATGACAGAGAGCAAGGTTTCTCCGCCTTCTCCTAGCCTCGTAATCCGCCCTGCCGAACGCCGCGCTCGCCTAAGTTATGAAGTGCTGTTTGAATTCTTGTCCATAGCCTTGTCGTTCCCACATCGTGGGTCTTCGAATCCCGGAGGTGACGATATTTTTTTTCTCAGTTGTAGAATAATCATTTTCATGTGTCTTACTCATGTAGACTTTTTCTACGTAATCCCTCTCATTTGTTGTTAAATATGGTTCTTCAATAAAATACAATAGAGGTGCCCGAACTGAACTTAATGCAGTTTCAAGTTTTGAAGACTTTTTATAGCGTGATAGTTTTGTGCATCTAGTGATATTTTTCTTGTTCTCTTCCACACATAGGCCTACCTATACGTACAAAAGTGTTCAAGTGAAAATACAACTGTGAAATTTGTATCAATTTCCGAAACATATGCATTCAGTGAAGTAATAATAAATTCCTCTGTTGTGCTGTGCCTGTTTATTAAAAAATGAGAAGAAACTCAACAACGTAATCCCTCTAATTCCAGAAATCAAACGAATTCCCAAAGTTTGCATCGTTATAGTGATTTCGCTTTCTGGACTTAGATAAGGGCAATCAAATCTGCAATCGACATTTAGAGATTATATACTGATTTGAATATTCCTGCAATACTTCGTTATTCAAAACCTAATGCGAATGTTTGGTGTTGTGGGATCTCCGAAATGAGAGGGATTACGTAGAGGAAAATTATGATAATTTTTTTTCTAATTTTTTTATTAATTTTCGTATTGAAATTTAACGATATATTACATAATATGTAGATGATTGAAGAAGTGAACAAATTTCATATACTATTCTAATGATTATCATTATTCAGTAGTTACACCATGCGCAAAGTACCCCAAAGTGTAAGGAATGATACTTTCATGAATGAATTCCCAGAATATGACTCTGTGGACGGAAATCTGTACAATACTTATTGCGGGAAAACTGTTCGTTTATCGTGAAACATTATAAGAGTCTACACTGTTTTTGTCCAAATATCGGCTGAGACTTCATCTTTATCAATAACGAAGATAATCCTTTTGGTTCAGCATAGAGGAGTGAGTGGTGTCTCGCTGTAGAGGGGTGAGTGGTGCCTCGCTGTAGAGGGGTGAGTGGTGCCAAAAGGCACCACTCACACCTGTACTCACCCCATAAGGCACCACAAGATGAGTGAAAGCTAAATTTCCGCAATAAGTCCGGTGAAAAAGCAAAAAGCAAACAAGCTGACACGAAAATTTGAAAATCGTCATAGAAGTCTGATTCACAAGTACCTACGAGACGCGAGCTCGGTTTATCTTATGGAAGCATTACTATTATTATATAAGAAAGTTTTAGCCTCCCTTTACCACAACAAAGATGTTCAAAAAGAGGAAGGATGAAGGCATCATTTAGTATGTAGTTGAAGGAACGCGGAATCTATGCACATTGCACAAGGTGCATAGAAACATTAAGCTAAGGAAGAAGTTCATGAAACAAGAAAAATATTTGTTATTGTAAAATAGAGCTCACCTACCTAATGCCCTTACAACATTGACCGCTGCATGCCATACCAGTGACCGCTACACGCTATACCAGTGACCGCTGCACAACCTGACGCCCAGCACAAAACTGAATGAAATGCGCGACCAGTAAAAGACGAGATATGAAGCTGAAAATTTCCCTGGTTAAATTTCTTACGACAGGAAACAAGGGCAACAAGTGCTGGAGTGTGTCCGATTCACTTCGCTTTCTTGTGACACCCTAAAATAAAATGAATTTCATTTTTTACTAACAATAATGAGAAGGTACTTAGCTAGTAGCTATATTTTGATAGGAGTTCCGTATATATAGCAAATAAATTAGAAAACAGAAAAGTGCAGAACATTTGTATTGCCTATATGACGCCTAAAGAAAAACCATGCATATGTTCCTGTAATATATGATATTCCTCTGCTTTTTGTTATTCCACTCCTATGATTTTAATACTGGTTCGTGATCTCGATGTGACAATGTCTATGCACTGTAATGACGATCAACGTTGCCTCTCAAAAATGTTTCAGCCAATCATCGACTTGTTTCAACGAACTTCTCTTCGTTTTTTCCATCTCATCCGACTTCATTACGACGTTGAAGAAGTCATCTTCGTCATCTAAGTCCTCGGCACTGCTCCCCTAAGCTGAAATACCATTTTCCGATCTGTCATTAAGATGGGCGATTAGTTTGTTGTTATTACCTCCACTCTTTGCACTTCGTTTAGCCATTTTAGCTTAAAATGTGGATGCAGAGAGGACGCCAAGATAAAATCGTCGATTTGAAGTACATTGGCAAATCGCATCATCTAGCTATGTAAATTTGCCGTATAACACATAATTCTACACTGACAACTCACATCATTCCTAATAACATATGTTATATAATGAGTTACATTAAAATATACTTATATACTGTAAGCAAAGTGTATGTGTTTCACTGTATCGCCTAATGCTTATAATAAACAGTTGCCAGATGGGTTGTACCCTGTACGGTTTAGTTTCAAACGAGAATGAAACGCGTATTGAACTTTATTGAAGTTATTTTGCAAATTTAATTGACATCGTGATGTTGCGGTTGCGAGTTGTGGCCTGACACGTCGAAAATTGTTGCGATCGCAACAGGTTCGCAACTTTCCAAAAATTATTGCTGCGCAACCGGTTGCAACCGCAACAGAAAAAGTTACGATCGTAATTGCGGTCGCAACTTGTTGCTGCGCAGCTGCCCAAAACTGCGGATAGTTGAGAACACTCTCGTTGGGGCACGTTTGTCTTGGCGATTTTTTGTATTGGCATATTCGCATAACTTTTCCAACTAAGAACTTGATACTAACTTTCTATTTCTGCAGTAACGCTTTGAGGAAACCTAATAATGCTTATAATTAAAGCTGTGCTAATATACACATGCATATATGGACGCGTATGTGAAATTGTCAGCGCTTAAAATATGCGGCTCCAGGTTAGATATATGCGATTGCGGAGTGTCGTATGCACAGTACTCGCAATTATTTGCAAGCAACATGCGACTGCTGAATGAAGGGCTTCAGTTAATTGGATATTGTGCGATATATCAAATATTTGACCGTAAAGTAATGATTCTTTACGATAGTCTTCAATATTTAAAATATCATGCATTTGCTGCTAATGAAGAAAACATGAAAATATTCACTGGATGCCATGCAAAAATCGATGCGCAGCGATGGGATTCGAACCCGCGACACCTAGGTAGAAGGGAACTTAGTCAAAGCGAGATACCAGCTTTCTTTGATTTTACCGTAGATGACTATGGTTAATTTTAGTTAACTTTATGCCGAACCAAAAGGATTATCTTCGTTATTGATAAAGATGAAGTCTCAGTCGATATTTGGACAAAAACAGTGTAGACTCTTATAATGTTTCACGATAAACGAACAGTTTTCCCGCAATAAGTATTGTACAGATTTCCGTCCACAGAGTCATATTCTGGGAATTCATTCATGAAAGTATCATTCCTTACACTTTGGGGTACTTTGCGCATGGTGTAACTACTGAATAATGATAATCATTAGAATAGTATATGAAATTTGTTCACTTCTTCAATCATCTACATATTATGTAATATATCGTTAAATTTCAATACGAAAATTAATAAAAAAATTAGAAAAAAAATTATCATAATTTTCCTCTACGTAATCCCTCTCATTTCGGAGATCCCACAACACCAAACATTCGCATTAGGTTTTGAATAACGAAGTATTGCAGGAATATTCAAATCAGTATATAATCTCTAAATGTCGATTGCAGATTTGATTGCCCTTATCTAAGTCCAGAAAGCGAAATCACTATAACGATGCAAACTTTGGGAATTCGTTTGATTTCTGGAATTAGAGGGATTACGTTGTTGAGTTTCTTCTCATTTTTTAATAAACAGGCACAGCACAACAGAGGAATTTATTATTACTTCACTGAATGCATATGTTTCGGAAATTGATACAAATTTTACAGTTGTATTTTCACTTGAACACTTTTGTACGTATAGGTAGGCCTATGTGTGGAAGAGAACAAGAAAAATATCACTAGATGCACAAAACTATCACGTTATAAAAAGTCTTCAAAACTTGAAACTGCATTAAGTTCAGTTCGGACACCTCTATTGCATTTTATTGATGAACCATATTTAACAACAAATGAGAGGGATTACGTAGAAAAAGTCTACATGAGTAAGACACATGAAAATGATTATTCTACAACTGAGAAAAAAAATATCGTCACCTCCGGGATTCGAAGACCCACGATGTGGGAACGACAAGGCTATGGACAAGAATTCAAACAGCACTTCATAACTTAGGTGAGCGCGGCCTTCGGCAGCGCGGATTACCAGGCTAGGAGAAGGTGGAGAAACCTTGCTCTCTGTCATCCCCCAAGGAGCGTATGAGAGTTTTATTATACACTCAGAGTTGGAGAATAAATCGATCTTTATAATGAGACTAATTTCAAATTTTTAGGTGCAATACTTTAGAAATTATGACGAGTACAAAATGAGCCTTTGAAAAAATCGGTCGACCATTCAGAGGCTTGGAGAAACTTGCTCTTCATCTTCCTCCAGGGAGCGTATGACAGTTTTATTATACACTCAGAGTTGGAGAAATAATTGATCTTTATAATGAGACTAATTTCAAATTTTTAGATGCAATAGTTTAGCAATTATGACGAGTACAAAATGAGCGTTATAGAGAAAATCGGCCGACCATTGACGGGCCACGAGAGGCCCTCTTCCTGCCCCCCACAGGGGCGTAAAAAATTTTTGAATTACATAAATATGTTGTACTCGTCACGCCGATTAATTTGGTACTAATTTCAAGATTGTACGTCTTATAGTTTAGAAATTACCCTTTTTGTCAGGGTAACTCGGGAAGGATCTTAGATGGGTTCTCTAAAATGGCTAGCTGGTGTCTTACTCGGAGTTACTCATAGTGGCCCAGCTCTTATTTCTAAACTATTGTCTCTCGAAACATCACATTCAGCTGAATCAAAAGTTCTAAAAAAAATTAGTGCGTACACACAGTTCACGAGCTTTTCGTTCATCATTGGGAGAAGGGTGCGTAGTTTCCCTTACTTTTTCGAAGAAAAATCGTCACCAGCTCTTATTTCGCGACTAATGAACATTCAAAGTGGCTCATAAGTGTTTTTGAGAATCGATGCTGAGAAAAATATATTGCTTCATTAGTTCCGAACGATTTTACATTACAGCTGAAATCTAAATTTCATGAATATTGCGAATACTTTCTTCTGAGATTGAAGTACGCCTCAAACACCATGATTCAATAACAACGATAGAAAAGTTTTTCCGCATCAATTGATTTCACATTACGGTGACATGTTATAGCCCCCTCGATCTCTAGATGTTAATGCTTGTGTACATGTGCTTTCCGTGGCACAGTGGTTAAGGGATCGGACTTGTATGCTGGAAGTCGCGGGTTCGTTCCCAGCGCTGGCGCGGAGATTTTCCCCGTTGGGTATAAGGGAAAGCTCAAGCACAATACCCCACTCAACCCAGGTGTCGGAAATGGGTACCGGCTTTACGGGGGAACCGTCATGGTGTCCTATATATAGGGTTAGTTATAAGACATTTGAAAAACCAATGCTAAGATCATATGTATCAGGCTTGATTGGAAATAAAGCATCCCAAAGATGCCGATGATGTTAACCTTGTGGCTTCTTCCTCTGGGGAAATTTCACTGCAAAATTTTACAGTTTACACCAACTAACCTGATACGCTCCAGGAGTTGAAACGCAACATATTTCACAGTGTATAAATGCTTGAATTTAGGGTAAAATAATGATGCGAACAAACAGCAAGTATTAGTTTGAACAAGAATGGAGCTCTTCTGTATGATTTATTCCTTGCTTTACGTGTAAATCTTATCATAGTATCCCAGTATCATCGTTTCAAATTATCCAAAATTCTTCAAGGTAAGTAATTTTCTTATTAGTGGTTCTGAAATGTGAGTTTCTTAGAGGACCATCCCGTAGAAACCTCAAGTCAGTCTCTATATGAAGTTCAGAAATTCTGAGCGTACACATAGCGAAGCTCGCAACTCCCTGGCGTCTTCTTTTTAAAAACCACATGTTGTTATACATTTTCTTGAGTCAACTTTTCTGCAAATGAACGATTTTTTTAGATGACCACTCATCGTTTCCCAGCTCTTATTTTTGAGCAATTGCATGCAAAAACTTATAATGAGTCTCGCCTTTAAGCTCAATAAATTCGCTATCAACGAAACATATTGCTTATTTCAGGACATGGACAGAAGAATCCGTCGTATTCAGTCCAGCTTTTTCAAAAATACATCATGTTAGATAATGCCAACATTGTGGGTTGGTTAAAAAAATTCTCAGATTATTTTCAAATTTTTACAATAGTTCAGCAACATGAGCAAAATTGGTCTTGAAGTAGTTTCGTTTTCTGTTTACCTACAACAACCAAGTCTTCATTTAGAAAGACTTGCATCAAAGCTTTCGTTTCCAAACCATCTCGTGTATGTATATATATATATATATAAGTTTCTGGGTGCTAACTGAGTCAGACCTGAGTGCGCCGCTCGAGTGATACAGTGATTCTTCACCATAATTCTGAAAACATGACACTGATTCTTTACCCTAATTCTCAATATTTTACACTGATTCTTAACAATGATTCTAAATACGTGGTAATGATTCTTTACCATAACTCTAAAAATATGACACGCATTCTCTACCATAATTCTAAAAATATGACTGATTCCTAACCCTAATTCAACACGTATGGCACTGATTCTTTACGGTCATTGAACACATGGCACCGATTCTTAATTCTTTACCATAATTCTCAATACATGCTTCTGATTCTTTACCAAAGTTCGAAACTTATAACTATTTTTTGTCCGTGGCCTTAGCAAATATTGACTCCGCTTCGGTTCATTACTCCCACTAACGTCCAATATCTGAGTTTCTTGTACCATCAAGAAGGCCTACATTACACTTCAACATTACTCTCAAATTTCTCCGTTCAGATTGATAAAATATAGGCCATTTGTGAGGCGATTTAAACCATCTCCTGGCTACCCAAGAATTGAGGTTTCGTGAAGAACATTTTCATTTATGATACATTATCAAAAATAGTTTTTCCTTCTTGTTGATTCTATCATAAAGCATTCAACTTCTGGCCTAGTAAAAGTGATTTCCGGAAATTCTTTTCATGCTTTATTGGGTTCTGAGGGGCCATTAGAAAAATATTTTTACGATAAAATTCTACTCAAATATATTAAAATTATTTTACTTCTCTTCTTAGCAGAAATTCAACTGCACACAGCAACTGTTCAAAGGTTGACAACCAGAAGATAATCATACATTTTATTAATCAGAATAAATGACATAAGTTTGGTCTACACGTGATTGAGCCTTTTTCAGTTATCAAAATCATTGCGTTATTTATGTACAGGAAATTTCCTGAACTCGACTCATATGACACACACAGTGGCAGTAGGTGAAGAGCAAGTAGGAATTATTTTTTTATGAGCCCTTGCCCTGCTCGGCATAACCTCGTAAAATAAACTCCACGAGTCCACAAAACCTTTTTCCTCAGAACATAATTCAATGCAAGTGATATCTATAATAGGAGCTTTAAAAAACATCAATAGAAAATAAATTTCTCAAAATAAGTTAAACCTAAAACGAACTCATAATACGAAAACAGAAAATGAATTTAGCATATTGTTGTTCTGAAATGCAAAATACGGAAGATCCTCACGGACCTGTTTAGCAAATTGGCTTCTTCCACTTGTTTTAAATACAAAATATCGGCGCTTTAACGGCTGCTCACTTCTACTACTCGATAACTGAACACGTGACAGATCATAAGTTAGTTTTAGCCTCCCTAACAACAACAAAGATGTTTAAAGAGAGGAAGGATGAAGGCACCATCTAGTATGAAGTTAAGGGAACGCGGAATCTATGCATAAGGTGTGTTCAAGCACAGGATCCCGTGCGCATAGAACAGTAAGTGAAGAAGGAAGGTTATGAAACAAGATTGAAGTTAAAGAAGAAAATCAAAGGTGCTGAAAAACAGGGCAGCAGTCAACCGAAAAAAGATGGTCCTTAACAAAAATTATTTTAAACCAACATAAAGAAGGCCTACTCAACTCTCAGTTCGGAACCACAGATCAGACGGAGATCACTAACAAAACTGGCAACACTGAAATGAAATAAATCTGAAGAATTTCAGTGCACAAAAATTTCTGCTACTCTGAGGAATGCATTTCTTTACAACATCACACGAGAATACAAGTAGTTACCACTGAAAAATGGAGCTCTTTCATCAACAACACCGTGAAGTGGTTAACATTATACTAAAGACGATTTACACATGTGTGCTACTCGTGATATCACATCAATGTAATTATACAAAAAGTTATAAAGGTACAATCTATAACGCGAAAATTTTTCACTTTAAGAACGCCACAATTTTCCAGAAAATTATCAATAAGATCGAAAAAATACCATGAATAAAATATGTTTTAAATTCAATTTTACATACACTGTGCAAGTTTCACAACACACATAACGCGTTAACATTGTAGCACAACGCGGTCAAATTGAGGAATGTATTTTAATTTGAAAACTTTGCGTGGACTTATCCGACCTCATCGCCTGCGGAACAAACATCTTGCGTAACCTCCTTATCGATTCTGCTGTTATCTATATGAAGCGTCACTTAATGCTGCACTTATGTGTTTTGAAATAACTTGTAAGTAAATTTTCACATTTTAGTTTGAAGATGATCTTTAATCTAAACTCAATTGATTTATTAGATATAACTTTATTTTCTTGTACGTGGTTCTTATATCATTTACTTCTCACATCATTTTTAAAAATGTACATTTTTTAATTTCGATGAGTGTTTACGGCTGTCCTCTACCTCTATAACTGAACAAAAGAATATAATATCACCAGAGAAATACTCAGCTTATACTTCCGACGTTGTAAACTACTCATTGAATGACTCATCATTCGATGACCATTACGTACTTATACGTATCAACAGTAAAATCAGAATTCGATAGCTAGAGACAACACATGACTCTTAAAACAGTCAAGTTCAAATACAATGAACGACCACAGAGCTGTTCCGAATACAATATCAACGCAAGACAAGATATTTCCAACGCTCCACAATTCACACCAATTTACTGGCGTAAAACTTCCTCATCGGATCGCTAAAATTACATCTTCACAGCTCACCAGTGCGCATCTAAGGCAACCACTTCCATAAAGTTCAAGTCAAAAACACGAAATCGATCACTTTAAAGTCCGGACATCTCGTGAATAGAAAATGGAAGTAACACAGCATTGGAAATGATCTCATTTTTCTCCAATATTTTCAAAGATAGTAACTTGAAACAGCGTTTTGAGTTCACAGACCTTATTATGTTTAACAATTTTGTGATTTGATGATCCTAACACCTCGATGTTTGCCATTTTCCGCAAAGCCCATGAGAACGAACGGTATTTAGGTAATATCTCCAAAGGATTAATAGCTGAAGATACCGAGAAGAGAAGAAAAAGACTCGTTGAGTTCAAGTTCTTTCTCATCGAACTGTTGTTTTGTGGCGTCATCGTGGTGTTCCAGCCAATTTTCCGCCTCTTCGCACACGCGTTTTATCTTCTCATAACCTTGGAGAGAAATCCTCCTCGATTGCTTCTTCTCTTCCAAGGCCTCCTTTTTGTCGGCTATGGTTGCTTCCAAAGATGCTGAGGCATCCACCACAGCCCGGTGCTGATTTTCATGTTCCTGTATGTCTCTCATCTCAACCACCATCCTGTCTATTTCTTCCTTCACGAGTCGACCTTTTTTCACCGAGATCGTTATTCGACCTCCACCTCCAGTCTTGCGGTCCACTGCTGTAGCGTTCAAGATTCCATTGCAGTCTAATTGGAAGGTTATAGCGACAGACGGAACACCACGCTCAGCTACTTCTATTCCTTCAGCGATGAATTCACCCAATAAATTGTTTTTTGATGCAACAGGATTTTCGCCTTCATAAACCTTTATAGGCACCCTTGGCAAAAAGTCATAAACAGTCGTGTAATTTCCAGTGAATTTAGCGGGTATTTTCGTGTTACGCTTGATGATGGTGCTCATTCTATCCCCATAAATAGCAACACCGAGGGACTGCGGCGTCACATCGGACAAAACGATGTCCTCCACAGCTCGGTCGTTGATCAGCATGGCAGCCTGAACAGCAGCACCATACGCAACCGCTTCGGCAGGGTTTATGGTTTGTTTGATGTTTTTACCTTGAAACTTTCGTGCTAACATCGTCTTCAGTTTAGGAATCCTCGAAGACCCGCCAACCAAAACAACATCGTGGATGTCGCTCACCGTCATGCCGGCACCGCTGAGCGCCTCGTCCACACACTGCATTGCCTTCTTGAACAGATCATCACAGAGGAGTTCGAATCGGTTCCGAGTGATGACAAGGTCCAGATCCTGCCCTCGATACACACATTCGACCTCAATTCGATGCTTCACCGCTGTCGAAAGAGTAATTTTCGCAGCTTCAGCCGCAGCTTTAAGTTTAGCTTTGGCCTTATTATCTTGAGTCACATCAATGCCCGTTTTGGTTTGAAATTCTCGTATCATGAACTCACTCAGACGAGCATCCAAATCGCCACCACCAAGGTTACTGTCTCCTCTAACTGATTTCACTTCGTAGCTGCCTTTTTTCATGGCCAAAATGGCGACGTCGAAGGTTCCGCCTCCGAAGTCGAACACCAAAATGTTGGTCTCCTTCGAAACATTGGTGTCTTCGCCATATGCTATGGCGGCGGCGGTTGGTTCGTTTATTATTTTTAGAACATCAAGACCAGCGATGGTGCCGGCGTCGATAGTGGCCTGCCTTTGCGAGTCTGTAAAGTAAGCAGGCACAGTGATGACTGCCTTCCGAACTGCACATCCGAGGTAAGTTTCTGCCAGTTCCTTCATCCTTCCCAAAACCATGGCCGATATTTCTTCAGGAGTGAAGATCTTTTCGCGGTTGCGGTACTGCACTTTGATTTTCGGGTTCCCCGCGTCGCTGATGACATTGTATGTCCATTTTCCCATGTTTCTTTGCACAGATTCATCAACGAACTTCCTGCCAATCATTCTCTTGACTTCGTAGACGGTGTCAGCCGAGTTCATGTAGTGCTGGCATTTCGCGGACTCTCCAATGAGTCTTTCATCTTCCGTGAACGCCACAAAAGAAGGCGTCAGTCTCTCACCAAGCTCGTTGGCGATGATGTCAACTTGTCCATTGCGCACGACCCCCACACACGAGTTACTCGTGCCCAGGTCGATGCCGATCGCGATGTCAGAATCTGCCATTTTTGCCTCGCTGAAGTTGCCTGAAAATAACGTGAAAATAACGTAATAACAAAAGACGTCAAAGAAATTCAGTGTAATTTTCCTCCTTAAACTCGAAAAATTATTATTTTTGCTACAAAGGGGGACTATAGAATGTGATCAGTTACGATTGACGAAGAAAACTTTACCAACTTTCGAATAAATTCAAATAAATAACCATTCCATATTAAATATCGACGTTAATTAGCATTTAACTGGGAGTAATTAATTTTAACATCACCTGCCTGATCGTTAGAGGCTATCTAATTGCAAAGCAAAAATAACAACAGAAAGAAAAAACACGGTCAGCAGCGTTGAGTTCTCAAATTAGCTTGATCCTGTTTGTATTATCTCGACTTCGTGTTCAGATTGATTTACTGCACAATTGTTGAATGAAAGCAAAAATATATGAAGAAATAACACTGTCAGTACCGTTGAGTTGTCAAATTTACTTGATCTTGTTATATTATCTCGTTTTTGTGTTTAGATTTATCGACTGCACAAACCTTACGAAGAATTGCAGCATCGTAAGCTTGAACTCCAGATCTTTCTATACGACCATAAGGTTTCACCTCCAAGTAAGTAAGCTAGCTTAACTAAATTATTACAGCGGCGTTGCCATGCTTGTTACAAAATACCCGAAATCATGGCGTGAAGAATTGATGGAATATATATTGCTAACTAATTTTCAATACTAATGTATCATAAAATTTCTACAGAAACAGGTTACTTGAGGAATTGCTTTCATAAGTTTCAAACTGATCAGGCTTATAATATATGTACTGATAATAAGAACATTATATTCCAGCCAATCAAGCTGGATGATTAGAGCAACCATTTTTTCAAATAGCAGGTCAAAGTTTTTAAATCAAGTTAGACTTTTGGAACTATTTTTTCAAAGTTCAGTTTTCGTCACCACCACAGTTAACACACTTAATCCTACTTTACGCACGTGAAATGAACATTATTTTATTCTTAATACATTTATTCGCGCTGTGAGCGAGACGACGGAGAACAGCAAGTGTGTGCGTGTGTGGACGTATGCGTCATGTAGGCGATTATTCTATTTTTAGCTTTCGATAACACATTGTAACCTCGCGTAATGTGCACAACATCAACTCTTTGGCCATAATTGGTTCAATATAAGTTCAATATTCAGCTCAAATTTGAAGGCAATTGTTGCGAGTGATTCAGGAAATAGCAAACATTACCCAAACCGTACCTTTATTTAGATTTGATTAGTATTTATGAAAATTGAGTTGGTGACCAGCTGGTCGGTCAACAGCTTTCTGAAAATCCTCTCAGTGGCCACCGGTGGCGGACGTTGTGGTCAAAGTGTTAATACGAACCAGGACTCATAAAATAAGTCCTAGTTACTCAATAACTACGATGCTTGATTGAAGTTATGAATGCCTCGGGCCAATTACTATTACAATGAGATGAAGTTCCCATGGGATGATTTAAAAGTAAAGGATAGACTGTCGTGAACTTATTTCACTTCTATCACGTAAGCCAAAGAAATTGATTCTATAAAATAAAACCTGCTCATATAAACCCCAGTTTATCATTCAATATCGGAATATTAATATACAAGAAAGAAGATCACCAGCTAAGTGAATTAACCCTTTAAAGTTAAAGCAGGAGTGCGTTTATGTAAAAATATAGCACAAATTACCGGTATTAACAGACGACTTTTCCATGCGTATACATTGGCAGAGTCTTCTAAAAAATGACGGAATTAGAAAATTAAACACAGAGCTCTCAATTTACGCAGCAGGTCGGTAATACAAAATTCCCTAACTCGTTGATCAATTGAAAAACTGCCTGTGTGCAACTGGTGTGCCTGCAACACAGGGTACAGAACCTCTTGCACTTTCTTGTATGAATTCTTCGCTATAAATGCCAAGCAAACGCACTGATCACAAAAATAACCGTGATAAAAGCATTTTTATATCCTAGTGTGGTGTGTGGTAAAACTTGTGAAACCGATGCACTCATCAAGCACTTCCACTTACCTAGTCCAGGAAAAATATCTATTGTTACACGTAAAAATAAACATAAGTTATCTGGTATTAATACAAAAAATATATATGTATAAAAATTTCTATACGAACTTTTTTGAAAGTATATGTCTAAAATTCCATATAAATGCAAATGCAGCATGATCATTAATTCTCAATTTCAACAGTTCTCTAATTAATCGACCACTTATCTTCAAAACTGTCACTAGTACCTATCCTTAGTAAGTTTACCCAGTGAAAATTGAGTCCTCATAATGCTCTTTCTTACGCATAAGGTAAGCTACAAAAAAATGATGCTCTACTCCAATCAATTAAGACATCTGGGTAGAGTGGGGTATTGTGCTCAAGTTTTCCCGTATACCCAATGGCATAACAACTTAAGGGCATAAAACATTCACAACTTTTCGTCAACGTTTCTCAGAGGTTCTCAAGATTCTTGGAATAAACTGGGCGACAACTAAACAAATATAGTAAACTTTCTCGTTTTCTGTTTCACATGGTTAGCTCACTTCAGAAAACCTTCAGAAAACAAGGTTAGCTCACAGTACAATAATAATACTACGTATCTGCACAACCTACCCTCTCATACAAAAACATTCATGAACACTGTATTTTGATAAGTAGATACCACTCATTTACAGCAATTAATTTTTTCCAGAAACGTTGACGATACATGGCATAAGAGGAACGACGACCTTATTAAATATGAACAGCTACACCATTTGCTCAGTTCCCAGAGCGAGCCATATACTTACGAAAACTTAAACGCTCGAAGTGCTTCACAAAAAACTTACCGTGCGAAGCAGACGTGACACTAACTGTATATCAGACAGTTACACAAACCACTAAAATTAAAGTCACAATGACTATTTTAATTATCAGAAAGAAATGAGATACAGCGACCTTCTTTGTTTGGGCACAGCTATCTGACTGTACGGCGTTCAGTGAACGGCTGTGGGCCCGTGGCTGGAATTTCGAGACGGCACTGTGACAGCGCCAGCCATTGTGTCGATCATTACTCGATAAAACATCGTTTTAATTTCATAAATCCATAAAACCTGAAATTAATTTGAGAGCAATTCAATAAAAAAATATATTTATACATTAAACAACCTTAAGTAACTCTCAAAAAGGACATTTACAGATGAATTAAAATCGTCGACGTGTATGTATTTATTCAAACAGACTCATTGATGTCATAGTGTTGAGGTTCTAATTACGTGTGAATTCAACTTTAGACTCTTTTGAAACAAGAAATGAAATTATTTCACCTTTTGATTAATACCTTGAAATAGTTTGTGATAAAATGATTTCAAAATATTGCAGTGTCTGTAATCTGCATCGTCTGAAGTTGTCACGAACGCGTTTGTGACGATGTGCTTTTGCTTCAATGTTTGCATAGTAAAATGCCACATATTGAAAAAATTTAGTGTCAAACTTTTAAATTTCACGGTTTTATTCATTTAAATATGATGGAAGTTGAATTAACACAATGCCTAGCTCCATTAATTTTTGAAGATGTGGCAATACAGACCGTGAGACAATACGATAGTGGGGACTGTGTACAGACGGAGCACGTCGACGTTACTTGTATCGTACAAGTCTGTGTCTCTCAGTAAGAAATTTATTTGCATATGTGTAATTCGTGTTTGATACCCTTTGAAGAGTCTTTTAAATATTTTAAAAATAATATTTTCTGCTTTAAATCAATAATAAAGCAGAGATGAAGACATAAAATTTAATGACTGATCCGGTGAATTCCTCATAGCGATAGTGACATCTGGCAATGCCTCTTTAATCCTTGAAGGCTTGAACTGAAGAGATGGGCGAGAACACAGAGCCGTGAGCACTGAGGCAATGGTATCCAGAAGACGGTGTCGTGAGTTGAAACGGAAAGGCTAAGGGTGTAAGGATATATTCGAATTATTTGCTGAAAGCGCATTCGTCAACAATTTTGCAGATTTAAAGTGTTAATAACGATATCTGTTGAGAATTTTTTTTTACATATGTGACTTACTGCTAAAAATGAAGTGGTGAGTAACTGTCTTTCTACATTGAGGCATCATGATAAAATAACGACTTGCTATTTGTTTTGTGCATAGTCTAAAAGCGCTCAGCAGTTACGCTTAGTACGCTGCTCAGATCAGTTATTTATTTTATTCCAGTGCTTAACAGTGTATGTTTTCCATTTGCTTATACCTACCTAGGGCCTTATTTTGAATTTTAGTTATCTCTAGTTAATATCTTTGAAGTCGTCCACCTGACATCAGTGGTTATAGATGTAGAATTGTTGTCTTTTTATATTCATATTCATGGTTTTCAATATATTTTCTAACCAAGCTTTTTAATGTAGTCACTTAGGCATGCTGTATTTTTTGGTCAATATTGAATATAATGTTGTCAACAAATTTCATAATTTTGTAGGTATAGATGGGTAATATAGTCAATTTTAAGACGTTTTACACGAATGACAATGTGCCCGGAAATGCTTAGTTTTCGAGTTATTTAAGTTTGAAGTTATACGAACAGCGCTCCTGAATGGCCCTTTTAACGCCAAAACAGTCATTGTTTTAGCAATGAAAATGGAAGCTAACCCCTATTAAAAACAAAAAGAGGTTGGGTTGTGAAGGGTAGCAACAGTTCTTTCAGTAAAAATTATGGTAAATGTTGAGGACTTGACCATAATCGATTTTCCACTCTTTGATCAATAAAGATTGTTGACGAGACGAAAATAAACAAGTTTTCTTCAATGCACTTTCCGGTAGAAATAAGTATTTTAAAAGTTATGGCATTAAATGAGTTACCGTAACTCCAGTGTTTGAGGCGGGGAAAAATACACCGCGCGGTCCGACGTGAAAGTAAACAGGCGTTCCCGCGCGCCAACCAAGCCGACGAAGAGCAAACCCCCTATTACAAACGTAAAGAGGTTGGGTCGTGAGGGGTAGCAACAGTTCTTTTAGTGAAAACTATAAAACTAAAAGAACTGTGGCTACCCCTCACGACCCAACCTCTTTACGTTTGTAATAGGGTGATGCACACTGGAGTTCCGGTAACTCATTTAACGCCATAACTTTTAAAATACTCGTTTCTACCGGAAAGTGCATTGAAGAAAACTTGTTTTTTTTTATCTCATTAACCATATTTCGGCATCGAAAATTTGAAAATCAATTATGGTCAAGTCCTCAACATTTACCAAAATTATAAATAAAGCTTTCTAGTGATGTTTGTTGGTCAATGTGAAGTTTAATGCAATCACGGAAAATAAGAATTCCGATCTTAGGAATCACTAAAAGAACCCATTTAAGAATGTTTTACAGGAATGACATTCTGCTCGCTGATGCGTTATTTTCGAATTATTGAACTTTGAAGTTGGCCTTAGCGCCATAAGGAAACGAGCGTGCGAAATGGAATTTAATTAATAACGGAAACTATTACAAACGTAAAGAGGTTGGGTCGTGAAAGGGAGGCACAGTTCTTCCAGTGAAAATTATAAATAAAGCTTCTAACCCACCCATTAGGGTGACGACCGCAATCTTGTTTACATCGGCTCCAAGATGGCGACCACCATGGGTGCCGCCATCTTGGAGCCGATGTAAACAAGGTTGCGGTCGTCACCCTAATGGGTGGGTTAGAAGCTTTATTTATAATTTTCACCCTTAAGAACTGTGCCTCCCCCTCACGACCCAACCTTTCTAAGTTTGTAATAGGGGGTTAGCTTCCGTTATTAATTAAATTCCGTTGCTTCCTTTCGCGCGTGAAGGCCAACTTCAAAGTTCAATAATTCGAAAATAACGCATCAGCGAGCAGAATATCATTCATGTAAAACGTTCTTAAATGGGTTCCCTTAGTAATTCCCAAGATTGGAATTCTTATTTTCCGTGATTGCATTAAACTTCACATTGACCCGTTTGTTTACATCGACTCGAAGATGGCTGCCGCCATCTTCAGCCGGTTGGCGCCATGGCGGCAGCCACCTTGGCGTCGATGTAAACAAACGTCACTCGAAACCTTTATAATTTTCACTAAAAGAACTGTGCCTACCCCTCACAACCCAACCTCTTTACGTTTGTAATAGGGGGTTAGCTTCCGTTATTAATTAAATTACGCTAGCCCCGCGTGCTTCCATGTCGCGCACAAGCCAGCTTCAAAGTTGAATAATTTGAAAATAACGCATCGCCGGGCAGAATGTCATTCTTGTAAAACGTCTTATAATCGACTATATTACCCATCTATACCTACGAAATTATGAAATTCATTGACATCATTATATTCAATATTGACCTATTTTTCTATATTAAGCCTTTTTATATAGCCTAATCATAAGTATTCTTTTACCATTTTGGTCCATTCCCTTTATTTCTGTAAAACCCAAAAAAAATTTTCACAAAGAATTGTGAAGATATTTAGATTTTTTATGCCCTGAAATTACATTTTTTTACCTTTTACCAGAAATTTTATTTTAAAGTTGATTCATCCCACTTATTATTCAATTTTCTCTAGGCCCTAATTCAAGCATTTATTTCAGCACAAAGTTTATCTGCTGAAAAATAAATTGTATGTGTTTAGGATAACACACTTTTTGATTTTCAAAATTTTGTTTGTTTCCTATATAGTGTAAATTATATCAAAATAAAGAATTTTTCTATTGTGCACTTTCTGTCGCAAATTAGTTTTAAACGAGTTATAGCGGTAGGTTAATTATTGCAATTCCAGTCGTTTGAGTAGGAAAAATTGGAGCATTCCAATAGGAAGACTGTCCTGCCAGCTTGAATGCCCGCAAGTGACCATTAGGTTAGGTTTCATAAGGTTAAATTAGGTTATGTTGGGTTAGATTAGTTATGTTTTATGTCATTGCTATAACTCATCGAGTACTCTTTGCGACGTAAAGTGCATAGAAGAAAAGTTGTTTATTTTGATGTAATTAACACTTGACAAGAAACAAAAATTCAAAAATCAAAATGTGTGTTGTCCTTAACATTTACCAAATAAATTAATATTGCTTCTACAAGTGTTTAAATTTTGGATGCTACCTTAAAATATTGACATCAATGCTAGAAGTGGCTACAAGATGTGACTGCCTTGAACAAGGAAAAATTTCTGCTCTAAATCAGGGTTTAAATTATTTTATAGCCCTGGTCATACCACCATTCATGAGAGATAGAAACTACAATGGCTCATTTAAGAACTAGATATATAGGGTTAAGCCAACATTTGTTCCAATTTGAACTCTCAACAATAGATAAATGTAATTGTGGAAGTATATAATACTTCTTACTCCAATGTCCACTGTACTTGCTGGCCAAAGATAATGTATATTCTGAACTAAGTGGGCTGCGATCCCCTGTATGGTTCTCGTTGTGTAAATCGGTTGGGAGGAGGCAAGCACGATGCCAAAATGCTACAATTTATTCTTACTCTTGTAGCAACTTTTGTTATTGACAGGAAAACTGGGAACTCTATGAATAGCTACTAACTAGTAACATTAGACAATTCTTTGAATGCCCCTTCTATAAAGAAAGAAAAACACTTTGTTGAATAGTATTTTTGTATGCCTAATGTTTGTAAATGCAACTACTATATAAAGGGCCCTATAAGCAGAAAGTGAGCCTATTTTCAGTATGCAGCTGAGAATGTCACTGTTTTACCTCTGAAGACATGTGCTTCAGTAGAAGTAGATTAATGAAGAGAGTAGGAAGGAAGCATCTTTAAACCTTTAAGTTGTATAATGCCCCTAAATACCTGACCGCTTAATGCCAGGGATGGAAAAAACCCAGGGTTTTTTAAAAAAACCCAACCCACCTGGGTTTTTTTAGGTTAAATTGGGTTTTATTGGGTTTTTTGGGCTTTATTGGGTTTTTTGTAATACCTGTTTTTGTAAAAGAGCTATTCACACAACTCCCGTTGCCCCTATTTCAGATTTATATATATACACTTATTGAGTAAATATTGTTATTTGATTACTTTATTTCCAACATTATATTACATTATTATATGAATTATTAAATTATATGAGCAATATATGAATTAAGTTTGTCCATCACAATTACCATTTACCAATTACCATATGCATAGAGACATAGCTCTGCAGTCTGTAAAGATATAAGATGTCCAAAGAGAATTGCTATGCTCGTCAATTTATAGTAAGTTGTTTTAGCAGCAGACAGGCGCAAGTCATGTGAGAGGGAAGCACCATGCAGATCATAAGTAACCACCACAAGCAGCTTGAAGCAAGACAGCTGCACATCACTTAACAGTCATGCTGTTAACAACTTAACATGTGTATTGTGTGAGCTGGAGAGCTTAGCTGCGCAAGTCAAGTCAGTCAACCATACTGTTACATGTTACAACATGTAGTGACATGCCAAATTTTTTTTTTAAATTTGCCAAAAAATTCACTTTTCGCATTACAGGATAGCAACATACACTAAAATGATTGGAAGTAAATGCTCTGATTCCATCGTCAAATTTGTTCCAGTGCAGCTTGAATGCTCCCCATAGGCCAGTAGTTTCTTTACTTTCTCATCCCATGATGGCTGTGGTTGTCTTGCCCCATCTGACTATAATAGTTAGTCTTATTTCAATTTAAACAATTTAAACAATTTATTTACCACAGGTGATACTGAGGTAGAATGTTTCTTAAGTCTAATACAATGGTCAAATTTGAGTATAGCTACCTGTGGGCCCGAATAAGTTCAGCGACTTCTAGGGCATCCTACCATTACATTATTTTAGGGTGTCTAATAATGCTTAACCTAATTCACTTTGCCTAGTTTCACATTAGACTGATCAACAAGATAATGAACTTGATATTGATGTTTCATTTTACAACATTTACGGCAAAGCTCTCACAGGAGACTGATATTGAAGAGTGGTTGGCTGAGTACTATCCGGAGTTCATCGGTGCGCTTTACTCCTATAAATTGAAGGACTCCAACATCTTCCCAAAACTCATGTTCAATGAGAATATCACTAAGACAATGACTCCTTGTTGATGGTGGGATATTCAAGACATGAAACAGCAGAAAATGCATATTCATGAAAAGAACACTGGCAGAGGGTTGCTGCAAGTTTATAAGCAATCTTCATTCTTGCCCCGCAAGTTCAGGATCCATTGAGAGAATTTTCTCAACATTTGGAATTGTGTGGAACAAATTGAGAAATAGATTAGGATCAGAACGCGCACATAAATCGTCTCAGTATATCGCCACCTCACGAATGATCATGATGTGGATGACAACGATGAAATGGCAGTGGATGTAGAAAGAGAAACACCGTAGTATTGTAGTAGCAGTCTAGTCTAGAAGACAGGAAAAATTCAGAAGTCTCTATATTAACCCTTCAACGCCCCAGAGGACACCAGTGTCCTCTTTCAAAAATATCCTCAATATATTGTATTTCTTGTTCAATTAGTTCCCTAATGTGTTCTTTGAAGTTCTCTGCCGGGTGGCAGTTTCTTTCCCATCCTGATATCGGTGACTGCCTGATGCCAGCGCCAGTTTAGTGACGGTGGTTGTGTTAACGGTAATATGAGTACAAAAATTCGGACGTTAAAGGGTTAAGTAGTCAAACTGCATTTGTTTCTAAATTTTTGTTTTTTTGCTTTGGAAATGGAATTCATTAAAATATATTAGGCCCTTGAGTTTTTTTGTGATTAAGGTTTTTCTAATTTGATTTGTATAGGGTTGGTGTTTTGTTTTTCAATGTTTTCTTGTCATAGTCATGCACATGACTTAGATACTTATTTTGACAAGATAAATATTTAGCTCATTTTGATTCTATAAGCTTGAAAACGAGTAAAATTCACATAATAATAAAACCCAAAAAACCCACTATTTAGTGGTTTTTTTTTGGCTTTTTTGGGTGGGTTTTTTATGTGCCAACCCTGCTTAATGCTCCAGGTTGTAGTGCTCATGCACGACTATTGTTCTCCCTTGAAACTGCTTCTATGCTGCTCATGCGTCTTGATGCCTAGATTGAAAATGCTAATCCTATAAGAACTTGCTAACTCCCGAGTATGAAAAAAGGAAGGAACCATAAAAGAAGTGCTATATAGGGCATGGATATTACGGCTCCTTTCATCTGTTACAGAGCCATACAGCAACGCCAAGGACAACCCTAGAGACCTGGGGCGCATAGACCCACAAACCCCAGAGACTTTGCTAAATTGGAGGAGGGAGAGCAAGCCTTGATGCTGAAAAGGTAAGCAAGATTCCAAAGTTCATGACTGGAAATTCTATGGTAAATTCGGATTCTCTCTGCAGGTGGAATGAATGTAGGGCTTTTTTGCGAATACACATGATGTTAAAACTATCTGTAGGAGTTGGCTATTTTTCTGAGCTATTTGTACATATTGTTGAATTTGTTATATTTCACAACTCAGAACAATTTTCTTGGTTTAATTTTCAATTTCTTCTTACAATGCTGGAAGTAAAGTCAGCTTAGCGGTGCTGAAAAATGTCAATCAAGTTGAATTTTTACAATAAAAAATTGAAGTCAGAATATGTACTTAATTTTTTAGCTTAATAGATTTATTATGAGCAATTAGTACTCAAATGCATGATATTTTTCATTTATTTTTCTTCGAGTTAGTCACCCAAGATATTTAGGATGCCCCAAAATGCATGTAATTCTGTACAAATTGTCTTACTTGAAAGGTGCCAGCTCAAGTTGTATTAATTATGATTTATTTATAGATGTATGTTAATATTTTTTAATTAAATGGTTGTCATAAGTAATACATTTTCTGTAGTGATTTATTGCTAATAGGTAGTTTAGGGCTGATGTACCTAGATGTGTAGAGAGCATTTAATTATTAACTTATTAAATTCTTGAATTTTATAAAGTTTTGTTGCACAAGAAGCATTTATAAATCTCTATTAAAATACGTAAGTTGAAACTTATGCAGCACTTCTGCTTTTTTGTGCAGTGAAATGGGAAAAATCTTGCCTTGAGCACAATATTTGTTGAAACATAAATTAACTCGATTTGCATTGCACCATGTGTCTATAAATTGTGCAAAATTGAAAAATAACTTGTAAGTTTGTTAAATTATTGCTGCTGTTCCTTTGCAAGTATTTTTTTCTGTTTGTCTACAAATTTATGTATTTAAATGTGTTTTATGTTGTTTTTGTTTTTAAAACACATTGTTTCTTAATTGATGTATGCATCATGCAGTGTTAATTTTTCTAAAATTTTACTTCATGTTTAGTGGAAGAGGTTCTTATTTTGATGCTGCACAAACTATCATTGCAGTATTGCTTAAACTTTATAAAAAAATAGTGAACATTTCCTCTACATTTCAAAAATGAAATGTCAATGCATATATTGCATTTAAGATTTGATTTGCTATTAATTCATTGTGAGAGACATAAAAATTCATTTTCATACAATTTTAAGGCTTTTATTCTATCATCTATTCAGATTCATGCTATTCCACTAATATGCTATTTTTTTCTTAATCCCGTAATGAAGAATATCAGAAATTACAAAATTACTTTTGGTGTGGTTAAAGAGGCTGAAACTAATTTACCTAGCAGAGATATTACTAAGATAGTCAAGGTGTATGTCTACCTCTGAAGGATAGTTTTTTACTTGAAGACAATTGATTATTAAAGCAAGTCAGTGATGTATCAATTTTTGACATATTAGCTTGTACAAGAATACTTTTTTGCTTGGACTGCCTTGAGGCTTATCCAGCATAAGTATTCTCTGGTTTTCAGTAAAAATTAAGCTTGTGTGCAAAACTGCCCACATACTGGAATGAACAATGATTTGAATATACAATAGTATTGTTAACATGTCAACTGCAGTAGGTTAAACTGAAGAACAATTTTCAACTCAAATTAACCCTTTAATGCCCCCAATTTTATACTCATATTACTGTTATGACAACCACTATCACTAAACCAACACTGGTATTAGGTAGTCACTGTCATCAAGATGGGGGAGGAACTGCCACTCGGCAGTGAACTTCAAAGGACACTTTTGTGAACAAATTAAATAAGAAATACAATATATTAGTGTTATTTTTGAAAGAGGACCGTTCAGTCCACTTGGGCATTAAAGGGTTAAAGTTAACTTGAGTTTTCCATTATATAAAAAATATCTTTTACATTTATTGTGTCATTTTTTATCTGCAAGTGGATGCGTTTGAAAATTGAGTTTGAGTACTGCTCAGTCAGCAGAGAAATCCCCTTGGTACGGCACGGTGACGGCCCACCAATTGATTATGCTACAGTCTAAGTGTTAATGTAATGTATTAATCTAAATATACTGTGATGTACAATGCATTAACTATGTTCGAATACTGAATACTGTTCCTTCTTGGAGAGACAACTAATGTGTCCAGGGTAATAAATGTTCCAGGGAGGGAAATGTCAGATCCCAAGCTGTAAGTCAGGTGGGTCTTTTTTCATAGAAATAGGTTTGGCTTTTGTTCTGTTATGGACCATCTTGTTTTCCAGTTTGATATCATTTTTCAACACCTTTTACTATTTCCTATTTCATAGACTCCAACTTTTTTTTAACTTTGTTGTTTCTACGTCCAGGGTGTAGAGATATGCCCTGTACATAGATTCTCTGTTTCCTTAATTCCATACTAAATAGTGCTCCTCCCATTCTTCTCTTTAACCCCTTTGGGTATGAAAATTCAAATGGTTAAGGGGTAAATTTGTAATTTCTCTGAATTACTTGTAAAATTGTCCTCGTATGGGTGCATTTTGAGCAAGTGCTTACTTCTTTATTTTGATAAGAAAAAATTTTGGATCTTTGAAGCTCTATATGCTTGGCGACGAAAATTTTTGACGTTGATAATAAAGTTCTTGAATAAGTCTTTGCCAGAATTTATCAAAAACAAATGAAGTTCAGAAAAACTGGCTCAAATGGAATAGAAAGGTTATTGAATATGTTGCACGGACCCTGTAGCATGAACTTAGAGGTAACCAATGGTAATTTACGTGTGCAGGCTTTTGGTATGTCTAAAAACTAGTCTCATGAATGCTTGGAATTTCCCTAATTTGGTTTTTGATGTCATAATGTTCCCTCACTAGTTAAATTACTTTAAAATTAGGTTATATGCCTTAACTGGAAGCACTAGCTATCTTGGCACTGGAGTATCTGTCAGTACCCAAAGGGTTGAAACACTTACTTTGAGATTAGGGAGGCTTAAAATAATTGATTTAGCCCAACCTGCAGAGTGCTGGGAGGCTGTTGCAATGCTGACCAAAAATATAACTCTTTTATGTTGTCTATTCTTGCACTTGGTTGTATGTTAAGTTGACTGATATCAATTATCATTTGTAACTACTATCTCAGATTACTCTTAAGCCTATGGCTCAAAATTTCAAAAACATTGATGCATTAATTACTGTTTTAAATTGATTAACTAATACTACATCGTGAAAACAATTTATACTTAATCCCCAACTACCATCCTAATTTACTACTGTTAATTTAACCACAAGTGACTAAGATTCTCAGCAGAGTGCCAAATTTAATAGCATTTCATGTGTAACATATGACTTATTTCCATTTTTTTCTTTATCTTGATTGTAAATTCCTGGTGGACAAAAGGGAAAGTGCAAGTCCCTATGCTGAGAGTAAGCAGGCCTCATAATGTTGAAATAGGGAACTTTGTTTCTGTTTTGATCAGCGTCATATATGTTGGTTTGCCACTGACTGTTTATCAGCACCTGTTACTCATTTTGTTGCACAAACTTTCTTGTCAATTTTCTGTTCCTACATGCTGGGGATTTAGTGTGGTAGCACATCTTGTGCATAGATTACACATCCCTTTAGCTCCATCCTAAATGGTGCCTTCATTCTTTGTCTCTTTGAAACACCATTGTTGTGGCTAGGGTGGCTTACAGTAGAAATTTAATCTAATCATCTGGAAGACGAAGTTCTAACTATGATTGTTTTCAGGTAACCATCGGTGTGGCACTCCTACCCTTCACTTGCTGTCCCTGCTGCTGTGACTCACACGTCTGACACCAGGTCAGTGAGCTTGGTGGTCTCAAGTCCTGTTCTGTAGTCTGAATTTCAAAACATCACAGTGGTTCGTCAAGTAGAACATTATGTGTAAACCTCAACTTACATGCAATCAAGTTAATAATGGTTATTAAACTAATGAGCCCCTCCAGGGAATACAACTATTGTATCTATGGGAATTAGCACTCCCAGGGGGAAATGTGTGAGGACCCAAGCTGAGAGTTAGGTAGGCCTTTTTTTTTTTCTGCAATAAAGAAAAAAATTTCGTGTGTTAAGAACCATCTTTTTCCGATTCACTGCTGTCCTGTTTTTCAGCACCTACTACTTTCTTCTTCAACTTTTATCTCGTTTCATAAACTTTTTTCTCAACTTTCTGTTTCTATGCTCCTTCTACATAGATTCCATGTTCCCTTCTCTCCTTACTAAATTGTTCCTTCCTCTCTTTGAAATTACTTTTTTTTTTACAATCAATGAGGCTTAAACTAACATATAATCAAATCTATGAAACTAATGAGATGCTTGATTGAGGTTATGCATAACTATGGCTAATTTCAGCTGAGGTAAGTTCAGGGTTTTGCCCTCAACAGAACGTTGCTGTAGCGGTACATCTAAGTAGGCTTGGTTACAATTGTTTCACTGCAACAACATGGGATGTTTTCAAAATCAACATGATCATATTCGGCACTACAGCAAAAAATTTACTATAATTTCAGCTGACTGATATGATTACTGTTTCATTTTCAGTGATAATGTTATTGTAGAAATTGCAGACTGGTTCAAATTTTTTTCAATAATAATGCCATCATGGTGACTAAAGCTGATATTCACCCATATTGACTTCCTTCATTTCCTATTACCAGTGTGATGTAAATGCCATCTTGTTTGTTTTATTTCTATGATTTGCTTAAAGTTGCCATGATGTGATGCTCATTTTCACCTGCACTCACATCTGCCTGCAGCTGCTATTGAAAGTATTCTGGGCAACTCTCTCTGTTTCCAGTTGTATATCTTTCTGTTTCTGCTGAGGTGATGTTCTGTTTATAAATATTCTGGTAATATTGGTGAAATATGTTGATGTGAAACTAATTGAGTTTTTCAATATGGCTCATCTCTCCCTTTATTATATGAAGTCTAAGGAAGACTACTCATTGTGTTCAACAGGTGACCCCTGATTTCAGAATTAACTCTTTCTACCATGAGGTTTAAAATATGAACATGATGCCCTTGTAAATAAACATAACTGAGTCACTCCAAACTTGGTAAACTCCTTGTTTTATATCTAGTGCATTTCCTTGATCAATTTCCTATAACCACCTTATGTGTATTATTTTATTTTCTAAAAATGTAAACTTGTTGAACTTCATGTTTCATATCTAGTGAATTTCCTTGATTAATTCCCTATAACCACCTCAAGGTGTACTATTTTCTTATCTCAAAATGCACAACTCTTTGCTAAAGAAGATGAGGCATGTGAGATTCATTTCTGAGAGGTGTGAGATTCTACTACCATAACCTCCTTCCTGCAGTTCTAAATTTTAAAGGTAAAAATGTTAATTCTGAGGAGATGGTGTGAGTGTTGGGTTGTACAAAATGAAGATAATGGAAATAGTAAATAATTTCAATGTATAAGGTTGCTGTGTATTGCAGTATCAGAGAAAAATGTTCTGGACCCTGTATGTATATTTCTATGAAGTGCAAGGGTGTTGCACTATTCAGAAAAAGAAGACTTATCGTCAGAACTAAAATTCATTTCAGTGAACAGTTTATATCTGTGTTCTTTATTTTTTGTGTCCTCTATGATTGTGCTAGGGTAACTTTCAAATAAATTTCAATGATTGTAATCACATACCTACCTATCCATGGGGAAAATTGTCTTGTATTGCACAGGTATCTAGTTAACAGGGTAAGTGTAGCACGGGACACACCAACTGAGTTAGCAACAAATTATTGTTATGTGAAGATATATCTATCTTGTATTAAGCTAGATTGAAACAGATCTAAATTGAAAGGAAAACGGAAAGGGTGAAAGGAACCACGTGAGTGTATAAAATGTCTCATGCAAAGGCAGAACTTTTACACTTTGTATAAGAGGGTCGTCAGTTCGATTCCATGCTCTTGCATGGTACATTTGGCGGAGCAAGTGACTCCTCTGGTGATTAAAACAATGATGAGGGTGTGTTGGAAGACCTACTCAATGAGACTTTTCATTTTATAGCCAAGAATTAAAAAAGTAATCATTGCAAACAAATACTGTTTCAAACTGAAGAGAATCATATTTTTTAATGATTGAGTGCTCCTGTAAATAATTATTTATTCTTGACTTAGTGTGTTTGTGTAGCCAGCAGTTTTTGTCTCACCGTTCACTAGTAAACTACAGGGAGGTTAGTCTGAGCATCCCAAGTACTGAAATGATACTGGCATCTCAGCCCTTGTGCAATTGCCCATTTGGCTCCTATGTCCTGACCATGGTAGAAGAAACAAGGTAGGGTCATTTCTATGGTAGAAAATACACCTCCTCTTGTTCGGCTAGCCAATAGAAAGACTTTATTTCAAACAAATTTTATGACGTCACCAAAACGCCATGTCGTTAGGCCAATAGTGGAGCCAGATTTGGGGGTAGCAGTGCTACCAGATGCAATATGAGCGCTGCTATTGGCTCGTTGCCGTGATGTCAGCAAAACCACACCACACCGTCAGCGGAAAAAAAAGACTGGTTTGACCCTACCTTGTTTCCTCTACCGTGGCCCTGACTTAGTTACATCTATGCACATTATTACTTTGTACCTTGAATTGCTGAATTCGACTCATTTTGCGTTGATTTTAATGTATTTACATGCTAAAATTACTTCTTTAGGCTTTGAGTTGAATTTACTTAGGGTTTTAAATTTAGTTTATTAATGCCTTGAATTTAGTTTATTAGTGCACTGAATGTAATGCACTTTATTACTTTATTTAAACCATGAATTGAATTTATTTGGAGGTTTTGAATTTAGTTTATTCATGTCCTGAATGTAGCTTATTTCTGTTTTTTCGTTTTGAATTATTTGAAATGAATAGGTGAATGATCTGTGTCCTAACCGTTTGTTCAGAAATATAGCCAGTACTCATCCATTAATCTACAATATTTTGAAATAAACTATATATGTCTCCTTCGGGGCATGAAGTGTCAAATATTTTGTACCCTATGTTGAAATATTGTAAATGAAGATGATCTTTTATGTCACTCTCAATCCTAATAAGTGTTATACACATCTGAATCAACATAGTAATGTATGTAAGGCTGCTTTAACGGGATTAAGGTAAAGCAAGCATAGTTGAGGACAGACTTGTTGAAAGCAAAGGAGAACTTTTAGTTTATTGCAGTCCAATAAAGAAGTAGTGAAGATGCAACGTCCTTAATTGAGTTTCTGATAAGATTCATCACATGACAAAGTTCTAGAATTGATTATATTGGGGGGGCTTAATTAGATTGATGGATGGATTACTTGCTGGGTGGATTGTTTGATTGATGGATGAATCACTTGATGGCTGGATTGATTGCATGATTGAAATTCCTCAAAGAACCTTACTTGAATTACATTAGCGATTCATTGGGACAATTTATTGTTTGTGAACTTGTCCCTGAATTCTCGGTATACTTTTTACTAAAACGACAGTTTTGATTTATTGAAATCCAAGGGGGTTACTTTGATTTTTGATCCCACAGTCACGGTATTCGAATTCTGTAATCGCCACATTTCTAGTTTGTGAAGTTCGCAGTATTTTTATTACAAGATTTTATTCTGAGAATCATTTCCTGCAGGGGTTGAAAAAATGGAGCGTCAAGAACCGCCTCCAAATGGCAGCCCACAACCGGTGGCGATCGGCATAGACTTTGGGACCAGCAAATGTTGCGTGGCTGCGGTGCGGGACGGTCGGGCGCACGTCCTCGAGAACGAGTTCGGCCAAAGGACGACCCCTTCGTGGGTTGCCTTCAACTCTCAGCAGCGACTGGTGGGCGGCGCTGCTCTGGATCAGGCCGTCGTGAACTGCGACAACACCGTCGGCGCCGTCAAGAGGACTTTGGGCAGGACCTACGAGCAAGTGGAAGGTCTTCCATCTACTTGTAAGATCAAAAAGTGTTACTCTAACAGTAATTTTCAGTATTGGGTCACCTACAAAAAACACTTAGAAAGGCTCAGTCCTGAGCAAATCACGGCTGTGATGCTCACGAAAATGATAGACATAGCTGAAACCTCACTTAGTCGTCCTGTAGAGAAAGCTGTAATTTCTGTACCCGCTTCTTATGGTTACACACAAAGAGTTGCTATAATGAATGCGTCTAAAGTTGCCGGTCTTGAAGTGTTGCAGCTAATCAATGATACTACTGCGGCGGGCATCGCGTTTGAAGACAACCGAAGTGTCAAGACTCCCGTGACGATCGCAGTGGTGGACTTCGGAGCTGGAAAGTTGGACATCTCCGTAATGGAAGTTGAAGGAAAATCCATCAAGGTCATAGGTGCCTCTGGAAGCCCCTTTCTTGGAGGATGTGACATCGATGAGGTTCTGGTTGGTCACTGCGTCAAATTCATTCAACAGAAGTTTGGTAATAAGGTGAAGATCAATGACAAAGTTGGTGTGAAACTTCGTTTGGCATGTGAAAAAGCAAAGAAAACTCTGTCATTGCTACCAGAAGCTCAGGTCTGCATTGAATCAATCGTCGAAGATTCCGATGTTACGATACCAGTGAGCAGACAAGACATGTGTAAACTATTCGATGGAGAAATTCGCAAAACCATTGCCGATAATTTTTTACAGATTTTTGAAAAGAACTCAATGAATGAACACGACATAGACAAAGTTGTGCTTGTTGGCGGATCGACACGCATTCCTGCGGTCAAGTCAATTCTCGAGGAATATTTTGGGTCCCAAAAGTTGGACCAGACAGTGAACCAAGACGAGGCTGTGGCGCAAGGCGCCGCCCTGCGAGCTGCTGCCCTCTCCGGAGCTGCGGCAGGCATCGAGGTGGCTGATGTGTCGTCATTTGATGTTTATTTTTCCGGGTCCCGACAAGAAAAAAACAAATTCGACAAGATTATCAACAAGTTCTCACCCGTTCCTTTCATCAGAAGCCACAAGTTCGATAAAACGCGTGGAACTAAGGTTCGTTTCTTTGAACGCATGTACCGTTTTGATGGTAGCAAGTGTGACAATGATCTCATGACGGTGGAGTTCACTGGATCATTCTTAAGCATAAGTCGCTTTGGTGATCCCGAGTTGATGCTGCATCTGGATGAAAGTGGAATATTTTCTGTCGCTATACCATCGCCTAAAGATGAATCTAGACTAAAATTAATGCCTTTTACCTCACACTATTCTCATGAAATCAGTAATTGGGTGAGGGATGAAGAAAACTTCCGATGCGACGCCAAAACCGAAATGGCGCGCGTCGATGCTGAAGTCGAGCTTGAGTCCCTTTGTTATGATGTCCAGAGCATGCTAAGCGAGTTGAAATTAATGGAAGACATTTCTCATGACGAACTTGAAACAAGTAAAAAAGCTGTTTCGAATGTTATGAAGTGGATGACCAACAACATCGAAACTGCTTCACTGACCGATATACGTCAGAAAATCACTAAACTAAACAATGTGAAAAATGACGTCCATCGGATGATGAACACTGCTCGCAAGAAAGCTATCGAGAAAGAAGAAGCAGCAAAAAAACAGGTAGAGATGAAGTTACTCAATGAGAAAATTTTGTCTTTTAAATCACTTCTGTCTGAAGTAATATGCTCGCTACAGGACTCAAATCTATTGATGGATTTTTATCCTGACATTCTCGCGCAATGTAAGGATAAAACGTCTTCATTGATGATCTGGAAAAAGAACATTGAGTCAGCTTCGTTGACTGAGGTGACCCAGAAATTAGAAGAGCTTACTCGAGTGAAGAGAGAGCTTGATCAGCTGAAGGCGGATGCGGTGCGCGAGAAAACACGAATAGAGGCTGAAAACGAAGCTGCCAGGAAACGCGAGCAGAAGGAATTGCTCAAGACCCGAATTTCTGAGTTTGAATCGCTTCTTTCTTATGTAAAGTGTACGTTGCATGACACAATTTTTGTAATTGATTCGAATCAACAAATTTTCCAAGTGTGTGAATTGAAACTGAACTCTTTATTGGCTTGGAAAGAAAACAGTGATACAGCTTCAATAACTCAGGTGTCCCAGAAATTAGAAGAGCTAACGCAATTGAAACGCGAAGTTGATCAACTGAAAGCACATGCGGTAGAGAAAGCACGAGTGGAAGAAGCATTGCAAAAAGAGATGAAATTGCGCAAGGAAAGCATTGGTACCTTTAAAGCTCTTCTTTGTGAAGTTGAAGAAACTTTACACGATTTGTCTCCTGTAAGCACTTTGTTTTCCTCAAAATTCTGGTTATATGAGGCGAGGTTTCTTCGTTTAAAGGACTGGAAGAAAAATATTGAAACAGCCTCAGCAACTCTAGTGTACGAGAAATTAGAAGAGCTAAATCAATTGGAGCACAAGATTGATAAACTGAAAACAGATGTAGAACGTAAAAAAGTCCAAGTAACCAAAGAAATAGCTAATGCAACGCTTGCGCGTGATTCTCCCGAGCAACAGACCTGCTCATGTAACTCATCTAACAGCTCCTCTGCTAATGGGCAAATATCTAGGAATGTTGCTTGGAATTCGATTCCTGAAAAAAATGAACAAATCAAAAGAGAGTATTCTTCGATCTTGTGTAACATTTGCAGTGGTTCAGTGAAGTCTTCCTGGCTCTCAAGCGCGTCAAACTACGATCATGTAGAGAGAGGCAGATCACAGTCAGTGACTCGACCGACAATGGAGGGAGAGAAACATCGTTCGAGAAATGGCCCTCGCTCACCTTCAGTGGATGTTGCAAATGAGCGTGTGTCTCGTTTAGAGAGTGGTCAATCGTACCAAAAAATTCAACCATCGGAAAATTGGAAAAATGGACAGCTATCTTTGTCTCGATCTCGCCAGAACTCTGTAGATGATCTCACAAAGCACCGTATTATTTCCTGTAAGGCATTGGTAGATCAGAACAGAGGACCACGTTCTTCTTCCCAATCACATCGACCATCTGCAACTGAAGACATGGATCATCGATCACAAACATCTCTTAATTTCAAAGAAAAAGTTGGAGAGCAAAGACTTTCTTCTCAAGAGCGTTCTTCTTCTCGATCACTTCAACTATCTAAACATGAGGAGCACAGTTTTCGATCTTATAATTCGGAAGAAAAGGAGAAAGGATATGAGGTATCCAATCGAGAACGTTCATCATCACGGTCTCGTCAATCATCTGATTATAAACATGTGGAGCACAGATCTCGAACTGCTCATAATTCAGAAGGAAAGGAGGGAGAACTGAAAGTTCCCAATCGAGAACGTTCATCATCGCGATCTCGTCATGGGTCTGCCAACTCCAAAGATCGTCAACCTGTCGGACACGGTTCATTTTCGGCAAATGAGCACCATCATCAACCTAAGGCTTCATGTGAGGAAACGGCGAACGAAGGAATTCCACTTCATCAACGTGGGTCCTCGGACAGATATACCGAACAGCCAATTTCAGCTCGCGGTTCGAGAAGCACTCTGGATCTAATGAAAAAATCAGCTGTTATGTTACCTAATAAGCTTACACCCTGGAATGACGTGACTCCATCTAAAAGATATGATTCAACAGTTACTTGTCAGTCTAAGGAAACACAAACTGCCTCGACGACTACGTCAGAGAGTACACACACCGATATGGCTATCTTAGAAAATGATGGTGGGTGTGGAAATGACACGAGTTTGATTGATAAATTGAAAGAACTACCAGAAGAAGTGAAAGAAAAAATTTTAAAATTTGAAAATTTGGGTATTTTGTGGCCTTGGTTAGAGATCATAGAAAAGGCCATGAGTAACATGGTTAATTGTGAACTATGTAAGGCATACCGTTTCAGTTGTTGTTCTCGTCATCTTAATAACGGATTTAAGGAAGTAAGTAAAGTGCTCAATTCTGTACCAGAGATCTTGAGCAAGAACTCCGCTATGACAGGAGAAGTTAATTTGAACAAACCAACTACGGCTACACTCAAGCCTGCTGAAAACGGTATATGTCAGAGGTACACAATGAATGATGATGGATCATCAAACGGAAATGTAGATTCAGTTCAAGGACCAACTGCTGTGCCATATCAGAGCAGCGCGGGGGTGTTTGACAATCACTCTTCCCTAGGTGGGTCATTTTCAACGCGTGAGAGTCCAGCTAAAGTAAGCACGTCCTGTATTTCAATGCACGGACGAACAGCTTCTAGTTCAATGATGGGAACGCATGAAGAAATCTGTGCTGAAGGTTCCTACTATCAGAGCTACTATTCTGGACAAAATAATACCTATGTGCCACAAATTGCTGCGAAGTATGAGAAGTTGAACAAAAAATGAAGGAATATTTTTTTGTCAGTCTTCGTTGGTTGAATAATACCGAAGTTCACGAGAAATACGTGTAATGAAATGGCCTTCAATACTGCATTGATGAATTTTTTCATGCTGCTTATAATTGCCTTTTGTTGAAGAAATTGAATTTCAGTTCAGATGTTGCAGTAGATACGGATTGACTGCGCCGTAAAGTTAATCCTTCAATCCGCCATGATTCTCGCATCTGATTAGTTTCGAACTAATACCTTTTCCTGTCGTGTAGGAGGGGTCGTCATAAATATTACTTGTCTTTCTGTACAAGCTTGTCGGGTTGGAAATATCAAGATTAACAAGTCATATATCGCTTTTAAATGACATGACCAAGTCTAACAGTGTTTCACAAACATCCTACTGTGAATAAAGAATTTTGCTACGGTTGATTTACGATAAGTTCTTAGTGAAAAAACTAAGAAAAGTAGAAAAAGCAGTTTATTTCCAAAAGAGTTGATGCTTGAAATGTATGAAATTCATTTTTAAAATGTCTTAACTTTAAAATCCTTAGTTGTTCATTCCACAGGAGAATGACAGAACATGGTAAGTCATTCTTCATAAACCTTGTATAGATGAGGTTTCTTTGAGCAAGATAACTACCTTATTTCTCAGCATTAAATGATATTCTGACTGCTTACTGCCTTGGCTGTTTCAACAGTAGCATTTGACAAATTAGCCATAAACAGTGCCTTTGTTACGAAACGAATTTCTAATTTTAAACTTATTTTGACCGTGTAGCTATTTGATGCTGCGCTCGTTACCGTGGGACCAGTTTTGTACCAATTCATTTGAAATAATTATGACATAATGCATTTTGTGTGGTGTGCCTCTATATGGACTTATGATTGAAGTTTTGTGATGGAAATATATTGAACGTTGTTGTCGAATCATACTTTTTTTATAGTGTAGCTATCAAATGTTGGGAAGTGACTTCGATATGTTATGTAAGCTTGTATTCTACATTCATATTATAGTGTATGTTGATATATTTTCTTTATATATATACTAAATATTATGGTATATGACTGAATAAAATTATGTGGTCGTATATTTACTTATATATACTTAGTATACTATATCTTTCCTACTAATTCACTATATGTTACGTGAGCTATGCATACCCAGAGCAGTCTAGATTGACGAATATATGCCTATTTTTTTTTTTTTAGTTTTGTCTATATTCCGTGATTCTCAATTTATTTCTGGCGATTCTGTTTCTAAATGATTCAATTTTATTCCTATTTGTTGGTTTTACTTTTACGGTTCAGTACTCTATTTTATGATTAATTTTGTCTAATCAGTTCACATGTTGGATGTGTCGTTACTGCCTTTTGTTACTAGCTCCTATTTTTAAATAATTCTGTATTTCTGATAATATCGACAAGGTTCGTTTTCAAGAAGTTCAATCATATTGATGGTACTCCTGTACTTTATTTCTATAATTATTTCTATTTTCTACAATTTTTTATCCTTTTTGCAACGTAATCCGTTCATTCAGTGTAACATTAGCGCAACTTTCATACTAATTCGGTTAAATTGTGTAATCTTGAATATGTTGCACAACACGCACAATTTGGCTTGTGTTGAGCACACAGGATAAAGATAGCCATTCAACAAAACACATTGCAGTATGTTTTTACTACACGTGTTTGCCGGCGTCACTTGCCTTCAGTGAAAGGAGCTTCATAAGTTGACTCAATGTGATTTTTTTTCTTGTGGGTGTTCACACTGAGTTGATTCTGAATAAACACGATGTTGCTCAAAATGTTTCATTTTCTTCCTTCTCCTGGTGCGGCGGCTTACACTTGTATTCGTTCTAAAAAAAAAATTATTACTTCCTTGTTGTAACTGACAGCCTTTCTTCCAATGTGTCAGATTAACGCCTCACACATGTCAAGTCGGAGTCTCACTCCATTGTTTTCCGTATCACCCATACGCACGTTTCCTTCCAAAGGTTTTGGGAACATTCGAATTCCAAACAACGCCACTACTTCCTCATTTAACGCGCAAATTACTGGGGACTGAGTACGCCGTTAGAATATATGCACGTTTTGACTTGGTTATTTTACTGAAGATTTGACATTTGTCATCTTTAAAACTTCCCGAATGCGACATTCGTATCAAAGTTTGTACCGTGCAGAAGTCGAACATATTATTGGACTAAAGCAGGTGCCCGGCTGAGATTTCTTGCTCTGAACACGTTCGTAACGGAGTCAGTGTGCTAGAGTAAATTAATTAATTCGTTACGTAAATTTTAATTCGTTACTAAAGAGTTGATGCTACACGAATGCGTAGCTATCGAATGTAGAAAAAGCACTTCTACCTACTTTCGTAGCCTAAAATATAACAGAAACTTGTTATTTTACCATTTTTTTGCTAGGCATGAGATGGTAAAGTTGCAACATCTGATAATAATCTAGTTGCAAGAATATGTAACTTGCGGTTGCAACATCTGGCAACTGCTCGTTAGATGGTCGAACACACCGTCAGTGAACATCACTGGTTAATTAATGCACAAAGCGCTAACCGTCGTACGAGGAGGAACTGAAAACATGTGCCTGTATATGACACAAGAAAATAATTCAATTATTTTTTTTATTCCTTTGATACATGAAATCTATCTCAATTACTCAGGATGTAGGTCTTAGAACGACACTTTTTTTTAGCTGATCTGGGTTTTTCTACAGATAATCTTGGCTTTTGTTAAGGGCGTAGGAACCTAGGGATCCTGGGTGGCGTTTGGTAGTTACAGCTGCGGCTCGGCGCTATAAGATTGCGAGGCGTTCGTGTGGTGTTGAGCTCCAGGGTTCACTGGGACTGCAGTGTAAAACGAATATATTGGTAGGCTTGGCGGAACGCAAATTCACGTGAGACAAATAGTTCGTAATTGTTCTTTTTTTGTATCGTAAGTTCAGTCATATAATGCTAATACATGCTTCTACGTCTGTTGATGTTTCGAAGACTTGCCGGCGGAACGGTTGTGGTAAGGAAGGCATGTGGCCAGCCGCCATGATTGTCTGAGGCGGTCCACACAAAGCGAAGTCAGTCACAATAATTGAAAGAACAAGCGATGGTTAACTCAACATCCTCAAACTCATTAAAACATTAGGTTTCACTAATTTATTTAGTATGTGTATTTAGGCAAATCTGTGTGCTTGTCGGTGATGTGTTTATCGAGATATACGTATACCTCAGTGGTGCTGTTTGCATTATATATTCCTTTGTCTCTTGGTTATTCAGTGACAAATTTATCATTTTGCGTGAAGTTTAACTGCCGAGATAATTGCTATTTTAGTACTCAAAAAGTTATAGTTCAGTCCTAACGATCACTCTGGTGTCATCACTGAACGAGTGACATTGTCATCACTCACCATCACATATGAGTTTCGTGCAACGAATCTTGAAAAAATGTGAATTAAGCAATGTGAATTGATTCAGTTCATTGTATTAGTCAACTGAAAATATAAATTAAGTTTTGCTACAGAAAGTTTTGTTGTCACCAACGTTTTGGCAGTGTACATCAATGATTTGACTAATCTCCTCGGGAATACAGATGAATTGCTCCACCACCTACTTCATTTCGCTATGAGATTCAATTATTGATAGTTTTATCAGTGTAAAACTTTGTGAACATTGACTATAATGACCACTTTCTTTCAGTGCGCGTATTTTTTTTTCCAGATGTACGAAACATTTTTACGGTATTCACGAACCTATCTCAGTAGGTGATGAAAAAAACAAATGCCTGATTCAAACGATTAATTTTTAATAACGCATTTATGGACGGAAAATATACTTGTGGTTGCCTTGCATAATTCAAACTGTTTTCAAATTATGCATTGAAAATATGTTACGGAAATACTTCAGTCTAATTTCATTATAAAAATCTAACTCTATTGCCTTTGTGCTTCAATATTTAGCTTGGACATCATGTACCACAGAGAATATGAAATTCACAAACGTAAATATTTAAATTTCGGTAGAATTAGATTGTAATTTCAGGTAAGCCTCACTTCAAGTTCTGTTAGTTACGCCATGTAAAGATAAAGGTTCTCAAGGCATTGTGTTTCACTGGAGCAGTTGTGTTAGAACCCCCCCCCCCCCCCCCCTCCCCTCAAGTTTCATACACTGGGCAGCAGTAGGCCTAGATGAGCCAGGCGCCCTCAAAAGAGAAAAAAGAAAAGCCAAAAGAAAAAGAAAAAGCCCTCAGGGGTAATATAGTTAAGTTACCTCAGCTATGGAATGGCATTGGAACTTGAGTCTTCCGTACCTACTTGGCTTCTTTCAGATGTCATGCCTTCTTCAATATTTCTTTATTGTCTTATCTACTTCTTTGCTGTTTCTGTGTTAAGGGGATCTTGTGCGTGAACATGCTTCGTGCATAGATACCTCGTTTTCTTCATACCATGCTAATAGTCTCTTCTATTTCCTGTCTAGAGATCGATTTTAATGTGGATAAGGTACTCAAAAACTAATCGAAAATAATAAGAATAATGCATTTCAGGCCCTTTTTGATGCGAATCTCACAGTAAAACGAAATTAATTTCAAAATGTATGCGTGCAATTGCCTTTTTTAGAGTGCCAATCTCTAAGATATTCGGGTATAATTTTTATTTATCAATTTATAATTAGAATCTGTAAAATGAACTTCGATGCCGAACTTCGGGTTAAATCGTAGTAGCTTGTTAAATATCGTATTTCATCCTCAGAACCAAAAACTTCGTATTTATGCGTTAAATTTCAGGTGAAATTTGAACAAATCCTTTGCCTTTGTAAAAATGCCCGGTGATTTAAAAAGAATGACCCTATTTCATGATAAAATATTTTATGAAGGAAAATAGGAAAAAATAAAAATGTTATTCTTTATTCCCAAAAATTAAATAAAGAGTCAAGTTTTATTTCACGTGTTACACGTGATCAATATGGCCATCCTTGGAGCAAGAACAACACCAACACGATTTGAAAATTCTTCCCAAACACGTTGAAGCACATCAGGATCAATTGAATTGATCGCTGTTGTTATTCGATCTTTCAAGTTTTCCTTCTCAGTTGGTAATGGCGGAACAAAGACTTCTTCCTTTAAAAAAACTGAGAAAAATCACAGAGTGTGATGTCTGGAGATCTAGAAGGCCAAGCACGAAGAGCCATGTCTGGGGCCCCATCCGGCCAATCCATCGCTTAGGTAGTTTTTCATTTAAAAAAGCTCTAACTGATAAGCTCCAGTAGGAAGGCACCCCATCTGGTTAAAAAATGAATCCATTTGAATCGGCTTCTATTAATGAGAAGAGCCGGTATCGTTACATATCTTTCTAGCCTTGCCCTGTAACAGGGTTTCCCGCGAATAAGAATGGGACATGAACCTTTTTGCAAGAAAAACTGGGAAATCTGAAAATTTCGAACACCCACTCCCTTTTTGAGATTCATACATACGCACACGAAATATCTGATCATGAAATAAGGTCATCCTTTTTTAATCACCTTGTATATCAATACTCATAACATAAATGTTGTTTCTCCCAATTAAATGAAAAACACCACATGTTGAACGACAATTAAATAAACAAATAGCATACATGCATAATTTGTCATGTATGGTGGAAAAATCAAGCAATTTCAGCCTAGAACTCATATTTCAGAGAATGCTCTATAATAACGCGTATGTTAGCGATCGCGTGGCTTCCAGCGACCTCACAACACTGACAAAAATCGTGGGACCAGCGGGCGTTCGGGCGGGCGACTCAAACCAAGATATTGCGTTAGACAAATTTATTTACACTGAGAATACAACGAATATAGAATAATAATTTAACTTTAAAACCAGTCGCCTCATTTCAAATACCGTCGTCATTTTTTCATGTTGTCATATATTTGCAGTTTTGAGGCAATTTAATTCTCAGAAAAAAAATTTAAAAATCGATAATAAGGCCGATAGTCTTGATATTTTCAATCAGAGTTTGATTGTTTTTTTTTTGCTTCTATTGAAAAAATGCAGCAACAACTGTTCTTCTTCATTGTCTTCCGCGATGCATCTTTTCTCTCGTAAAATAAAATTCAGATTCAAAATGAGTGTTGACGTTATCAAATGTTACAGTTTGTTACTGTTTATGTGGAAGCATAGTGTATTATGTGCAGTTTTCCCGAAATGTGTCTTCGAGTTCAGTTCTAAAGAAGTGCTTAAGCATTTCGTGGAGTCATTTTACGTAATTCAGAATTCGTTGAAGCGCTTGTAGTCTCTAACATACCAGTGGCTTAAATTAAGAAATATTGAACTATGAGATTTACTTACCGAGTTTGTCATTTTCAGGTGCTTCATAAATCACCATGGCTGCTCGAAATCGAACGGACGATCCGGTGGCGATCGGCATAGACTTCGGCAGCAGCAAGTGTTGCGTGGCTGCGGTGCAGGACGGTCGGGCGCACGTCCTCGAGAACGAGTTCGGCCAAAGGACGACCCCTTCGTGGGTTGCCTTCAACTCTCAGCAGCGACTGTTGGGCGGCGCTGCTCTGGATCAAGCCGTCGTGAACTGCGCCAACACCATCAGCGCCGTCAAGAGGACCTTGGGCAGGACCTACGATGATGTGAAACACCTTTCTTCCTCCTGCGGGATTAAAAGGTGTTGCAGCAAGTGTGATAAATTCAAGTATTGCGTTAGTTACCAAAAAAACGAAAAATTTCTCAGCCCTGAGCAAATCGCAGCAATGATGCTAACAAAAATGAAAGAGATAGCTGAGACCTCACTTGGTCATGCTGTAGAGAAAGCTGTAATTTCTGTGCCCGCGTGTTACGGTAGCACTCAAAGAACAGCTGTAATGAATGCCGCTAAAGTTGCTGGTCTTCAAGTGTTGCAGCTAATCAATGAAACCACAGCAGCGGGCCTCGCGTTTGAAGACAACCGAAGTGTCATGACTCCCGTGACGATCGCAGTGGTGGACTTCGGTGCCGGAAAATTGGACATCTCCGTAATGGAAGTTGAAGAAAAATCCATCAAGGTCATAGGTGCTTCTGGAAGCCCTTTTCTTGGAGGATGTACCGTTGACGAGGTTCTGGTTGGTCACTGCATCAAATTCATTCAACAGAAGTTTGGGAATAAGGTGAAGATCAATGACAAAGTTGGTGTGAAACTTCGTTTGGAATGTGAAAAAGCAAAGAAAACTTTGTCATTGCTGCCAGAAGCTCAGGTCTGCATTGAATCAATCGTTGAGAACTCCGATATTTCAATACCAGTGAGCAGACAAGACATGTGTGAGCTATTCGATGGAGAAATTTGCAAAACAATCACCTCTAATTTTCGACACATTTTTAAAAAGAATTCAATGGAAAAACACAACATAGACAGAGTTGTGCTTGTTGGCGGGTCGACGCGGATTCCTGCGGTTAGGTCAATCCTCGAGGAATATTTTGGGTCCCACAAGTTGGACCAGACAGTGAACCAAGACGAGGCTGTGGCGCAAGGCGCCGCCCTGCGAGCTGCTGCTCTCTCCGGAGCTGCGGCAGGCATCGAGGTGGCCGATGTGTCCTCATTTGATATTAGTTATTCCAAACATAACGTACGAAATGCAGATACCTTGATCAACAAATTCGCACGTCTCCCATGGATCGGAAGCTTTCAGGTCAATTATAAACGTGGAACTAAACTTCTTTTCTTCGAGCAGACATACTCTTTTAATGGGTCTTATTGTGACGTTATTATTGGTTTGTTGGAGTTGAACAGACCACTCTCCAGCAAGAATTCCCGTGTTACTGGTTACTTGGACTTGCATTTGGATGAGAGTGGGATTTTCGACATTTATGTTCATTTACAAGACGATCAGTCTACATTCATATTTGAACACAATTTTCAGTCTTGCCATGTTAAGCGTTGGATGGAAGAAGAAAAGCAATTCCGAAGTGATACGATCGACGAGTTGAAGCGTGTTGATGCTGAAGTTGAGCTGGAGTCACTCTGTTCCGACGTGCAGAATGCACTGGGCAAATTAGAATCAATAGAAGATATTTCTCAACGTGAACTTGAGTCCTATAGACAGGCTCTGTCAAAAGCTATGAACTGGATGATTAACGATGTTGCATCTGCTCAGTTGTCGGAAATATCTCGTAAAATATCTAAACTACTCAACGTGAAAACAGAAGTAGATCGAAAGCTGGACGCTGCGCAAAAGAGAACTGCTGCAAAAGAAGCTGCTAAAAAAGAACAAATTTTAGCTTTTAAATTGCTTCTTACTGAAGTAATATGCGCGCTGCAAGACTCGGATTTAATGAGGGATTTTTTTCCTCAAATACTCCAGCAATGTAAGGATAAAATGTCATCACTGATGACTTCTAAAGAAGACATTGAGTCAGCTTCGTTGACTGAGGTATCCCAGAAATTAGAAGAGCTTACGCAAGTGAAAAAAGAGGTTGGTCAATTGAAGGCAGATGCTGCACGCGAAAAAACACGAATAGAGGCTGAACACGAAGCTGCCAGGAAACGCGAAGAGACGGAATTGCTGAAGACCCGAATTTCTGAGTGTGAATCTCCTTTTTTTTAGAAGTAAAGCGTGCGTTGCATGACACGATTTTTGTAACGTACTTGGATCGACAAATTTTCAAAGCCTGTGAATTGAAATTAAATTCTTTGTTGGCTTGGAAAAAAGACTGTGATACAGCTTCAATAACTGAGATGTCCCAGAAATTAGAAGAGCTCACGCAATTGAAAATCAAAGTTGATCAGATGAAAACAGATGCGATCAAGGAAGCACGAGGGAAGGAAGATGCGGAGAAACAGAGAGAGGTGGAATTGCACAAGGAGAGGATTTGTAACTTCAAATCTCTTCTTTGTGAAGTTAAAGAAACGTTAGATGACTTGCACCCTGTAAGCTCTTCGTGTTCCTCAAAATTCTTGTTATGTGAGGCAAGTTTTCATCGTTTGAAGGACTGGAAGGAAATTATTGAAGCAGCTTCAGTAACTCTGGTGTCCAAGAAATTAAAAGAGCTAACACAATTGAAACACGAAGTTGATGAACTGAAATCAGATATGGAACGCCATGAAGGCCAAGAAATCAAAGAGGTTGCTGATGCAACTCTTGCGCGTGATTCTCCCGAGCTGCAGACGGGCTTGCGTAACTCATCCAACATTTCCCCCGCAAATGGGAGGAAAATTAGGAATGTTGCTTTGAACTCGATTCTTGACAAAAATGAACGAATCAAAAGCGAGCGTTCTCCGATCTCGTGTAACAGTTTCAGTGGTTCAGTTGAGTCTCCCTTGCTCTCAAGCGCTTCAAACACGATCATGCAAAGAAGGGCAGATCACAGTCAGTGACTTGACCGGCAGTGGAAGACAAGGAGCATTGTTCGAGAAATGGACCTCGCTCACCTTCAGTGGATGAACGCGTGTCTCGTTTAGAGAATGGTCAATCGTTCAAAAAATTTCAACCATCGGAAAATCTAAAAAATTAACAGCCATCTCTGTCTCGAGCTTGTCAAAACTCAGTAGATGATCTCACAAAGCACCGTTCTATTTCCCTTACCTGTAAGGGATCAGTAGATCAGAACGGAGACCCTCGTTCTTCTTCTCGATCACGTCAACCATCTGCAAATGGAGACATGGATCGTCGATCACGAACATCTTTTAATTCCGCAGAAAAAATGGAGAGCGAAGACGTTCTTCTCGAGAGCGCTCATCTTCTCGATCACGTCAACCATAAGAAAATAAAGAGCACAGTTTTCAACCTTCTAATTCAAAAGAAAAGGATACAGAACATAAAGTATCCAATCGAGAACGTTCATCTTCACGGCCTCATCAACCATCTGAATATGAGCATGTGGAGCACCGATCTCGAACTCCTCATTCAGAAAAGAAGGAAGGAGAGCATAAAGTTTCCAATCGAGAATGTTCATCATCGCGATCTCGTCATGGGTCTGCCATCTCCAAAGAGCGTCGACTTGCCGGACTCGGTTCTTCTTTGGAAGGTGATCACCATCATCAACCTAAGGCTTCGTGTGAGGGAACGGCGAACGGAGGATTTCATCTTCATCAACGTGGGTCCTCAGACAGATATACCGAACAGCCAACTTCAGCTCGCAGTACTGAAAGCTCTCTGGATCAAATGAGGAAATCGGCTGTAGAAAACCGTGTTACGTTACCTACCAAGCATTCACCCAGGCTTTGCCTTGCTCCATCAAAAGAAAATGGTTCAACAGTTACTTGTGAGTCTAAGGAAACACAAACTGTCTCAACGACTGCGTCAGTGAGGACACAGACTGTTACGGTTCTCTTACAAAACAGTTGTGAGTATGGAAAGGACACGAGTTCGAATGATGAATTGAAAGTACGACGATCAGAAGAAGAGGAAGAAAAAATTAGAAAACTTGAAAATTTGGGTATTTTGTGGCCATGGTTACAGATCATAGAAAATGCTATGAGTAACATGGTTAACTGCGAACCTTGTATGTCAATTCGCTTTCCATGTTCTCGTCATCGTTCTGATGGACTCCAGGAACTAGGTAGAATCCTCAATACCGTACCAGAGATCCTGAGCCAGAAGTTACTCGCGAAGACAGGAGAAGTTAATTTGAACGTACAAACTACAACTACACTCGAGCCTGCTGAAAATAGTGCAAGTCAGAGGTGCACTACAGCGAATTACTCTAAGAAAGATAATGGATTATCGAATGGAAATGTATATTCAGTTCAAGGATCAACTGCTGTGCCACACCAAAGCAGCACGGTGGTATCTGACACTCACTCTTCAGTTGGTGGGTCATTATCACCGCCTGTGAGTCAAGCTAGAGTAGGCATGCCTTACACTTCAGTGTACCAGCCGTTAGGTCGTAGTTCAGTGATGGCAGATAACCATGGCGCAGGTTCTTATAATCAGAGCCACTATTCTGGAAAATCAAGTTTCCTTAGTGTGCAAGAAAGAACTGCACAGTTTGAGAAGTTAGCGAAAAATGAATGAATATTTTCTTGTCAGTCTTGGTTCTTTGATTAACGTCGAATTTCACGAAAAATAAGAGTAATAAATTTACCTACAGTACGGCATTGGTTCATGCTGCTTACAAATTGCCTTTTCTTAATAAAAATTAATTTCAGTTTAAATGTTGCTGTAGGTACGGATTAACTGCGCCATGAAGTTAATCCGTTAATCCGCCGTGATTCTCGCATCTGATTAGTTTCGAACTAATTCCTTTTCCTGTCGTGCAGAAGGGGTCATCATAAATATTATTTGTCTTTCTTTACAAACGTGTTAAGTTAGAGATATCAAGATTAACTCGCCGTGTATTGATTCTCAATGACATGACCAAGTCTAACACTGTTTCACAAACATCCTAATGTGAATAAAGATTTTGCTACGTTTGATTTACGATAATTAGTGTGCACAAAAGAAAGAAAGTAAAGAAACAATTTGTTTCCTGTGAAGTTGATGCTTGAAATTTATGAAATTGGTTTTTATAATGTCTCAACTTTAAAATCCTTAGTGGTAAATCCCCCAGGAGAATGACAGAACATGGTAAGTCATTCTTCATAAACCTTGTGTAGATGAGGTTTCTTTGAATGGGATAACTGCCTTACTTCTCAGCATTAAATGGTGTTCTGACTGCGTACTGCCTTGGCTGTTTAAACAGTAGTATATGACAAATTAGCCACAAAACAGTGCCTTTGTAACGAAACGAATTTCTAATTTTAAGCTGTATTTTGACCTTGCAGCTATGTGATGATATGCGCTCGTTACCGTGGGACCAGTTTTATACCAATTCATTGGAAATAATTATGACATAATGCATTTTGTGTGGTGTGTTTCCAAATGGACTTATGATTAATGTTTTGTGACTGGAATATATCGAATGTTGGTGTGAGATCATACTTAGTTTTTAGTGTAGGGCATTAAATGCCGGTAAGTGACTTGGAATATGTTATGTAAGCTTGTATTCTACATTTATAACTTAGTGTATATTGATATATTTTAATTATTTGCTAAATATTGGGAAATGTGACTAAATATAATTATGTGGTCTCATATTTACTTATAAATACTTAGTATACTATATCTTTCCCACTAGTTCATTATATGTTACGTGAGCTATATTTACCCGCAGGAGTCTTGATCGTAGAATTCTATGCCTATTTATTTAAATTTTGTCCATTTTCCGTGATTCTCTATCTATTTTTAGCGATTCTGTTCCGAAATGGTGCAACTTTATTCCTATTTGTAGGATTCATTTTTATTTTTACGATTCAATTCTTGTTTTTATGACTAATTTCGTCTACTCAGTTTATATTTTAGGGGTAGCGGTGCAGTGTTGTGCCACTGCCTCACTTTTTTTCAATGAATCTTCATTTCTGTAAATTTATACAAGATTCGTTTTCAAGACGTTCAATCCTATTTATGGCATTCCTGTACCTTCTTTCTTTAGTTATTTCTAGTTTCTACAACTTTTCTCTTTTTTGTAGCCTAATTCGTTCATTCAGCGTAAATTGGTTAAATTGTGTAATCTTGAATATCATGTGGCACAACACGCACAATTTAGCTCGTGTTGAGCACAAAGGATAAAGATAGCTATTCAACAACACAACATTGCGCTATGTTTTCACATGTGTTTGCAGGTGTCTCTTGCCTTCATTGAAATGTGCCTTCTAAGTTAACTCAATGTGATTGTGTTTTCTTGTGGGAGTTCGCACTGTGTTGGTTTTGAATAAACACATTATTGCTCTAAGTGTTTTATTTTCTTCCTTCTCCTAGTGCGGCGGCTTACACTTGTATTCGTTCCAAAAAAAATTATTCCTTCCTTGTTGTAACTGCTGACAGACTTTCCTCCAACGGTCAGTTAATTAACGCCTCACACGGGCCAAGTCGGAGTCTCACTACACTGTTTTCCGTATCACCCATACGCAGAGGGGACGTTTCTTTCTAAAGGTTTTAAGAACATTTGAATTTCAAATAACGCCAGGACTTCCTCAATTAACGCGCAAGCTACCGGGGACTGACTACGCCATTAAAGCGCATAAACGATTTGATTTTGCTATTTCATTAAAGATTTAACGCTTATCGTCTTTAGAACCTTCTGAATGCGAGATTCGTATCAAGGTTTGCTCTGTACAGAAATCAAGCGGATTATTAGACTAAAGAAGGCGCACGGCTGAGATTTCTTGCTCTAAACATGTATGTTCGTAACGGAGCCACGTCCTGAAGAAAGGCTAAGGCACAAATTTTAATTCGTTGCTGCAGAGCGCATGCAACACGCATGTATAGCTACCGAATATGAAAATAAGCAATTCTGCATACTCGCGTAAACTAAATTATTGCCGATATTACCACTATTTTGGGAGACTCGAGGTTGTAAAGTTGCAACATCTGATAAGAACGTAGTTGAAAGAATCTGCACGTGCCATTGCAACATCTGGCAACTTATCGTTGGATTGTTGAACGCGCCATCGTTGAATAGGGCCAGTAGTACCGCAGGGGTGTTCTATTCAGGTTTTAGTGCTGGTTTTGTGTCGTTTGTTATTCAAACATCCGTGGAATATATTCAACCATAAACTCATCAACTGCGTATGCTTTTTAAACATGATTCATATGATATTGCAGGATTCATGTGTGATGCTCGAGTCGACAGCGACAAGCATGTGTTTGATTTAATATATATATATATATATATATATATATATATATATATATATATATATATATATATATATATATATTTTCAATCCGAACGATGTGCGTTCGTCGATCCGACTCGTTCCGTGCAAGTACAAACTACTGAACAAAACTGACCAATACTGGCACTGGTTGAGTGAAAAGTGAAAACAAGTAAAAATCGGGTGACATTGACAGTGTTCAGAAGCTGTCCGCATTGCAACATGACGCCCGTTTCTCGAAGCCAACTAGTTACCCATTTGAAGAAAAACTAATGTTATTTAAAACTTTTAGGTTCATTGCTGACATTTGGTCTTTTTTGAGGAAAGTTTTATTAGTTCCTTGAAGAGCTGCGTTTGTGTACCAGAATTTGGCAATAGCATGATTTGACCTCAGTAACGTCACTATTACGATTTTTTTGTAAATCCTTCACTTTAGATTGATTCTCCAAATAGTTGGGTTATTTGTTTCCACTTTATAATTTAAATTTTCAGCTTTGTAAATGTAATTAACGCAGAGCAGGTCATTTATCTTCATACCCCTAACCAACTGTATGACCATTCATGGGATGTGTTAATTTGGTGAATTAAGTTACAATGGGCCGTCAGATTATAAGCCAGAGCCAGTAAAAGATCGGAAGCGTACATGTAAAATGAATACATGCACAAAGAAGAGAAAAAGAGAAAAACAGTTTTTTCCAATATAGATGACACCATAAGCTCATCATTTGTTTTTACAGAGCTAACCGTCATCCCAGATGAAATTGAAAACATGTGCAATTATCCATATACATTAATTAATAATAATTCCTTTGTTACATGAAATCTATCAAAATAACTCAGGATGTGGAGCTTAGAACGCAACTTTTTCCTAATCTGGGTTTTTCTACAGACAATCTTGGCTTTTCTTACAGCGCGTAGGAACCTCGGGATTCTGGGACCTGGCCATCTGGGTGACGTTTGGGCCGGCAGTGACGGCCATGGTGACGGCAGACGGCTACGGCTCGGTGCTAGGAGAGTGCAAAGTGAACGTCTGGTGTTGAGCTCCAAGGTTTACTGGGACTGCAGTGCAAAACAAATATATTGGTGAGTCTTGGCATAACACAAATTCACGTGAGACAAATAGTTTGTAATTGTTCTATTTTTGTGTCATATAATGCGAATACATGCTTCTACGTCTGTCGATGTTTCGACGACTTTATGCCGACAGAACGGTTGATGTTAGGAAGGCATGTGACCGGCCGCCATGATTGTCTGAGGCGGTCAACACAAAGCGAACTATCACGATTGTGTGGCGATAGTTAACATCCTCAAACGCATTAAAATATTAGATTTCACTAATTTATTAAGTACGTGTGCTTATAAAATCTTCTGTGTGCTTTTCGGTGTTGTGTGTATCGAGATACACGTATACCTCAGTGTTGCTGTTTGCATTATATATTCTGTCTCTTGGTTATTCAGTGGTGAATTTATCATTTTACGTGAAATTTGATTGCTGAGATGATCTGTTATTTTAGTTCACAGTAAGTTATAAGTTAGTTGAAACGATCACTCAGCGTTATCACTGAACGAGTGACGTCATCACTCACCCTGATCACAAATGAGTTTTATGCCATGAATCTTGAAGAAATGTGAATTAAGCAATGCGAATTAATTGACTTGTATGTAATTCACATTGTATGTGTCAACTGAAAGGAAATATGAATTTAGGCGAAGATAAGCTTGGTTGTAACCAACTTTCCTGCGGTGTACAAAAATCTAACGCAACACACAGTTTGATTACCTCACTACGTACTTTATTTTGTTATGAGATACAATAATTAGTATTTTTAGCGGTGAATGATAATCTATTACTCTCAGAACGTTTTCGGTATTATTTATAATTGTTTCAGTGTACAGTTTACCGCAGTAATCGTACTTTCATTATTAAAATGTACGCCACATTGTTACGGGATTCACGAACCTATCTCAGTAGGTGACAAAAAATAAATAATTCAAGCGGTTAACTTCTAAATCAAGCATTGCAAATATTTTATGAACGGAATATATACATGCGGGTGCTCTGCATAACTCAAACAATTTTCAAATTACTCAAAAGTCTAATTAAATTCAAAAATTTAGCTCTATTGCCTTTGCGCTTCAATAATTAGCTTAATCATGTACCACAAAATATACGGAACTCACAAACGTTAAAATTTAAATTTCGATAGAATAAGGTGGTAATTTCCAATAAGTTTCATTTCGACTACTGGTAGTTACGCCAGGTATACAAGTAGATAAAGGTTCTCAATGCATTGCTTCATGAGAGCCATTGTGTTACAACCCTTCACCCCCACCCCAACGCCCCCAAGTTTCGTACAATAGGCAGCACTAGGCCTAGACGGGCCAGGCGCCCTCAGGGGGAATACAGTTAAGTCACCTCAGCTATAGATAGGCACAAGTCCACCTCCCTTTATTTGAAATAAAAAAGAGGGCGAAATAAGAGAAAGGCCTTAAGAAATTAAAAAATACAATCTCGAGAGTTGATGAGGCCGCGTGAACACGGCGCGTCAAAATATATAGAGCTGGAGCTTGTATCACAGATACGCTCATCACACACTTCAGGCTGGCTTCGGACAGACAGACAGACGAACGCGGCTCTTATTATAGTATATAGGTTGAGACTTGAGTCTTCCGTACCTACTTGGCTTCTTTCAGTAATCATGCCTTCTTCAATATTTCTTTATTGTCTTATCTACTTCTTTGCCGTTTCTGTGTTAAGGGGATCTTGTGCGTGAACATGCCACGTGCATAGATACCTCGTTTTCTTTATGCAATGCTAATAGTCTCTTCTATTTCCTGTCTAGAGATCGCTTTCATTGTGGATAAGGGACTCAAAAACTACTAGAAAATTGAAAGAATGATACATTGTATGCCTTTTTTTAATGTGAATCTCACAGTATAACAAAATTGATTTTTAAAGTATGCTTGAAATTACCTTTTTTTTAGAGAGCCAATCTCTAAGTTATTCGTGTATAATTAATAATTATTAATTTATAGCGAAATAATCTGTAAAATGAACTTCGATGCCAAACTTCGTATTAAATCGTAGTAGCTTGTTAGATATCGTATTTCATCCTCAGGACCAAAAATCTCGCATTTATGCGTTCAATTTTAGGTGAAATTTAAACAAATTTTCTGGTTTTGTAAAAATGCAGGGTAATTAAAAAATAATGACCCTATTTCTTATTAAAATCGGAAATAAATAGGAGCGAAAAATAAAATAGGAAGGAAAAATAGCAAAAAGTAAAAATGTTTTACTTATTTCCCCCCAAAAATGAAATAAATAGTAAAGTTGTATTTCACATGTTACAAGTGCTCGATCACAATGAAAAAAAAATCAATTTTAAAGCAAATCATCTTAGATTAAAATACCGTAGCCATTTTTTTCTTGGTATCAAATTTTTTAACCTTGACATGGTTCAATTTTTAATGGAATGTTTCAAAATTAAATGTAAGACCATAGAGTCTTGTTTTTTCAACTTAAATTCCGAACGCATTTTGCTCTTATCGAATAATAAACTTTAATTATTACGGCATACTTAATTATTTTCTACTATGCAACTTTTTTTCGTAGTTTTCTTAGAATTCAGTTTCAGGGGAGTAATTTTCCATCAAGTTCCGAACGAAGTTTCCGTTGTTATATGTGGCAGTTATTTTTTTTTTTTTGGAGTTCAGTTCTAAAGTTGTATTTATTCAAGTTACCTTTGCACCCTAAGTATTTCATAGAGTGATTCCATTATACTTAGAGGTCATTTGAGTGTGTGTTGTCTTTAACATACCAGTGATTTAAAATAAGATATATTGAACTATGAGGTTTATTAAACGATTTTGCCTTTTCAGGTGCTTCAAAACATCATGGCTACTCGAAATCGAACGGACGGTCCGGTGGCGATTGGCATTGACCTTGGCACCCATAAGTGCTGTGTGGCTGCGGTGCGGGACGGTCGGGCGCACGTCCTCGAGAACGAGTTCGGCCAAAGGACGACCCCTTCGTGGGTTGCCTTCAACTCTCAGCAGCGACTGGTGGGCGGCGCTGCTCTGGATCAGGCCGTCGTGAACTGCGCCAACACCGTTAGCGCCGTCAAGAGGACCTTGGGCAGGACCTACGATCAAGCGAAACTTGTTCCTTCATCATGCAGCATTGAGAGAGGCAAATTTGCCGGCAGTTTTCAGTATAACGTCAAATATAGGAAACACTTACGAAGCTTCCATCCTGAACAGATCACGGCTATGATTTTGACGAACGTTAAAAAAATTGCTGAGGCTTCGCTTGGTTGCGAAGTAGACAGGGCCGTTATTTCTGTGCCTGCATCCTACAGTACTGTTCAGCGTGAGGCTGTGAAAACTGCCGCTAAAATCGCCGGGATTGAAGTACTTCAGCTGATCAACGAGACCACAGCGGCGGGCATCGCGTTTGAAGACAACCGAACTGCCAAAAGTCCCGCGACGATCGCCGTTGTGGACTTCGGAGCTGGAAAATTGGACGTGTCCATCATGAAAGTCAATGAGAAATCCATCAGCGTTGTGGCAGCTGCTGGAAGCCCCTACCTTGGAGGATATGACCTTGACGACATTTTGGTCGATTATTGCGTCAAATGCATACGTGAGAATTTCTCCTACGTGAAGATCGATGATGAAGTGCGTGTCAAGCTTCGTCTGGCGTGCGAGGAAGCAAAGATAACCTTGTCGTTGCTTCCTGAAACGCACATTAGCATTGACTCTATCGTGGGTGAGAGAGAGGCTGACATTTTTCTGAGCAGATACGATTTTCGTAGGCTGATCCAGGACAAGATACGGAAGACGGTCATCAAAAATTTTGAACTTCTCTTCAGAGAGAAATCAATGAATAGACTCAACATCGAGAAAGTTGTGCTTGTTGGCGGGTCGACACGCATTCCTGTGGTCAAGTCGATCCTGGAGGAATATTTTGGGTCCCACAAGTTGGACCAGACGGTGAACCAAGACGAGGCTGTGGCTCAAGGCGCCGCCCTGCGAGCTGCTGCTCTCTCCGGAGCTGCTGCATACATCCAGGTGGCCGATGTATCGTCATTCAGTATTGGCTATTATGGAAGGAATACAGATGGAACTCGCATTCTTATCGATAGGTTCACTTCTTTTGCCTACAAACGTCGCTGTCGAATTAAAGGGAAGGATACTGGATTGCGGTTCTTCGAACGGACATACTCAGCTGAAGGGCGTGCATGCGACACACCTTTGGATTTAACACTCTTCGACCACAATGCCACGTTCAGCTATGTCAATGTTGATTTGACCCTGCGAGTGAATGAGAGTGGAATGTGTTCCTTTTCATTTTTCTGTGACGACAGTCAGTCGGAAATTTTTGTAGGTCCTGGCGAACGTCCCGGTTCTGATGTTCGCCGTTGGATGAAGGAAGAGAAGCAACTGCAGCAAGAGGCAGAAGTTGAAATGAGGCGCACAGATGCTAAATTTGAACTGGAATCGCTTTATTCTGAAGTCGAGAGCGCAGTATGCGACCTGAAGCTATTGAACTGCTATTCTTCGTGTGACTTCTCCAGATGCGAGGAGATACTCCATGAATTTCAGCAATGGATGACCAAATACAGCGCTTTTGCTAACTTGGCTGACTTGTCCGAAAAAATAACCGACTTGAGGTCCTCCAAGAAACAAGTCCTGCAAGCGTTGGATGCTGAGCAGAAGATTGCGCTTGAGAAAGCAAAGAGTGACCAAAAACACACCGAAATGAAAATGATCGCGGATAAAATATCTGCCTTCGAATATCATCTTTCCGAAGTGGTCCGTGATTTAGAGGACTCGGATCTTGTGAAGCATTTCCGTCGTGAACAGCTCGAGCGATGTAAAGCGAAGTTGTGTTCTTTGGTTGCTTGGGGGAAAAATATCGAGTCAGCTTCACTGACCGAAGTTTCTCAAAAATTAGAGGAACTGAACCAAGTGGTACATGAAGTTGACCAAATGAAAGAAAAAGCTGCTGTACGCAAAGTTTTGGAAAGCCAAGAAGAGTTTGCTTTCCAAATGTTTGATTTTGAGGCTGATCTTTCTGAAGTGATCGATTTATTAGATGACTCGAACTTCGCGAACTGTGCGCATTTCCAGGAACTCGATTCATGCAAGGCTGAGCTACGGTCTCTTGTGGAGTGGAAGGAAAATGTTAAAATTGAGCCATCATCGCAGGTATTACTGAAACTAGACGACGAGTTACATCAAATGAAAAACAAGGTTGGTCGGTTGAAGGCAGATGTTGCCCGCCTGAAAGCCATGCGTGAGGAAGAAGACGATGTTGGGACAACGCTTGAGAGTTCTCACGAGCAACCAACCAACACGGTTCATTTCTCTAAGAGCGAGTGTCCCAAAACTGAGGAGCAAAGTCCAAGAGACGTTGATCAGAATTCAAACTATGGAATGGATGACCTGAGTGAAAATGAGAGTAAATCTCCTGCGAGTTCTTACCATAACTCAAGTGGTCCAGTTGAATCTTCGAATGAATCAAGTAGAGAACGAACAGATGAAGTCCGATCAACATCTATGTCTCCACCGGCTGCGGAGGAAATAGAAGATCGTTCAAATTCTACTCAACTCAACCTGTCGTCAGTGGACAAAGTAAGCGAATGCGCGTCTTCACAACTTCAGGAGATTCATTCCCCGCATCAACTTGCGTCCGGGGAAGACATCAAACCTGAACCTCGCTCTGTTTCTCGAGACGATGTAATTGGTCTTCATTCAGCTCCTCGTTCTCCCGAGAAGTTTGAAGAGGACATACCTTCATCTTCTCCATATTGTCTACTATCTGAAAACAAACACGAAGAGCATCGTTCTCAAGTCCATCTAGATTATGAATCGAAGAGTGGCGAGCGAGAAGTTCAATGTCAAGAGGGCTCTTCTCTTCCCTGTTCCCGCCACCGACCTGAAAACTCAGGGCAACATGAACCCGTCGCACCTAGTTCAAGTTTTGAAGAGCAAAATGAGTCCAATGACGAGGAGATAGAAAGATTTCACTCTCAAAAACCAACAGTCACGGATGAGTGCACCAATCAAGAGCAATCTGTGGCTTACAGTGTTGGAGGCTCAGTTGATAACGTTGTAAATTCGGCCTCAGTTAATAATACTACCTTTCACGCCGTGCATCCCCCCACGGCTGGTCTGCCTCCATCTGAAGATAGCGTGTCAGACGGGAAGCCTGAGGAAACTCAGACCCACTGGACGACCGAGTCAGCGAGTTCACAAACCGATGTCACTTCCCCCGAAGACGGTCGTGGTGTTGTAAGTGACGCTATCTTGGGCTCTGAAGTGGAACACCAATCCGAGAAGGAAGCAGAGCTCGTGAGAAAGTTCAAAGACATGGGCATTTATCTGCCTTGGTTAGAGATAATAGAAAACGCTATGAGCAATATCGTGAGTTGTGAATATTGTTCAGGGAGGAAGGTCGTGTGTTGTAATCACCGCACCCAAGCGTTCCAAGAAGTAAGTGAAGTGCTGAATTCTGTAATCGAGATATCGACCAAAAGCTCGAAATGAGAGTGTGAAGCTCAGTTTTGAAAAGTAGACGTATGATTCTAAAAGCCATATCTTATTTAACTCATTTTGTTCGATTTTTTATAAATTTCCCTCTTATTTCATTTAATTTTCTTGAAGCCTTCACAATAGAATCTCACTTTAGCGGTTATTAAATATCTGGCGCTTACAGTTTTTGCTTCTGAACAATACAACTTTAATTTAATTTTGAACTAGTTATTGCACTTATAAAGGCTTACTAATACTCAGCTTGATTTGTTTTACAAAACATTCAGAGACCAACTATGATTGTATTATTATGATGGAGCCCCTTTCAGGGAGATGCAACTATTGGATCTATACGCGCTCCCAGGGAGATGATGTGAGGTCCCGAGCTAAAGGTTAGGTAAGCCTATTTGTGGAAATCGAATTTTTTTTGTTTTGTTACTTTCTTCTTGAAATTTTTTGCTTTATGAACTTTTTTCTTAGATTATTGTTTCTATGCACCTTGTGCAAATATTCCGCGTTCCGTTCACTCCATACTGAATGGTGCCTTCATCCTTCCTCTCTTTGAATATCTTTGTTGTGGTAAAGGGAGACTAAAACTTTTTTATAATTAATATAATCAATCACTGTGATGGAGCAAGGGTAACTGAGGGTCGTACCAGTCGCTCATCTGCAACTTTAATTCAAAAGTTTACCTCACGTACGGCAGTCTTCCAATGTTATGGAAATCAGTAGCAAAGGAATATCTTATATGGAACTTTTTGTTTTAGAAGATATACTACTTATAATTTCGGGTAAATAGTATTTAAGTTATAATAATAAATAAATAATAGTAAGGGAAGTAGATCATTGATTGTAGGGGTTCATATCTCATTGCCTAGTGATTTTAAGTAATGAAAGAAGAACGATCAATGACTGAACAGCTGGCGTCTGATTTTCTAGTAATTTTACGAAGTGATAAATGGCGTGTTGGTTTCACACTGATGTATCTTGATGTATATTTCCGATCAGTTGAAGAGTGGACATCAGACACTGAGTAATACTTGCACGAAGCTCAATTTTCAGCCAGAAACTGATGTAAATTCATTCTATTTAACTTTTCTAAAACCCGATATCTTATTAATTTTCACTTCTGTTAACGCTTAGAACCTCAGCGCAAGGGGCTTTTCGTCATAGTTCAGAAAACTCAAACGTAGCATTCGAAACAAACTTTAGTTTTCATTTAGTATCTAGGCATTGATGGTGCTGGTACAAAAGATTTTATATTTCTATCTGATAATTAAAAATGCTTTATTACGTCATTCGATTGAAATGCCGTCAGGTTTGTGATGCACTGTTCTCTCATTGCCCCTTGGTATGATATTGTTACACGTTGACTACGTAACGTGAGATGTGTTCACCATTAGTTAAATGTCTCATTTTCGTGCCGGTGTAAATTAAAAACTCGTCAATTAGTCCGTTACCTATTATGCTGAATTTAAATTTCAGAAAACCGAGTGAAATATTATCGTACTATTACATTTTTCACCATGTCTAGCAAAGATAGAACTGTATTTGAGCTCTAAAGTCTGTTTTTCAATTTGGCTACTTCCAACCTAACTAACCAACCTCATCGACCGCGCAAACGTAGCAAAAGTGTTAATTTATTCATCATTTTCTCTTATGCTCGGTTTGTACATTATTCAATCAATTCACCGTAAGATTGTGTTAAATATAATGAGTTAAATAGAATTTCCATGTTTAAAGTATACAAAGTTTCTGAACTGCTTTGTTCCACGAAGATTCAGAACTGACCCTTGTAACAGCGCTAGGTAGGTAATGGTTGTCCTTTTTATTGAAGAATTGCTGGTGGAGATTTTTTGGTTGAGACCGCGTATGCAAGATACGAAACACAATATATTAGACTAGAAAGACGATGAAGACAATTGAGTTTTCATAAGCATTGGGGCCATGACTGTCATTTTTACCAAGTTACGACTGGAAGTTTTTCATACGATGCTTTCAAGAGTTAATACTAATTGTTTTCTTAGTGGACACCTCTCTGTTGGTGATAGTTGACTCCTTTTTGTGTCTCTTGTTTTATAATACAATAACCACTGTGTACAAGTGTGTTTATGCATTATTTATATACTAAGGCACTATCTTTAGTATCTGCTAAGAACAAGGACTACAAAAGCCGAAGTTATTTAAAGTGCAAACAAAAATGCTACCTTCGTTTCATTTCGTGTATCTAACCAACCGATTATACGTTGAATAATTAATCTGAACTTCTATTCGAATCTAATAAGTTGTTATTTTGGGTAATTGAATCTTCATTTCCGTTACGTCTCGAATGCTCTGTACTTTTCCATATTGTCAATACGATTATCATTTCCAGCGCTATGCCGGTGTTGCAATCATCTCTACCCTCCAGTTTCAGCGATTCCATCCATATCTTCTGCAATTCTATGCCATAACATCAAAATTTCAACATCTATTGTTAATGTAGCAGCCTTCAGTGTAGGTTAGTTTTAGCGTAGCATTGAATTGTAATGTTAAGAAACATGTTAGGTAAATCACAACAGTTTGCTTTTCCTAAGTGGAACATGATTTCTCCTGAATAACAGACGGATGTTTAATTTTATTGTTTCTCAATAGCTTCATGACTTTATTAGAAAATATTTCGTCTCGTGTTGTGCGCTGTTTGCTCTGCTATAGTTTCTTATCGGAACAACATTACCGAATCATTTATTTTTGTACCACATTCGGCGCGCTGCCACCGTTTATAAGTACTGTTGTATGCATAAAATATCTGGTAAATTCTTTTGCTTCTACTCCATCTTTTTAACCTTATTATTTGTTAGTCGTATAATTATTATTAAAGATAGATTATTATCTATCCTATATCTTCGTTTTCCTACATTTAGTTTTCAGCATATAAGCTGTAAGGAGCCTTCTCTCTAGATATGCTCTGACAGGGAACAAGTTTGGTCCCGAGCTGAGATTTAGGTTGGCCTTCTTTTTGTTGAAAGAAAATATATTTTGTTTCCTTAAAATTTATTTGTTTCCGATTAACTGCTGTCCTGTTTGTCAGTTCCTCCGACTTTCTTGTACTACTTCTATATTGTTTCTTAACCGTCCTTCGCTACTTCATGTTTCTATGCGCAAGGGATCCTTTGCGAGAGCACATCTTGTGCATAGATTTCGCGTTCCCGTAACTCCTTACTAAATGGTGCCTTCGTCCTCTCTCTTTTTGAAGATATTTTTTGAGGTTAAGGTGGGTAAAAGTTACTTATAATAAATCAAACTTTCTAGATTTCTTACCATGCATTTTTAAAATTGTAATCATCTCCTAATAAAGTATATATTTTTTTAATTTTGGCATCACTTTATTCCTTTTTTAGCAGATCATTTTCGCCTCCGTAATGACATGAACAACGTAGGGCGAATATTGGATTACGATCTATACTGTGGCTCCGAAATAAGGTTTCATTGTGGCTTAAAGCTAATAAAATAAGCCTTAATATCGATAAAACGAAATATATTACATTCTCATACAAGAAAAATATATCTCCCCCACGCATTAAAATTGGCGAAGGCGAAATCGAAGAAACCAACTCAAGTAAGTTCCTGGGCATCTTAATGGATAAACATCTAACCTTCGAAGAGCACATCGCTCATATTAGTTCTAAATTATCAAAATCTATCGGAATCCTAAATAAAGTTGAAAATTTCCTGCCTGAAACAGCTTTACAAATGCTCAACGGAACGCTCATTGCACCATACTTGCAATACGGAATAGAAGCATATATGGCACGGAACTGATAAAAATAAAACCAATATAATTTTCACTCTGCAAAAAAAAGATCCATCAGAACGGTAAAGAATCTAGAATATAATGCTCACACAAATGATTCATTCAAAAATTTACGAATGCTTAAGCTTTCGGATCTCTAAAAATTATTTGTAATTTCATTTTCAAAACCTTAGCAAATGATGACAATGGCCTAAAACAATTATTAACTTTACAAACTGGTCATCACGACCATTTAACCTGAAATAGAAGTAAATTCAGGCTTCCTTATTATTCAAAGGCCCGGTTGCAACACAGTATACTCTTCGTTGGAACTAAAACTTGGAACTCAATACCTGAGGAGATCCATGAAAGTAATTCTTATAAGGTATTCAAAAGAAATCTTGAGTCTCACCTCCCATCAGAATACTAGTGTAAGATCACCAAGTCATATCTTGTCCCCTACATAACTGGCCCTAATAATGTAATTTGCCATGGTTAATATCGCCGATCTTCAGTCTGCTCGTTTGTGTAACATACTGTTAAATCTAGTCCATATGAACTATATTGTAAAATGAAGCATCTAATATCGAGTTAATTATCTCATTGATCAGTCTAATGCGTCCCTAGTTTAAGTGAAGGTTAAATATTATTGTACTCTTTAGAATAACGTTGATGGTCGGATGCCCTAGAAGTCACTGAACTTGTTCGGGCCCACAGGTAGCTATACTCAAATTTGACCATTGTACTAGACTTAAGAAACGTTCTATCTCTGTATCACCTGTGGCAAATAAATTGTTTAAATTGTTTAAAAAAATTGTAATGATGAAACCAAAATCCAGCTTTTCGCTGGGTTATAAGTGGATGTTCGAAAATTCGAGCTTCTAATTGTGTTTTGCAGACTGCAATGCCGTATTTGTGGTTTTGAAACAAGCCGTCGTGAGCAGAAAGGTCGACTTGAGATTTAATATTCGTCCTCAACTAAGTTTTTGGGAGTTCATGATCGATTGGCATTATTCACTCAATTTGATTGAAATAAAACTACTACGAGTCTAACAATGTAGACGTTAACGGGTTAAACAGCCCTGTACAATGCTAGAACCTACGGTTGAAAAAGTTTGAGAATTGACTGTAGTCACTGTACTCTCTTCAACTTATCTGCTAAATAACAAAGCAAATACAAAATGACCTCATAACATGATTTTCACGTCGTTTACGGTAATAATTTTAGTTTTCTTTCTCACGCTTTGAAATTTTTCTTCGTGGCTAACTGCGGAAATTTATTTATTAAACAATAAATCGAGCTAAGTCTAACTTGACGTTTCAAAGCAGTGCTGCCAGCGCTAGGTTTTTAAACCTGGATCTAGGTTTTCTTGCTTCAGGCTAGGTTTCTAGGTTTTTTCTTGAAAAAGTTAGCTGAATCTAGGTTTTTAAAATAAGAATGCACTGAAGGCAAAAATCAAATTAATAAATGAAACTTACAACACAATTTCATTTATAAAATTTAAGTATTCTTATGTAACAGATGAACATGTTGAAAAAACGAAAACACTTCTCGTTTCAAACAAGTGTTGAACAGCGTGACCTTTCAAACCGTCGATCGGAGTCCCGCAGACAGCGTGGGTCGCTTTTCAAGTCACTGTATTGTCGGTGGAAGGCTGTTTGCAACTGTTCGAAAGATTAATATCATCAGTGTGTTCCTTCGACTTGCTTTTGCCTATTCTTTGTAATTAGTTAGTAAAAACCGCGCAGTGAAGAATCATGAGCGAAGAATCTCCAAAGAAGAAAAGGAAAACATAGTACGTTCAGTCTTTTAGAGAAGAATGGTTACGTGACGTTGAACTTAAGGACTGGTTGCAAAAAGACATAAAAAATAAATAATTTAGCTATTGTAAATGCTGTTCAGTTACGCTAAATATGCCACCAAGTCTATGCTACTTGCTCAGAAAAATACAGAAAAACACAAAAAAATGCTTTGAAAGTGCCAAATCTACTGTTCGTATAGACAATTTCTTTGCTAGCACTATCAGTACTAAACCTGAAACTGATCAAATTGCTACTGCTGAGGCATTGATTGTAGGGTTTTTTTCGAGCATCATGTCCCTTTTGCGCATATTGATAATTTTCTTGGAGTTTGCAAGCGAGCTTTCAGTGGCAGTACTATTGCCAAGAAGATTGACTTCAAAAGAACAAAGCTCTTCTACATCATTCAAGATGGAATTGTGCACCAAGAAAAAATGAGCTAAACGACATTTGTAGGATACAAAACTTTTCTGTGATAATTGATGAAAGCACTGATGTATCTGTTACGCAAGTGTTAGCTATTGTGGTGAGGTATTTTGATTTGAAAAAGTTAGAAGTTGTTGATACCCTTCTCAATAGTGTTATTGTAGAAAATGGGAGTGCAGCAGGGCTTTTTGATGCATTTCAATTGATCCTGAGAGAGAGAAACATTCCGTTGGTAAAAATAATCGATTTAGGGTATGACAACTGTTCTACCATGCTTGGAAAAAGAACGGATTCCAAAAGCTACTGAGAGATGTACTTCCAAGTGTTTTTGTGATGGGTTGCGTCTGTCACTCATTTGCATTTTGCGCAAGCAATGCTATATCCGTTTTACCTCACTTTTTGGAAACCTTACTGTAAAATCTTACTTCATATTTCTCTCTGAGTAGCAAACGTCTAAATGATTTCTACATGATACAAGATGTTGTCAACGTTGCTCATCATCGCATTCCAATACTTGCTCAAACAAGATGGCTTTCGAGAGAACATGTAATTTCAGTCATCTTGGAACAATGGGATGCTCTTATTCTTTATTTCGAGCCACAGGCAAAGACTGATCAATTTGATGGCGCTAGTCAAATTTATAAGTCACTGATCAATCGTGGCACGAAACACATGCTTTGTTTCCTTCAATATGTTCTGAAGAAAGTGAATGCCCTCAACTTTGAATTTCAATCAAAACATTTTCGATTATTTCTTCTCCACTCAATAGTACCTACTAAGTACAAAAATATATTGCGCTTCTTTATTAAGGAGGAGTACTTAACACAATCAAAACCATTTTTCAAACCTCTAGAAGATATATTTCTAGGTAAGTGAACAAGGGCATTGTTGGAGCAAGAATCCCTTCCCAATAATGAAATCCTCAACAAATTTAGAAAAGACTGTTTGCATTTTTTAATAGCATTGTGCGTTCAAATTAAAAAAGATTTTCATTTGATGAAAGAAGCATTATTTCACAACTTAAAATCTTGAACCCAAAAACTTTATCAGCTAATAATGCACCGATGTCCATTGCAACATTGGCGGCGCAGTTCAAAAATCTGGTACTCAAAGCAAATTAAACGATCTTGACGATGAATATCGAAGCTTCAGAATGAACAAAGACCTGCACTGCACGGGGAACAACGATGTCAGTATTCCTGAATTTTGATATAACATTCGATTCATAAAAGATGGTGTTGACCAACCTAAATATGAAGAATTATCCAAACTTATGACAAGAAAAATACCGCAATCCTCAGCTTGCGCTGAGAGAATTTTCTCAAAAGTTAATAGTGTGAAAACGTCTCAGACAAACTAATTGAAAGCCACTACAGCCAGAGACCGAATTTTAGCTAAACAGCATATAACGAAGCATGGTCAATCATGCCTCACATGGGAGCCAGACAGAGAAATGCTACGCGACCTAGCCGACGGAGGGGTGTACAGGAGATACGAGACTCGTTTGCGAGATGTAAAGAATGCCGAGAAAGTCGCCATTTATGAGGGAGATGAAGAGGAATAATACTCATTGTGGTAAGTGAACTGCATTTTTTTCATTTATTTTGCATTATTTTTGTGTTAACAGTCAAAATTAATTGTTAAAAATTTACATTTTAGAAGGCTAGGTTTATTTGTTCAAATCTACGTTTTTTCTGAAGCGTGATCTAGGGTTTTCAAAAAGTACTCGCTGGCAGCACTGTAAATTCAATGTAGCGCTGTACCTATTTCAAGTTCGTGATTCCTCAACCCTAAAGTGCCTTTAAGATCAACCTGATAATTTTATAATTTTGAATTTTAGCGAAATTCCAAAGGCGCTGCTTGACGATACTGAGGAATTGAGATTTGATGCGTATGTGAAGTATGGGATAAATCATATATAAGTGCTCCATTAGTGGTCAAAAAGACACTTGCTGCTTGTTCTGACTATTGTTTTACCATAAATTTTTGAGTGTAAATAGTTAATTTCGTGAAAAATGTTGCATTTCAATTCCAGCATCGTATCAGGTTAGTTGGTGTAAACTCTTTCTGTGAAATTTCCCCAGAGGAAGAAACCACAAGCATTTAGATCTGGAGAACAAAGGGGATACGATAGGTCGCTGTAACGTGATATTAATCAGTGCAGAGAAACTATTTTTAGCATTGTGTGAGATGTACTTTAATGTCAGAACAAAGTATTCGCAATGTTCATGAAATTTCAATCATCAGCTGTAATGTACAAACATTCCGAACTATTACTGCTAATGTCGGCTAAATAGTTGTCTTAACATCGATTCTCAAAAGCTCTTATCCGCTACTTTGAATGTTCAATAGTTGCGAAATGAGCTGTTGAGTTTTCTTCGAAAAAGTAAGGGAAAGTACGCATCCTTTTTCCCAATGGTGAACGAAAATCTACAGAGCTGCGTGTGCGCACAGAACATTTTTAAAGCTTTGGATTTGGCTTAATTTGAAGTTTCTAGAGATAATAGTTCAGACATATGAGTTGAGTGACGATGAGTAATCCTGCAGCAATCTTCTCAACAGAATCTCAGATAATTTATTTACCTTGAAACAAAAAATAATTACTGTCGATATTTCATTCATTGTAATCACAAGGAATGAAGAAATAGAGTCAAATAATGCAGCGGTAAAAATGATTTTAATATTGAATTTGACAGTTAGCACACATGCGTATTTAAAACAATTTTCTTCCTATAAAATTCCCTATGTCGTTCAGAACGCGTTTTCGACGACTTGAATGAAATAGATGCAACATGTCGCCATAACTCATGACTGTCAACTTGCAAAGCTTTCTTCTCATTCCAACCTCTCATTGCATACTAACAAATACGTTGTATGGAGCTCACCCCATGTCCCAAAACTTTATTTTGAATAAAATATTCTTCGATAGTAATTGAAGACGGTGCCTCATGATACAGTGAATTGCATATTTAAATGACGTATAAAGTTACGTGTTTCTAGAAAGAGCAAAGATATGCCAAACGTCGCAATTTGCACCGTTCAGACCACCGGCATTTGAACTCTTGAAATCTGAAGACTCAACAGCGCTAGGTGTTACAGCTTACAAGTTATGAAAACTTATGATTCTTACTCAGTGTCAAGTCCAGTGAGAGACAGGAGTTAGAGTTAAGAGGTAGGTGGTGCGTAACACATAATAATTAGTGAGTGTGCGTGACATGTGCGCGATATTTCAGCTTAACGTGGAGTAAATTTCTAAGAACACTGCGTGAGTATTCTACCTGTGAAGTTACTACCTGCTTCGAATGCTTGCTTTTACATCCGTTCATGTTGTGGTAAATGTTTCTAAGTTACTTCTGACAAGCTAAACATATGATAGGTTAGTATCACTAATAATCTTTACGTACTGATAGTTTCAATAAGGTCATTTACCGATAAAATGAGCATGTAAACGATCAAGTCAGCTACGATTGAAATTTCCCGCCCACCTTGGAGTGTGATTTTATCAGGACCTGCAATTAGCTCTCGATAAGTTCAGTTTGGAAGAGACGAAATAGTTACCGTGCAATTCTTATCGGTAGTTATTCTTGCATCACTCTGTGTTGTCTTTCATTAAAAGAGAGGCTGTAGTAGAACTTGATACTCTGTAGATCGTATCTCACACAGTTTATGGCTCATGTGAAATGTCACAGTTACAGTTCTCACAGAAAATGACCATTACGGTCAACGTGAAGTTTAATGCAATCACGGAAATTAATAATTATATTCCAAACAATCACTAAAGGAACCCATTTAAGAACGTTTTACAAGAATGACATTCTGCTCGCTGATGCTTTATTTTCGAATTATTGAACTTTGAAGTTGGCCTTCCCGCGCCAAAGGAAGCGAGCGTAATTCAATTATAAACTGAAGCTAACCCCCTATTACAAACGTAAAGAGGTTGGGTCGTGAGGGGGAGGCATAGTTCTTCTAGTGAAAATTATAAATAAAGCTTCTAACCCACCCATTTGGGTGACGACCGCAATCTTGTTTACATCGGGTCTAACATGGCGACCACCATGGGCGCCGCCATCTTGGACCCGATGTCAACAAGATTGCGGTCGTCACCCTAATGGGTGGGTTAGAAGCTTTATTTATAATTTTCACTAGAAGAACTGTGCCTCCCCCTCACGACCCAACCTCTTTACGTTTGTAATAGCTTCCGTTATTAATTAAATTCCGTTTCACGCGCTCGCTTACTTTGGCGCGAAGGCCAACTTCAAAATTCAATTATTCGAAAATAACGCATCAGCGAGCAGAATGTCATTCATGTAAAACGTTCTTAAATGGGTTCCTTTAGTGATTCCTAAGATCGGAATTCTTATTTTCCGTGATTGCATTAAACTTCACATTGACCAAAATTACAGTTTCGGTTATAATGCTCACATAGCGTTTGGTAAGATAAGTTAGTTTGAGGTTCACATGATTCTATTACATATGACAGCTGCTTGCAACACCCAAGTGTACTGTGAATATATTTTGTTCATGTTGTGGGAATTTTTGTTAAATACTAAATATGTAATGCATTAATTATTCAGAACGGAGGGAAAATAGTTCATTAAATAAGAGCGGTTGATGATTTTATCACACGGAATACGTTTGCTTATTGCGGTTTGCATTGTAATTGTTTTCGTGCATGGCTAACTTGTTGTGGTATACGCTTCAATTGGAGTAAAATCGAAACATTGTAACTTTGATCATATTAAACAAAAACGTTTCAGATTGTGAGATATACAGGGTTTTGTGTAATTCGATTCACATATTTTAACCACAGATTGCCTCATGAAAAGCCCACTCTGATGTGATTTTATTGTTCAAAAAAACAAATTTTGAACATAGTTTCATCGCTTCAAAGTTTTTTCTTAGAAATACTTTTGGTTATAAAATTTTGGGTAAATCTGAAGGAGATGACAGTTGTCGATTTTCCACTTTTTGGTGCCTGAACATAATTAATTGAATCAAAATAAACAAGTTTTCTTTTATTCTTTTTTCGTCTCAAATGAGTATTTTACGATTTATAGCGGTAAGTTTAGTTTCGTCATTGATGACGAATGCGCTCGAATAAACAGCTACTCATCGATTTTCGAATTTTTGTTGCTTGAAACATGGTAATAACATCGAAATAAACAACTTTTATTCTATACACTTTTTTCGTCAAATGAGTATTTAACGAGGTATAGCGGTAGGTTTGGTTTCGTCTTTCAAGACAGAGCGCTGGAAGCGAGACGCCATTGCAGTATTGCCATACAACTCGATCAAAGAATTTCTTTCCGCTTCAAAGACAGGAGTTGCGGTAAGTCATTTACCGCTATAACCAATAAAATACTCATTTGAGACAAAAAGTGCATAGAAGAAAACTTGTTTATTTCGATCTAATTAACTAAGCTAAGGCATCGAAATTTACAAAATCGACAACTGTCATCTCTTTTAGATTTACCAATTTTTGTTTTTTGACCAATTTTGTTCTCGATTGAAAGTGTAAAAAAACTTATTTCGTTACAGAGTTCACATTAAGAACTTTCAAATGATGTAATAAAATTACTCGTCATGCTCCTCTTTCCGACTTTAAAATTCAATTTTCACAACCAAAACAGCCGCCTGGCTCAGCGTGTAGCCTCACTAAATGGCTGCTGTCGTCGCGCTGGCGTGTAACATAAACTAACTTGTTTAACTTGTGAATTGAAGTACTACGGGCACGTTTTGTTCCCGTCTAAATTCCTTCAAATTTAAACAAAGCATGCGCACAAACTTAATGTGATGATTATACATTGTGTTCGCATTGTGTTTGTGTTTTCAATCGAGAACAAATTCGTCCAAGAAATAAAATTTTTATGCTCAAAAGTATTTCTTGGGTAAAATTTTGAAATGATGTTACTATGTACAAAATTTCATTTTTTGAACAATAAAATCACATCAGAGTCGGCTTTTTATAAATATATGTGGTTACACCTTTTCTCGTTTTATAACCACATTCTTTCAAAATGTACCGACGAACTGCAAATTTAACAACGACGAACCATTGAATATAACAGGGAATAGAAATATAGAGACGGTGCCGTAAAAAATCACAACAACGACAAATTATAGCGACACCCAGCAAAATTAATGACAGTGAAACTATACATCAAAACAAGGAAACAATATGTTGTGACTGAGTAGGTTTATTGTAACAACGTTCAAAAAGGATAACAATTATACAAAAAATAATAACGTGCGTAAATATTGTTGTAACAAATTAACAATTTTTGACAATTATTTATAAGCAAAATAAACAGTTAAGCAGCCATATAGTGTAATACATAATGCATTTTGAAACTATGCATACAAAATTATTTATAATTACAATAAGGAATGAACATCATATGTATCACACGTGAACCGGCCACGACAGAGTTGTTTTGGAAAATTCCGTTACTTCCCGGTCAGCAGATATTGCATCTTCCACTGACCGGGAAGTAATGGAATGTAGTCCTACATGTATAATTGTCGGGTGGCATTCAGACTCCCGAAAGTCAAAATCCCGAATGTCGAAATCCCGTATATCTAAATACCAATAATCAAAATCCCGAATGTTGTATGTAATCTGGGTTGCCAACTGGCATGTACAGTATTTCACTGCCAAATATGGTGGATATGGGGGATATTCGAGATTTGGACTTCTGGAATTTTGACATTCGGGGTTTCAAAGTGAACCCATTATTTTCATTTTTTTTAATATTGAAGTGTAACAGAAATGATTTCTCTGGTCAATATGAGTTTAAAAGATGTTGTTACATCTTATGACTTTTCGTTACTATTTTTTGCATCGGTTACATTATTTTGAACCTGTGATACTGGCTATATGATGCATCGTTGCAAAATTTGATTATATGCTACAGAAAATGAACGTCTGTTGCAACATTCTGAGAGTGTAATACAATTTGAAGCAACGTTATATTTATTTGCCTCTGTCACTACATTTTGCATATGTTATCAATTTTTCAGCGTCGTCACTGGATTTATACTGGATGTTGTTATATTTTGAGCCGCTGTTATTAGTTTTTATTCGGTGTTATATGATTGAACAAACTTTTGCTATATTGTTTTGACATGTGGTTATAAAACGAGAAAAGGTGTACTATACAGTATGTGCATCGAATTACACAACTCCCTGTATAAGTTCGGCTTGTCGAATGTAAAATTAGGTGTTTAGAATTTCAAAGGCTGGTTCCTAGTTCAATTTATTCGAAAATAAATATTTATAATGAAATTAAAACAACGTGATAATATACAGAGATTCTCAACTATTAATTCTGAGTTTCTGAGTCGCATTTATGCACTAATGAATGCAAAGCACTGAAATTTGTTGTGCTACCAGTGGTGTTCTCAATTTTTATGTTTTTGCTTCAAAAACTATGGTCCATTCTGCATTACTGAACACAGAATAATAACTTTTTTCGTTAAATTTGAATTTTATAAATTGTTCACTCCCATAGTCTTTTCTAAGCGATACATTCCAGTTGTGATCCTATCTAATCCACGCTTTGAATACTTATGTAATAAGCCTCTCGACTTATTTTGTGTAAATTTTATTTTTAGGAGCAGTTGCTTAACACTTTGACTGCAATTGGTTAAACTGAAGTTCAATATTCAACTGAAATTTAAAGTCAATTGTAGTAGGCAAGTTAGAAAATAGCAAACAATAACTGGATCATGTCTTCATTCAGCTTTAATTAAGTACTCATGAAAAGTGAGTTTATGACTGCTGGTCGTTCAGCAGCATTATCAAAATCCCCTCCGTGGCCACCGGTGGCGCACGATGCGGTCAAAGTGTTAAACTTTCAGCGAAATTCCGCTTGAAAAAGATGAGATATAAATTATTTTTGGTACACCCCTGCTCTCTTGAGAGAGTCTAATTAAAATTAATACCTTATTTTTGCACATATCGTTATTTAAATTTGATAAAAACGATTTAATATGATTCAATGTCTGGAAATAAACATGGAATAAGACGTCAGTCGTATATTCAAAGTGAGCATCAAATTTAAGTCTTTTAAAACTAGGGTGGAGTTGAGTAAAAACCAAACTCTCATCAACATACAGCTTCTTACAATACTTTCAAAAATCGTAAGACTGGCGGGCACATGCGTCTGGTAAAATCCTTAAAGATGAAACCAAGCTGTGTAGTGATATCTATTTGGTGGTTACTGTGAAGGTAAATCGAACTTGGGAGAACAATTTAAAGCAAGGCGCGCGAAAGTACGTAACATGCTGTTGTAGTTTTATCCGTGATATAATAGTTTTGCAATTTAATGGCCATATCACTTTAAATTGAAACACTAGAAAGAGTTTATCATGTGTTTCTCACTCTCAGCAATAAAGGCTTAATTAACCAAAGCAGACTCCTGTCACTCTCTTCTGTGTTAATTAACCCTCAAGTTTGTCTCGCATGTTTGTCTTCGAATTCAAGTTAAGCGAGTATTTCAGTGAATAGATTTTATTTTGCTGACAGTTTGTGAAATGCTCTCGTATTTGTTTCCAATTCAGAGAATTCATGCAATTTCTTCAATTTGCCGGTAGTGTAAATTAACATACGTTTGGTAATGATGATTACTTACGAGCGTTCATTTTTCAGACGCGTCAAAGTAAACCATGACCACTCAAAATCGAAAGGTGGCGATCGGCATCGACTTTGGCACGAGCAAATGTTGCGTGGCTGCGGTGCGGGACGGTCGGGCGCACGTCCTCGAGAACGAGTTCGGCCAAAGGACGACCCCTTCGTGGGTTGCCTTCAACTCTCAGCAGCGACTGGTGGGCGGCGCTGCTCTGGATCAGGCCGTCGTCAACTGCGCCAACACCGTCAGCGCCGTCAAGAGGACCTTGGGCAGGACCTACGATGACGTAAAAAATCTTCCTTCTACTTCTGAGATCATAAAGTGTAATCCTAACAGTAATTTTCAGTATTGCGTCAACTACAGAAAGCGTCAACTGCAGCTCAGCCCTGAACAGATCACAGCTATGATGCTGACTAAAATGAAATATATCGCCAAAGCCTCGCTTGGTTACGATGTAAATAGGGCCGTTATTTCTGTCCCCGCGTCTTATGATAACGCACAAAGAGCTGCTATAATAAATTCCGCAAAAGTTGCCGGTCTTGAAGTGCTGCAACTGATCAACGAAACAACAGCGGCGGGCATCGCGTTTGAACACAATCGAAGAGTCAAGACTCCTGTAATCATTGCAGTGGTGGACTTCGGAGCTGGAAAGTTGGACATATCTGTCATGGAGGTAAAGGAAAATTCCCTAAAGGTCTTAGCAGCTCTTGGAACCCCATACTTTGGAGGATGTAACGTTGACGAGCTCCTGGTCGATCATTGTGTTGGAATCATAGAGCGAAAATATGAAAGGCAAGGGAAAATCAGCGACAAAAAGCTTGTCAAGCTTCGTCTGGAGTGTGAAAAAGCGAAGAAAACTTTGTCAAGTCTTCCTGAAGCTCAGGTTAGCATTAAATCTATATTCAAGGGCTGTGATTTTCTAATAAAACTGCACGGACAGAATATTTGTGAGCTGTTCGAGGATGAGATCCGGAGTACAATCATCGATATTTTCAAATGTATCTTCAAAGAGAAATCCATGAAGAAACACTCCATCGACAAAGTTGTTCTTGTTGGCGGGTCGGCACGCATTCCTGCGGTTAGGTCGATCCTCGAGGAATATTTTGGGTCCCACAAGTTGGACCAGACGGTGAACCAAGACGAGGCTGTGGCGCAAGGCGCCGCCCTGCGAGCTGCTGCTCTCTCCAGAGCTGCGGCAGGCATCGAGGTGTCCGATGTGTCCTCATTTGATATTTTTTATTTCGGGTTCGGTCAAAGCGAGAACAAATTCAACAAAATTATCAACAAGTTCTCAGCCGTCCCTTCCATCAGAAGCCATAAGTTTAATGAATTGCGAGGACCTGAGGTTCGTTTCTTTGAACGCATGTACCGTTTTGATGCCAGCAAGTGTGACATAGACCTCTTTGCCGTGAAGTTCATCGGAACAATTTCGAGCAGTGGTCGCCTCGATAACCCAGAGTTGGCGCTGCGTCTTGATGAAAGTGGAACATTTTCTGTTTCTATACCACTGCCTAGCGATGACTCAAAGCAAATATTAGTACCTGTTGACTCACACTTTCCTTTTGAAATCAAAAGTTGGGTGAAGAAGGAAAAAAAATTCCGATGCGACGCCAAAACCCAGTTGAAAAGCATCGATGCTAAAGTTGAGTTTGAGTCTCTTTTTTATGATGTCCAAAGCCTACTAAGCGAGTTAGAATTAGCGGAAGACATTTCTCCTTATACACTTGTCGCAAGTAAGAACGCTGTTTCGAAAACTAAGAGATGGATGTCCCAAAACTTCAAAGCTGCTTCACTGGCCGATGTACGTAAGAAAATAACTAAATTAACCAACGTAAAAAAAAACGTCCATCGGATGATGAACACTGCTCGCAAGGAAGCTATCGAACAAGAAGCAGATGCAAAAAAACAGGCTGAGATGGAGTTACTCAGCACGCAAATTTTGGCTTTCAAATTGAATCTTTCTGAAGTAATTCGCGCGCTACTGGACTCAAATCTAGCTTCGAATTTTTATCCTCAAATGCTCGAGCAATGTAGGGATAAAATTTCATCATTGATGACCTGAAATGAAAATATCAAGTCACCTTCCTTGACTGAGATATCCCAGAAATTAGAAGAGCTTACCCGAGTGAAGAGAGAGCTTGATCAGCTGAAGGCAGATGCTGCACGCAAGAAAACACGAAAAGAGGCTAAAATCGAAGCTGCCAGGAAACGCGAGAAGGAATTGCTCAAGATCCAAATTTCTGAGTTTGAATCTCTTCTTTTTGAAGTTAAGTGGACGTTGCTTTCGGATTCGAATCGACAAATTTTCCAAGCCTGTGGATTAAAACTGAATTCTTTGTTGGCTTGGAAAGAATACAGTGATGCAGCTTCAATAACTGAGATGTCCCAGAAATTAGAAGAGCTAATGCAATTGAAACGCGAAGTTGATCGACTGAAAAAAGATGCAGAACGCAAAAAAGACCAAGTAACCCAAGAGATTGCTGATGCAACGATAGCGCATGATTCTCCCGAGCAACAACCCTGCTCATATAACTCATCCAACAGCTTTTCCGCTAATGAGTTAATGACTAGGAATGTTGCTTTGAATTTGATTCCTGAAAAAATTGAACGAACCAATAAAGAGCATTCTTCGATCTCTTATAACAGTTCCAGTGGTTCGATTGAGTCTCCCTTGGTCCCAAGCGCATCAAACCACGATCATGCAGAGAGGGGCAGATCACAGTCTGTGACTCGACCGACAGTGGAGGGAAAGAAGGATCATTCAAGAAATAAATCTCTCTCACCTTCAGTGATTTCTTCTCATAATTCAAAAGAAAAGGAGGGAGTACAGAAAGTTCATAATCGAGAACGTTCATCTTCGTGATCTCGTCATGGGTCTGCCATCTCCAAAGAGCGGCCACTTGCCGGACTTGGTTCATCTTTGGAAGGTGAGCTCCATCATCAACCTGAGGCTTCATGTGAAGGAACAGGGAACGAAGGATTTCCTCTTCATCAACGTGGGTCCTCAGACAGATGTACCGAACAGCCAACTTCCGCTCGCAGTACTGGAAGCACTCTAGATCTAATGAAAAAATTGGCTGTAGAAAACCGTGTTGCGTTACCCAAGATGCATACAGCCATGGTTGATTTGGCTCCATCTAAAGAATATGATTCAACTGTTACTTGTCAGTCTAAGGAAACACAAACTGCATCGACGACTGCGTCAGCGATTACAGAGCGATATGGCTATCTTAGAAAATAATCTTGAGCATGGAAATGACACGAGTTCGAATGATGAATTGAAAGATCTATAAGTAGTAGAGGAAGAAAAAATTTGAAAATTAAAAAATTTGGGTATTTTGTGGCCTTGGTTAGAGATCATGGACAATACCATGAGTAACAGAGCTAATTGCAAACGTTGTACGGAACATGGCTTCATTTGTTCTTTTCATCTTGGTGAAGGATTTCAGAAAGTAAGAAGAGTGCTCAATTCTGTTCAAGAGATCTCGAACAAGAACTCTCCCACTAAGACAAGAGAAGTTAATTGGAACAATCCAACTACGGCGACACTCAAGCCTACTGAAAATGGTGTAAGTCAGAAGTGCACTACAACGAATTACCCTAAGAAAGGTAGTGTATCATCAAATGTGAAACGTAGATTCAGTTCAAAGACCAACTGCTGTGCCACGTCAGAGCAGCGCGGGGGTGTTTGACACTCGCTCTTCACTGGGTGGGTCATTCTCAACGCCTGAGAGTCCAGCTAGAGTAAGCATGTCTAGTATTCCAGTGTACGGACCAACAGCATCTAGTCCAGCGATGGAGACGCGCACACGTAACTCTCCCACATGTTCCTGTTATCGGAGCGTGTATTATGAAAAAACACTTGAAGACAGTGTGCAAGAATTAGCTGCACAGTACGAAGAAAAGTTAAACTTAATGGGAAAGAATATTTTCGTGTCAGTCTTCGTTTGTTGAATAATGTCGAAGTTCACGAAAAATAAGCGCTATGAACTTACCTAAAATACGGCATTTATGAATATTTTCGTGCTGCTTATAATTGCCTTTCCTAACGCAAATTGAATTTAAGTGTACACAGATTAACTTCACCGTGAATTTAATCCTTTAATCCGCCGTGATTCTCGCATCTGATTAGTTTCGAACTAAAAATTTTTCCTGTCGTGCAGAAGGGGTCGTCATAAATATTACTTGTGTTTCTTCACAAATGTGTTACGAGTTAGAAATATCAATATTAACACGATACATATCGCTTTTCAATGACATGACCAAGCCTAAAAGAGTTTCATAAACATCCTATTGTGAAAAAAGAATTTTTCTACGTTTGAATTACTATAAGTGGTTAGTATGGGAAATAGAAAGAAAATAAAAAGGCAGTTTATTTCCAAAAGAGTTCATGCTTGAAATGTGTGAAATTAATTTTTAAAATGTCTTTACTTTGAAATCCTTAGTTGTAAATCACACAGGAGAAAGACAGATCATGGTGTCATTCTTCATAAACCTTTTGTAGGTGATGTTTCTTTGAATAAGATAACTACCTTATTTCTCAGCATTAAATGGTTTTCTGACTGCGTACTGCCTTGGGTGATTAAACAGTAGTATTTGACAAATTAGCAATGAAACCGTGCCTTGTTAGGAAACGAGTTTCTAATTTTAAGCTGTGTTTTGACTGTGTAGCTATTTGATGCCGCACTCGTTACCGCGGGACCAGTTTTGAACCAATTCATTGTAAATAATTACGGCATTAAGCATTTTGTGTGGTGTGCTCCTATATGGACTTATGATTAAAGTTTTGCGACTGGAATATATCGAACGTTGGTGTCGGATCATACTAAGTTTTTTTCACTGTGTAGGCCTAGCTATTAAATGTTGGGAAGGGACTTTTTTATGTTACGTAAGCTTGTATTCTACATTCATATTTTAGTGTATGTTGATATATTTTCTTAATATACTAAATATTGTGGAATATGACTAAATATAATTATGTGGTTTCATATTTACTTATATATACTTAGTATAATATATCTTTCCTACTGATTCACTATATGTTACGTGAGCTATGTATACCAAGAGGAGTCTTGATTGTAGAATACTATACCTATTTTCTGCAATCTTGTCCATTTTCAGTGATTCTCTTATCAATTTTAGGCGATTCTGTTCCAAAATGGTGCAACTTCATTCCTATTTGTTGGTTTCATTTTTATTTTCAATTCTTGATTTTATGACTAATTTCGTCTACTCGGTTTATATTTTGGGTGTAACGTTTCTGTTGTTTGACTGCCTCACATTTTTTTCAATGAATCTGCATTTCTGTAAATTTGTACAAGATTCGTTTTCAAGACGTTCAATCCGATTTATGGTACTCCTGTACATACTTTCTTTGGTTATTTCTATTTTCTACAACTTTTTCTTTATACAGCCTAATCCGTTCATTCACTGCAATATTATTGTGGCGTTCTTTATAATTTGGTCGAATAGTGTAATCTTAAATATCATGTTGCACAACACGCACAATTTAGCTTGTGTTGAGCACAGAGGGTAAAGATAGCCATTCAACAACACACATTGCTCTGTGTTTTTACATGTGTTCGCCGGCGTCACTTGCCTGCAGTGTAAGGAGCTTCATAAGTTGACTCATTGTGATTGTGTTTTCTTGTGGTAGTTCGCACTGTGTTGCTTTTGAATTAACACAATGTTGCTCTGAGTGTTTCATTTTCCTAGTGCGGCGGCTTACGCTAGTATTCGTTCAAAAAAACTTATTCCTTCCCTGTTGTACCTGCTGACCGCCTTTCCTCCGACGGTCAAATTAACGCCTCACACGTGTCAAGTCGGTATCTCACTCCACTGTTTTCCGTATCATCCATACGCAGAGGGGATGTGTCTTTCCAAAGGTTTTAGGAACATTTGAATTCCAAACAACGCCAGGAATTCCTCATTTAACGCCCAAATTACTGGGGACTGACTACGCCGTTTAAGTGTATGAACGTTTTGACTTTGCTATTTCACTGAAGATTTGACATTTGTCATCTTTAAGACTTCCCGAATGCGATATTCGTATCAAAGTTTGTACCGTGCAGAAATCGAGCATATTATTGGACTAGAGCAGGTGCCCGACTGAGATTTCTTGCTCTGAACACGTTCGTAACGGAGTCAGTGTGCTTAATGGAGAGCAGATACGTAAATTTTAATTCGTAACTACAGAGTTGATGCTACACGAATGCGTAGCTATCGAATGTAGAAAAAACACTTCTACTTACTTTCGTAGCCTAAAATATAACAGAAACTTGCTATTTTACTATTTTTTGGTAGGCATGAGATGGGTTGCAACATCTGATAATAACCTAGTTGCAAGAATCTCTAGCTTGCGGTTGCAACATCTGGCAACTGCTCGTTGGATTGTCGGACCCACCGTCACTCCGTCAGTGTACATCACTGGTGAATTCATGCACAAAGCGCTAACCGTCGTGCGAGGAGGAACTGGAATCATGTTCAATTGCCCATATATGACACAAGAAAATTATTTAATTATTTTATTTATTCCTTTGCTACATGAAATCTATCTCAATTACTCAGGATGTACGCCTTAAAACGCAATTTTTAGCTGATCTGGGTTCTTCTACAGACAATCTTGGCTTTTCTTAGTGCGCGTAGGAACCACGATATACCGTGGTAGGAACCTAGAGATCCTGGGTCTGGGTGACTTTTGGCAGTTACAGCTGCGGCTCGGCGCTGAAGGAGTGCAAAGTGTTCGTCTGGTGTTGAGCTCGAGGGTTTACTGGAACTGTAGTGCAAAACGAATATATTGGTGCGTCTTTGCGAAACGCAAATTCACGTGAGACAAATAGTTCGTAATTATTATATTTTTTGTCATATAATGCGAAAACATGCTTTTACGTCGGTCGATGTTTCGACGACTTTATGCCGACGGAGCGGTTGACGTAAGGAAGGCATGTGACCGGCCGCCATGATTGTCTGAGGCGGTCAACACAAAGAGAACTCAGTCACAATTCAGTGAACAAAGCGATGGCTCACTGAAAATCCTCAAACTCATTAAAACATTAGGTTTCACTAATTCATTTAGTACGTGTGTTTAGACAAATCTGTGTGCTTGCCGGTGATTTACGTCTCGGGAAATACGTATACCTCATTTTTGCTGTTAGCATTATATATTCCTCTGTCTCTTAGTTATTCAGTGGTGAATTAATCAATTTTCGTGGTATTTAAATGCTGTGATAATCGATTGTTTTAGTTCACAGTAGGTTATAGGTTAGTTGTAACGATCACTCAGCGTTAATAAATCACTGAACTAGTGACGTCATCACTCACCCTGATCACCAATGAGTTTTCTGCAACGAATCTTGAAGAAATGTGAATTTAGCAATGCGAATTAATTGACTTGTATGTAATTCACATTGTATGTGTCAACTGAAAGTAAATATGAATTTAGGTGAAGATATGCTTGGTTGTAACCAACTTTCCTGCGGTGTACAATAGTCTAACGCAACACACAGTTGATTACCTCACCACGTACTCTATTATGTTATGAGATACAATAAATGCTAGTTTTAGCGGTGAAGAATGATCTAATACTGTGAGATCATTTTTGGTATTAGTTATAATTATTTCAGTGTACAGTTTAGTGCGTGTACTTTCATTATTTAAATGTACGCCACATTGTTACGGTACTCACGAACCTCTGTTAGTAGATGACAAAACAAAAATAAATGATTCAAACGATTAACTTTTAAATTACGCATTGCAAATATTTTATGAACGGAGTATATACTTGTGGTTGTTGTGAATAACTCAAACAATTTTTAAATTACTCGAAAGTCGAATTTTATTCAAAAAATTTAGCTCTATTGCCTTTGCGCTTCAATAATTAGCTTGAACATCATGTACCACAAAAAACGCAACTCACAAAGGTAAAAATCTAAATTTCGGTAAAAAAAGGTTGTAATTTCAAATAAGTTTCACTTCAATTACTTGTAGTTTTGCAAGTATACAAGTAGCTAAAGGTTCTCAGTGCATTGCTTCATGAGAGCCATTGCGGTACTCCCTCCTCCCCCTCCCACCCCCCCAAGTTTCGTTCGATAGACAGCAATAGGCCTAGATGAGCCAGGCGCCCTGAGGGGGAATACAGTTAAGTTACCTCAGCTATAGAAAGGCACAAGTCCACCCCCCCTTAGTTGAAATAAAAAAGTGGGCGAAATGAGAGAAAGGCCGTAAGAAACTAAAAAATACAACCTCTCGAGAGTTGATGAGACCGCGTGAACACGGCCCGTCAAAATATATAGGGCTGGAGCTTGTATCACAGATACGCTCATTACACACTGCAGGCTGGCTTCGGACAGACCGACGGACGTGGCTCTTATTGTATAGATTGGGACTTGAGTCTTCCGTACCTACTTGGCTTCTTTCAGATGTCATGCCTTCTTCAATATTTCTTTATTGTCTTATCTACTTCTTTGCTGTTTCTGTGTTAAGGGGATCTTGTGCGTGAACATGCCTCGTGCATAGATACCTCGTTTTCTTCCGACCATGCTAATGGTCTCTTCTTTTTCCTGTCTAGAGATCGCTTCTCCTCTGGATAAGGTACTCAAAAACTAATAGAAAATTGTGAGAATAATGCATTGTAGGCCCTTTTTTAGCGCGAATCTCGCCGTAAAACGAAATTAATTTTTAAATGTATGCTTGCAATTACCTTTTTTTTAGGGCGCCAATCTCTAAGTTATTCGTGTATAATTAATAATTATTATTTTATAACTAAATAATCTGCAAATCGAACTACGTGGCTAAATTTTGTATTTCATCCTCTGAACCAAAAATCTCGCATTTATGCGTTAAAATTTAGGTGACATTTAAACTAATCCTCTGGTTTCGTAAAAATGCAGGGTTATTAAAAAAGCATGTCCCTATTTCTTAATAAATATATTTTGTGAAGGACAAATAGCAAAAAAATAAAATGCTTGACTTATTCCCCCCAAAATATGAAATGAATGGTAAATTTTTATTTCACATGTTACAAGCGCTCGATCTCAATGAAAAAATCAATTTTAAAGCAAATTGTCTTAGTTTAATATACCGTAGCCATTTTTTCTTAGTGTCAAATTTTTTAACCTTGACATGGTTCAATTTTCAATAGAATGTTTGAAAATTAAATGTAAGACCATTGAGTCTTGTTTTTTCAATTTAAATTCAGAACGCTTTTTGCTCCTATCGAATAATAAAGCATCAATTATTACGGCATAGTTAATTATTTTCTACTATACAACTTATCTTTCCTAGTTTTCTTAAATTCAGTTTCAGGGGAGTAATTTTCAACCAAGTTCCGAACGATATTTCCGTTATTAAATGTGGCAGTTATTTTTTTTTTTGAGTTCAGTTCTAAAGTTGTGATTATTCAAGTTGCCTTTGCACCCTAAGTATTTCATAGAGTGATTCCATTATGCTTAGAATTCATTTGAGTGTGTGTATTCTTTAACATACCAGTGGGTCAAATTAAGATATATTAAACTATGAGATTTATTTAACGAGTTTGCCATTTTCAGGTACTTCAAAAAACATCATGGCTACTCGAAATCGAACGGATGGTCCGGTGGCGATCGGCATTGATCTGGGCACCCACAAGTGCTGTGTGGCTGCGGTGCGGGACGGTCGGGTGCACGTCCTCGAGAACGAGTTCGGCCAAAGGACGACCTCTTCGTGGGTTGCCTTCAACTCTCAGCAGCGACTGGTGGGCGGCGCTGCTCTGGATCAGGCCGTCGTGAACTGCGCCAACACCGTCAGCGCCGTCAAGAGGACCTTGGGCAGGACCTACGATCAAGCGAAACTTGTTCCTTCATTATGCAGCATTGAGAGAGGCAAATTTGTCGGCAGTTTTCAATATAACGTCAAATATAGGAAACACTTACGAAGCTTCCACCCTGAACAGATCACGGCTATGATTTTGATGAACGTTAAAAAAATTGCCGAGGCTTCGCTTGGTTGCGAAGTAGATAGGGCTGTTATTTCTGTGCCTGTATCCTACAGTACTGTTCAGCGTGGGGCTGTGAAAGCTGCCGCTAAAATCGCCGGCATTGAAGTACTTCAGCTGATCAACGAGACCACAGCGGCGGGCATCGCGTTTGAAGACAACCGAACTGCCAAAAGTCCCGCGACGATCGCCGTGGTGGACTTCGGAGCTGGAAAATTGGACGTGTCCATCATGAAAGTCAATGAGAAATCCATCAGCGTTGTGGCAGCTGCTGGAAGCCCCTACCTTGGAGGATATGACCTTGACGACATTTTGGTCGATTATTGCGTCAAATGCATACGTGAGAATTTCTCCAACACGAATATCGATGATGAAGTGCGTGTCAAGCTTCGTCTGGCGTGCGAGGAAGCAAAGATAACCTTGTCGTTGCTTCCTGAAACTCACATTAGCGTTGACTCTATCGTGGGTGAGAGAGAGGCTGACATTATTCTGAGCAGAGACGATTTTCGTAGGCTGATCGAGGACAAGATACGGAAGACGGTCATCAAAAGTTATGAACTTCTCTTCAAGGAGAAATCAATGAAGAAAGACATCATCGACAAAGTAGTGCTTGTTGGCGGGTCGACACGCATTCCTGTGGTCAGGTCGATCCTGGAGGAATATTTTGGGTCCCACAAGTTGGACCAGACGGTGAACCAAGACGAGGCTGTGGCGCAAGGCGCCGCCCTGCGAGCTGCTGCTCTCTCCGGAGCTGCGGCAGGCATCGAGGTGGCCGATGTGGCATCATTCAGTATTGTCTATTATTGGAGGAATACTGATAGAGCTTGTATTGTTATTGATAGGTTCACTCCTTCTTCGTTCTCCAAACGTCGCTGTCGAATTGAAGGGGGTGAAACTGGGTTGCGGTTCTTCGAACGGACATACTCAGCTGAAGGGCGTGCGTGCGACACAGCTTTTGATTTGACGCTCCTAGACCGTAATGCCACGTTTAGCTACTATGTTGACTTGGACGTGCGTGTGAATGAGAGTGGAATGTGTTCCTTTTCAATTTTCTTCGAGAACGGTCAGTCGAAAATTTTTGTAGGTCCTGGCGAACGTCCGGATTATGTTGTTCGCTGTTGGGCGGAGGAAGAGAAGCAACTCCAGCAAGAGGTAGAAATCGAAATGAAGCGTGCCGAGGCTAAAGTTGAGTTGGAGTCGCTTTATGTTGAAGTCGAGAGCGCAGTATGCGACCTGAAGCTATTGGGGTGCAGGGATTCGAAGCTTCTCTACGCATACGAAAGAATGCTTTCCATAACGAAAGAATTTCTGACCGAACATAGTGATGTTGTTTCCTTGGATGAATTGTACCGAAGAAATTCAGGTTTCATGTCCATCAAGAAACAAGCCCTGCAATTGGTTGAGGCTCAGCAGAAGAAAGCACTTGAGGAAGCGAAGAGTGACCGTAAACACGCGACTCCAGAGAAGCAACTCCAGCCAGGGGCAGACGTCGACACGAAGCGTGCTGATGCCAAAGTTGAGTTGAATTTGCTTTATATTGGAATTGAGAGTATAGTAATCGACCTGCAGATATTGCAGAGTCTTCGTGAGACTTCTTCTCTTGCGTATTTGTATGACTATTACGCATGTGATGGAATTGTCTCAGAAATTGAGGACTGGATTATCAAAGACTTCGAGGTTGCTTCCTTGGCTGAATTGTCGCAAAAAATAACCGAGTTAAGGTCCGTCAAGAAACAAGTCCTGCAAGCGTTGGATGCTGAGTGGAAGATAACGCCTGACAAAGAAAGAGGATGCAAAAAACAAATCGGTATGAACATTTTCGCAGCTAAAAAATCTGCCTTTGAGTCTCGTCTTTCCGAAGTGGTTCGTGATTCAGAGGTTTCTGATCTTGTGAAGCGTTTCTTTCGTGAACAGCTCGAGCGATGTAAAGCGAAGTTGTGTTCTTTGGTTGCTTGGGGGGAAAATATCGAGTCGGCTTCACTGACCGAAGTATCTCAAAAATTAGAGGAACTGAGCCAAGTGGAACATGAAGTTGATCAAATGAAAGAAAAAGCTGCTCTACGCGAAGTTTTGGAAAGCCAAGAAGAGTTTGCTTTCCAAATGTTTGATTTTGAGTCTGATCTTTCTGAAGTGATCGATTTGTTAGATGACTCGAACTTCGCGAACTGTGCGCATTTCCAGGAACTTGATTCATGCAAGGCTGAGCTACGTTCTCTTGTGGAGTGGAAGCAAAATGTTAAAATAGAGCCATCACCGCAGGTATTACTGAAACTAGACGACGAGTTACATCAAATGAAAAACAAGGTTGGTCGGTTGAAGGCAGAAGTTGCTCGCCTGAAAGCCCTACTTGAGGAAGAAGACGATGTTGAGACAACGCTTGAGAGTTCTCACGAACAACTAACCAACACGGATCATTTCTCTAAGAGCGAGTGTCCCAAAACTGAGCAGCTAAGTCCAAAAGACGCTGCTCTGAATTCGAACGATGGAATGGATAATCTGAGTGAAAATGAGAGTAAATCTCCTGCGAGTTCTTACAATAACTCAAGTGGTCCAGTTGAATCTTCGAATGAATCAAGTAGAGAACGAACAGATGAAGTCCGATCAACATCTATGCCTCCACCGGCTGCGGAGGAAATGGAAGATCGTTCAAATTCTACTCAACTCAACCCGTCGTCAGTGCACAAGGTAAGCGAATGTGCGTCTTCACCACTTCAGGAGATTCATTCCCCGCATCAACTTGCGTCAGGGGAAGACATCAAACCTGAACCTTGTTCTGTTTCTCGAGATGATGGAACTGGTCATCATTCAGCTCCTCGTCCTTCCGAGAACTTTGAAGACCGACCTTCATCTTTTCGATATTGTCTTCAAGCTGAAAATAAACACGAAGACCGTCGTCCTCAAGTGCATCTAGATTATGATTCGGAGAGTGGCGAGCAAGAAGTTCAATGCCAAGAGGGCTCTTCTCTTCCCTGTTCTCGCCACCGACCTGAAAACTCAGGGCAACATGAACCCACTGAAGCTACTTCATGTTTTAAAGCTAACGAGCAAAATGATTCCAATGAAGAGCAGAAAGAAGGATTTCACCCTCAAAAACCAACAGTAACGGGTGAGTGCACCAATCAAGAGCAATCTGTGGCTTGCAATGTTGGAGGCTCAGTTGATCACGATGTAAATTCGGCTACACTTAATAGTACTACCTTGTCCGCCGTGCATCTCCCCACGGCTGGTCTGCCCTCATCTGAAGATAGTGTGTCAGACGGGAAGCCTGAGGAAACTCAGACCCACACAACGGCGGAGTCAGCGGGTACACAAACCGATGTCACTTCCCCCGAAGACGGTCGTGGTGGTGGAAGTGACGCCATCCCGGGCTCTGAAGTGGAACACCAATCCGAGAAGGAAGCAGATCTCGTGAAAAAGTTCAAAGACATGGGCGTATATCTGCCTTGGTTAGAGATAATAGCAAACGCTATGAGCAACATCGCGAGTTGCGAATATTGTTCAGGGAGGAAGGTCGTTTGTTGCAATCACCGCACCCAAGCGTTCCAAGAAGTAAGTGAAGTGCTGAATTCTGTAATCGAGATATCGACCAAAAGCTCGAAATGAGAGTGTGAAGCTCAGTTTTGAAAGGTAGACGTATGATTCCAAAAGCCATATCTTATTCAACTCATTTTGTACGGTTTTTTTTAAAATTTTACCTCTTATTTCATTTAATTTTCTTGAAACCTTCACAATATAATCTCACTTTTGCCATCATGAAATATCTGGCGCTTACAGTTTTTGCTTCTGAAAAATACAACTTTATTTTCATTTTAAAGTAATTTTTGCACTTACAAAGGCTTATTACCACTCAGCTTGATTTGTTTAGAAAACATTCAGAGATCAGCTATGATTGTATTATTATGATCAACTATTATATCTATACGCGCTCCCAGGGGAATTATGTTAGATCCCGAGTCAAAGGTTAGGTAACTATTCTGTTTGTAGAAATCGAATATTTTTTTGTTTTGTTACTTTCTTCTTCAAGTTTTTGCTTTATGAACTTTTTTCTTAGATTAGTGTTCCTATGCACCTTGTGCAAAGATTCCGCGTTCCCTTAACTCCATACTAAATGGTGCCTTCATCCTTCCTCTCTTTGAATATCTTTGTTGTGGTAAAGGGAGGATAAAACTTTCTTATAATATATATAATCAATCACTGTGATGGATCAAGGGTAACTGAGAGTCGTACTTGTCGCTTCTCTGTAACTTTAATTCATATATTTACCTCACTTTCGGCAGCCTTCAATGTCAGTAGTAAAGGAATATCTTGTTTGGAACTTTTTGTTTTAAAAGATATCCTATGTACTTATAATTTCGGGTAAATAGTATGTAAGTTATAGTAATAAATCAGTAATAGTAAATGCAGTAGATCATAGATTGTAGGCGTTCATTCCTCATTTTCTAGTGATTTTAAGTAATCAAAGGGGAACGATCAATGACTGAGCAGCTGGCGTCCGATTTTCTAGTAATTATAATGAAGTGATAAATGGCGTGTTGGTTTCACACCGATTTATCTTGATGTATATTTCTGATCAATTGGAGAGTGGACATCAAACACTGTGTATTACTTGCACGAAGCACAACTTTAGCCAGAAACCGATGCAAATTTATTGTATTTTATTTTTCTAAAACCCGATATCTTATTAATTTTCACTTCTGTTGAAGCTTAGAACCTTAGCGCAAGGGGCTTTTTATCATGGTGCAGAAAACTCATGCGTAGAATTCGAAACAAACCTTAGTTTTTATTTAGTATCTAGGTATTCATGATGCTGTTACGAGACTGTTTTTTTTTTCTATCGAATAATTTAAAATACTTTATAACGTCAATCTATTGAAATGCCGTCAGGTTTGTGATGTGCTGTTCTTTCTTTGCCCCTTGAAATGATATTGTTACACGTTGACTACGTGTCGTGAGACGTGTTCAACATTAGTTAAGTAACTCATTTTCGGGCCTGCGGAAATTCAAAATTCTTCAAATACTCCACTCTTTTTTTATGATTTAGGTAAAATAATTTCGTGCTATTATATTTATCATCATTTCTAGGAAAGATGGAAATGTTTTCGAACTGAAAGGTCGATTTTTCAACTCTGCTACTTCCAACTTAACCCAACCATACGTAGCGACAGCGCAAACGTAATCAACGTTCCATTTTCTATTTTGCTCGGTTTATACATTATTTCATCAATGCACTGTGAGATTGTGTTAAATTTATTGAATTAAATAGAATTTACATGTTCAAGTTGTACGAAGTTTCTGAAATGCTTTCTTCCGCAAAGATTCAGAACGGACATTTGTAAGAGGGCTAGGTAATGGTTGTTTTTATTGAAGAATTGCTGGTGGAGCTTTTTTGTTGAGACTGTGTATGCAAGATACGAAACACAATGTGTTAGACACGGAAGACGCTGAAGACAATTGAATCTTTAGAAGCATTTGGGCCATGGCTGCCATTTTTACCAAGTTACGACTTCAAGTTTTTTATGCGATGCTTCTCAGAGTTAATACTCATTGTTTTGTTAGTGGACAACTCTCTGTTGGTGATAGTTGACTCGTTTTGTGTTTATTTGTTTATAATACAACCCCTCAGGGGGATACAACTATTGTATCTATGGGAATTAGCGCTCCCAGGGGGACTATGCAAATGCCTGAGCTAAAGGTTAGGTAGGCTTTCTTTTTGTTAAAATAGAATAGGTTTTTGTTTTGTTACGGACCATCTTTTTCCGGTTCACTGCTGTCCTGTTTTTCAGCACCCACTACTTTCTTCTTCAACTTTTCTTGTTTCATGATCTTCTTTCTTAGCTTTCTGCTTCTGTGCACCTTGTGCATAGATTCCACGTTTTTTTAACTCCATACTAAATGGTGCCTTCTTCCTTCCTCTCTTTGGATAGCCTTTGTTGCGGATAGGGAGGCTTAAACTAACTAATAATCTAATCTAATCTGTTTTTAATACAATGCCCAGTATGCACATGTGCGCTTTTGCATTATTCATAAGTTTAAGTAAACTTTCCTAAGTATCTGTTGAGAACAAGGACTACAAAAGCCGAAGTTAGCTAAAGTAAGAACAAATATGCAACTTTCGCAACATCGCTTGTATCTAACCAACCGGTTTTGCGTGGAGTAATTAATATGAACTTCTATTCGAACCTAATAAGTTGTTATTTTGTGTAATTGAATTTTCATTTTCGCTACGTCTCGAATGCTGAGTACTTTTCCATATTGTCAATGCGATTATCATTGCCAGTGCTATGACAGTGTTGCCTCATCTCCACCCTCCAGTGTCAGCGATTCCATCCATATCTTCTGCAACTCTATGCCATGAAATCAATATTTCTACCTTTATTTTAAATGTAGTTGCCTTTAGTGTAGGGTAGTTTTAGTTTAGTATAGAAGGGTAATCTTAACACTTTGACCGCAATTGGTTGAGCTGAAATTCAATATTCAACTCAAATTTGAAGTCAATTGTAGCAAGCAATTTTGAACATAGCAAACATTAACTATGTAGATCGTTCCTTCATTTGGCTTGAGTTTGCGACTACTGGTCGGTCAGCAGCATCAAGAAAATGCCTCCCATGGCCACCGGTGGTGCACGTCTCAGTCAAAGTGTTAAGTGCAACGTCAAGTACATCATTTAAGTTTGCTTGTCCTAACTGGAAGAAGATTTCCCTTAAACATCTCACGGGTGTCTAATCTGACTGTTTCTCAAGCGCTTCACAACTTTATTGGAAAATACTTCGTCTTGTGTTGTGCGCTGTTTGCTCTGCTATAGTTTCCTATCGAAATAACTTTACTGAATCATTTATTTTTGTACCACATTCGGTGCGCACCCACCGTTTATTAGTACTGTTGTATGCATGAAATATTTGGTAAATTCTTTTGTTTCTACTCCATCTTTTCGACCTTATTATTTGTTAGTCGTATAATTATTATTAACGATTGATTCTTATCCATCCTATATCTAAAATTCTTGTATTCTTTTTCCAACATTTAGTTTTCAGCATATAAGCTGTAAGGACCCTTCTCTCTAGATATGCTCTGACAAGGAACATGTTGGGTCCTGAGTTGAGATGTAGGTTGGCCTTCTTTTTGTTGAAAGAAAATATATTTTGTTTTGTGAAAATTTATTTGTTACCGATTAACTGCTGTCCTGTTTGTCTGTTCCTCTGTTCCTCTTGTTCAACTTCTATATTGTTTCTTAACCGTCCTTTGCTACTTCATGTTTCTATGCGCAAGGGATCCTTTGCGGGAGCACATCTTGTGCATAGATTTCGCGTTCCCGTAACTCCATGGTGCCTTCATCCTTCCTCTTTTTGAAGATTTTTTTTTGAGATATGGTTGGATAATAAATAGTAACATATAGGTAATCAATCTCTAGATTTCTTACCATGCATGTTCAAAATTGTAATCATCTCCTAATAAAGTAGATTTTTTTAAATTTTGGCATCACTTTTTTCCTTCTTTAGCAGATCGTTTGTGCCTCCATAATAACATGAACAACGTAGGGCGAATATCGGTTTACGACCTATAATATATTGTGGCTCCGAAATGGTGAAACCATAAACCTGCTCAAGGCTGGGTTTTAAATACATGTTCTAAAATAGGAGTTTTTAATTGTGATTTGCAGACAGTGATGACATATCTATGGTCTTGAAACAAGTCATCCCGAGCAGAAAGGTCGACTTGGGATTTCATATATGTCCTCAAATGAGTATTTGGGAGTTCACGGTCGACTGGAAGATATTCGCTCAATTTGATCGAAATAAAACTACTATGAGTCCAACAATGTAGACGTTAACGGGCTCAAAATGAATCGGGTTTTGCTGCCTTGTATAATGCTGGAACCTAGGGTGGAAAAAGTTTGAGTATAGACTGATCTCTCTTCAACTTGTCTGATAAATAGCAACGCAGATACAAAATGACCTTGTACGAGTAATTTTCAAGTTGTTTATGGTAAAAACTTCAGTTTTTTTCTTAAAACTACGGAATTTTTTATTACAAAGTAGCCCTGTACCTATTTCAGGCTCGTGATTCCTCAACACAAAAGTTTTTTAAGGTCAATCTAATAATTTTGAATTCCAGCGAAATTCCAATGGTGCTGCTTTTTCTGAAATTAAACGAGTAAATTCCTATTAAAAATGTTTAACAACTGTAAGATGAAAAACGCAAAGCGGCTATTTCGTTTAGCTGGCAGCCGATTGAATCTAATAAAAAACAACACTAATTTCTTGATAACAATTGCGTTCAGGTATCACCTGCTATCGATAGAAACCCGAATATACTGAAACCAATTAGACGTAAGGAACCATTCCCTAGGAACGCAAACTGGCTCAACTATCGCGTCGACGAGAACACAAACCGGTGTTGCTATTTCTTTCCGAAAACTGCCGTAGCTTTGGAAATAAAATAATAATACAAGTTTGACTTTGAGTTAAAATAACGAACTTAAAGCGAGTTTCTGGTTGCGGAATACAAAGACCTATATTTATGTAACTAGATATAGATAATGGATAGGTATACGAGAAATATAGTTGATGTCATGACAGCAGTTTTGCTGCTAGAAAACTGCTAACCTGAAATTTCCATTTTGATTGAACGTATATCAGTTAGGGTTTGAATATCCCAAAAATAAAGCTCAAAATTCGATGTCATCCGTTCAGATGTCGATTGTCGACATTGTTACTCGTTTCGAACGCGTTGTTACGCAGTTGCTGGCTAAGAGAATCACAAAATATTTTCAATTCTTATCTTCAATACTTACGCACAGCTCCTGTTGATTTCAAATTAAAATTTCAAATTATTAGCACATTTTCATAATAGAAACAATAGTAAAAAAATCATAATTGCATTGTACAGTTGAAGTGAAAGGGTTTTCTCTTGCGACATCTGGCAATGATTTGTTGCTACGTCGCAGGAACGAAGGCAATTTGCAGTCCAGACAATCCAGTAATTCCAGTTATGGAGCTATGATACACCATGGTAGGGATACACCCTCCACGATTCCAGTAGTCCAGTTGGATGGCCGCAGCCCGCATGCGAGCATTTCGGTGCAGGAACTGCACGGTGTAACAGATTATAAAGTTGTGATTTTCACTCAAAGTCAAGTCCAGTGAGATGATGGGGTCAGAGGCGAGTGGCCTGTGGTATGAAACACGTAATAATTAGTCACTGCTCGTGACATGTTTGTGAATTTCCAACTTAACTTGGAAGAAATTGCTATAACGGTAAGTGTTCTACCTGTGAACAAGAAGTTGACCGCTGCTTCGGATGCTTGATTTACATCCGTTCATGGTTTGGTAAATATTTCTAGGTAAGTTACTTCTAACAATCTAAACATATGATTAGTAGCGTTGATAAACTGATACTTTCAATATTGTCATTTATCGTTAAAATGAGCATGCGAATGTTCAAGTTAGCCCCCCCTCCCCGATTAAGATTTTCAGCCCACCTTGTGGTATGAATCTCATCAGGACTTGTGACTAGCTCTTGATAAGTTGAGTTTGGGAGAGGCGAAATAGATACCGTGCAATTCTTATCGTCAGTTATTCTCATTTCATGCTGAATTTTCTTTAATTAAACTTATACTCTTTTGTTACAATCGAATCTCATACAGTTGATGGTTCATGTTAAATGTCACAGTTACTGTACTCACGGAAAGTTACAGTTTAAGATCTAATGTTCACACAACGTTTAATTCAATAAGTTAGTTTGAGGCTCACACAACCTAGTTATTACACCACAGATTGCCATAGGCCTACATGAGTACTGTTTGAATATGCTTTTGTGTAGTGTGAGTTTTTGTGAAATACCCAATATGTGACGTGCCCATCCACATTAATTATTCAGATCTGAGCTGGCAACAGTTCTTAAAGTAAGAGCGGTTGATGATGTTGCCACACAGTATCCGTTTTGCTTATTGCGGTTTGTATTGTTAGTGGATGGGAGTACGGATCACTTGTGGCATGCGCTTGAACTGGGATGAAATAGAACCATTGTTACTTGTATCACAATAAACAAAAACCGTACAAATTCCAGCTTCTCAAAAAGAAAAATGGGTGTTTAGAATTTCAAAATCTAATCAATTTAATTTTTTGTTGTATTTGGAAATCATCATTTGTAATGAAAGTTGAAAACTGACGTAATGAACCTTAACAACTCGAAGTTCCTAGTCGCAATGATGTACGGTTTTATGTACGCATGGATTCCGAAGTTCGTATACCTGAATGCAATAAGTTGTATCCTTAATTTTGAAATTTGTGTTGTAAAAATTATGTTCCATTTTGCATTAGAGACAGAATAATAATTATTTCACTGAATTTGAAATTTTGGTACTTGTGTTTTATCTGTCACCACTTTTAATTTATGGTTTCTTTTTGATGTTAAGGTCAGGTTAAGTTAAGTTAGCTGAATTAAATTATTAGTTTTTATTTTTGTTCCGTTTCTGGCCAAAATGAATCTATGGGGCCTTCCAATAACTGAAGAGGAGTTCTAATTTTTTACTCTTTAGTAAACCCCAAAAAAGTGGTGACAGATAACCCACAAGTACCGAAATTTGGTTCTTTTTCAGTCCCGTATTTTTGGTATTTTTTTCAGTCCCGTTGTCTTTTCTTTCTAACATTAATAAATCCCACTAATCATCCGAGTTAATCCGCGCTTTAAATTGTTATACAATGAGCCCCAAGAGTTAACTATTGCACATATAAGAAGCTCAGGTTGAGTATCTTGAAATAACCGTAAAATAAGACGTGGGTCGTATATTCAAAGTGAGCATCAAATTCGAGAGTATTTGAAAAATAGTTGGAATTGAATTAACCAACAGATAATCGAATTGATTAATTAACACTCATCAACATACAGCTTCTTGCAATACTTTAAAAAATTGAGGGACCGGCGGTGCGGCGGACACATGAGTCTGATCATCAAATCTTTAGATATGAAACCAAGCTGTGATGTGAGGTCTGTTTGGTAGTTGCTGTGAGAGTAAATAGGACTTCGGAGAACAATTTAAAAAGCAGGTCACATGAAAACAAGTAACGTAATGTTGTAATTTTTCCCGTGGTGTATAGTTTGCAAATTGAAGGCGATGAAGTTTACAATGAAATCCTAAACATGGTTTATCATGTTTTTCACGCTCTGAGCAATAAAAGTTTCATTAAGCAAGGCAGTATCCTGTCACTCTCGCGCTTTAAGCAAAATGTATTAACGCTCAAGTTTGTCTTGCATATTTGATTGTCCTCGAATTTAGTGTGAATGGATATTTCAGGAAATAGACTTTGTATTGTTTGCAGTTTGTTAAATGCTCAAGTATTTGCTGCCAATTCAGTGAATTCACGTACAGTTTTCAATATGTGTGTGGTGTAAATTTACATACGTTGTTCAATAATGATATTTACTTACGAACGCACTTTTTTCAGACTTGTTAGAGTGAATCATGGCCACTCAAAATCGAATGAACGTGGGGGCGATCGGCATCGACTTAGGCACCAGTAAGTGCTGCGTGGCTGCGGTGCGGGACGGTCGGGCGCACGTCCTCGAGAACGAGTTCGGCCAAAGGACGACCCCTTCGTGGGTTGCCTTCAACTCTCAGCAGCGACTGGTGGGCGGCGCTGCTCTGGATCAGGCCGTCGTGAACTGCGCCAACACCGTCAGCGGCGTCAAGAGGACCTTGGGCAGGACCTACGATGACGTAAAAGGCTTTCCATCTATTTGCGAGATCAGAAAGTGTTACTCTAACAGCAATTTTGCGTATTGTGTCAACTACAGAAAACGTCAACTGCAGCTTAGCCCTGAACAGATCACGGCTATGATGCTGACTAAAATGACTGACGTCGCATATGCCTCGCTTGGTTGCGAGGTGAATAGGGCCGTTATTTCTGTGCCCGCGTGTTATGGTAACGCACAAAGAGCTGCTATAATAAATGCCGCAAATGTTGCCGGTCTTGAAGTACTGCAACTGATCAACGAGACAACAGCGGCGGGCATCGCGTTTGAACACAACAGAAGTGTCAAGACTCCCGTGACCATTGCAGTGGTGGACTTCGGAGCTGGAAAGTTGGACATATCTGTTATGGAAGTTGAAGGAAAATCCATCAAGGTCATAGGTGCATCTGGAAGCCCTTACCTTGGAGGCTGTGTCGTTGACGAACTCCTGGTCAATTATTGTGTTGAAATCATACAGCAGAAGTATGGGAGTGAAGTGAAAATCAGTGATAAAGCGCGTATCAAGCTTCTTTTTTCGTGTGAAAAAGCGAAGAAGACTTTGTCACGGCTTCCTGAAACTCAGGTTATTTTTGAATCTTTGTTTGAGAACTGTGATGTACAGATACCTCTGCACAGGCAGAATATTTGTGAGCTGATCGATGATGATTTTCGAAGTACAATCATCGATAATTTCGAACGTATCTTCAAAGAAAAATCAATGGGAAAAGATGTGATAGAGAAAGTTGTTGTTGTTGGTGGGTCGAGGCGTATTCCTGCGGTCAAGTCGATCCTCGAGGAATATTTTGGGTCCAACAAATTGGACTATACGGTGAACCAAGACGAGGCTGTTGCGCAAGGCGCCGCCTTGCGAGCTGCTGCTCTCTCCGGTGCTGTGGCAGGCATAGATGTGTCCGATGTGTCGTCATTTGATGTTTATTTTTCCGGGTCCAGTAAGAACAAAAGCCAATTTGACAAAATTTTCAACAAGTTCTCACCCGTTCCTTCCATCAGATGCTTTAACGTCAATGAATTACGCGGATCTAAGGTTCGTTTCTTTGAGCGCATGTACCGTTTTGATGGTAGCAAATGTGACGCTGATCTCTTGTCAGTGGAGTTCACAGGATCATTCGCCAGCAGTGATCGCTTTGTTAACGCGGAGTTGACGCTGCATCTGAATAAAAGTGGGATGTTTTCTTTCTTTACACAATCGCCTAACAAAGAATCTGGGCTAAAATTAATGTCTTATACCTCACATTATTCGTACGAAATCAATAATTGGATGAAGGAGGAAGGTAAATTCAGATGCGACTCCAAAATCGAAAAGGAGCGCGTCGATGCTAAAGTTGAGCTTGGGTCCCTTTGTTATGATGTCCAGAGCGTGCTAAGCGAGTTAGAATTCATGGAAGACATTTCTCATCATGAATTTGAGACAAGTAGAAATGCTGTTTCGAATGCAATGGACTGGATGACCAATAACATCGAAACTGCTCCACTATTCGAAATACAGCATAAGGTCAAGAAAGTAAACAACGTGAAAATAGATGTCATTTGGAGGATGAACACTGCACGCAAGAAAACTATCGAGAAAATAGAAGCTGCTAAAAAACAGGCTGAGATAGAGTTGCTCGGCAAGCAAATTATGGCATTCAAATTGGAACTTTCTGAAGTAATTCGCTCGTTACTGGACTCAAATCTAGTTCTGGATTTTTATCCTCTAATGCTCAAGCAATGTAAGGATAGAATGTCATCATTGATGAACTGGAATGAAAATATTGAGTCAGCTTCGTTGACTGAGGTGACCCTGGAATTAGAAGAGCTTACGCAAGTGAAGAGAGAGGTTGATCAGCTGAAGGCAGATGCTGCACGCGAGAAAAGACGAATAGAGGCTGAAAACGAAGCTGCCAGGAAACTCAAGGAGAATGAATTTCTCAATACACGAATTTCTGAGTTTGAATCTCTTCTTTCTGAAGCAAAGTGTACGTTGCATGACACAATTTTTGTAACGTATTCGGATCGACAAATTTTCAATGCCTGTGAATCGGAACTTAATTCTTTGTTGGCTTGGAAAAAATACAGTGATACAGTTTCAATTACCCAGGTGTCCCAGAAATTAGAAGAACTAACGCAATTGACAAGCAAAGTTGATCAGATGAAAACAGACGCGCTCGAAGAAGCACGAGGGAAAGAAGGTGTGGAGAAACAGAGAGAGGTGGAATTGCACAAGGAGAAGATTTGGAGCTTTAAATCTCTTCTTTGTGAAGTTAAAGAAACGTTAGATGACTTGCACCCTGTAAGCTCTTCGTATTCCTCAAAATTCTTGTTATGTGAGGCAAGTTTTCATCGTTTGAAGGACTGGAAGGAAATTATTGAAGCAGCTTCTGTAACTCTGGTGTCCAATAAATTAGAAGAATTAACGCATTTGAAACACAAAGTTGATCAACTGAAAACAGATGTGGAACGCCTTGAAGGCCGAGAAATCAAAGAGGTTACTGATGCAACGCTTGCCCGTGATTCTCCCGACCAACAGACCTGCTCAGGTAACTCTTCCAACAGTTTCCCCTCAAATGGGCAAATAACTAGGAATGTTGCTTGGAATTCAATTCATGAAAACAATGAACGAATCAAAAAAGAGAAGCATGCACCCAGGGGTGATTTGGCTCGGTCGAAAGAATATGATTCAATAGTTACTTGTCTGTCTAAGGAAACACAAACAGCATCGACGACTGCGTCAGCGATAGCACAGACCAATATGGCTCTCTTAGAAAATAATCATGGGTATAGAAAAGACACGAGTTCGAATGATGAATCAAAAGAACTATCAGTGGAAGTGAATGAAAAAGTTTGGAAGTTTGAAAATTTGGGTATTTTGTTGCCTTGGTTGGAGATCATGGAGAATGCTATGAGTAACATGGTCAATTGCGAACAATGTAAGAAATATCGCTTCAGTTGTTCTCATCATCTTTATAACGGATTTAAGGAAGTAAGTGAAGTGCTCAATTCTGTACCAGAGATCTTGAGCCAGAACTCTCCCACTAGGACAGAAGAAGTAAATTTGAACAATCCAACTACGGCTACACTCGAGCCTGCTGAAAATGTTGGTGCAAGGCAAAGGTATACTACACTGAATTACCCTTGGAAAAATAATGAATTATCAAACGGAAGTGTAGATTCAGTTCAAGGACCAACTGCTGTGCCACGTCAGAAGCACGGGGGTGTCTGACACTCACTCTTCACTAGATGGGCCATCCTCAACGCCTGAGGGTCCAGCCAGAATAAACATGTCTAGCATTCCTCCGCACCGACAAACAGCTTCTAGTCTAGGGATAGAGACACGCAAAGATGACTATGCTGCAGGTTCATGCTATCAGAGTCACTATTCTGAAAAAAAACTTAATCTATGTGCCAAAATTGACTGCGCATTGTGAAGAGTTGAAAAAAAACAATGAATATTTTCTTACCAGTCTTCGTTTGTTGCATAATGCCGAAGTTCACGAAAAATAGCTTTGAAACTTACCTAAAATACGGCATTTACATATTTGTTCGTACTGCTCATAATTGCCTTTCCTAAAATAAATGGAACTTCGGTTTAGAAGTTGCAGTGGGGACGGATTAACTGCACCGTGAAGCTAATCCGTTAATCCGCCGTGATTCTCGCATTTGATTAGTTGCGAACTTAACCTTTTCCGGTTGTGTATTATTTCTAGCAAAGATAGAACTGTATTCGAGCTGTAAAGTCCGTTTTTCAATTTGACTACCTCTAACCAACCTCATCGACCGCGCAAACGTTCGTTTATTTATTATTTTCGATCATGCTCGGCTTGAACATTATTCAATCAATTCACTGTAAGAGTGTGTTAAATTCAATGAGTTAAATAGAATTTACATGTTTAAAGTGTACAAAGTTTCTGGACTGCTCTCTTCCGCAAAATTGAGAACTGACTTTTGTAACAGCGCTTGGTAATGGTTGGCCTTTTTACCGAAGAATCACTGGTGGAACTTTTTTTGTTGAGACCGTGTATGCAAGATACGAAACACAATATGTTAGACACGGAAGACGCTGAAGACAATTGAATTTTCAGAAGCATTGGGGCCATGGTTGCCATTTTTACCAAGTTACGACTGGAAGTTTTTTATGCGATGCTCGTATGAGGTAATACTCATTGTTTTGTTAGTGGACAACTCTCTGACGGTGCTAGTTGACTCCTATTTGTGTCTACTTATTTATAATACAATAACCATTTACCACTGTGCACTGGTGAGCTTATGCATTATTCATGTATTCAAGTATACTTTCCTAAGTATCTGTTGAGGACAAGGACCACAAAAGCCGAAATTATCTAAAGTGAGAACAAGTATGTAACATTCGTTTCATCGTGTGTATCTAACCAACCGGTTTTGCGTGTAATAATCAATTTGAACTTCTATTCGAACCTAATAAGTTGTTATTTTGTGTAATTGAATCTTCATTTTCGTTACGTCTCGAATGCTGAGTACTTTTTCATTTGTCAATGCGATTACCGTTGCCAGCGCTATGCCGGTGTTGCAATCATCTCTACCCTGCAGTGTCAGTGATTCCATCCATATTTTCTGTAATTCTATGCCATAACATCAATATTTCAACATATATTGTTAATGTAGCAGCCTTCAGTGTAGGTTAGTTTTAGCGTAGCATTGAATTGTAATCTTAAGTACAACGTTAGGTACATCACACAAGATTGCTTTTCCTAAGTGGAAATGATTTCCCTTGAATAATACACGGGTGTCTATCTAATTTTACTGTTTTTCAACAGCTTCATGACTTCATTGAAGAATATTTCGTTTTGCTGTGTTGTAATTTGCTCTGGTATAGTTTCCTGTCGAAACATTGAATCATTTATATTTTCCACTTTCGGTTCTGTGGCACCGTTGAAAAGTATGTATTATTGCATGCATCTAATTTTTGGTTAATTCTTTTGTTTCTACTCCATCTTTTCGACCTTATTATTTGTTAGTCGTATAATTATTATTAACGATTGATTCTTATCCATCCTATATCTAAAATTCTTGTATTCTTTTTCCAACATTTAGTTTTCAGCATATAAGCTGTAAGGACCCTTCTCTCTAGATATGCTCTGACAGGGAACATGTTGGGTCCTGAGTTGAGATGTAGGTTGGCCTTCTTTTTGTTGAAGGAAAATATATTTTGTTTTGTGAAAATTTATTTGTTACCGATTAACTGCTGTCCTGTTTGTCTGTTCCTCTGACTTTCTTGTTCAACTTCTATATTGTTTCTTAACCGTCCTTTGCTACTTCATGTTTCTATGCGCAAGGGATCCTTTGCGGGAGCACATCTTGTGCATAGATTTCGCGTTCCCATAACTCCATGGTGCCTTCATCCTTCCTCTTTTTGAAGATATTTGTTGAGGTAAAGGTGGGTAAAAATAACTTATAATTAATCAATCTCTAGATTTCTTACCGTGTATTTTTAAATTGTAATCATCTCCTAATAAAGTAGATTTTTTTAAATTTTGGCATCACTTTTTTCCTTCTTTAGCAGATCGTTTTCGCCTTCATAATGACCTGAACAATGTAGGGCGAATATCGACTTACGAGCTGTATCATGGCTCCATAATGGTGAAACCAAAATCCTAATTTTCGCTGGGTTTTAAGTAGATATTCGAAAATTGGGGTTTGTAATTGTGATTTGCAGACTGATGCCGTATTTATGGTCCTGAAACAAGTCATCCCGAGCTGACATTTTGACTTGGGATTTCAAATTTGTCCCCAAATGAGCTTTTGGGAGTTCACGGTCGAGTGGCAAATATTCACTCAATCGACTTGAAATAACGCTACAATGAGTCCAAAAATCTAGACGTCAAAGGGTTAGTTAAACAGCCCTGTACAATGCTGGAACCTACGATGGAAAAGTTTGAGTGTTGACTGTACTCTCTACAACTTAACTGATGAATAGCAACGCAAACACAAAATAACTTCGTAACATGATTTTCACGTAGTTTACGGTAGTTATTTTAGTTTTCTTCCATGAGTGTAAAAATTTTCTCTTGTGGCTGACTGCGGAAACTTATTTATTACATAATACAATGAGGTAGGTGTGACTTTACATTTTGAAATAGCGCTGTAGATTCCAGAACGCTAGTTTTCTAAGGCCTTGCTGATAATTTTTGAATGGCTTGAAAAACAACTCTACCAAAATTATCTTAGCGCTGCTTCTCCTGAAATTGGACGATTAAATTCAAATGAAAAATAAGGTCAATCAACTGAAGGAAAATGTGGAACGCAGATTGGCTATCTCGCTTGGCAGGCAGCCGATTGGATCTCACGGAGGAAAATACAAATTTCTTAATCACAATTACCTTCAGGTATTACCTGTTACCGATAGAAGCACGAATACTGCAGCCAATTAGACGTAAGGAACCATTTCCTAGGAACGCAAACTGACTCAACGATCGCGTAGATGAGATCACAAACCGGTCTTGCTCATTACGAAAACAGATGTAGCTCTAAAAACAAAGCAATATAGTCTGTTTGACTATAAGTTAAAAAACGAACTTAGAGCGACTTTTTTGGTGGCGGATTACAAAGGCCAATATATATGTACCTGGTGAAAGATAATGAAAATATATACGAGAAATTTAGTTGATTTCATGACAGCAGTTTTTCTGCCAAAAAACTGCTGACCTGTCATTTCCATTTAGATGGAAAGTGTGTCAGTTAGTGTTTGAATATCCCAAAAATAATGTTCAAAATTTGATGGCAGCAACTGAGCCGTCGACACCTCATTACTCGTTCCGAACGCGTTGTGACGCAGTCGCAGGCCAAGGAAATCACAAAATGTTTTCAATTCGTATCTTCAAAGCTTACTCGTACCTCCTGTAGATATCAAATTAAAATACTAAATTATTAGCACAATTTCATCATAAATAACATTGTATAAAATTCATAATTCAATGAACGGTTGGAGTGAAAGGCTTTTCTCATGCGGCATCTGGCAATGATTTGTTGCTAAAAAAAACCCGCAAGAACGAATGCAGGCTGCTGCCTGGAGTGCCTGCAGCTTGCAGTGCAGTCCGGTTAGCTGTAGCTGGCATTTCTATGCAGGAGCTGCTCGGTGTTACAACTTATTAAGTCGTCATTCTTACTCAAAGGCAAGTCCAGTGAGATACTGGGGTTAGAGGCGAGTTGCCTGTGGTGCGAAACACATAATAATTAGTGACTGCTCGTGGCATGTAAGCGATTTACCAACTCAACGCGGAACAAATTGCTAAAACAGTGGGTGAGTGTTCTACATGTGCACCAGCAGAAGTTGACCGATTCTTAGAATGCTTTACCTCCGTTAATGTTTAGATAATTAATTCTGTTTCTTCTCCCTAGCCAGAAGTAACATAGGTTAGTTGTGCGTAAAAGTTGTTCATACTAAGCCTTTCAATAACGTCATTAATGTATAAAATGAGCATGCGAACGTTCAAGTCAGCCAGTGTTGAGATGTTCAGCATGCCTTGTAGTGGTTCTTATCAGGACTCACGATTAGCTCTCGATAAGTTGTTTTGGGGAGTCGAATTAGATAAAGTGCAATTCTTATCGATAGTTATTTCCACATCGTTCTGTGTTTTCTTTAATTAAACATGAGGCTGTAGTTGCTCTCTAAGTGATTGCAGTTACTCTGCTCTTGTACGGTTGCAATCGTATCTTACAGAGGTTATGGTTCATATGAGGTGTCAGTTAAAGTTCTCACAGTAAGTTGCAGTTTCAATACTCACGCCCACAGTATTAAATAAGTTTGGTTGAGGCTCACACAACCTCGTTAATACAGCGCAGAATGCCATCCATGAGTACTGTGTGAATACTCTTCTTTAGTGTGCGTTTTTGTGAAATACTTAATATGTGACGTGTTCATCCTTATTAATTATTCAGAACGGAGCGGCCAAACGGTACATAACGCAAGAGCGGTTGATGATTTTATCACACGGTATACGTTTTGCCTATTTCGGTTTGTGGTGTAATTGTTTGGGTATACGGATCACTTGTTGTGTTTGAACTGGGATTAAATAGAACCATTGTAACTCAGATCACAATAAAAAAAAAAGTTTCAGATTTTGAGAAATGGACGTTCAAGCATCCCGAATAGGAAAATGGGTGTTAAGAATTTCACAACCTAATTAATTACCTTTTTTAGAGCATCTGGTAATCATTATTTATAATGAAAGTGATAAAATGATGTAATGAACATTAACGAAGAAATCAGTTTTTGAGGTGCATTCTTGTACTAACGAACGGTTTAAGGCAGCCCGCCTACTGATGCGATTCGATGCGATGCGATTCGCCTCAGTCCTCGGTGAGCTAGCCAACACAATGCTATTCCTACGGTGCTACAAATGAACCGTGCGATTTCACAAGGCGTCGAACCTATCGCATCGCATCAGTGGGCGGGCTGCCTAAATTAGTGTAAACTCAGAAGCTCTTAGAACTGACGCTGTCGGACGTATCCTCAATTTTAAAGTTTGTGCTTCGAAAATTATGGTACATTTTGTATTAGAGAACACAGAAAAATGTCTTTTTCATTGAATTCGAAATTTTTTCCATGGGGTTTCTCCATTCCCGTTGTCTTTTCTTTTTCTGACAGTGATAAAATCAAGTAATCATCCAACTTAATCCATGCTTAAAAGTGTTGTGCAATGAGCCTCATGAGTTATTTTGTGCATAGTTCATTTTTGGGGGAAGTTGTTTTGTGTTTTCATCGTAGTTTCACTTTGAAAATGTGTGATATGATTTAATTATTGGTTTACTCCTGCGTTGAAGCTCGTCAAATTCAATTTCAGATCTCATTTTTACATTCTCCAGAATTTAAAGTTGTTAAATAATGTTACGACCTCGTTTTTCTCGTTCGTATGTGCGTATTTTTTTTGCTGGCCAATTTCAAGAGGCAATTCTTTCTGTGCATTATTTATCGTCATTTTCTTATTGCTTTCATTTTCTTAAGGTCGATGGTCGAGACGGAAGGCCTCAATTATTATATTTTGTTACTTCATTAAAGATCGAAATATACTGTGACTTTTCAATGTCATTAGTTGTAATTAATCATGATATTATAACAAATCAAATAGGGCCTCATTAGGTAAAAGACGAGAGTGTTACAACGCAAATTTATGTTATACTGACGCCGTCTTCAAACTCAATTAACAAAAGATGATATACTCGGTATTAAGAAGCGACTCACGATATACATAGCATATTAGAGGTTCTAAATGATTACAATGTTATCAGATCTCGGTGATTGAGTTAATTCTTATCCAAAAGATGACACAATTATATTAATTCACATTATGACATAGAGATAAATCGGTGAAGCTTTTTAACGTGAAACAATAGATGAAAACATAGATTACCAACATTTTGAGAAGTCTGACAAGAATATCTTATTCGTGGTGAAGCCACGGCGTTGAGTCATCTAATAGAGTAATGCATTGATGATTATGATGAACGCATCTTAGGTGAGATTGAGTCTCGGCGCTGAGTTATTAACAGAGAACAAAGATCGTCTAGAAATTATATCGAACAAAGTTAATCTACACCTAATACATGAAGTTACTTTTCAGAGAATCGACGAGAATAGATGAGTAAAAGGTGGGATACTTAGCTGTGGTACTTCCGAATGGCGGTTGGCTAGTCAAACACAACTTAAGTTAGCCATCTTCCCCACTCCGCCCGCAAAGGCGAGAGCGGGGGAATCACACGTCTTGCTCGATTGGTGACTCCAGTCTTAATGCCGCTTGCGCGCGTCCGCCAGAAAGAGGCTGGGTGACGCTGTCTCAAGTGAGAATAAACGCGTTACCTATCTTGAAGCTTTACGTCACAATATCGCAGAAAATGGCAAGTGTTGCGAGATAATTAAAATGGATTAAGCTTTATAATTAATAAACAAGTAATTTATGTAGAATGAACAAGATCTTAAGTCAACAAGGAAGGAGTTGAAATACACGAAGAAATATGGAAGTGTCTTGAAATAATCTGGAGCACAGGTGTCGGCTACGTAGCAGAGAGTCCTAAGTCCAATGGTTGGTTCGTAGAGGGTTGAGGGGTGAGGTTCGCTGGTTGCTTTGCTTGGCGGTTTGGTGAAGCTCGTCTCGAAGTGTAGTTTGCCGAGTTCAGAAATGCTGCGTTCATTGTCGAGAACATATTGTCCAATATCGGGTCTTTTAGAAGATGGTTGCTTGGCCAAAACAACCCTTTCTTAACGTTTATATGAACACGACGAAAGTCTGTCCCAGAAGAACCACGACAAATCCTCGCCGACGTCATTTAAGTTTCGAGCTCCCGCTCGATGTTATCCTTCTTCATAATCTGTGCGCGTGCGACTACTGATCAGAAGAAAAGTAGTTCCGAGAAGACAAATACGGAGTGTGACGGAATGGTTTGCATTCACATGGAAGCGCTGAATCGAGATACCTTGAGATGACACCATTGCAGTCATCCTTGGGCAGAATCTTTTCCTAACAATAGATGTCGGTGATCTCCCACGCCGTCATGACTACCACATGCAGCAGTCGTGAAGTTGAAAAACTTCATGGAATAAATCCTTTTTTTTTTGCCCTTCAGTCGCGTAGAGACCGAGGGGGCTCCTGTTCTTCATCTCTCTTGCAGGAAGAAACTCCGAGTTATAGAACTCCACGGGATTTTAGATAGAAGTGGACGTGTTCCTTTAAAGGCTGGAACCGTCATCTTTTCTTCACCATAAATAATGATGTAAACGTTGCCGTATCATTGGTCGTCTCTCCATCAATCGCAGCACATCGTCGCTCCGTTTTCTTCATTGTCGTATCCTCCATCGTTGATGCTCGCCGGGATTGCATCACGTCATGCGCCAACCAGCTGTACCTCGCGCGCCAAGCGTGTGTGTGAGAGCAGACGCAAGCGTGCTTGGTCACCTCGCGTTGCTATGGAGACAGGGCAAGCCTCTGAGTGACTCGTCGTTGTATGCGAGTGTTCCAGCCGAGACGCTCGCTGCCGCACCTCTGCATCGCACCCGTACTGCGTTCCGCACATGTACGTCGCAGAGTGCATCCATGTCGCAGCCGACCGCCGTCACGCCAAGATGTACGTAGTGCACGCACATGGACGCGTATATGAAGCGAGTGTGCGCAGGCGCTGTCGTGTTGCCTCTCGCTGCCTGGCCGAGACGTCCGCTGTCGCCGCCGCTGTTGCTGCTGCTGATCTGCGATGTAGTTCTGGTCGCTCACGCACGCAGACGTACGTACGCGCCGACGCCTCAGTGAGACGCTCGCTGCTGTTGCTGCCTCCGTGTGAATGTGTGATGCTCGCTGCCGCTGCTTGGGCCGTAGTGTACGTCCAGTCACGCACACAGATGTATGCGAAGCCCGCGTTCATGTAGTCGCTCAGCAGGCAGAGGCTCTCTGCGCAGTGCGGCTCTCGTGGAGACTGAAGTCGACTCTCACGTCCACAGCACCGCAAAAGACTGAAAGTTCCATGATGGTTATTTGCTGGCTTTATTAATCCAAAATTTTTCATTCCTTTTCCCACGCAGGCGTTCGCAACATCCGTCCACACTCATCTCACTCTTTAGTAACTTCATGTTTACAGCAAGGACATACATCTAGCCTATTTTTAAGCTAGCCTATTTTAAATTTTATTCCATTCCTATTCGATATGCGATGATGCAACGTTGATGATGATCCTCAGAAGGAGAGAACACAATAGTTTCTGGTAATACATTAATATTAAATTTTAAAATTGAATGGACTGCACGCCATCCGGATTAGAATTGAATTCATTTATATTCATAGTTATTATTATATTCTTCGTTACGAAATATCAATTTGCTCGCATCGAAAGATTAATAATTAATTCATAATTTTCGTGACATTTACTTTACAAAGAAACAATAATCCAGACAGGAATGAATTACACCTCGGCGTCTAATTTGTAGTCGTAACTAATAATTCGTTGACAATGAAGTATAAGTAAGTAGGAATAACAAATGAAATTCATCATTACGCTATCTCGCAAAATACATTCAAACATCACACTAAAATATCCTAAACATCGAGCATCTTATTTGACTACCAAATGCTGCCATGTCGTTACATGTTCTATGAGGCTGGGGAGTGAGTCAGCCATGTGTGGCAGTATTTAAGAGGCAGGAAGTCGATAAGGAGTCGAAGGACTGGGCTGTATTTGTAAACAACGTGCGGACTAGGCAGCTGCTACCACACCTCGCAGCCCCACATCTCCCCAAGGTCACACCTCACACACATTACACTCTCCAAAAACGAACATCCACCCTCAAACTTCTCCTGAACATGTCAAATTACACAAAACATCGCGTCGAAATCCAGAATAAAACATGAGAATAAATTATCAATAGAGCATAATATCTCTATCCACAAAATTTATATGTAAAAGCAATCTTTGAGTGTACGTAATGCATGTAATATCGTCATTCCGTAGAGAAGATTTATAATTGAATGGAATACTCATTTTAAATAAGCTTCCGCTGATGTATGAGTGTACGAAGAAATTTTTAATAAGCACCTTAATTGAAAGTTTTTAATAAAATTTTTAAACGTTCAGGAGATTTTTCAATTAAATTTCAATGATGTTAATTTTAGAAGTTTAATTCTTGAACTTTAAGATTCCAAATGGGAAGCTAAGATGACTAAGAATGGATGCTCCACGTAAATTTCAGAATATGACTCAGGCTGCCGCTATAGAGAGTGTGCTCGGAGCTGCGCGGCTTCCAACGCCTTTGTCGAAAAGAAAATGGCGCCGAGAGTTTCACGGTGTATAGGTGAATCTCTACAGCATCCGACAAGAAATTCAGAATAGATTCTTAACTGTGATTAAATTTTTTTATTAGAAACGGTTAATCTGCAGCATGATTATTGAGAGAAATCAATAAATGAAACAGAAAACATGATTATTAGACATATGAATAATTTCACAGTAAACAAACACAATAAATGAAATGTAAATAGGTTCACAATAGTAATAAATCAAAAATAGAAAGCATGATTAGACATATGAACAATTTTATAGTAAACAAATACAATAAAATGAAATGCAAATAGGTTTACAATTGAAATAAAACGGCAGAATATTAGTAAATAGGCACGAAATAGAAACAATTTAAACGTAAGCGGGATACAATGATATAGATTACTAAACACTTTGATACAATATTGAGTGTTATGAATAGTCATCCATTACTAGTTGAGTTTGCGTCTGGCCCATCAAATGCAATTTTTTATGAAGTATTTGAGGCGGATTTAATTTAATTTGAAATGGTTTTTGGTATTATTTTTGGTAATTTTGGTAACGTGACAATTATTTCGAGTGGTCTCTTACGGGAACGGGATCCAACACCGCTGCCTCCAATGTTACGACCTCGTTTTTCGCGTTCGTATGTGCGTATTTTTTTTGCTGGCCAATTTCAAGAGGCAATTCTTTCTGTGCATTATTTATCGTCATTTTCTTATTGCTTTCATTTTCTTAAGGTCGATGGTCGAGACGGAAGGCCTCAATTATTATATTTTGTTACTTCATTAAAGATCGAAATATACTGTGACTTTTCAATGTCATTAGTTGAAATTAATCATGATATTATAACAAATCAAATAGGGCCTCATTAGGTAAAAGACGAGAGTGTTACAACGCAAATTTATGTTATACTGACGCCGTCTTCAAACTCAATTAACAAAAGATGATATACTCGGAAATAAGAAGCGACTCACGATATACATAGCATATTAGAGGTTCTAAATGATTACAATGTTATCAGATCTCGGTGATTGAGTTAATTCTTATCCAAAAGATGACACAATTTTATTAATTCACATTATGACAGAGATAAATCGGTGAAGCCTTTTAACGTGAAACAATAGATGAAAACATAGATTACCAACATATTGAGAAGTCTGACAAGAATATCTTATTCGTGGTGAAGCCACGGCGTTGAGTCATCTAGTAGAGTAATGCATTGATGATTATGATGAACGCATCTTAGGTGAGATTAAGTCTCGGCGCTGAGTAATTAACAGAGAACAAAGATCGTCTAGAAATTATATCGAACAAAGTTAATCTACACCTAATACATGAAGTTACTTTTCAGAGAATCGACGAGAATAGATGAGTAAAAGGTGGGATACTTAGCTGTGGTACTTCCGAATGACGGTTGGCTAGTCAAACACAACTTAAGTTAGCCATCTTCCCCACTCCGCCCGCAAAGGCGAGAGCGGGGGAATCACACGTCTTGCTCGATTGGTGACTCCAGTCTTAATGCCGCTTGCGCGCGTCCGCCAGAAAGAGGCTGGGTGACGCTGTCTCAAGTGAGAATAAACGCGTTACCTATCTTGAAGCTTTACGTCAAAATATCGCAGAAAATAGCAAGTGTTGCGAGATCATTAAAATGGATTAAGCTTTATAATTAATAAACAAGTAATTTATGTAGAATGAACAAGATCTTAAGTCAACAAGGAAGGAGTTGAAATACACGAAGAAATATGGAAGTGTCTTGAAATAATCTGGAGCACAGGCGTCGGCTACGTAGCAGAGAGTCCTAAGTCCAATGGTTGGTTCGTAGAGGGTTGAGGGGTGAGGTTCGCTGGTTGCTTTGCTTGGCGGTTTGGTGAAGCTCGTCTCGAAGTGTAGTTTGCCGAGTTCAGAAATGCTGCGTTCATTGTCGAGAACATATTGTCCAATATCGGGTCTTTTAGAAGATGGTTGCTTGGCCAAAACAACCCTTTCTTAACGTTTATTTGAACACGACAAAAGTCTGTCCCAGAAGAACCACGACAATAACGATTTAATTTGTTTTAATGTCTTAAAATAACCGTGAAATAAGATGTGGGTCGTATATTCAAAGTAAGCATTGAATTCCAGAGGGTCTATAAAAATAGAGTTAATTAAGTCGAGTAAAACCCACACTCTCATCAACATGCAACTTATTGCAATACTTTGAAAAATCGTGCGACCAGCGGACACATGCGTCTATTCAAATTCTTAGAGATGGATCCAAGCAGTGATGTGAGGTCTGTTTGGTGATTGTAAATAGAAGGGAGAACAATTTAAGAAAAGCGGATCCCGCGAAAGTACGTAACGTAACGTATTTTTCCCGTGATGTATGGTTTTGTAGTTTAAAGGTAATATACCTTACAATGGAACCCTAGAAGAGTTTATCATGTTTTCCAGGCTGTAAGCAATAAAGGCCTCATTAACCAAAGCAGACTCCTGTCACTCTTCTGCTTAATTAAAGTATATTGTATTAACGCTCAAGTTTGTTAAGCATGTTTGTTTTCGTATTCATTTTGAAAGGGTATTCCAGTAAATAGTGTTAGTTTTGTTGACTGTTTGTGAAATGTCCACGTATTTGCTGTTCATTCAGTGAATTTATGCAAAGTTTTTAAATGCATGTGGTTTAAATTAAGACACGTTGTTTGAAATTGATGTTTATTTACGAGCATTCTTTTGTCAGACGTGTCAGAGTGAACCATGGCTACTCAAAATCGAACAGACGGTTGTCCACAACTGGTGGCGATTGGTATCGACTTGGGCACCAGCAAGTGTTGCGTGGCTGCGGTGCGGGACGGTCGGGCGCACGTCCTCGAGAACGAGTTCGGCCAAAGGACGACCCCTTCGTGGGTTGCCTTCAACTCTCAGCAGCGACTGGTGGGCGGCGCTGCTCTGGATCAGGCCGTCGTGAACTACGCCAACACCGTCAGCGCCGTCAAGAGGACCTTGGGCAGGACCTACGATGATGTCAAATGCCTTCCATCTACTTGTAAGGTCAAAAAGTGTTACTCTGACGGTAATTTTCAGTATTGGGTCAAATACAGAAAGCGTCAACTACAGCTTAGCCCTGAACAGATCACGGCTATGATGCTGACTAAAATGACTGATGTCATGACTCTGCTGTGACTATACTCTACGCTGTGTTTGAATAAGCGTTAAGAAGAAAAAGTCTGCCTAGCTAGCGACTGAAATACCTTCGAAAAGACTGGCTTCCATAGAAATATCTTCTCGTCAATAAAGGCTGCATATTCTTGTCTTCACGATCTTCGCCTAGACATCATCAACCGTCGTCATCAGCTCTACCAACAGCGACAACATCAACCTCACCGTTTGAAGGCGCCACCGCACCCTCTACGAGTGACACGTCACGGAACATCGACAGCTGGCCGGACTGCCTGATACTTCCATTTGCTTAACGTATATTCCTTTCCTTCCTTAGAGAGACTTAGGATCTTATTTACTCTGGGTAAATTAACTGTCATTCAATTGTGAACCTATTCTCTTCTAATTAGATGATGATACTTGCCATTTCCGATAGGAATAGCTAACGTAAAGTATTGTCTATAAGAGAACCTGTCTGTTCTCAAGAGGGACAGCGTCCTAGGCTCCTGCGCTTAGCAGCGTCGACAGGGCTGCCAATGCTTGGGTTTTAACCCAAGATCTTGGGTTTTTACGATTTACCTTGGGTTCTTGGGTTATGTTTTCGAATATGTTGATAATCTTGGGTTTTGAGCCTCATACTTCAATCATGGTGCACAGAAATTTCTCAAAGTCAAATTATTACGTACAAATGCCTTCTTTTTATTGCGCTTAAAGGTTTCGTTATGCGGTAGAAATGCGTTGCATGCCTGTCAACACCTGTAAGAGCACTTAGCGTATGAACTCGTACCATAACCGTGACCTGTCACAAATCACAATCCGCTGAGCGCGCGCCACTGTGTCAAAAAAATGATTAGAGTGTGTGTGGCGTGTGCCAGTCGCGTTAGTGCATTTGCTATGTGATTTTCGTCGGTGGTTTGTTTTGAAAATCTGCATTTTTCGATTAAACTCAAATTTTAAGGGATTATCTTCTAATGAACTCTGTTCATTCAAATTAAAGAAGTGACTGAAGAAATTATGCCAGCAAAGAAGAGCAAATGGAATGCTCTGTGCTTCAAGGAAGAATGAGCCAGTGAAACGGAATAAAAAAAAGGTGGTTTGAGCATGACTGCAACGACGAAGACTCAGTTACCTACTGCAAGGCATGCAAAGTGACACTAAAAAATAAAAATGAGTCTAGGTCGTTGAAATATAAAGTTTCTTTTAGTCATGAAAAAATTTGCTGTTGCTAAAGGAAGCACGAGTAACACTCAATATCTTAAAAAAGAGAACAACTGAAAGCCAACAAATAGCGAGGAGTGAGATAAGGTTGCAGTCTATTTCGTTGCACATAATCTACCTTTTGCTAACATTGAGGTCTGTGAGCTTGCATTTCCTGAAAGTAAAATAGCCGAAAATCTGTCGATGAAGCGAACGAAACTTACCTAGGTAATTCTAGATGGTACAGCTTTTGATAAAATAAATATTAATCTCGCAATCGTAAAATAGAGAAAAATAGAAACACAGTTTATTTCCAATAGAGATGGTACAAAAGTACCATCATTGGTGTTTAAAATATCTTAAAATAAATGCACTCAGATGATACACACACACATGATTATTGTAATACCCATGTCACTAGTCGAAATAAGTGATTGAGGGCAATGTACTCTTAATGTTACTTAATCTACATTTGATGATACATGTAAATATAATTATACGTGAGTATATGTATTTTTTATACCATACAAGGTGTTTTTGTGCGAACATATTTCAACTTATGGAAGAAAACTCAAAATAAATCGATTTTCACGAATAATAATTTGCCAAAAACTCCTTACTTTTCGAGTTCAAATGACTTAAAGAAACTTTAAAACTTAAAGTAGGATACTACATGGGCGCCAATGTTATCTCTACTCTTTGAAATTCCGACCCCATTATAGCAGTTTTTGTTATTTTTGCAATAAAGCCAGCAAGCATTGTACAGTTGAGAAAAAGGTCTGCTATTTAATTTTCGGTTGAAAATTTACGCCAACCCATCCACAGTAGTTATTTCATTAAATTTAGAAGCCTCATTTTTACAATTTGTTAGGAATTTTTCGTCAGAGGTATTGTAGGATATTAATAACAAGCCATAAATTAATGCTTAACTTTTATTCAACAAACTAGTCTTGTTACAGGTGTTGAAATTAAATGGCCTCCATTAATTTCGACGCATCGAACTCGTGTGTTCCAATAACGTAGAAACATTGTTTAATGCTTAAGAGCTTGAAACTACGGGTATTTTTTCTAACAGTAATATGCTTGTAGTTTTTATTGGTAAAATAGCAAAAACCTGCTTTAGTTGATAGTTTTTGGCATTTTATCCCTCGTACTGATCATTTTTTTATGTTTTTCCACCTATGATTGCAATTTGTTCGCACAGAAAGAAAAAAAACACTTTAAATATCATGTATTTTTTGTATTTTGGTAATCTTGGGTTTTAATTTTAGATCTTGGGTTTTTTAGACCCATGATCTAGGGTTTTTGTAAAAGTCTCATTGGCAGCCCTGACTGCGTCGACGGTCGGCCTCGGCAGAAGCTACCCAGCGACAGTGAGCAATAGACGTATCTGCTTGTGCTCCCTACCTCGCTGCCTGGCAAGTTCAGCCAGGTAGTGAGGGTTACTCGTTGTTACTTTAATGAGTCGTGTTTGACTCATAAACGCCGTCAATGACCGAGCTAAGTATCCTAATTGCATTATGTGAGCCTCACCTTCATCCCCTTTTCTTCACGTAATAGGTCTAGACTTTGTACTCGAAAATGTATCGCGCTATGCACGTTTATTGATGAGTTAAATGTTTAGTATTTCGCAAGATAACTGATTCCGAGGAGGCTTCACCTCATATAAAATGTGCTTATCGTAATTATCAATGTATTAATGTTCAAGTAATGAAGGCTTCACCTGCTTATTTTGAGATCATGATGCGATCTCCTGTAACTGTATTTTCTGATAGATTAGAAGAGCTTTTGAGATTTGATAGTGTCACGATCATCTAGATTCATTAATATGACATGTTGTGCATCGTAAGTCAATCACTATCCTATTGTGTAATCTATTGCTATCTGAAGAACGTCATCATTTTAACAGAAATTTACGTTGTAACTGTGTCGTCACTATCCTTAACGAGGCCCTATTCGATTTACTATAATATTGTATTTAATTGTAACTAATGACATTGAAAAGTCTCAATCTACTTCGATCTTTAATGATTAATACTAATAAAATAGAACAAATGAGGCCTTCAGTCTCGACTATTGATCAAAAGTAAGTGAAAGTGACGAGGAAATGACGATAAATAATACGATCAAAGGATTGCCTCCGGAAAAATTGCACAACGAATAAATGCATGATGAAAATTACGATTACGGCTTCGATGAGAAACCACGTTCACAACACATGGTGCCAAGCGGTGGCGGATCTTTATCTTTAATCGTCTCCGAAAGAGACCGCTCAAATTGTCACGCTTACCAATTCCCAATCAAAATTTGTCACGCTTACCAATTATCGAAAAAAAAAGAAATCACTAAATTATGCCGCATTATAATCAATTGATAAAATAGTGCCTCGTTACCAAACCATATCTAATTAAATCCGCCTCAAATATTTTATAAAGCATAAAATTTGCATTTAATCGGCCAGACGCAAATTTGGATAGTGAAGAGTGATTTAAATTGTAATGAATGATTATCATTATCATTGTATCAGGGTATTTAATAATCTATGTCACTGTAGCCCGCTTGCATTTAAATTGTTTCTATTTATGTGCCCATTTACTAGTATTGTGTCATTTTATTTCTATTGTGAACCTATTTTCATTTCATTTATTGTGTTTGTTTAATATAAGATTATTCATATGTCTTATCATGCATTAATCTTGGTTGTGTTTCGTTAATTTCTCTCGATAATCACGTTTCAGGTTAGCCGTTTGTAGTCCACTGATTATGTTATGCTCATTATACTAATTATTCCCATTCTGAAACTTCATATTTCATTATTATATTGTGTGTATTAATTGCCGATGTATTTGGTACTACCAAATACGCAAAAGAATTAATTACAATCGATCTACAAAAATAAATTCAAGCCTCATTCAATTAATTATCGCACAAGTTACTGTATTCGAGCAATAAATTGGAATAGGGCTCTGTGAAAATTACACCTACGAGCCAAGCCATTAAACTACAGGCGCCATTTTGTAATCGGCGAGGGAGACATGAGAACAACACTATTCATAACGCCGACTTTGAATTCAAGTCTTCAGGCTGAGTTGAACGTTTAAAGCTATATCATCTTAGCTCGCCAAAGTTTAAACTATGTTTGTGAGGTTATCAACTCTAAAATATGATTCGTAAACTTCCATAAAAATCTCCTATGAATAATTAAATTTATACCTTATTAAAAATTAAATTTCATCCTCACATGCTAAAGGAGACTCATATAAAAGTGAAATTCCATTCAAAACAACATTTTCCGCGCATCAAAAATTTTACATACACTATGTATACTTATAAATTCGAAATTTACTAAATTTACTGGTGCGAATTTATGAAATAATCTACTGGTAATTTCATTCCACGTCCATTTCAAATTTATTGCAATGTGTAACCATATGATTTCATGTTGAGAGGATGTTGTATGAATGAATATTTACGCCTGGAATGTGGATATTGAGATGCTATGGAGAGTGTGACGTAGGCAAGGCAGTGTGTACTGTGGTATCGTACGGTCTGATGAGAGCCTTTGTTTACATTCTGAGTCGGCCTCCGAACACCTGGCTCCCGACCTTCTGACCCTCTTTCCCTCTGCTGCCCGAGTGCCGCCTGCTCCTCGACGTTTCTTTCTTTCATTCCCTATGCCTAACGATCACTACCACGACTACTCGTACTACCCACAGTGGACTCTATCTTCATAGCACGTGTCGAAATGATGGTCTTATCTCAAACTCAACTGAAATGTTTAATACTTAAATTTTAACGTAATGTTAAACGTGCACTACTTAAACATGATGATGTGATTTTTATTTTTTTAACATTCTATCATTTGTCATTCTTGATTGCTTGCCTTTTCTTATAGTCCACGAATTAACTAGTTTCCACCGCAAATTGAATACTTGAATGTAATTCATGCGCATATCTGGATCTTTGATTTTATAGAAAAAAAAATTATTCTCTCAATGTTTATATGAATTATTGCATCGCAACAAAATGTAAATGTTATTAAATTCAAGTGAATCTGATTCTAATCCAAAGATCATACCGCTCCGTCATTATCTAATTTCCAACGCTAGTATGTTATTAGAAATTTATGTAGTCTCTCTTTCTGCGATTCATGATTGTCACGTAATATCACGTCTAGTTTTAGATTGGAATTAAATTTAGGTTTATGTCCTCTTTTGTGAACGTGAAGTAAAGGGGAATGAATGGGGTGAGCATGATATGGATACAAATGCGAATGCCTGCAACGAGGGAATGAAAATCTCGGACTAATAAGGTCATTAAATAACCAAAACTGAACTTTCAGTCATGGCGCCATGGACCAGTCGTGCGCGGGCGACAACCGACATCACAAGGACGCACTTGCCTTGTGTGGTGCCCAACCACGTCGCACAGAGCACAGGCTCAACCTCAACCACAACCGCACCGCGCAACCCAGTCCCCCCAGAGGGTAGACGGCAACGCCTGCGCGCACCGTGGACGTGAGCGAGTGGATGGACATACGCACGCACAGCGCGGCACCTGAGGCAGCGGCATGACGTCACTGCTCGGACGTCGGAGCTTGAGGGATACGCTCCTACCCCAACACACCCCTACACGCACGCACGCACATACGCTTCGCGTACGAGCCTCAGCTGGTCAACACGCGACATGACGCAATCTCACAACTCCCACAGCAGGTAACATCGACGACGGAAGACGTGGCGGCGAATGAAGGGAGCGACGTTATGCTGTATTTACCAGCGAGCAGAGAAATGGGACAGCAGCGCTTCAAAAAGATGACGACATCCCGCATAAGAGGAATACGTTCACCTTACATCTCAGGCCCCGCGGAGTTATTTAACTCGAAAATTTCTGCAAGAGGAATCAAGTAATGGAAGCCCCTTGGACCCTAGACGGCCAAGGTATTTAAGGGATTTTGATCCCTGAAGTTCTTTAGCTTCACGACTGTTGTATACGGCAGTCATGACGGCAAGAGGGGACGTCGACATCTGCTGCTAGGGGAATAGGTCCAGCCCATGGACTACTACACAGATGTTTTCACATGACTTCCCCGTATCAGAGCACTTAATTGGAGCAAATCTTGTCGTCAAGCTTCACATCTGTTTCCTCGGAACTAAGCGTTATTTCAACGCATAGTCGCACGCGTTGAGGTCGAGTGAAGGAGAAGAAAAAGCAGGAGCTTTTAAACAAAAAAACGCGACGGAGGGATATTTGTCATGACTCTGCTGTGACTATACTCTACGCTGTGTTTGAATAAGCGTTAAGAAGAAAAAGTCTGCCTAGCTAGCGACTGAAATACCTTCGAAAAGACTGGCTTCCATAGAAATATCTTCTCGTCAATAAAGGCTGCATATTCTTGTCTTCACGATCTTCGCCTAGACATCATCAACCGTCGTCATCAGCTCTACCAACAGCGACAACATCAACCTCACCGTTTGAAGGCGCCACCGCACCCTCTACGAGTGACACGTCACGGAACATCGACAGCTGGCCGGACTGCCTGATACTTCCATTTGCTTAACGTATATTCCTTTCCTTCCTTAGAGAGACTTAGGATCTTATTTACTCTGGGTAAATTAACTGTCATTCAATTGTGAACCTATTCTCTTCTAATTAGATGATGATACTTGCCATTTCCGATAGGAATAGCTAACGTAAAGTATTGTCTATAAGAGAACCTGTCTGTTCTCAAGAGGGACAGCGTCCTAGGCTCCTGCGCTTAGCAGCGTCGACGGTCGGCCTCGGCAGAAGCTACCCAGCGACAGTGAGCAATAGACGTATCTGCTTGTGCTCCCTACCTCGCTGCCTGGCAAGTTCAGCCAGGTAGTGAGGGTTACTCGTTGTTACTTTAATGAGTCGTGTTTGACTCATAAACGCCGTCAATGACCGAGCTAAGTATCCTAATTGCATTATGTGAGCCTCACCTTCATCCCCTTTTCTTCACGTAATAGGTCTAGACTTTGTACTCGAAAATGTATCGCGCTATGCACGTTTATTGATGAGTTAAATGTTTAGTATTTCGCAAGATAACTGATTCCGAGGAGGCTTCACCTCATATAAAATGTGCTTATCGTAATTATCAATGTATTAATGTTCAAGTAATGAAGGCTTCACCTGCTTATTTTGAGATCATGATGCGATCTCCTGTAACTGTATTTTCTGATAGATTAGAAGAGCTTTTGAGATTTGATAGTGTCACGATCATCTAGATTCATTAATATGACATGTTGTGCATCGTAAGTCAATCACTATCCTATTGTGTAATCTATTGCTATCTGAAGAACGTCATCATTTTAACAGAAATTTACGTTGTAACTGTGTCGTCACTATCCTTAACGAGGCCCTATTCGATTTACTATAATATTGTATTTAATTGTAACTAATGACATTGAAAAGTCTCAATCTACTTCGATCTTTAATGATTAATACTAATAAAATAGAACAAATGAGGCCTTCAGTCTCGACTATTGATCAAAAGTAAGTGAAAGTGACGAGGAAATGACGATAAATAATACGATCAAAGGATTGCCTCCGGAAAAATTGCACAACGAATAAATGCATGATGAAAATTACGATTACGGCTTCGATGAGAAACCACGTTCACAACACTGACGTCGCCAAAGCATCGCTTAGTTGCGAGGTAAATAAGGCCGTTATTTCTGTGCCCGCGTGTTATGGTAATGCACAAAGAGCTGCTATCATAAATGCCGCTAAAGTGGCCGGTCTTGAAGTACTGCAACTAATCAACGAGACAACAGCGGCGGGCATGCGTTTCAACACAACCGAAGAGTCAAGACACCCGTGACCATTGCAGTGGTGGACTTCGGAGCTGGGAAGTTGGACATATCTGTCATGGAAGTAAAAGAAAATTCCTTAATGGTCTTAGCAGCTTCTGGATGCCCTTACCTAGGAGGATGTATCGTTGACGAACTCCTGGTCAATTATTGTGTGGGAATCATACAAGAGAAGAATGGGAGTGAAGTAAAAATCAGTGATAAAGGGCGAGTGAAGCTTCGTCTGGAGTGTGAAAAAGCAAAGAAAACTTTGTCACGGCTTCCTGAAGTTCAGGTTAGCATTGAATCTTTATTTGATAACTGTGATGTACAGATACCACTGCACAGACAGGATATTTGTGAGCTGATCGAGGATGAAATTCGAAGTACAATCACCGGTAATTTCGAACGTATCTTTAAAGAGAAATCAATGGGAAAAGACGTGATCGACAAAGTTGTTCTTGTTGGTGGGTCGAGGCACATTCCTGCAGTCAAGTCGATCCTGGAGGAATATTTTGGGTCCCACAAGCTGGACCATACGGTGAACCAAGACGAGGCTGTTGCGCAAGGCGCCGCCCTGCGAGCTACTGCTCTCTCCGGAGATGCGGCAGGTATCGAGGTGGCCGATGTGTCGTCATTTGATGTTTATTTTTCCGGGTCCAGTAAGAACAAAGATAAATTTAACCAAATCATCAACAAGTTCTTACCCGTTCCTTCCTCCAGAAGTCATAAGTTCGATGAAGCGCGTGGAACTAAGATACATTTCTTTGAATCCATGTACCATATTGATGCTAGCAAGTGTGACACGGATCTCTTGTCAGTGGAGTTCACTGGATCATTCGCCAGCAGTGATCGTTTTGTTAGCGCGGAGTTGACGCTGCAACTGAATGAAAGTGGGATGTTCTCTGTCTCTATACCATCGCCAAACGATAAATCTAGACTAAAGTTGAAGCCTTCTACCTCACACAATTCTTATGAAATCAATAATTGGGTGAAGGAGGAAAGTAAATTCCGATGCGACGCTAAGACCGAAATGGAGCGCGTTGATGCTGAAGTTGAGCTTGAGTCCCTTTGTTATGATGTCCAGAGCGTGCTAAGTGAGTTAGAATTAATGGAATACATTTCTCATGACGAACTGGAAACAAGTAAAAAAGCTGTTTCGGATGCTAAGAAGTGGATGACCAACAACATCGAAACTGCTCTACTATACGAAATACAGCACAAAATCAATAAAGTAAACAACACAAAAAAAGACGTCCGTCGGATGATGAACACTGCTCGCAAGAAAGCTATTGAGAAAGAAGAAGCTGCCAAAAAACAGGTAGAGATAGAGTTGCTCAAAAAGCAAATTTTTGCTATTGAATCAGATCTTTCTGGATTAATAAGTGCGCTCGAGGACTCAGATTTTATGTGGGATTTTTGTCCAATTATCAATAAATGTAAGGCTGTGGTGTCTTCTTTGATAACCAGGAAAAAGGACATCGAGTCTGCTTCGTTGACCGAGCTATCTCAGAAATTAGAAGAGCTTACTCGAGTGAAGAGAGAGGTTGACCAGTTGAAGGCAGATGCTGCTCGCGAGAAAGCCCGACTGGAAGAAGAAAAAGCTACCAGGGGAAAAGCAGAGATGGAATTTTTCAATGTTCAAATGTCTGATTTCTTGTCGCTTTTTTCTGAAATATACTACATGTTGGATGACACAAATCTTGTAATCTATTCAGATTCACGGTTGTTCTGTTCATGTGAGTCTGAGCTGCAATCTTTGGTTGTTTGGAAAGAAAATACTCTAACCGCTTCAGCTGCGCAGGTCTCCCAGAAATTAAAAGAGTTGACGGAGTTGAAGGATAAGGTTCACCAGTTGAAGGAAAATGCTGTTGAGAAAGCCCGACTAGAAGAAGAAAAGGCTGCAAGGAAACGAGCAGAGGTGGAATTGTTCAATGTAGATCAGAACGGAGAGCCATGTTCTTCTTCTCGACCACGTGAACTATCTGGAAGTGAAGACATAGGTCATCAATCGCGAAACTCTCTTAATAACGAAGAAAAAGTTGCAAAGCAAAGACGTTCTTCTCGAGAGCGCTCTTCTTCTCGGTCACGTCAATCATCCGAATATAATGATGTGGGGCACAGATCTCGAACTCCTCATAATTCAAAAGAGAAGGAGGAAGAACAGAAAGTTCCCAATCGAGAACGTTCTTCATCGCGATCTCGTCATGGGTCTGCCAACTCCAAAGAGCAAGAGCGTCGACCTGTCGGACTCGGTTCAACGTCGGCAATTGAGCGCCATCATCAACCTAAGGCTCCATGTGAGGGAACGGCGAACGGAGGATTTCATCTTCATCAACGTGGGTCCTCAGACAGATGTACCGAACAGCCAACTTCAGCTCGCGGTCCTGGAAGCTCTCTGGATCAAATGAGGAATTCCACTGAAGAAAACCATGTTACGTTACCTACCAAGCATTCACCCAGGCTTTGCCTTGCTCCATCTGAAGGATGTAATTCATCAATTACTTGTCAGTCTAAAGAAACCCAAACCGCCTCGACGACTACGTCAGCAAGAACACAGACCGATGTGGCTCTCTTAGGAAAAAGTCGTGAGGATGGAAATGACACGAGTACGAGTGATGAATTCAAAGAACTATCAATAGAAGAGGTCGATAAAATTAGAAAATTTAAAAATTTGGATATTTTGTTGCCTTTGTTACAGACCGTGGATAATACTATGAGTAACATGGTAAACTGCGAACTTTGTACGTCAATTCGCTTGCCATGTTCTCATCATCGTTCGGAAGGACTCCAAGAACTAGGTAGAATGCTCAATATCGTACCAGAGATTTTGAGCCAGAAGTTACCCGCTAAGACCGGAGTAGTTAATTTCAACGTACAAACTGCAACTGCACTCGAGCCTGCTGACAATTTTGGTGCAAGTCAAAGGTACACTGCACCGAATTACAGTTGTAAAGACTATAGATTATCAAACGGAAGTGTAGATTCTGTTCAAGGACCAACCGCTGTGTCGCATCAGAGCATCGCGGTAGGATCTGACACTCACTCTTCATTAGATAAGTCATTCTTAACCCCTCAGGGTCTGGCAGGAGTAACTATGTCATATAGTCTAGTGTACCCACAGTCGAGTCGTAGTCCAGTGATGAAAACGCGTTCATGTAACTATGCCGCAGGTCCTTACCATCGGAACCAGCATACTGGGAAAATAACTAATTCCTATGTGCGAAAAATGAAACAGCATTATGAAGAGTTGAACAAAAAACAATGAACATTTGCTCACCAGTCTTCGTTTGTTTAGTAATGCGGAAGTTCACGAGAAATACTTGTAATAAACTTGCCTTCAATGCAGCATTTATGAAATTTTTCATACTGCTTATAATTACCTTTTCTGAAAAATAATTAATTTCAGTTTAGATGTTGCAGTGTACACGGATTAACTGCGCCGTGAAGTTAATCCGTTGATCCGCCTTGATTCTCGCATTTGATTAGTTTCGAACTAAAGCCTTTTCCTGTCGTGCAGGTGTTGTCATAAATATTACTTGTCTTTCTTTACAAACGTGTCGAGTTGGAAATATCAAGATTTAACTCGTCGTATATCACTACTCAATGACATGACCAAGTCTAACTGTTTCATGAACATCCTAATGTGAATAAAGAATTTAGCTACGTTTGATATACGATAAGTTTTTAGTAAGAAAAAAACGAAGGAATGTAGAAAAAGCAGTTTATTTCTATTGAAGTTGTAGCTGGAAATGTTTGAAATTGGTTTTTAAAATGTCTTAACTTTAAAATCCTTAGTTGTAAATCACGCGGGAGAATGACAGACCATGGTAAGTAATTCTTCGTAAACCTTGTATAGATGAGGTTTCTTTGAACAAGATAACTACCTTATTTCTCAGCATTAAATGGTGTTCTGACTGCTTACTGCCTTGGCTGTTTGAACAGTAGCATTTGACATATTAGCCATAAAACAGTGCCTTGTTACGAAACGAATTTCTAATTTTAAGTTATACATGGACCTTGCAGCTATGTGATGATATGCGCTCGTTACCGTGGGACCAGTTTTGTACCAATTCATTGGAAATGATTATGAAATAATGCATTTTGTGTGGTGTGCTTCTATATGGACTTATGATTCAAGTTTTGTGATTGGAATATATCGAACGTTGTTGTCGAATCATACTTTTTTTATAGTGTAGCTATTAAATGTCGGGAAGTGACTTTGATATGTTATGTAAGCTTGTATTCTACATTCATATTATAGTGTATGTTGATATATTTTCTTTATATCCTACATATTATGGTATATGACTGAATATAATTATGTGGTCGTACATTTACTCATATATACTTAGTATACTATATCTTTCCTACTAATTCACTATATGTTACGTGAGCTATATATCCCAGAGCAGTCTTGATTGAAGAATATGCATTTTTTGTCTATATTCCGTGATTCTCAATTTATTTCTGGCGATTCTGTTTCTAAACAATTCAATTTTATTCCTATTTGTTGGTTTTAGTTTCACGGTTCAGTACTTGATTTTATGATTAATTTCGTCTTCTCAGTTTATGTGTTGGGTGTGTCGTTACTGCCTTTTGTTACTAGCTCCTATTTTTTCTATAATTTTGTATTTCTGATAATATCGACAAGGTTCGTTTTGAAGAAGTTCAATCCTATTTATGGCACTCCTGTACTTTATTTATATAATTTTTTCTATTTTCTACAATTTTTATCTTTTTTGTAGCCTAATCCGTTCATTCAGTGTAACATTAGCGCAGCTTTCATACTAATTTGGTTAAATTGTGTAATCTTGAATATGTTGCACAACACGCACAATTTGGCTTGTGTTGAGCACACAGGATACAGATAGCCATTCAACAACACACATTGCAGTATGTATTTACTACACGTGTTTGCCGGCGTCACTTGCCTTCAGTGAAAGCGGCTTCATAAGTTGACTCAATGTGATTTTTTTTTCTTGTGGGTGTTCACACTGAGTTGATTCTGAATAAACACAATGTGTTGCTCAAAATGTTTCATTTTCTTCCTTCTCCTAGTGCGGCGGCTTACACTTGTATTCGTTCTAAAAAAAAATATTCCTTCCCTGTTGTAACTGTTGACAGCCTTTCTTCCGATGTGTCAGATTTAACGCCTCACACATGTCAAGTCGGAGTCTCACTCCATTGTTTTCCGTATCACCCATACGCACGTTTCATTCCAAAGGTTTTGGGAACTTTCAAATTTCAAACAACGCCAGGACTTCCTCATTTAACGCGCAAATTACTAGGGACTGAGTACGCCGTTAAAGTGTATAAACGTTTTGACTTAGCTATTTCACTGAAGATTTGACATTAGTCATCTTTAAAACTTCCCAAATGCGACATTCGTATCAAAGTTTGTACCGTGCAGAAATCGAGCATATTATTGGACTACAGCAGGTGCCCGGCTAAGATTTCTTGCTCTGAACACGTTCGTAACGGAGTCAGTGTGCTAATGGAGAGCAGATACGCAAATTTTAATTCGTAACTACAGAGTTGATGCTACACGAATGCGTAGCTATCGAATGTAGAAAAAGCACTTCTACTTACTTTCGTGGCCTAAAATATAACAGAAACTTATTTCACCCTATTTAGGTAGGCATGAGATGGTTAAGTTGCAACATCTGATAATAATCTAGTTGCAAGAATCTCTCACTTGCGGTTGCAAAATCTGGCAACTGGTCGTTGGATTGTCGAACGCGCCGTCAGTGTACATCACTGGTGAATTCATACACAAAGCGCTAACCGTCATGCAAGGAGGAACTGAAAGCATGTGCAATTGTCCATATATGACACAAGGAAATAATTAAATTATTTCATTTATTACTTTGGTACATGAAATCAATCTCAATTACTCAGGATGTAGGTCTTAGAACGACATTTTTTTAGCTGATCTGGGTTTTTCTACAGATAATCTTGGCTTTTGTTAATGGCGTAGGAACCTTCAACCAAGGGATCCTGGCCTGGGTGACGTTTGGTAGTTACAGCTGCGGCTCGGCGCTATAAGATAGCGAGGTGTTCGTCTGGTGTTGAGGTCCAGGGTTTACTGGGACTGCAGTGTAAAACGAATATTATGGTAGGACTTAGCGGAACGCAAATTCACGTGAGATAAATAGTTCGTAATTGTTCTTTATTTGTATCGTAAGTTCAGTCATATAATGCTAATACATGCTTCTACGTCTGTTGATGTTTCGAAGACTTGCCGGCGGAACGGTTGTGGTAAGGAAGGCATTTGACCGGCCGCCATGTTTGTCTGAGGCGGTCAACTCAAAGCGAACTCAGTCACAAAATTGGTAGAACAAGCGATGGTTAGCTCATCATCCTCGAACTCATTAAAACATTAGGTTTCACTAATTTATTTAGTACGTGTGTTTAGGCAAGTCTTCTGTGTGATTGTCGGTGATGTGTTAATCGAGATTTACGTATACCTCAGTTTTGCTGTTTGCATTATAAATTCCTCTGTCTCTCGGTTATTCAGTGGCAAATTCATCATTTTGCGTGAAATTTAACTGCCGAGATAATTGTTATTTTAGTACTCAAAAAGTTATAATTCAGTCCTAACGATCACTCCGGAGTCATCACTGAACGAGTGACATTGTCATCACTCACCATCATCACAAATGAGTTTCGTGCAACGAATCTTGAAAAAATGTGAATTAAGCAATGTGAATTGGTTCAGTTCATTGTATTAGTCAACTGAAAATAAAAATTAAGCTTTGCTACAAAAAGTTTTGTTGTCACCAACGTTTTGGCAGTGTACATCAATAATTTGACTAATCTCCTCGGGAATACAGATGAATTGCTCCACCACCTACTTCATTTCGCTATGAGATTTAATTATTGATAGTTTTATCAGTGTAAAACTTTGTGAACATTGACTATAGTGAACACTTTCTTTCAGTGCGCGTATTTTTTTCCAGATGTACGCCACATTGTTACGGTATTCATGTACCTATCTCAGTAGGTGATGAAAAAAACAAATGCCTGATTCAAACGATCAGTTTTTAATTACGCATTTATGGACGGAAAATATACTTGTGGTTGCCTTGCATAACTCAAACTGTTTCCAAATTATGCATTGAAAATACGTTACGGACATATTTCAGTCTAATTTTATTTTTAAAATCTAACTATATTGCCATTGTGCTTCGGTATTTAGCTTGGACATCGTATACCACAAAGAATATGAAATTCACAAACGTAAAAATTTAAATTTCGATAGGAAAGGATTGTAATTTCAGATAAGCCTCACTTCAAGTTATGTTAGTTACGCCATGTATAGGTAAATGTTCTCAAGGCATTGTTTCATTGGAGCAGTTGTGCTAGAACCTCCCCCCCCCTCCCCAGTTCATACGCTAGGCAGCAGTAGGCCTAGATGAGCCAGGCGCCCTCAGGCGGAATACAGTTAAGTTACCTCAGTCACGGAAAGACATTGGGACTTGAGTCTTCCGTACCTACTTGGCTTCTTTCAGATGTCATCCCTTCTTCAATATTTCTTTATTGTCTTATCTACTTCTTTGCTGTTTCTGTGTTAAGAGGACCGTGCACTTCCCTCGTTTTCTTCATACCATGCTAATAGTCACTTCTATTTCCTGTCTAGAGATCGCTTTTATTGTGGATAAGGTACTCAAAAACTAATCGAAAATAGTAAGAATAATACATTGCAGGCCCTGTTTGATGTGAATCTCACAGTAATTCGAAATTAATTTTAAATGCATACGCGTAAATGCCTTTTTCAGAGGGTCAATCTCTAAGTTATTCGTGTATAGTTGTAATGTCGCTATTTAATAATTATTAATTTATAATTAAATACCTGTAAAATGAACTTCGATGCCGAACTTTGGGTTAAATCGTAGTAGCTTGTTAAATATCGTATTTCATCCTCAGGATCAAAAACTTCGTATTTATAGGTTAAATTTCAGGTGAAATTTGAACAAATCCTTCGCCTTCGTAAAAATGCACGGGGATTTATAAAGAACGACCCTATTTCATGATAAAATATTTTATGAAGGAAAAGTAGGAAAAAAAATGTTATTCTTTATTTCAAAAATTAAATAAAGAGTCAAGTTTTATTTCACGTGTAACACGTGCTCAATATGGCCATCCTTGGAGTACGAACAACATCAATACGATGTGGAAATTCTTTCCAAACACGTTGAAGCACATCAGGATCAATTGAACTGATCGCTGTTGTTCTTCGATCTCTTAAGTTTTCCTTCTCAGTTGGTAATGGCGGAACAAAGACTTCTTCCTTTAAAAAAAACTGAGAAAAAATCACAGAGTGTGATGTCTGGAGATCTAGTAGGCCAAGCACGAAGAGCCATGTCTGGGGCCCCATCCGGCCAATCCATCGCTTAGGTAGTTTTTCGTTTAAAAAAGCTCTAACTGATAAGCTCCAGTAGGAAGGCGTAATCTGGGTTAAAAATGAATCCATTTGAATCGGCTTCTATTAATGAGAAGAGCCGGTATCGTTACATATCTTTATAGCCTTGCCCTGTAACAGGGTTTCCCTCGAATAAGAATGGGACATGAACCATGTTGCAAGATAAACTAGGAAATCTGATAATTTCGAACACCCACTCCCTTTTTGAGATTCATACATACGCACACGAAATATCTGATCATGAAATAAGGTCATCCTTTTTTAATCACCATGTATATCAATACTCTTAACATAAATGTTGTTTCTCCCAATTAAATGAAAAACACCACATTTTGAAATGTCAATTAAATAAAACAAAAGCATAAAAGCATCATATGTCATGTATGTTGCAAAAATCAAGCAATTTCAGCCTAGAACTGTATTTTAGATAATGCTCTATAATAACACGTATGTTAGCGATCGTGCAACTTCCAGCGACCTCACAACGCTGAGAAAAATCGTGGGACCAGCGGGCGTTCGGGCGGGCGACTCAAACCAAGATATTGCGTTAGACAAATTTATTTACCCTGAGAATACAAAGAATATAGAATGATATTTTAAATTTAGAACCAGTCGCCTCAATTCAAATACTGTCGTCATTTTTTCATGTCGTCATATTTCTCTTATTTCTGCTGTTTTGGCGTGATTTAATTCTCAGAAAAAAATTTAATAATCAATAACAAGACCATTGAGTCTTGATAATTTCAATTTAAAGTTTGAGTGTTTTTTGCTTCTATTGAAAATTGCAGCAACAACTGTTCTTGTTTTGGCATCGTTCATTGTCTTCCGCGATGCATCTTTTCTCATAAAATAAAATTCAGATTCAAAATGACTATTGACGTTATCAAATGTTACAGTTTGTTACTGTTTTTGTGGAAGCATAGTGTATTATGTGCAGTTTTCCCGAAATGTGTCTTCGAGTTCAGTTCTAAAGAAGTGCTTAAGCATTTCGTGGAGTCATTTTACGTAATTCAGAATTCGTTGAAGCGCTTGTAGTCTCTAACATACCAGTGGCTTAAATTAAGAAATATTGAACTATGAGATTTACTTACCGAGTTTGTCATTTTCAGGTGCTTCATAAATCACCATGGCTGCTCGAAATCGAACGGACGATCCGGTGGCGATCGGCATAGACTTCGGCAGCAGCAAGTGTTGCGTGGCTGCGGTGCGGGACGGTCGGGCGCACGTCCTCGAGAACGAGTTCGGCCAAAGGACGACCCCTTCGTGGGTTGCCTTCAACTCTCAGCAGCGACTGGTGGGCGGCGCTGCTCTGGATCAGGCCGTCGTGAACTGCGCCAACACCGTCAGCGCCGTCAAGAGGACCTTGGGCAGGACCTACGATGATGTGAAACACCTTTCTTCCTCCTGCGGGATAAAAAGGTGTTGCAGCAAGTGTGATAAATTCAAGTATTGCGTTAGTTACAAAAAAAAACGAAAAATTTCTCAGCCCTGAGCAAATCGCAGCAATGATGCTAACAAAAATGAAAGAAATAGCTGAAACCTCACTTGGTCATGCTGTAGAGAAAGCTGTAATTTCTGTGCCCGCGTGTTACGGTACCACTCAAAGAACAGCTGTAATGAATGCCGCTAAAGTTGCTGGTCTTCAAGTGTTGCAGCTAATCAACGAAACCACAGCAGCGGGCCTCGCGTTTGAAGACAACCGAAGTGTCAAGACTCCCGTGACGATCGCAGTGGTGGACTTCGGAGCCGGAAAGTTGGACATTTCCGTAATGGAAGTTGAAGGAAAATCCATCAAGGTCAAAGGTGCTTCTGGAAGCCCTTTTCTTGGAGGGTGTACCGTTGACGAGGTTCTGGTTAGTCACTGCGTCAAATTCATTCAAAAGAAGTTTGGGAATAAAGTGAAGATTAATGACAAAGTTGGTGTGAAACTTCGTTTGGCATGTGAAAAAGCAAAGAAAACTTTGTCATTGCTGCCAGAAGCTCAGGTCTGCATTGAATCAATCGTTGAGAACTCCGATATTTCAATACCAGTGAGCAGACAAGACATGTGTGAGCTATTCGATGGAGAAATTTGCAAAACAATCACCTCTAATTTTCGACGCATTTTTAAAAATAATTCAATGCAAAAACACAACATAGACAAAGTTGTGCTTGTTGGCGGGTCGACGCGGATTCCTGCGGTTAGGTCAATCCTCGAGGAATATTTTGGGTCCCACAAGTTGGACCAGACGGTGAACCAAGACGAGGCTGTGGCGCAAGGCGCCGCCCTGCGAGCTGCTGCTCTCTCCGGAGCTGCGGCAGGCATCGAGGTGGCCGATGTGTCCTCATTTGATATTAGTTATTCCAAACATAACGTACGAAATGCAGATATCTTGATCAACAAATTCGCACGTCTCCCATGGATCGGAAGCTTTCAGGTCAATTGTAAACGTGGAACTAAACTTCTTTTCTTCGAGCAGACATACTCTTTTAATGGGTCTTATTGTGACGTTCTTATTGGTTTGTTGGAGTTGAACAGACCACTCTCCAGCAAGAATACCCGTGTTACTGGTTACTTTGACTTGCATTTGGATGAGAGTGGGATTTTCGACATTTATGTTCATTTACAAGACGATCAGTCAACATTTAGATATGAGCTCAACGATTTTCAGTCTCGCAATGTTAAGCGTTGGATGGAAGAAGAAAAGCAATTCCGAAGTGATACGATCGACGAGTTGAAGCGTGTTGATGCTGAAGTTGAGCTGGAGTCACTCTGTTTCGACGTGCAGAATGCACTGGGCAAATTAGAATCAATTGAAGATATTTCTCAACGTGAACTTGAGTCCTATAGACAGGCTCTGTCAAAAGCTATGAACTGGATGATTAACGATGTTGCATCTGCTCAGTTGTCGGAAATATCTCGTAAAATATCTAAACTACTCAACGTGAAAACAGAAGTAGATCGAAAGCTGGACGCTGCGCAAAAGAGAGCTGCTGCAAAAGAAGCTGCTAAAAAAGAACAAATTTTAGCTTTTAAATTGCTTCTTACTGAAGTAATATGCGCGCTGCAAAACTCGGATTTAATGAGGGATTTTTTTCCTCAAATACTCCAGCAATGTAAGGATAAAATGTCATCACTGATGACTTCTAAAGAAGACATTGGGTCAGCTTCGTTGACTGAGGTATCCCAGAAATTAGAAGAGCTTACGCAAGTGAAAAAAGAGGTTGGTCAATTGAAGGCAGATGCTGCACGCGAAAAAACACGAATAGAGGCTGAACACGAAGCTGCCAGGAAACGCGAAGAGACGGAATTGCTGAAGACCCGAATTTCTGAGTGTGAATCTCTTCTTTCAGAAGTAAAGCGTGCGTTGCATGACACGATTTTTGTAACGTACTTGGATCGACAAATTTTCAAAGCCTGTGAATTGAAATTAAATTCTTTGTTGGCTTGGAAAAAAGACTGTGATACAGCTTCAATAACTGAGGTGTCCCAGAAATTAGGAGCTCACGCAATTGAAAATCAAAGTTGATCAGATGAAAACAGATGCGATCAAGGAAGCACGAGGGAAGGAAGATGTGGAAAAACAGAGAGAGGTGGAATTGCACAAGGAGAGGATTTGTAACTTCAAATCTCTTCTTTGTGAAGTTAAAGAAACGTTAGATGACTTGCACCCTGTAAGCTCTTCGTATTCCTCAAAATTCTTGTTATGTGAGGCAAGTTTTCATCGTTTGAAGGACTGGAAGGAAATTATTGAAGCAGCTTCAGTAACTCTGGTGTCCAAGAAATTAAAAGAGCTAACACAATTGAAACACGAAGTTGATGAACTGAAATCAGATGTGGAACGCCATAAAGGCCAAGAAATCAAAGAGGTTGCTGATGCAACTCTTGCGCGTGATTCACCCGAGCTGCAGACTGGCTTGCGTAACTCATCCAACATTTCCCCCGCAAATGGGAGGAAAATTAGGAATGTTGCTTTGAACTCGATTCTTGACAAAAATGAACGAATCAAAAGCGAGCGTTCTCCGATCTCGTGTAACAGTTTCAGTGGTTCAGTTGAGTCTCCCTTGCTCTCAAGCGCTTCAAACACGATCATGCAAAGAAGGGCAGATCACAGTCAGTGACTTGACCGGCAGTGGAAGACAAGGAGCATTGTTCGAGAAATGGACCTCGCTCACCTTCAGTGGATGAACGCGTGTCTCGTTTAGAGAATGGTCAATCGTTCCAAAAGTTTCAACCATCGGAAAATCTAAAAAATTAACAGCCATCTCTGTTTCGATCTTGTCAAAACTCAGTAGATGATCTCACAAAGCACCGTTCTATTTCCCTTACCCGTAAGGGATCAGTAGATCAGAACGGAGACCCTCGTTCTTCTTCTCGATCACGTCAACCATCTGCAAATGGAGACATGGATCGTCGATCACGAACATCTTTTAATTCCGCAGAAAAAGTTGGAGAGCGAAGACGTTCTTCTCGAGAGCGCTCATCTTCTCAATCACGTCAACCATATGAATATGAAGAGCACAGTTTTCAATCTTCTCCTAATTCAAAAGAAAAGGATACAGAACATAAAGTATCCAATCGAGAACGTTCATCTTCACGGCCTCATCAACCATCTGAATATGAGCATGTGGAGCACCGATCTCGAACTCCTCGTTCAGAAAAGAAGGAAGGAGAGCATAAAGTTTCCAATCGAGAACGTTCATCATCGCGATCTCGTCATGGCTCTGCCATCTCCAAAGAGCGTCGACTTGCCGGACTCGGTTCTTCTTTGGAAGGTGATCACCATCATCAACCTAAGTTTTCGTGTGAGGGAACGGCGAACGGAGGATTTCATCTTCATCAACGTGGGTCCTCAGACAGATGTCCGAACAGCCAACTTCAGCTCGCAGTACTGAAAGCTCTCTGGATCAAATGAGGAAATCGGCTGTAGAAAACCGTGTTACGTTACCTACCAAGCATTCATCTAGGCTTTGCCTTGCTCCATCAAAAGAAAATGGTTCAACAGTTACTTGTGAGTCTAAGGAAACACGAACTGTCTCAACGACTGCGTCAGTGAGGACACAGACTGTTACGGTTCTCTTACAAAACAGTTGTGAGTATGGGAAGGACACGAGTTCGAATGATGAATTGAAAGTACGACGATCAGAAGAAGAGGAAGAAAAAATTAGAAAACTTGAAAATTTGGGTATTTTGTGGCCATGGTTACAGATCATAGAAAATGCTATGAGCAACATGGTTAACTGCGAACCTCGTATGTCAATTCTCTTTCCATGTTCTCGTCATCGTTCTGATGGACTCCAGGAACTAGGTAGAATCCTCAATACCGTACCAGAGATCCTGAGCCAGAAGTTACTCGCTCAGACAGGAGAATTTAATTTGAACGTACAAACTACAACTACACTCGAGCCTGCTGAAAATAGTGCATGTCAGAGGTGCACTACAGCGAATTACTCTAAGAAAGATAATGGATTATCGAATAGAAATGTAGATTCAGTTCAAGGATCAACTGCTGTGCCACACCAAAGCAGCACGGTGGTATCTGACGCTCACTCTTCAGTTGGTGGGTCATTATCACCGCCTGTGGGTCAAGTAGGCATGCCTTACACTTCAGTGTACCAGCCGTTAGGTCGTAGTTCAGTGATGGCAGATAACCCTGGCGCAGGTTCTTATAATCAGAGCCACTATTCTGGAAAATCGAGTTTCCTTATTGTGCAAGAAAGAACTGCACAGTTTGAGAAGTTGGCGAAAAATGAATGAATATTTTCTTGTCGGTCTTAGTTTTTTGATTTAACGTCGAATTTCACGAAAAATTAGAGTAATAAATTTACCTACAATACGGCATTGGTTCATGCTGCTTACAAATTGCCTTTTCTAAATGAAAATTAATCTCAGTTTAAGTGTTGCTGTAGGTACGGATTAACTGCGCCGTGAAGTTAATCCGTTAATCCGCCGTGATTCTCGCATCTGATTAGTTTCGAACTCCCTTTTCCTGTTGTGTAGAAGGGGTCGTAATAAATATTACTTGTCTTTCTTTACAAACGCATTAAGTTCGAGATATCAAGATTAACTCGCCATGTATTGCTTCTCAATGGCATGACCAAGTCTAACAGTGTTTCACAAACATCCTAATGTGAAAAAAGATTTTGCTACGTTTGATTTACGATAATTAGTATGCACAAAAGAAAGAAAGTAAAGAAAACAATTAGTTTCCAGTGAAGTTGATGCTTGAAATGTATGAAATTGGTTTTTAAAATGTCTCAACTTTCAAATCCTTAGTGGTAAATCCCCCAGGAGAATGACAGAACATGGGAAGTCATTCTTCATAAACCTTGTGTAGATGAGGTTTCTTTGAATGGGACAACTGCCTTACTTCTCAGCATTAAATGGTGTTCTGACTGCGTACTGCCTTGGATGATTAAACAGTAGTATTTGACAAATTAGCGATATAACAGTGCCTTGTTACGAAACGAATTTCTAATTTTAAACTTATTTTGACCGCGTAGCTATTTGATGCTGCGCTCGTTACCGTGGGACCAGTTTTGTACTAATTCATTTGAAATAATTACGACATAATGCATTTTGTGTGGTGTGCTTCTATATGGACTTATGATTAAAGTTTTGTGATTGGAATATATCGAATGTTGGTGTCCGACCATACCTAGTTTTTTTTACAGTGTAGCTATTAAATGTCGGGAAGTGACTTTGATATGTCATGTCAGCTTGTATTCTACATTCATATTTTAGTGTATATTGATATATTGTCTTTATATACTAAATATTATGGAATATGACAATATAATTATGTGGGCTCATATATACTTATATATACTTGGTATACTATATCTTTCCTACTAATTCACTATATGTTACGTCAGCTACATAAATCCAGAGCAGTCTAGATTGACGAATATATGCCTATTTTTATTTTTAAATTTTGTCTATATTCCGTGATTCTCAATTTATTTCTGACGATTCTGTTTCTAAACAATTCAATTTTATTCCTAATTGTTGGTTCTATTTTTACGTTCAGTACTTGATTTTATGATTAATTTTGTCTCCTCAGTTTATATGTTGGGTGTGTCGTTACTGCCTCTTGTTACTGGCTCGTATTTTTTCAATGAATCTGTAGTTCTGTTGATATGTACAAGGTTCGTTTTCAAGAAGTTCAATCCTATTTATGGCACTCCTGTCCCTAATTTCTCTAGTTATTTCTATATTCTATAATATTTTTCCTATAAGCAGCCTGATCCGTTCATTCAGTGTAACATTACGTAGCGTTATTTCTAATTTGATTAAATTATGTAATCTTAAATATTATGTCGCACAACTTAGCTTGTGTTGAGCACATAGCATAAAGATAGCCATTCAACAACACAATATTGCTCTTGGTTTTTATATGTTTACAGGCTTGCCTTCAGTGAAAGGGGCTTCATAAGTTGACTCGATGTGATTTTGTTTTCTTGTGGGAATTCGCACTGTGTTGGTTTTGAATAAACACAATGTTGCTCTAAGTGTTTCATTTTCTTCCTTCTCCTAGTGGAGCGGCTTACACTTGTATTCGTTAAAAAAAAAATTATTCCTTCCCTGTTGTAACTGCCGACAGCCTTTCCTCCGACGGTCAGATTAACGCCTCACACATGTCAAGTCGGAGTCTCACTCCATTGTTTTCCGTATCACCCACACGCACGTTTCCTTCCAAAGGTTTTGGGAACATTTAAATTTCAAACAACGGTAGGACTTCCTCTTTTAACGCGCAAATTACTAGGGACTGACTACGCCATTAAAGTTATAAACGCTTTGATTTTACTATTCCACTGAAGATTTGACGTTCGTCGTCTTTAGAACCTTTCGAATGCGATACTCGTTTCAGTGGGTTGTACTGTGCAGAAATCAAGTAGATTAGTAGACAGGGAGTATACACGACTGCGGTTTCTTGCTCTAAACATGTTCATAACGGAGCCAACGTTATGAAGGAAGGCTCAAATTTTAATTCGTAGCTGCAGAGCAAATGCAACACGCATGTGTAGCTACCGAATATGAAAATAAGCAATTCTGCATGCGCGTCTAGACTAAAATTTTGCCGATATTACTGCTATTTTTGGAGACTTGAGGTTGTAAAGTTGCAACATCTGATAAGAACGTAGTTGCAAGAATCTGCAACGTGCCGTTGCAACATCTGGCAACTGTTCGTTGTAGTGTCGAGCGCGCCATCGTTGAATCGGGTCAGTATTGCACGGGTGTTGAACTCAATTTTTAATGCTGGGGTTATGTCATTTGTTGTTTAAACTTCCGTGGAATATTTTCAACAATGAACTCATCAACTGCGTTTGCTTTTTAAACATGATTCCCATGATACTGCAGGATTCATATACGAGAAATTTAGTTGATTTCATGAGCGCAGTTTTTCTGCCAGAAAACTGCTGACCTGAAATTTCCATTAAGATGGAAAGTATATCAGTTAGTGTTTGAATATGACCGCAGTTGAACTGTCGACTCATTACTCGTTCCGAACGCGTTGTGACGCAGTCACTGGCCAAGAAAATCACAAAATGTTTTCAATTCGTATCTTCGAAGCTCACGCCTAGCTCCTGTAGATATCAAATGAAAATATGAAATCAGTAGTATATTTTCATCATAAATGCCATTGTGAAAAATTCATAATTGCATTGTACAGGTAGAGTGAAAGGGTTTTCTCTTGCGGCATCTGGCAATGATTTGTTGCTACGCCGCAAGAACGAATGCAGCCTGCAGTCCGGTTGCTGCTATCATTTCAATGCAGGAGCTGCACGGTGTTACAACTTATGAAGTCATTCTTACTCAAAGTCAAGTCCAGTGAGATACTAGGGTTAGAGGCGAGTTGCCTGAGGTGCGAAACACATAATAATTAGTGAGTGCTCGTGACATGTACGCGATATTACATCTTAACGCGGAATTATTTGCTAAAACAGTGGGTGAGTGTTCTACCTGTGCACCAGAAGTTGACCACTGCATCGAACGCTTGCTTTACATCAGTTATTGTTTAGATAATTAATTTTGTTACTTCTCACTAGCCAGATGTAATATAGGTTAGTAATACTTGAAAGTTGTACGTACTAAGCCTTTCAATAACGACATTAATTGATAAAATAAGCATACGAACGTTCAAGTCAGCCAGTGTTGAGATGTTCAGCACGCCTTGGAGTGGATCTTATCAGGACTTACGATTAGCTCTCGATAAGTTCAGTTTGTGGGAGACGAATTAGATAAAGTGCAATTCTTATCGGTAGTTATTCTCCCATCATTCTGTGTTTTCTTTAATGAAACATGAGGCTGTAGTTGCTCTCTAAAGTGATTGCAGTTACTCTTCTCTTGTACGGATGCAATCGTATTTTACAGAGGTTAGGGTTCTTATGAGATGTCAGTTAAAGTTCTCACAGTAAGTTGCAGTTTCAATACTCACGCCCACACAGTGATAGAGTAGATAAGTTTGACTGAGGCTCACACAACATGGTTAATACAGCACCAGACACCACACATGTGTACTGTGTGAATACTAATTTTTTGAAGGGTGAGTATTTGTGAAATATTTAATATGTGACGTGTCCATCCGCAATAATTATTCAGAATGGAGCGGGAAAACAGTTCATAAAGCAAGAGCGGTTGATGATTTTATCACACGGTATCCATTTTGATTTTTGCGGTTTATAGTGTAATTATTTGGGTATACGGATCACTTGTTGTGGTATGTTTTTGAGCTGGGATGAAATAGTACCTTTGTAACTCAGATCACATTTGACAAAAACGTTTCAGATTTTGAGAAATATAAGTTCAAGCATCCCGAATAGAAAAATGGGTGTTAAGAATTTCAAAATCTAATTAATTAACTTTTTTAGAGTATCTGGTAATCATTATTTACAATGAAAGTGATAAAATGATGTACTGAACCTTAACCTTTTAACGTCCACATTTTCTACTCATGTTACCGTTATCACGACCACCATCATTAAACTGGCACCGGCATCAGATATTTATCGATTTTAAGATGAGGAAGGAACTGCCACTCGACAGTGCAGTCCAAAAAACACATCAGGGAACTAATTTTACGAGAAATACAATATATTGAGGCTATTTTCGAAGGAGGACCGTACAGTCCACTTGGGCGTTAAAGGGTTAACGAAGAAATCAGTTTTTGAGGCGCATTCTTGTACTAACGAACGGTTTTAAATTAGCGTGAACTCAGAAGTTCTTAGAACTGACTTGCTGTCGGATGTATCCTCAATTTTAAAGTTTGTGCTTCGAAAATTATGGTACACTAGTCCATCCCCCTTTATTTGAAAAAAGGGCGAAATGAGAGAAAGACCGTAAGAAATAAAAGAAACAATCTCCCGAGAGTTAATGAGGCCGCGTGAACACGGCCCGTCAAAATATATAGGCCTGGAGCATGTATCACAGATACGCTCATCATACACTGCAGGCTGGCTTCGGACGGACCGACGGACGGACGCGGCCCTTATTATAGTATAGATTTCGCATTAGAGAACACAGAATGATGACTTTTTCATTGAATTCGAAATTTTGTTCATGGGACTTTTTCCGTTCCCGTTGCCTTTTCTTTTTCCGGCAGTGATAAATTTGTCGCGATAACGAGAAGAGGGTTCGGCCTCTCGGCTGCCGCCTCTCGCACGCTTCTGGGGAATCTCAACCCCCGCAAGTTAAACAATAGTATTACACATTTTGTGCTACGCGTGAACCTACACAACAGCATGGAAAATAAAAGAATCGAGAGATTGACATGTGTTTTATTTTAATAACACGTGGATCAAAAATGAGTATGGTCGACAAGCAAGTTCTGACCTAAATTGACACACAAAGAATGAGTAATATGCTCATCTTGTCGCAATGAGCGCTAGAGCAACGATTGCATGATTAACATTCACCAAATTTTATGTCGATCATCAAAGGGAATCTTAGCACAACGAATCACGATTAGATAGCACAATAAATGGATGGGTTAGCATGAGCAAGATAATGTGGGACATAAAGAATGAGAAATATGCGCTTCTCGTCACCATGAACGCTAGAGCAACGATTGCATGATTAACGTCACACAAAATTTTATGTCGAGCATCAAAGGGAATCTAAGCACAATGAATCACGATTAGATAGCACACTAAATGGATAGGTTAGCATAAGCAAAATAATGAGAGACAATCAATAAGAAAAGAAAAAAAAAAAGAAAAAACGTTTATTTCCAAATTGTCACATGAGATACATGCCAACATATTGGCTTTTAAAAGTTTCTTAAATATAGGGCATCCTAAAACAAATGTTCCATACGAAGAGTACTAATTGACAAACCATCCGAGGTGTACAAGTAGATGAGCCATACGAGGCATAATAATAGACAAACTATACGTGGTGTACTAATAGACAAACTGTCAGAGGTGTACAAGTAGATAGACCATACGAGGCATATTAATTGACAAAATATACGAGGCGTTCTAATAGACAAACCATTTGTGGTGTGCTAGTAGTCTAACAAAAGTTCTATACTAGGAGTACTAATTGACAAACCATCCGAGGTGTACAAATAGATAAGCCATACGAGGCATGATAATAATAGGCAAACTATACGAGGTGTACTAATAGACAAGCTATCAGAGGTGTACAAAATAGATAGACCATACGAGGCATATTAATAGACAAAATATACGAGGCGTACTAATAGACAAACCACACGTGGCTTGCCAATAGTCTATCTCTGTCAAGGGTAGTTGAATGAGAAATGAAAAATATGCCCTAAAAATATGCAAAGCCCTATCACCACCAAAAACATATTTCATATCTTCTCGATATTCACCACATCATGCGGACATGGGTGCATGGGATAAAATAGAGATACAGTGTAAGCCGGTTACCACTCATGATTGACAAATATCTAAAAAATATTGGTAGAAATGGGTAAACAAACATATATTCAATATCAAAATTCATAGCTTGTACAACATACGGACAGAAAGATAATTTTACTACGATTCATATGCTCAAACTGCACTTTATTTCATTAATTATATATGACATTAATCCGATTCACAGAAACGCCCTCTGGGGAAGTGCTAGATCTATTTTTGAATCATTTCGCTATTGCAATAAAATTTATTAACCGAATGGTTCTTGCGTAAAGAAATGAAATAGAAACATGTATATCTATTTATGTAGATACATATATATACCTACACACGTACACACACATATTAATATATATATATACTTATTGAAAATAAAATATTAGAAAAAAAAAAAAAAATACATATATAAGATAAAAGAAAGAAGCAACCTACCATCTACTACACAGAAAATGACAGCTGAGCTCACTGTAATCCTAAGTAATTTTTCGCAAAAGATAACTAAAAGGAAGAGAAGACTTCGAAAAGCATAAAAATGAGCTGTTTTTTAATTTCTTCACAGAAATTTTTAAGAAAAATCAAGTTATAGTCAAGAAGCAACACAATTCTTCAGCATTATACGGACATTTGTACGTGGGATAAAATGGAGTAACATTGTGGCCGGATATCACATCTGAGTGGAGAATATTCACAAAATTGGCACATATAGGAAGATTAGGCCTTGATCCAAAAAATAATTTTGATTACAGAAATTTAGAGTTTTTTCCGATTTGAAAGTTCGGTGCTAGTGTGCGCTGAACGCACGGAAAAAAAATAAAAATAAAAAGACTAAATGCAATGCTTAAATTACCCCTTTCCCCCCAGCTCTGCCGAAAATCGATTGAAGACATCTTCGAGAATGATTTTGAAATAGCGAGACAACGTTAGCCAAAAATTTAATTCATTATAAACTTTGCACAACCCTCACATCTATAAACTTGTTTATTGGTGTACACTCAAAATGTATTTCATGGTATATTTGTCATACGGACGTTAAATATTAATACAGAAAAGAGAAAGAAATAACAAAATCAATATGAGGAAATACTCCTAATTATGGAAAGAACGTTCGTTCTGCTGCACTGAACTGACGGCTGTGGTGCTCATTGTTGTCGACAGAAATAAGTAAGATGAATATGCGAATCGCTTAGCAAACGTAAAATGAAATAGTTTCTAAATTTCTAACAGAAATTTCAGGAAAAATTAAAATTTCTGATAGATGGGAAGTTCACACCGAGATGCTGCAGGCCCTATGACAGAGATGCAAAATGACGTGACACATTTACTCTAAATTCTTTTCCAGTTTTAGAGTTTTTTATATGCTGGGGAAGCTTGTTCCACAAAAAAGCTCCAGAAACTGAGAGAGCTTTTTGTCCCACGTTAGATGAGCGGTAACTGACTAAAACATCGTTCCTCCGGTTTGGTCTTTCGTTTGGGATATTAGATGGAAAAAATTTTACCACCTCTGCATTACTTTGGGGGAGGTACAGAGAGGAGAATACTCGTCGAGCTTTCTGGATCATGAATCTGTTCGGTATTGGGATCCAGTCGAGTTTTTTTAAAAGAGGGGTGACATGATCGTATTTATTGAAATTTCCTTTGCATACCGCTTTGGCGGCGAAGTTTACACATTTTTGCAACTCTTCCTGACGACATTTAGGTAAGTCTCCCCACACAAGACTGCAGTAGTCCAGACGCGATAAAACTAAAGACTGAATCACTAACAATCTAGATTGTTAGTGATTCAGTCTTCAGTTTCTAGATAACCGAGCAGAACCTTGATTTACGACAAGGTTTTACCAGAATTATAGAACGTTTCACTCGATGCCAGCAATGACTCAACACATTATCCAGGAAAAACAATACACATTACATAGCGCGACAACTTTGAACACACTGTTTTATCTACCACTTGCCTTCAATTCACTCATTATATAATTTTTCAGAGTCCCCAACCAGTAATTTCGTGTTAACACTTTCTTATAACATGTTGACCGCGATGACCTAATGCTGCTTGTAATACTGCTTGAATGATGCACGTTCAGCTGATCCGGTCGTCCTGCGGTTCGCTCTAGCGTCTGCCTTTGCCGGTGTTATAGTTTTTCTATAACTGCTCTACGCCGTGTTTTAATAAACGTTACGAAGAAGGATTTGCCTGGCCTAGCAACCATCATCTTCTCGAAAAGATCCGTCGTCGGAAATTATATTCTCATCAAAAAGCGCAGCATATGCTTAGCTCTACAAACTTCGCCCAAGTATCGCATCAAGCCGTCACAACGTCGACAAGCATCGTTCAGCCAGCGAGTACCAGCCACGCCACCATCGCCCCCCTCATACCCTCTACGAGTGCGACGTCACCGGGCGTTTCGAACCAGCATTACTGCCAAACACTTCCATTTCTCTTGGTATATTCTATTCCTTCCTTAGACACTTAGGATCTTATTCATTCTGCATAAATTACTTGTTAATCAATTGTAAAGTCTAATCCATTCTAATTATCTGACAACACTTGCCATTTCCGATGAATGACTAACGTAAAGCTTCGTCATGGAGAACGCGTTTGTTCTGAGTTGAGACGAGGACGCGCGATGCCCTCTCTGTCAAAGGAGCGGCAAGGCATTAGAGACCCAGAGCTCACTGGTGCAAGACGTGCTTTTACCTCGCAGCCCTTAGGGGCGGGCGAGGGTTATTGATTGAAGTCGTGTGATGACTTAATCAGATTCAGTAAACGCTACTCTGAAATAACCCAGCTAAGTATCCCATCATTAAATGTATTCCACTATTTCATCCTGTTCCAATTGCTTCGCGTATTAGGTCAAGATTCTATACCTAGGATGTGAGCGGTAGATTTATTAATGTGTTAGATAATCTATATTTCGCTTACTGATTAGGTAACGAGGCCTCACCTCGATATGAGCTTATCATGACGTCAATAGGTGAATTCCTGTAAAGGCATCATTATGATTATATCTGATTAAATAAAGTTAACGTAATTAGCGAGACTCTATAATATCATAGTCAGATCATGGATTCTTTTAAAAAGCTATATAACGTGTATCATCTTACTATCCAATGATTGTGCCATCCGTTATGAATCTGAAGACGTTATCATTTTAATAGTAAATTGCTTTTAAACCCTCTGATCATTTACCTTATAATTTACATGAAAACTGCAAATTGTTGGTGATTGCCAGAAAATAAGTAATCACGATGGAAAATATATCATTGAAAATGACGATAAATCATTGATGAAACAAAAAATAATGTGGCGACGAAAGAAATAAAATCGCGTCACAACAATTGATAGCATCGGTTGGATCAAAAAAAAAGAGAAACCACAACACCTGCATTGCTGAGACGGGTCGGCCGGTCATCTTCGACAGTTGCTGTTCTGGTGGCGACCCTCATTCAGCGCTCTAAATTGAGCTCCGTTTGTTTGATAGCCAAAGGAAATTGATTTCTGTAGTTCTCATTGTTTCTTCACGTCGTTGCAAACTTCGTCACTGTGCAGTTATTGTTTGCATGTTGGAGTCATTTACGAGCTTTGTTTTGAAGTGGCACACATTTGGAATGTTTACCAGAGGAGTAGTTACGGAGCTGTCCTTTAACGTACATTGCCGCTCCACTGACATGCTTCAAGCGGATTGCTTTTACACGTCAGCACTTCGACGATCGCTGGATTCCGACATTATCTTCTTTAAACTTCGATGTTCACTTTACTCAAATATTACATTTTGCTGCTTGCGTAGGATGCATCCCGGCAGCGGCCTGAATGCTACGTTGTGTGTGCTCTCAGATCTCGCACACCTTCTCTTCTGTGATTCCACGAACAAAGCCTCACGATTCTTCATGTCAACCACTTATATAGCTCTCGCCTATTTCTTTCTTGAAAGGTCTAGACTGTTCCAAGACACTGAGAAAGTCTCTCAATTTTGATTCGTTGGATGCTTGCCCGTCCTGAAGTTTTGCACTCCCATTGGTGCGCGCTCGACACCCCAAACACGTGATACCTTAGCAAGCGCACCATTGGTGTAGATAGTGCAGCTTTCTGCTTAAGCCTTACTCCTTTACTTCCGAATCTGCCCTCGCGCTACGCAGCTCAACCGTAGCCTCTGCCTTCTGAGCCCAAGCCGCGCGCGCGCGTGTGTGTGTGTGTGTGTGTGTGCGTGTGTGTGTGTGTGTGTGTGTGTGTGTGCGTGCGTGCGTGTGTCGATGTGCGTGTGTGTGTATTGTGTGTCCCCAAGCTGGCTTGTAGATGCTCGAGAGACAGCAAGTTTAAACGAGGCGCCGACCGCAGGTTTACGACACCCGACCCACTACACATTCCAACGCTTGTAGCCCAGCAGAATGTTCAATTTCTCAAGATTTCTCAAATATGTTGCAGCTTTCCGTGATTTCGTCCAATTTTATTCTATTTCAGAACAAATTCCAGTAACCGTCCGACTTAATCCAAGCTTAAAATTGTTGTGCAATGAGCCTCATGAGTTATTTTGCGCATATATCATTTTTGGGGGCAATTGCTTTGTGTTTTCATCGTAGTTTCACTCTGAAAGTACATCGTAGTTTCACGTGGCAGAACTGAACAGAGTGAACTTCACATAATTTCACTACTTCGTCTAGGTTATTATTGATCAATGCCCCTTTACGCTCAATTTTGTGAAATTTCTGACATGATTTTATTATTGGTTTACCCCTGCGTTGAAAATCGTCAAATTCAATTTTAGACCTCAGTTTTACATTCTCCAGTATTTAAATTTGTTAAATATTGATTTAGTTTGTTTTAATGTCTTGAAATAACTGTGAAATAAGACGTGGGTCGTACATCCAAAGTAAGCATTATATTTGAGAGGGTCTTTAAAAATAGAGTGAAGTCGAGTAAAAACCTAACTCTCATCAACATGCAGCTTATTGCAATACTTTCAAAAATCGTGAGACCGGCGGACACTTGCGTCCATTAAAATTCTTAAAGATGGAACCAAGCAGTGATGTGAGGTCTGTTTGGTGATCGTAAATAAAATTTGAGAGAACAATTTAAGAAAAGCGGATCCCGCGAAAGTACGTAACGTGATGTAATTCTTCCCGTGGTGTATAGTTTTGCAATTTAAAGGCGATAAAAATTTCAATGAAACACTAAAAGAGTTTATCATGTTTTTTAGGCTTTAAGCAATAAAGGCCTCATTAACCAAAGCAGACTCCTGACACTCTTCTACTTAAAGTATAATGTATTAACGCTCAAGTTTGTCTTGCATGTTTGTTTTCGTATTCAATTTGAAAGGATATTTCAGTAAATAGTCTTAGTTTTGTAGACAGTTTGTGAAATGCTCACGTATTTGCTATTCATTCAGTGAATTTATGCACAGTTTTTAAATGCGTGTGGCTTAAATTAAGACATGTTGTTGGAAATTGAGGTTTACTTACGAGCGTTCTTTTTTCAGACGCGTCAGAGTGAACCATGGCTACTCAAAATCGAACAGACGGTCGCCCACAACCGGTGGCGATCGGCATCGACTTGGGCACCAGCAAGTGCTGCGTGGCTGCGGTGCGGGACGGTCGGGCGCACGTCCTCGAGAACGAGTTCGGCCAAAGGACGACCCCTTCGTGGGTTGCCTTCAACTCTCAGCAGCGACTGGTGGGCGGCGCTGCTCTGGATCAGGCCGTCGTGAACTGCGCCAACACCGTCAGCGCCGTCATGAGGACCTTGGGCAGGACCTACGATCAAGTGAAAGGCCTTCCATCTACTTGCGAGATTAGAAAGTGTTACCCTAACAGTAATTTTCAGTATTGCGTCAACTACAGAAAGCGTCAAGTACAGCTTAGCCCTGAACAAATCACAGCTATGATGCTCACGAAAATGGTAGACATAGCTGAGACCTCACTTGGTCGTCCTGTAGGAAAAGCTGTAATTTCTGTGCCCGCGTGTTATGGTAACGCACAAAGAGCTGCTATAATAAATGCCGCAAATGTTGCCGGTCTTGAAGTGCTGCAACTGATCAACGAGACAACAGCGGCGGGCATCGCGTTTGAAGACAACCGAAGTGTCAAGACTCCCGTGACCATTGCAGTGGTGGACTTCGGAGCTGGAAAATTGGACATATCTGTTATGGAAGTTGAAGAAAAATCCATCAAGGTCATAGGTGCTTCTGGAAGCCCTTACCTTGGAGGATGTATTATTGACGAACTCCTGGTCAATTTTTGTGTTGGAATCATACTGCAGAAATATGGGAGTGAAGTGAAAATCAGTGATAAAGCGCGTGTCAAGCTTCGTTTGGCGTGTGAAAAAGCGAAGAAAACTTTGTCTCTGCTTCCTGAAGCTCAGGTAGGCATTGAATCTTTGTTCGATGACTGCGATGTACAGATACCACTGCACAGACAGAATATTTGTGATCTGATTGAGGATGCCATTCGAAAAACTATCATGGGTAATTTCGAACGCATCTTCAAAGAAAAATCAATGAAGAAACACTCAATCGACAAAGTTGTGCTTGTTGGCGGGTCGACACGCATTCCTGTGGTCAGGTCGATCCTGGAGGAATATTTTGAGTCCCACAAGTTGGACCAGACGGTGAACCAAGACGAGGCTGTGGCGCAAGGCGCCGCCCTGCGAGCTGCTGCTCTCTCCGGAGCTGCGGCAGGCATCGAGGTGGCCGATGTGTCGTCATTTGATGTTTATTTTTCCGGGTCCTGTCAGAGCATAAACAAATTTGACAAAATGATCAACAAGTTCTCACCCTTTCTTTCCTCCAGAAGCCATAAGTTCAATGAAGCGCGTGGAACAAAGATACGTTTCTTTGAACGCATGAACCGCTTTGATGGTAGCAAATGTGACACTGATCTCTTGTCTGTGGAGTTCACTGGATCATTCGCTAGCAGTGATGGCTTTGTTAACGCGGAGTTGACACTGCATCTGAATGAAAGTGGAATATTTTCTGTCTCCATACCACCGCCTAACGATAAATCTAGACTAAAGTTGAAGCCTTCTACCTCACACAATTCTTATGAAATCAATAATTGGGTGAAGGAGGAAAGTAAATTTCGATGCGACGCTAAGACCGAAATGAAGCGCGTTGATGCTGAAGTGGAGCTTGAGTCCCTTTGTTATGATGTCCAGAGCGTGCTAGATGAGTTAGAATTAATGGAATACATTTCTCATGACGAACTGGAAACAAGTAAAAAAGCTGTTTCGGATGCTAAGAAGTGGATGACCAACAACATCGAAACTGCTCCACTATACGAAATACAGCACAAAATCAATAAAGTAAACAACACAAAAAAAGACGTCCATCGGATGATGAACACTGCTCGCAAGAAAGCTATTGAGAAAGAAGAAGCTGCCAAAAAACAGGTAGAGATAGAGTTGCTCAATAAGCAAATTTTTGCTATTGAATCAGATCTTTCTGGATTAATAAGTGCGCTCGAGGACTCAGATTTTATGTGGGATTGTTGTCCAATTTTCAATAAATGTAAGGCTGTGGTGTCTTCTTTGATAACCTGGAAAAAGGACATCGAGTCTGCTTCGTTGACCGAGCTATCTCAGAAATTAGAAGAGCTTACTCGAGTGAAGAGAGAGGTTGACCAGTTGAAGGCAGATGCTGCCCGCGAGAAAGCCCGACTGGAAGAAGAAAGAGCTACCAGGGGAAAAGCAGAGATGGAATTTTTCAAAGTTCAAATGTCTGATTTCTTGTCGCTTCTTTCTGAAATAAACTACATGTTGGATGACACAAATCTTGCAATCTATTCAGATTCACGGTTGTTCTGTTCATGCGAGTCTGAGCTGCAATCTTTGGTTGTTTGGAAAGAAAATACTCTAACCGCTTCAGCTGCGCAGGTCTCCCAGAAATTAAAAGAGTTGACGGAGTTGAAGGATAAGGTTCACCAGTTGAAGGAAAATGCTGTTGAGAAAGCCCGACTAGAAGAAGAACAGGCTGCAAGGAAACGAGCAGAGGTGGAATTGTTCAATGTAGATCAGAACAGAGAGCCTTGTTCTTCTTTTCGGTCACGTCAATCATCCGAATATAATGATGTGGGGCACAGATCTCGAACTCCTCATAATTCAAAAAAGGAGGAAAAACAGAAAGTTCCCAATCGAGAACGTTCTTCATCGCGATCTCGTCATGGGTCTGCCAACTCCAAAGAGCAAGAGCGTCGACCTGTCGGACTCGGTTCAACGTTGGCAGTTGAGCGCCATCATCAACCTAAGGCTCCATGTGAGGGAACGGCGAACGGAGGATTTCATCTTCATCAACGTGGGTCCTCTGACAGATGTACCGAACAGCCAACTTCAGCTCGCGGTCCTGGAAGCACTCTGGATCAAATGAGGAAATCCGCTGTAGAAAACCATGTTACGTTACCTACCAAGCATTCACCCAGGCTTTGCCTTGCTCCATCTGAAGGATGTAATTCATCAATAACTTGTCAGTCTAAGGAAACCCAAACCGCCTCGACGACTACGTCAGCAAGAACACAGACCGATGTGGCTCTCTTAGGAAAAAGTCGTGAGGATGGAAATGACACGAGTACGAGTGATGAATTCAAAGAACTATCAATAGAAGAGGTCGATAAAATTAGGAAATTTAAAAATTTGGATATTTTGTTGCCTTTGTTACAGACCGTGGATAATACTATGAGTAACATGGTAAACTGCGAACTTTGTACGTCAATTCGCTTGCCATGTTCTCATCATCGTTCGGAAGGACTCCAAGAACTAGGTAGAATGCTCAATATCATACCAGAGATTTTGAGCCAGAAGTTACCCGCTAAGACCGGAGTAGTTAATTTCAACGTACAAACTGCAACTGCACTCGAGCCTGCTGACAATTTTGGTGCAAGTCAAAGGTACACTGCATCGAATTACAGTTGTAAAGACTATGGATTATCAAACGGAAGTGTAGATGCTGTTCAAGGACCAACCGCTGTGTCGCATCAGAGCATCGCGGTAGGATCTGACACTCACTCTTCATTAGATAGGTCATTCTTAACCCCTCAGGGTCTGGCTGGAGTAACTATGTCATATAGTCCAGTGTACCCACAGTCAAGTCGTAGTCCAGTGATGAAAACGCGTTCATGTAACTATGCCGCAGGTCCTTACCATCGGAACCAGCATACTGGGAAAATAACTAATTCCTATGTGCGAAAAATGAAACAGCATTATGAAGAGTTGAACAAAAAACAATGAAAATTTGCTCACCAGTCTTCGTTTGTTTAGTAATGCCGAAGTTCACGAGAAATACTTGTAATAAACTTGCCTTCAATGCAGCATTTATGAAATTTTTCATACTGCTTATAATTACCTTTTCTGAAAAATAATTAATTTCAGTTTAGATGTTGCAGTGTATACGGATTAACTGCGCCGTGAAGTTAATCCGTTGATCCGCCTTGATTCTCGCATTTGATTAGTTTCGAACTAAAGCCTTTTCCTGTCGTGCAGAAGGTGTTGTCATAAATATTACTTGTCTTTCTTTACAAACGTGTCGAGTTGGAAATATCAAGATTTAACTCGTCGTATATCACTCCTCAATGAAATGACAAAGTCTAACTGTTTCATGAACATCCTAATGTGAATAAAGAATTTAGCTACGTTTGATATACGATAAGTTTTTAGTAAGAAAAAAACGAAGGAATGTAGAAAAAGCAGTTTATTTCCATTGAAGTTGTTGCTGGAAATGTATGAAATTGGTTTTTAAAATGTCTTAACTTTAAAATCCTTAGTTGTAAATCACGCAGGAGAATGACAGACCATGGTAAGTCATTCTTCATAAACCTTGTATAGATAAGGTTTCTTTGAACAAGATAACTACCTTATTTCTCAGCATTAAATGGTGTTCTGACTGCTTACTGCCTTGGCTGTTTAAACAGTAGCATTTGACAAATTAGCCATAAAACAGTGCCTTGTTACGAAACGAATTTTTAATTTTAAGTTATACTTGGACCTTGCAGCTATGTGATGATATGCGCTCGTTACCGTGGGACCAGTTTTGTACCAATTCATTGGAAATGATTATGACATAATGCATTTTGTGTGGTGGGCTTCTATATGGACTTATGATTCAAGTTTTGTGATTGGAATATATCGAACGTTGTTGTCGAATCATACTTTTTTTATAGTGTAGCTATTAAATGTCGGGAAGTGACTTTGATATGTTATGTAAGCTTGTATTCTACATTCATATTATAGTGTATGTTGATATATTTTCTTTATATCCTACATATTATGGTATATGACTGAATATAATTATGTGGTCGTACAATTACTCATATATACTTAGTATACTATATCTTTCCTACTAATTCACTATATGTTACGTGAGCTATATATCCCAGAGCAGTCTTGATTGAAGAATATGCATTTTTTGTCTATATTCCGTGATTCTCAATTTATTTCTGGCGATTCTGTTTCTAAACAATTCAATTTTATTCCTATTTGTTGGTTTTAGTTTCACGGTTCAGTACTTGATTTTATGATTAATTTCGTCTTCTCAGTTTATGTGTTGGGTGTGTCGTTACTGCCTTTTGTTACTAGCTCCTATTTTTTCTATAATTTTGTATTTCTGATAATATCGACAAGGTTCGTTTTGAAGAAGTTCAATCCTATTTATCCCTTTCGGTACTGACGGCTACTCCAGTGCCAAGTCGGCTAGTGCTTCCAGTTTAGGGCATCTAACCTAGTTTTAAAGTAATTTAACTAGTTAGGGAATATTTTGGAGTAAATAACAAAATTAGGGAAATTACGAACATTCATTAAACTATTTCTTAAACAATTCCAGAAGCCTGCACACGTAAATTACCATAGGTTACCTTAGGACCCTGTAATTACCATAGGACCTTGTAGCATAGGCACGCGCAAGTTCATGCTATACAGGGTCCGAGCAACACATTCAATACCCTTTCCATTTAACTTGAGCAAGTTTACTGAACTTTGTTTATTTTTGATAAATGCGGGCCAGAACTTATAAATAAGTTTTTCGTAAACACAAAAACTTAATTTTCAACATCAAAAATTTTTGTCGCCCAGCATAGAACTTCAAAGATTCAAAAATTTTAAAATTAAAATGAAGAAGTAGGCTCTTGCTTAAGCAAAAAGCACCCACACTATGACAATTTTACTAACAGTTGAAGGTAATGACAACTTTTTCCCCTGGAAGTTTTTACCCAAACCATTTGAATAATCGTACCGAAAGGGTTAAGGCACTCCTGTACTTTATTTATATAATTTTTTCTATTTTCTACAATTTTTATCTTTTTTGTAGCCTAATCCGTTCATTCAGTGTAACATTAGCGCAGCTTTCATACTAATTTGGTTAAATTGTGTAATCTTGAATATGTTGCACAACACGCACAATTTGGCTTGTGTTGAGCACACAGGATACAGATAGCCATTCAACAACACACATTGCAGTATGTATTTACTACACGTGTTTGCCGGCGTCACTTGCCTTCAGTGAAAGCGGCTTCATAAGTTGACTCAAAGTGATTTTTTTTTTCTTGTGGGTGTTCACACTGAGTTGATTCTGAATAAACACAATGTGTTGCTCAAAATGTTTCATTTTCTTCCTTCTCCTAGTGCGGCGGCTTACACTTGTATTCGTTCTAAAAAAAAATATTCCTTCCCTGTTGTAACTGTTGACAGCCTTTCTTCCGATGTGTCAGATTTAACGCCTCACACATGTCAAGTTTGCGTCTCACTCCATTGTTTTCCGTATCACCCATACGCACGTTTCCTTCCAAAGGTTTTGGGAACTTTCAAATTCCAAACAACGCCAGGACTTCCTCATTTAACGCGCAAATTACTAGGGACTGAGTGCGCCGTTAAAGTGTATAAACGTTTTGACTTAGCTATTTCACTGAAGATTTGACATTAGTCATCTTTAAAACTTCCCAAATGCGACATTCGTATCAAAGTTTGTACCGTGCAGAAATCGAGCATATTATTGGACTACAGCAGGTGCCCGGCTAAGATTTCTTGCTCTGAACACGTTCGTAACGGAGTCAGTGTGCTAATGGAGAGCAGATACGCAAATTTTAATTCGTAACTACAGAGTTGATGCTACACGAATGCGTAGCTATCGAATGTAGAAAAAACACTTCTACTTACTTTCGTTGCCTAAAATATAACAGAAACTTATTTCACCCTATTTAGGTAGGCATGAGATGGTTAAGTTGCAACATCTGATAATAATCTAGTTGCAAGAATCTCTCACTTGCGGTTGCAAAATCTGGCAACTGCTCGTTGGATTGTCGAACGCGCCGTCAGTGTACATCACTGGTGAATTCATACACAAAGCGCTAACCGTCATGAAAGGAGGAACTGAAAGCATGTGCAATTGTCCTTATATGACACAAGGAAATAATTAAATTATTTCATTTATTCCTTTGGTACATGAAATCAATCTCAATTACTCAGGATGTAGGTCTTAGAACTACATTTTTTTAGCTGATCTGGGTTTTTCTACAGATAATCTTGGCTTTTGTTAATGGCGTAGGAACCTTCAACCTAGGGATCCTGGCCTGGGTGACGTTTGGTAGTTACAGCTGCGGCTCGGCGCTATAAGATAGCGAGGTGTTCGTCTGGTGTTGAGGTCCAGGGTTTACTGGGACTGCAGTGTAAAACGAATATATTGGTAGGACTTAGCGGAACGCAAATTCACGTGAGATAAATAGTTCGTAATTGTTCTTTATTTGTATCGTAAGTTCAGTCATATAATGCTAATACATGCTTCTACGTCTGTTGATGTTTCGAAGACTTGCCGGCGGAACGGTTGTGGTAAGGAAGGCATTTGACCGGCCGCCATGTTTGTCTGAGGCGGTCAACTCAAAGCGAACTCAGTCACAATAATTGGTAGAACAATCGATGGTTAGCTCATCATCCTCGAACTCATTAAAACATTAGGTTTCACTAATTTATTTAGTACGTGTGTTTAGGCAAGTCTTCTGTGTGCTTGTCGGTGATGTGTTAATCGAGATATACGTATACCTCAGTTTTGCTGTTAGCATTATTTATTCCTCTGTCTCTTGGTTATTCAGTGGCAAATTCATTTTGCGTGAAATTTAACTGCCGCGATAATTGTTATTTTAGTACTCAAAAAGTTATAATTCAGTCCTAACGATCACTCCGGTGTCATCACTGAACGAGTGACATTGTCATCACTCACCATCATCACAAATGAGTTTCGTGCAACGAATCTTGAAAAAATGTGAATTAAGCAATGTGAATTGGCTCAGTTCATTGTATTAGTCAACTGAAAATAAAAATTAAGTTTTGCTACAAAAAGTTTTGTTGTCACCAACGTTTTGGCTTTGACTAATCTCCTCGGGAATACAGATGAATTGCTCCACCACCTACTTCATTTCGCTATGAGATTTAATTATTGATAGTTTTATCAGTGTAAAACTTTGTGAACATTGACTATAGTGAACACTTTCTTTCAGTGCGTGTACTTTACTTATTCCAGATGTACGCCACATTGTTACGGTATTCATGTACCTATCTCGGTAGGTGATGAAAAAAACAAATGCCTGATTCAAACGATCAGTTTTTAATTACGCATTTATGGACGGAAAATATACTTGTGGTTGCCTTGCATAACGAAAACTGTTTCCAAATTATGCATTGAAAATACGTTACGGACATATTTCAGTCTAATTTTATTTTTAAAATCTAACTATATTGCTATTGTGTTTCGGTATTTAGCTTGGACATCATGTACCACAGAGAATGTGAAATTCACAAACGTAAAAATTTAAATCTCGATAGAAAAAGATTGTAATTTAAGATAAGCCTCACTTCAAGTTCTGTTAGTTACGCCATGTATAGATAAAGGTTCTCAAGGCATTGTTTCATTGGAGCAGTTGTGTTAGAACCCCCCCCCCCCTCCCCAGTTTCATACGCTAGGCAGCAGTAGGCCTAGATGAGGCAGGCGCCCTCAGCCGGAATACAGTTAAGTTACCTCAGTCACGGAAAGGCATTGGGACTTGAGTCTTCCGTACCTACTTGGCTTCTTTCAGATGTCATCCCATCTTTAATATTTCTTTATTGTCTTATCTACTTCTTTGCTGTTTCTGTGTTAAGGGGATCTTGTGCGTGAACATGCCTCGTGCCCTTACCTCGTTTTCTTCTTACCATGCCAATAGTCACTTATATTTCCTGTCAAGAGATCGCTTTTATTGTGGATAAGGTACTCAAAAACTAATCGAAAATAATAAGAATAATGCATTGCAGGCCCTGTTTGATGTGAATCTCTCAGTAATTCGCAGTTGATTTGATATGCATGCTCGTAAATGCCTTTTTCAGAGTGTCAATCTCTAAGTTATTCGTGTATAGTTAACAATTATTAATTTATAATTAAATACCTGCAAAATGAACTTCGATGCCGAACTTTAAGTTAAATCGAAGTAGCTGGTTAAGTATCGTATTCCATCCTGAGGACCAAAAATCTCACATTTAAAGGTGAAATTTAATGTGAAATTTGAACAAATCCTTTGCCTTCGTAAAAATGCACGGTGATTTATAAAGAATGACCTCATTTTATGAAAAAATATTTTATGAAGGAAAAATAGGAAAAAATAAAACTGCATACTTTATTCCAAAAAATTAAATAAAGAGTCAAGTTTTATTTCACGTGTTACACGTGCTCAATATGGCCCTCCTTGGAGTACGAAAAGCATCAATACGATATGAGAATTCTTCCCAAACACATTGAAGCACATCAAGATCAATTAAATTGACCGCTGTTGTTATTCGATCTTTTTAACTTTTCCTTCTCAATTGGCAAAGGCGGAACAAAGACTTCTTCCTTTAAAAAAACCCTGAGAAAAAATCGCAAAGAGTGAGGTCTGGAGATCTTGAAGGCCAAGCACGAAGAGCCATGTCTGGGGCCCCATCAAGCCAATCCATCGCTTAGGTAGTTTTTCATTTAAAAAGCTCTAACTGATAAGCTCCAGTAGAGAGGCACCCCATCTTGTTAAAAAATGAATCCATTTGAATCGGCTTGTATTAATGACAAGAGCTTGTGTCGTAACATATCTTTAAAGCCTTGCCCTGTAACAGGGTTTCCCTCGAAAAAGAAGTTGGTCATAAACCTTGTTAAAAGATAAACTGGGAAATCTGATAATTTCGAACACCCACTCCCTCATTGAGGTTCATACATTTACTCACGGAATATTGAATCATGAAATAAGGTCATCCTTTTCAATCACCCTGTATATCAATACTCTTAACATAAATGTTGTTTTTCCAAATTAGATGAAAAACACCACAGGTTGAAAGACAATTAAGGAGATCATCCCGAGCCCAATTGGGCCCCACCGGCTCCCCCCACTGAAAAGTTTTTTTTTGTTGAAAAAGGATCCTTAGGGGATGGGTTATTGTGCCATGAAATTTTATGGCCCTACGGAGACTAGAACCCCCCCCCCCTCCCCCCCAGGGGGGTGAAAAGGGGACCGAAAATGCTGATTTTGAGGCCCAATTTTTTTTTTGTTGAAAAAGGATCCTTAGGGGATGGGTTATTATGCCATGAAATTTTATGGCCCTACGGACACTAAAAATCTATTTTTTCAAAAAATTTTGAAATTTAAAAAATCAGCAATTATTTTTTGGGGTTTAGAGCTATATATTTCTTCAAAGAATTCGAATTTGAAAAGAGCGAACTTGAGTTTGTTAGAAATGTTTGAAGGATTCTAAAACTGGTTTTGGTTTTGTTCTAGCATCAAAACTCGATGACGAGTCCCGTTTTGAAATATCCAAAAAAAATATCCCGAAATACTCGTTTTTCGTCAAAAAAATAAAAACTAAGGCATAAATCGAAAAAATGACACGAATAAAAGAGGTTTCCTTTCACGAAATACATATACTGGCCAATTTTCAAACACATCGGACGGAAAAAATTGATAAAGTCTGATCATGGTAATTACTGAAATAAAATGTATTATTTTTATTTACTCATAAGTACAATATTTCTTAGATCTTTACTTGAAATTCACAAGGAAAATGATGCTCATTGTTCGTACATCGAAATAGATCATGGAAACTGCATTCATGTACAAAAATTTTTCGTTATATTCAAATTCAATAGACATAGTTCGATTTTGGGCTGTGGTGAAAAGTTTTCCTTTTTTACCATTCAAAACGGGACTTGTCCTCGAGTTTTGATGCTAGAACAAATCCAAAGACAGTTTTAGAATCCTTGTAACATTTCTAACAAACTCTAGTTCGCTTTTTTTCAAATTCAAATTCTTTGAAGAAATATATAGCTCTAAACCCCAAAAAATTGTTGCTGATTTTAGAAATTTCAAAATTTTTTGAAAAAAATAGAAAAAAATTTGAATTTGAAAAAAGCCGAACTTGAGTTTGTTAGAAATGTTTCAAGGGTTCTAAAACTGTCTTTTTTTTTGTTCTAGCATCAAAACTGAAGGAGGAGTTCCAATCTGAAATTTCAATAAAAATATACCAAAAAACACATTTTTCGTCAAAAAAAAAATAGGGCGTAAATCGAAAAAATGACAGGAGTAAAAAAGGTATACTTCCACAAAAGACATATACTGGCCAATTTTCAAACGAATCGGACGAAAAAAGGTCTCAAACTGGGATGATCCCCTTAAACAAAAAACATATGAGCATCATTTGTCATGTATGGTGCAAAAATCAAGCAATTTTAGCCTAGAACTCATATTTTAGAGAATGCTCTATAATAACGCGTATGTTAGCGATCGTGCAACTTCCAGCGACCTCAAAACACTGAGAAAAATCGTGGGACCAGCGGGCGTTCGGACGGGTGACTCAAACCAAGATATTGGGTTAGACAAATTTATTTACACTGAGAATACAAAGAATATAATATAATATTTTAACTTTAAAACCAGTCGCCTCATTTCATATACCGTCGTCATTTTTTCATGTTGTCATATTTTTGCAGTTTTGAGGCAATTTAATTCTCAAAAAAAATTTAAAATCAATAATAAGGCCATAGAGTCTTGATATTTTCGATTCAAAGTTTTAATGTTTTTTTACTTCTATTGAAAAAAATGCAGCAACAACTGTTCTTCTTCATTGTCTTCCGCGACGCATCTTTTCTCTCGTAAAATAAAATTCAGATTCAAAATGAGTATTGACGTCATTTAATGTGACAGTTTGTTACTGTTACTGTGGAAGCATAGTATATTATGTGCAGTTTTCCCCAAATGTATTTTCGAGTTCAGTTCTAGAGGAATGCTCAAGCATTTCGTGGAGTCATTTTATGTAATTCAGAATTCGTTGAAGCGTTTGTAGTCTCTAAAATACCAGTGGCTTAAATTATTATATATTGAACTATTAGATTTATTTACCTAGTTTGTCATTTTCAGGTGCTTCATGAAACACCATGGCTGCTCGACATCGAACGGTGGCGATCGGCATAGACTTCGGCAGCAGCAAGTGCTGCGTGGCTGCGGTGCGGGACGGTCGGGCGCACGTCCTCGAAAACGAGTTCGGCCAAAGGACGACCCCTTCGTGGGTTGCCTTCAACTCTCAGCAGCGACTGGTGGGCGGCGCTGCTCTGGATCAGGCCGTCGTGAACTGCGCCAACACCGTCAGCGCCGTCAAGAGGACCTTGGGCAGGACCTATAATGATGTGAAACACCTTCCTTCCTCCTGCAGGTTTAAAAAGTGTTGTTCTGACTGCGATAAATTCGAGTATTGCGTTAACTACAAAAAAAGAGATAAGTTTCTTAGCCCTGAGCAAATCGCAGCTATGATGCTAACAAAAATGAAAGACATAGCTGAGACCTCACTTGGTCATCCTGTAGGAAAAGCTGTAATTTCTGTGCCCGCGTGTTACGGTAACACTCAAAGAACAGCTGTAATGAATGCCGCTAAAGTTGCTGGCCTTCAAGTGTTGCAGCTAATCAATGAAACCACAGCAGCGGGCCTCGCGTTTGAAGACAACCGAAGTGTCAAGACTCCCGTGACGATCGCAGTGGTGGACTTCGGAGCTGGAAAGTTGGACATCTCCGTAATGGAAGTTGAAGGAAAATCCATCAAGGTCATAGGTGCTTCTGGAAGCCCTTTTCTTGGAGGGTATACCGTTGACGAGGTTCTGGTTGGTCACTGCGTCAAATTCATTCAACAGAAGTTTGAGAATAAGGTGAAGATCAATGACAAAGTTGGTGTGAAACTTCGTTTGGCATGTGAAAAAGCAAAGAAAACTTTGTCATTGCTGCCAGAAGCTCAGGTCTGCATTGAATCAATCGTTGAGGACTCCGATATTTCAATACCAGTGAAGAGACAAGACATGTGTGAGCTATTCGATGGAGAAATTTGCAAAACAATCACCTCTAATTTTCGACGCATTTTTAAAAAGAATTCAATGGAAAAACACAACATAGACAAAGTTGTGCTTGTTGGCGGGTCGACGCGGATTCCTGCGGTTAGGTCGATCCTCGAGGAATATTTTGGGTCCCACAAGTTGGACCAGACGGTGAACCAAGACGAGGCTGTGGCGCAAGGCGCTGCCCTGCGAGCTGCTGCTCTCTCCGGAGCTGCGGCAGGCATCGAGGTGTCCGATGTGTCGTCATTTGATATTTTTTGTTCCAAACGTAACGTACGCAATGGAGATATCCTGATTAACAAATTCACGCCTCTCCCCTGGAGGGGAAGCCAAAAGTTCAGTCTAGTGCGTGGAACTGAACTTGTTTTCTTCGAGCGGACATACTCTTTTACTGAGTCTTATTGTGACGTTCTTATTGGTTTGTTGGAGTTAAACAGACCACTCTCCAGCAAGAAAACCCGCGTTACTGGTGACTTGGATTTGCATTTGGATGCGAGTGGGATGTTAAATATTTTTCTTCTTTTCAAAGACGATCAGTCTACATTTAGGTATAAGCCCAACGATTTTCAGTCTTGCGATTTTATACGTTGGATGGAAGAAGAAAAGCATTTCCGCAGTGATACGAACGACGAATTGAAACGTGTCGATGCTGAAGTTGAGCTGGAGTCACTCGGTTTCGACGTGCAGAATGCACTTGGCAAATTAGAATTATTGGAAGATATTTCTCAACGTGAACTTGAGTCCTATAGACAGGCTCTGTCAAAAGCTATGAACTGGATGATGAACGATATTGCAGCTGCTCAGTTGTCGGAAATATCTCGTAAAATATCAAAACTACTCAACGTGAAAACAGAAGTCGATCGAAAGCTGGACACTGCGCAAAAGAAAGCTATTGCAAAAGAAGCTACTAAAAAAGAGGAGGAGATGGAGTTTAAAAAGTAAATTTTGGATTTTAGGTCGCTTCTCTCTGATGTAGTATGCGCGCCGCAGGACTCAGATCTTGTGATGGATTTTTATCCTCGTATGCTCCAGCAATGTAAGAATAAAATGGCTCCATTGATGAGCTTTAAAGAGAACATTGAGTCAGCTTCGATGGCTGAAGTATCCCAGAAGTTAGAAGAGCTTACGCAAGTGAAAAGAGAGGTTGATCAGCTGAAGGCAAATGCTGCTCGTAAGAAAACACAAAGGGAGGCTGAACACGAAGCTGCCAGGAAACGCGAAGAGACGGAATTGCTGAAGACCCGAATTTCTAAGTGTGAATCTCTTCTTTCAGAAGTAAAGCGTGCGTTGCATGACACGATTTTTGTAACGTACTCGGATCGACAAATTTTCAAAGCCTGTGAATTGAAATTAAATTCTTTGTTGGCTTGGAAAGAAGACTGTGATACAGCTTCAATAACTGAGATGTCCCAGAAATTAGAAGAGCTCACGCAATTGAAAATCAAAGTTGATCAGATGAAAACAGATGCGCTCAAGGAAGCACGAGGGAAGGAAGATGTGGAAAAACAGAGAGAGGTGGAATTGCACAAGGAGAGGATTTGTAACTTCAAATCTCTTCTTTGTGAAGTTAAAGAAACGTTAGATGACTTGCACCCTGTAAGCTCTTCGTATTCCTCAAAATTTTTGTTATGTGAGGCAAGTTTTCATCGTTTGAAGGACTGGAAGGAAATTATTGAAGCAGCTTCAGTAACTCTGGTGTCCAAGAAATTAAAAGAGCTAACACAATTGAAACACGAAGTTGAAGAACTGAAATCAGATGTGGAACGCCATAAAGGCCAAGAAATCAAAGAGGTTGCTGATGCAACTCTTGCGCGTGATTCTCCCGAGCTGCAGACTGGCTTGCGTAACTCATCCAACATTTCCCCCGCAAATGGGAGGAAAATTAGGAATGTTGCTTTGAACTCAATTCTTGACAAAAATGAACGAATCAAAAGCGAGCGTTCTCCGATCTCGTGTAACAGTTTCAGTGGTTCAGTTGAGTCTCCCTTGCTCTCAAGCGCTTCAAACACGATCATGCAAAGAAGGGCAGATCACAGTCAGTGACTTGACCGGCAGTGGAAGACAAGGAGCATTGTTCGAGAAATGGACCTCGCTCACCTTCAGTGGATGAACGCGTGTCTCGTTTAGAGAATGGTCAATCGTTCAAAAAATTTCAACCATCGGAAAATCTAAAAAATTAACAGCCATCTCTGTTTCGATCTTGTCAAAACTCAGTAGATGATCTCACAAAGCACCGTTCTATTTCCCTTACCCGTAAGGGATCAGTAGATCAGAACGGAGACCCTCGTTCTTCTTCTCGATCACGTCAACCATCTGCAAATGGAGACATGGATCGTCGATCACGAACATCTTTTAATTCCGCAGAAAAAGTTGGAGAGCGAAGACGTTCTTCTCGAGAGCGCTCATCTTCTCAATCACGTCAACCATATGAATATGAAGAGCACAGTTTTCAATCTTCTCCTAATTCAAAAGAAAAGGATACAGAACATAAAGTATCCAATCGAGAACGTTCATCTTCACGGCCTCATCAACCATCTGAATATGAGCATGTGGAGCACCGATCTCGAACTCCTCGTTCAGAAAATAAGGAAGGAGAGCATAAAGTTTCCAATCGAGAACGTTCATCATCGCGATCTCGTCATGGCTCTGCCATCTCCAAAGAGCGTCGACTTGCCGGACTCGGTTCTTCTTTGGAAGGTGATCACCATCATCAACCTAAGTTTTCGTGTGAGGGAACGGCGAACGGAGGATTTCATCTTCATCAACGTGGGTCCTCAGACAGATGTACCGAACAGCCAACTTCAGCTCGCAGTACTGAAAGCTCTCTGGATCAAATGAGGAAATCGGCTGTGGAAAACCGTGTTACGTTACCTACCAAGCATTCACCCAGGCTTTGCCTTGATCCATCAAAAGAAAATGGTTCAACAGTTACTTGTGAGTCTAAGGAAACAACTGTCTCAACGACTGCGTCAGTGAGGACACAGACTGTTACGGTTCTCTTACAAAACAGTTGTGAGTATGGGAAGGACACGAGTTCGAATGATGAATTGAAAGTACGACGATCAGAAGAAGAGGAAGAAAAAATTAGAAAACTTGAAAATTTGGGTATTTTGTGGCCATGGTTACAGATCATAGAAAATGCTATGAGCAACATGGTTAACTGCGAACCTCGTATGTCAATTCTCTTTCCATGTTCTCGTCATCGTTCTGATGGACTCCAGGAACTAGGTAGAATCCTCAATACCGTACCAGAGATCCTGAGCCAGAAGTTACTCGCTAAGACAGGAGAAGTTAATTTGAACGTACAAACTACAACTACACTCGAGCCTGCTGAAAATAGTGCAAGTCAGAGGTGCACTACAGCGAATTACTCTAAGAAAGATAATGGATTATCGAATAGAAATGTAGATTCAGTTCAAGGATCAACTGCTGTGCCACACCAAAGCAGCACGGTGGTATCTGACGCTCACTCTTCAGTTGGTGGGTCATTATCACCGCCTGTGGGTCAAGTAGGCATGCCTTACACTTCAGTGTACCAGCCGTTAGGTCGTAGTTCAGTGATGGCAGATAACCCTGGCGCAGGTTCTTATAATCAGAGCCACTATTCTGGAAAATCGAGTTTCCTTATTGTGCAAGAAAGAACTGCACAGTTTGAGAAGTTGGCGAAAAATGAATGAATATTTTCTTGTCGGTCTTAGTTTTTTGATTTAACGTCGAATTTCACGAAAAATTAGAGTAATAAATTTACCTACAATACGGCATTGGTTCATGCTGCTTACAAATTGCCTTTTCTAAATGAAAATTAATCTCAGTTTAAGTGTTGCTGTAGGTACGGATTAACTGCGCCGTGAAGTTAATCCGTTAATCCGCCGTGATTCTCGCATCTGATTAGTTTCGAACTCCCTTTTCCTGTTGTGTAGAAGGGGTCGTAATAAATATTACTTGTCTTTCTTTACAAACGCATTAAGTTCGAGATATCAAGATTAACTCGCCATGTATTGCTTCTCAATGGCATGACCAAGTCTAACAGTGTTTCACAAACATCCTAATGTGAAAAAAGATTTTGCTACGTTTGATTTACGATAATTAGTATGCACAAAAGAAAGAAAGTAAAGAAAACAATTAGTTTCCAGTAAAGTTGATGCTTGAAATGTATGAAATTGGTTTTTAAAATGTCTCAACTTTCAAATCATTAGTGGTAAATCCCCCAGGAGAATGACAGAACATGGGAAGTCATTCTTCATAAACCTTGTGTAGATGAGGTTTCTTTGAATAGGATAACTGCCTTACTTCTCAGCATTAAATGGTGTTCTGACTGCGTACTGCCTTGGAAGATTAAACAGTAGTATTTGACAAATTAGCGATATAACAGTGCCTTGTTACGAAACGAATTTCTAATTTTAAACTTATTTTGACTGCGTAGCTATTTGATGCTGCGCTCGTTACCGTGGGACCAGTTTTGTACTAATTCATTTGAAATAATTACGACATAATGCATTTTGTGGGGTGTGCTTCTATATGGACTTATGATTAAAGTTTTGTGATTGGAATATATCGAATGTTGGTGTCCGACCATACGTAGTTTTTTTTACAGTGTAGCTATTAAATGTCGGGAAGTGACTTTGATATGTCATGTCAGCTTGTATTCTACATTCATATTTTAGTGTATATTGATATATTGTCTTTATATACTAAATATTATGGAATATGACAATATAATTATGTGGGCTCATATATACTTATATATACTTGGTATACTATATCTTTCCTACTAATTCACTATATGTTACGTCAGCTACATAAATCCAGAGCAGTCTAGATTGACGAATATATGCCTATTTTTATTTTTAAATTTTGTCTATATTCCGTGATTCTCAATTTATTTCTGACGATTCTGTTTCTAAACAATTCAATTTTATTCCTAATTGTTGGTTCTATTTTTACGTTCAGTACTTGATTTTATGATTAATTTTGTCTCCTCAGTTTATATGTTGGGTGTGTCGTTACTGCCTCTTGTTACTGGCTCGTATTTTTTCAATGAATCTGTAGTTCTGTTGATATGTACAAGGTTCGTTTTCAAGAAGTTCAATCCTATTTATGGCACTCCTGTCCCTAATTTCTCTAGTTATTTCTATATTCTATAATATTTTTCCTATAAGCAGCCTGATCCGTTCATTCAGTGTAACATTACGTAGCGTTATTTCTAATTTGATTAAATTATGTAATCTTAAATATTATGTCACACAACTTAGCTTGTGTTGAGCACATAGCATAAAGATAGCCATTCAACAACACAATATTGATCTTGGTTTTTATATGTGTTTACAGGCTTGTCTTCAGCTTGCTTTGAGCTTGCCTTCAGTGAAAGGGGCTTCATAAGTTGACTCGATGTGATTTTGTTTTCTTGTGGGAATTCGCACTGTGTTGGTTTTGAATAAACACAATGTTGCTCTAAGTGTTTCATTTTCTTCCTTCTCCTAGTGGAGCGGCTTACACTTGTATTCATTAAAAAAAAAATTATTCCTTCCCTGTTGTAACTGCCGACAGCCTTTCCTCCGACGGTCAGATTAACGCCTCACACATGTCAAGTCGGAGTCTCACTCCATTGTTTTCCGTATCACCCATACGCACGTTTCCTTCCAAAGGTTTTGGGAACATTTAAATTTCAAACAACGGTAGGACTTCCTCTTTTAACGCGCAAATTACTAGGGACTGACTACGCCATTAAAGTTATAAACGCTTTGATTTTACTATTTCACTGAAGATTTGACGTTCGTCGTCTTTAGAACCTTTCGAATGCGATACTCGTTTCAGTGGGTTGTACTGTGCAGAAATCAAGTAGATTAGTAGACAGGGAGTACACGACTGCGGTTTCTTGCTCCAAACATGTTCATAACGGAGCCAACGTAATGAAGGAAGGCTCAAATTTTAATTCGTAGCTGCAGAGCAAATGCAACACGCATGTGTAGCTACCGAATATGAAAATAAGCAATTCTGCATGCGCGTCTAGACTAAAATTTTGCCGAAATTACTGCTATTTTTGGAGACTTGAGGTTGTAAAGTTGCAACATCTGATAAGAACGTAGTTGCAAGAATCTGCAACGTGCCGTTGCAACATCTGGCAACTGTTCGTTGTAGTGTCGAGCGCGCCATCGTTGAATCGGGTCAGTATTGCACGGGTGTTGAACTCAATTTTTAATGCTGGGGTTATGTCATTTGTTGTTTAAACTTCCGTGGAATATTTTCAACAATGAACTCATCAACTGCGTTTGCTTTTTAAACATGATTCCCATGATACTGCAGGATTCATATACGAGAAATTTAGTTGATTTCATGAGCGCAGTTTTTCTGCCAGAAAACTGCTGACCTGAAATTTCCATTAAGATGGAAAGTATATCAGTTAGTGTTTGAATGTGACCGCAGTTGAACTGTCGACTCATTACTCGTTCCGAACGCGTTGTGACGCAGTCACTGGCCAAGAAAATCACAAAATGTTTTCAATTCGTATCTTCGAAGCTCACGCCTAGCTCCTGTAGATATCAAATGAAAATATGAAATCAGTAGTATATTTTCATCATAAATGCCATTGTGAAAAATTCATAATTGCATTGTACAGGTAAAGTGAAAGGGTTTTCTCTTGCGGCATCTGGCAATGATTTGTTGCTACGCCGCAAGAACGAATGCAGCCTGCAGTGGCTGTAACTACCAAACCGTCCAAACGTCAACCAGGATCCCTAGGTTCCTACGCCATTAACAAAAGCCAAGATTATCTGTAGAAAAACCCAGATCAGCTAAAAAAATGTCGTTCTAAGGGTGCGTTCACACTACGAGCGGAGCGAGCGGAGCGGAGCGGCGCGGAGCGGAGCGGCAATAATGTTTGTACAGGTTTGAATGCAGAGACGCTTGGCTGTTCACACGCCAAGCGGAGCGGAGCGGCGCGGCGCGGAGCGGAGCGGAGCGGCACGCTCGGGAAATTCGTTGGGATTTTTTGACGCTCGCGTCGAGCGTTTCTCCTTGGCTCCGCCTTTGGATCGTCATATCTTACAGGGGTAGAATTGTCGTTTGAGTTAGATAAAACTAGTATATAACTAGTTATTTGTACAACTAATCATATTACAATTATAACTGATGGTGTAACATGTAATATTTTAGTGTAATTTCACTCATTTGGGTTCATTAATCATTTATTTCTATTTTCTTCTGCTTTCTCTGATAAATTACTTTATTATTGTTTCAGTTTAAGGAATTTATTATGCTTTTCTCGTGATGTTGTTTCATCTCTCTTGTGATGCTGTGCATTTTATTATATGATCTTGATTAAAGTATAATTATGTACGATTTTTTAATAAAGTTTTCATTTTTTCCGTAAAATGGGAGAAAAAGGAGGCCGTATGATGATGAGGAGGACTCAATGAGTGTCAAATACACAATAAGTTACAAAATTTTAAGAGCTTGGGTGATTTTTTCCAATACTAACGAAAAGCATATCAGTATTTCGAAAACTATTTGGTCAGGACAAGTCAATATTTGTCAGTATTTTTCACTTAGGTTTCTCTGGCACAACCCTGAATTTCTGAAGGGAATTACTTTACGTTCACTCACGTTTAAGTCACCACAAGACTTTTTTTGATCGTACTGGCCTACGAAAACCTGTAGTAATATATGTGATACAGCCTATTTGGAAAGACTTTAATTTTGCTTCAACTACTTTGCTTTACATGTATCCTCAATAAAAATTTGTGTATTGCTAAACAGCAAATTTATCTAATCTCGTTGGAAATTTTTCTTTCTATAAGGGATTGTAGTACATCAAAAGTTGCCGGCTTCATCCGTAAATACCCGTAGAATTGTGATTCATCTCTCCTCAGTGCTTCGAAGAGATAGTGGTATTCTCCATAGCGATCTCTCATGTTGATGGGATGGATCCAGTGTTTCCGTTTTGCCGTCGAGCAACAGAAGCGCATTCACGGAACGCTCCGTAGCGACTGATGCTTGTGTAGGTCGCTCTGCTCAGCTCACATGTGAACACACGCGCCGCGCCGCTCCGCTCCGTGCCGCGACGCTCCGCTCGCTCCGCTCGTAGTGTGAACGCACCCTAAGACCTACATCCTGAGTAGTTGAGATAGATTTCATGTACCAAAGGAATAAATGAAATAATTCAATTATTTGCTTGTGTCATATGTAGACAATTGCACATGTTTTCAGTTCATCCTCGCATGACGGTTAGCGGTGCTTTGTGCATGAATTCACCAGAGTGATGTACTCTAACGACGCGCCCCGTGCGGGGCGCTCGACAAGCTAACATCAAACCAACGAGCAGTTGCTAGAGAGATGTTGCAACCGCAAGTTAGAGATTCTTGCAACTAGATTATTATCAGATGTTGCAACTTTACCATCTCAAGCCTACGTAAAAAAGGTAAAATAACAAGTTTCTGTTATATTTTAGGCTATGAAAGTAAGTAGAAGTGTTTTTTCTACATTCGATAGCAACGCATTCCTGTATCCATTAACTTTCTAGATACGAATTAAAATTTACGTATCTGCTCTCCTTCAGCACACTGACTCCGTTACGAACGTGTTCAGAGCAAGAAATCTCAGCCGGGCACCTGCTCCAAGTCCAATAATATGCTCGATTTCTGCACGGTACAAACTTTGATACGAATATCGCATTCGGGAAGTTTTAAAGATGACAAATGTCAAATCTTCAGTGAAATAGCCAAGCCAAAACGTGCATACACTTTAACGGCGTACTCCGTCCCTAGTAATTTGCGCGTTAAATGAGGAAGTAATGGCGTTGTTTGAAATTCGAATGTTCCCAAAACCTTTGGAAGGAAACGTGCGTATGTATGTGATACGGAAAACAATGGAGTGAGACTCCGACTTGACACGCGGGAGGCGTTAATCTGACACATCGGAAGAAAGGCTGTCAGTTACAATAATGAATATAAAATAATACAAGGAAGAAATAATTTTTTTTAGAACGAATACAAGTGTAAGCCGCCGCACTAGGAGAAGGAAGAAAATGAAACATTTTGAGCAACATTGTGTTTATTCAGAATCAACTCAGTGTGAACACCCACAAGAAAAAAAATCACATTGAGTCAACTTATGAAGCCCCTTTCACTGAAGGCAAGTGACGCCGGCAAACACGTGTAGTAAATACATACTGCAATGCGTGTTGTTGAATGGCTATCTTTATCCTGTGTGCTCAACACAAGCCAAATTGTGCGTGTTGTGCAACATATTCAAGATTACACAAGTTAACCAAATTAGTATGAAAGCTGCGCTAATGTTACACTGAATGAACGGATTAGGCTGCAAAAATGATAAAAAAATGTAGAAAATAGAAATCATTTTAAAAATAAAGTACAGGAATACCATCAATATGATTGAACTTCTTGAAAACGAACCTTGTCGATATTATCAGAAATACAGAATTATAGAAAAATAGGAGCCAGTAACAGAAGGCAGTAACGACACACCCAACATATAAACTGAGTATACGAAATTAATCATAAAATCAAGTACTGAACCGTAAAAGTAAAACCAACAATTAGGAATAAAATTAAATTGTTTAGAAACAGAATCGCCAGAAATAAATTGAAAATCACGGAATATAAACAAAATAAAAAAAATGGGCATATATTCGTCAATCTAGACTGCTCTGATACATAGCTCACGTAACATAGAGTGAATTAGTAGGAAAGATATAGTATACTAAGTATATATAAGTAAATATCCAACCACATAATTATATTTAGTTTTATTCCATAATATTTAGCATATAAAGACAATATTTCAATATACACTAATATATAAAAGTAGAATACAAGCTTACATAACATATATATATATTTTTTTTAACAATTTAAACAATTTATTTACCACAGGTGATACAGAGATAAAATGTTTCTTAAGTCTAGTACAATGGTCAAATTTGAGTATAGCTACCTGTGGGCCCGAATAAGTTCAGTGACTTCTAGGGCATCCTACCATCAAGGTTAGTCTTAGGAGTACAATAATGTTTAACCTAATTCACTTAAACTAGAGACGCATTAGACTGATCAATGAGATAATTAACTCGAAATTAGATACTTCATTTCACAATATAGTTCATAAGGACTAGATTTAACAGTATATTCGACAAACGATTCAAGAACAGACTGAAGATCGGCGAAATTAACCAAGTCAAATTACATTATTAGGACCAGTTATGTAGGGGACAAGGTTTGACTCTGTGATCTTACACGACTAGTAATCTGATAGGAAGTGAGACTCAAGACTTTTTTTGAATACCTTATAAGAATTGCTTTCACGGATCTCCGCAGGTATTGAATTCCAAGTTTTAGTTCCAACGAAGAGGATACTGTGTTGTGACCGAGTCTTTGAGTAATAAGAAAGCATGAATTTACTTCTATTTCGGGTTAAATGGTCGTGATGACCAGTTTGCGCAGTTAATAGTTGTTTTAGGCTATTGTCGCCATCATTTGTTAATGTTTTGTAAATGAAGTTGCAAATGGAGATTTTGTAGAGATCCGAGAGCTTAAGTATTCGTAAATTTTTGAATGAGTCATTTGTATATTCAAAGTCAATTACCGACATTTAAAACGCTACACTGAAGAAACTAAGTATGATCTGACACCAACATTCGTTACATTCCAGTCACAAAACTTTAATCATAATCCACATAGAAGCACACCACACAAAATGCATTATGTCATAATCATTTCAAATTAATTTGTTCAGAAATGGTCCCACGGTGAAGCGCTCATATCAAATAGCTGCAAGGTTGAAATAAAGTTTAAAATTAGAAATTCGTTTCATAACAAGGCACTGTTTCAGGGCTAATTTGTCAAATACTACGGTCCAAACAGCTAAGGCAGTACGCAGTCAGAACACCATTTAATGCTGAGAAATAAGGTAGTTATCTTGTTCAAAGAAACATCAATTACACAAGGTTTATGAAGAATGACTTACCATGTTCCGTCATTCTCCTGTGGGATTTACAACTGAGGATTTTAAAGTTAAGACATTCAAAAACCAATTTCATACATTTGAAGCTCAACTTCATTGAAAATAAACTGCTTTCTTTACTTTCTTTCCTTTTTCCTTACTAAATCAAAATCAAACGTCGCAAATTTCTTTTTTCATAGTAGGATGTTTATGAAACTCTTTTAGACTTGGTCATGTCATTGAGGAGCGATATATGACGAGTTTAACTTTGATACTTCTAACTTGACACGTTTGTAAAGAAAAACAAGTAATATTTAGGACGACCCCTCTTACACAACAGGAAAAGCTAGTAGTTCGAAACTAGTCAGATGCGAGAATCGCGAGAATCACGGCGGATTAACGGATCAACTTCACGGTGCAGTTAATCCGTATACACTACAACATCTAAACCGAAATTCAATTTGTTTTAAGAAAGGCAATTATAAGCAGCACAAACATATTCATAAATGCCTTACTTTAGGTAAGTTCAGAACACTTATTTTTCGTAAACTTCTACATTATTCAACAAACGAAGACTGATAGTAAAATGATCATTTTATGTTTAACTTCTGTTCGTACAGTGCAGCTAATTCTTTCACACTGACAGGTATTTTTTCAGAATGCTGGCTCCGATGATATGAACATGTGGGTGAGTTACATGTGCGCCTCTCTATCACTGAACTAGAAGCTGTTCGTTGGTGCACTGGAATGCAAGACGTGCTTACTCTAGCTGGACCCTCAGGCGTTGAGAATGACCCACCCAGTGAAGAGTGAGTGTCAGACACCCCCGCGCTGCTATGACGTGGCACAGCAGTTGGTCTTTGAACTGAACCTACATTTCCGCTTGATGGGCCATTTTTTCTCTTCGAGTAATTCGCTGTAGGGGACCTCTGACTTGCCCTATTTTCAGCAGGCTCGAGTGTAGTTGTAGTTTGTACGCTCAAATTAGTTTCTTTGGTCTTAGTGAGTAACTTACGGCTCAAAATCTCAGGTATGGTATCGAGCATTCTACCTAATTCCTCGAGTCCTTCAGAACGATGATGAGGACATGGGCAGTGAAGTGACATACAACGTTCGCAATTATCCATGTAACTCATAGCATTTTCCATTATTTCTAACCAGGGCCACAAAATACCCAAATTTTTAAATTTCTTAATTTTTTCTTCCTCCTTTACTGATAGTTCTTTCAATTCGTCACTCAAACTCGTGTCATTTCCATCCTTACGACTGTTTTCTAAGAGAGCCATATTGGTCCGTGTTCTTGCTGACGTAGTCGTCGAGGCGGTTTGGGTTTCCTTAGACTGACAAGTAATTGATGAATTACATCCTTCAGATGAAGCAAGGCAAAGCCTGGGTGAATGCTTGGTAGGTAACGTAACACGCTTTTCTACAGCCGATTTCCTCATTTGATCCAGAGAGCTTCCAGTACCGCGAGCTGAAGTTGGCTGTTCGGTACATCTGTCTGAGGACCCACGTTGATGAAGAGGAAATCCTCTGTTAGCCGTTCCTTCACATGAAGCCTTAGGTTGATGATGGCGCTGACTTTCCAAAGATGAACAGAGTCCGGCAGGTCGACGCTCTTTGGAGGCGGCAAACCCATGACGAGATCGCAAAGATGAACGTTCTCGATTGGATACCTTATGTTCTCTCTCCTTCTCTCCTGAATTATGAGGAGTTCGAGATCTGTGCTCCACACACTCATTTTCAGATGGTTGACATGTTCGAGAAGAAGAGCGCTCTCGAGAACGTCTTCGCTCTTCAAATTTTTCTTCGGAATTGAGAGATGTTCGCGATCGATGATCTATGTCTTCCCTTCCTGATAGTTGACGTGATTGAGAATAAGAACGAGGTTCACCGTTTTGATCTACTAGCACATCACAAGAAATAGAACGGCGCTTTGTGAGATTATTTACTAAGTTCTGGTGAGATCGAGACAGAGATGGCTGTCCATTTTTCAGATTTTCTGATGATTGAAATCTTTCGAGCGATTGACCACCCTCTAAACGGGACTCCTGTTCATTTGCGACATCCACTGAAAGTGAGTGAAATCCATTTCTTGAACAATGCTTTTCTCCCTCCATTGCCGTTCGAGTCGATGACGGTAATCTGCCCCTCCCTACATGATCGTGGTGTGACACGCTTGAGACAAAGGGAGACTCAACTGAACCACTGGAACTGTTATACGAGTTTGAGGAACGCTCACGATCGCTATTATTTAATTTATGTTTTTCAGCAATAGAATTCATAGCCACATTCCTAGACGTTCGCACATTTGGGAGTGCGTCATTACAAGAGCTATGCAAATAGGTATGTTGCTTAGCATGAGAGAGTGAAAGAGGTGTTTTTGCAACTTCTTCATCTAATTTTGCCTTTTTGCATGCATCAAGCCGATTCAACACGTTCTTCATACGAGTAAGCTCTTCTAATTTCTTGGTCACTTCAGTCAGTGTAGCTTTCTCAATATATTCCATCCAAGCTTTCAAGGAACGCAACCTAGCATCACACGACTTGAGTGTTGAGGTATCTGAACAACTCTCAAGATTTAACATCTTTAACGCACGACTTACTTCCGAAAATTGAGACACAAAATCTGACGCTCGAGCTTTGAACAATTCCACCTCTGCTCGTTTCCTTGCAGCCTTTTCTTCTTCTAGTCGGGCTTTCTCAAGAGCATTTTCCTTCAACTGATGAACCTTATCCTTCAACTCAGTCAACTCGTTTAATTTCTGGGAGACCTGCGCAGTTGAAGCGCTTTGAGTATTTTCTTCCCAGAACATCAAAGATTGCAGCTTAGACGCACATGAACGAAGCAACCGTGAATCTGAATAGGTTGTAAGATTTGTGTCATTCAACATACGCTTTACTTTAGAAAAAAGCGACAAGAAATCAGACAATTGAGCATTGAAAAATTCGCTCTCTGCTTGTTCTCTGGAAGCTTTTTCTTCTTCCAGTCTGGCTTTCTCGCGTACAGTATCTGCCTTCAATTGGTCAACCTCTCTCTTCACTTGAGAAAGCTCCTCTAATTTCTGAGATACCTCCGTCAACGAAGCTGACTCGATGTTCTTCTTCCAGGTTATCAAAAAAGACACCACAGCCTTACATTGATTGATAATTGGATAAAAATCCCTCATAAAATTTGAGTCCTCGAGCTCACTTATTAATACAGAAAGATCTGATTCAACAGATAAAATTTCCTTACTGAGCAACTCCATCTCTGCCTGTTTTTTGGCAGCTTCTTCTTTCTCGATAGCTTTCTTGCGAGCAGTGTTCATCCTCCAACTGAGATCTTTTTTCACGTTGTTCACTTTATTGATTTTCTGATTAATTTCGGAGAGTGAAGCAGATTCGATGTTGTTGGTCATCCACTTCATAGCATTCGAAACAGCTTTTTTACTCGTTTCCAGTTCGTCATGAGAAATGTCTTCCATTAATTCTAACTCGCTTAGCACGCTCTGGACATCATAACAAAGGGACTCAAGCTCAACTTCAGCATCGACGCGCTCCATTTCGGTCTTAGCGTCGCATCGGAATTTACCTTCCTCCTTCATCCAATTATTGATTTCATAAGAATAGTGTGAGGTGAAAGGTATAAACTTTAGTCTAGATTGATCGTTAGGCGATGGTATGGAGACAGAAAACATCCCACTTTCATTCAGTTGCAGTATCAACTCCGCGCTAACAAAACGATCACTGCTGACGAATGATCCTGTGAACTCCACTGACAAGAGATCACCGTCACATTTGCTACCATCGAAACGGTTCATGCGTTCAAAGAAACGTATCTTAGTTCCACTCGCTTCATTGAACTTATGGCTTCTGGAGGAAAGAAAGGGTGAGAACTAGTTGATCATTTTATCAGATTTGTTTTTGCTCTGACAGGACCCGGAAAAATAAACATCAAATGACGACACATCGGCCACCTCGATGCCTGCCGCAGCTCCGGAGAGAGCAGCAGCTCGCAGGGCGGCGCCTTGCGCCACAGCCTCGTCTTGGTTCACCGTCTGGTCCAACTTGTGGGACTCAAAATATTCCTCCAGGATCGACCTGACCACAGGAATGCGTGTCGACCCGCCAACAAGCACAACTTTGTCGATTGAGTGTTTCTTCATTGATTTTTCTTTGAAGATGCGTTCGAAATTACCCATGATAGTTTTTCGAATGGCATCCTCAATCAGATCACAAATATTCTGTCTGTGCAGTGGTATCTGTACATCGAAGTCATCGAACAAAGATTCAATGCCTACCTGAGCTTCAGGAAGCAGAGACAAAGTTTTCTTCGCTTTTTCACACGCCAAACGAAGCTTGACACGCGCTTTATCACTGATTTTCACTTCACTGCCATACTTCTGTTGTATGATTTCAACACAATAATTGACCAGGAGTTCGTCAATAATACATCCTCCAAGGTAAGGGCTTCCGGAAGCACCTATGACCTTGATGGATTTTTCTTCAACTTCCATAACAGATATGTCCAATTTTCCGGCACCGAAGTCCACCACTGCAATGGTCACGGGAGTCTTGGCACTTCGGTTGTCTTCAAACGCGATGCCCGCCGCTGTTGTCTCGTTGATCAGTTGCAGCACTTCAAGACCGGCAACTTTTGCGGCACTTATTATAGCAGCTCTTTGTGCATTACCATAACACGCGGGCACAGAAATTACAGCTTTTCCTACAGGACGACCAAGTGAGGTCTCAGCTATGTCTACCATTTTCGTGAGCATCATAGCCGTGATTTGTTCAGGGCTAAGCTGTACTTGACGCTCTCTGTAGTTGACGCAATACTGAAAATTACTGTTAGGGTAACACTTTCTAATCTCGCAAGTAGATGGAAGGCCTTTCACTTGATCGTAGGTCCTGCCCAAGGTCCTCTTGACGGCGCTGACTGTGTTGGCGCAGTTCACGACGGCCTGATCCAGAGCAGCGCCGCCCACCAGTCGCTGCTGAGAGTTGAAGGCAACCCACGAAGGGGTCGTCCTTTGGCCGAACTCGTTCTCGAGGACGTGCGCCCGACCGTCCCGCATTGCAGCCACGCAGCATTTGATCGTGCCCAAGTCAATGCCGATCGCCACCGGTTGTGGGCGACCGTCTGTTCGATTTTGTGTGGCCATGGTTCACTCTGACGCGTCTGAAAAAAGAATGCTCGTAAGTAAACATCAATTTCAAACAACATGTCGCAATTTAAGCCACACGCATTTAAAAACTGTGCATAATGTCGCGATACGTGAAAAGGGTTACTAATCACGCACGCAGGGGGAGTCTCAACCCCCGGACACATTTTATAATATTGTCCTTCATGCTTGCGTACACCTGCATACCAGACATGGAGAATAAAAGGATTGAAGATTTACATGAATTTATTTGGAAACACGTGGATTTGAATATGACACACATAGTATTTCAATGCAATGATTAAGCTCAGGGAAATGTTATAGCAACATGCGCATGGATTTAACGACATGGCAATCCCACACGACACAATGAGAAAACCGCACCTTGGCTGTCTAGGCCGATGACTGCCATAAATCGTGCTTTGCGCACGCTCCGTGGCGGCATGACTGGGCCAACATGAGCACAAGATGAACGCGTTAACATGAGCAACGTAATGAGCCACACAAAGAACGAGAAATCTACTCTCCTTGTTACAATGAACGCTAGCACAACAATTAAAGGATTACGGCAAAATAACCTTCCGCACTGTGCATAAAATCAGGAACATAGTCGATGAATGGGCTAGCCTGAATACGAACATTTGGAAATAATGCAATATAAAAATCAAAGAGCTTTGCTTACCACAAGGTGTTCAAATACAATATACCTCGCATCTTGCACAACACAGAACTCGAACATGAGCCAATTTTCCGCATGACACAAATCACATTGGATTACTCTCCGCTCGGAGCGCACTATTACAGGTGCTGGCTGTGCTAGAACTCTCACACCTAAAAATCACCTTCCTGAGCTTTCAAACATTAACTTGATATTAACACTTTCTTGCAATTGTAGTTCGCGATGATTCAATACACATCCAATGCTGCTTGAAGAATTTAAATAGTGCAAATTAGCCGATGAATTAACGCACTCCCGATGCTGCTTGAGAATTCACGTAGTGCACAGCAGACCGTCCCACGGTCTCGAAGTCGTTCCCGCTCCTCCGTCCCGAAGTTGCTTCTTGCTCGCTGCTCGACCGTAGTGCGGAAGCGCTGTGCTCGGTCTCCATTTCAGGCTCTGAATTATGAGTCTGCCTGACATTGCAGGACTCATAGTGGCGGCATTATTGCAGACTCTGAAGGCGGCGCAGTTATTATTTGCTTGTAAGAATCACTTGCGAGCTTGGTGTTGAAGTTCAAACATTTGGACTGCTTCCAGAGGCGTGGTTACGGGCTGTTCTTGGCGCCCTTTGCCGCTCCATTGACAGGCTTCAAGCAGATTGCTCTTACACATCAGTATTTTGACGGTTGCAGGTGTTGATGATTATTTTCTTGGAGCCTCGATGTTCACTTTGCTCAAATATTTAAAATTTTGCCGCTCACGTTGGATGCATTCCGGCAGCAGCCGAAATGCTTCGTTGGGTGTGCCCTCAGATGATTCAAATCACTTGCCTCTTTCTTGTATAACTCAAGAAAAACCTCCCTAGGCTTCATCTACCCTCCTTTATACGTTTCGCTTCCTTGTTTCGAGATCAATCTCGAAATATCCATTCTACAGAGGCAGCATCTGCAACCTCATTGGCGGAATCCTTGCTTATTCTGACGTCTGGGACTCTCATTGGTGCGTGTTGAGACACACCTTCTTGCGTCATAGCTTTGGCGAGCGGTGATTGGCTCCGGTTGTGCGGGCCTGTGTTCAGACGTCACGTCCGCCTCCTTGCCCTACAAAGCCTCGGCTTGGGTGCGCTTGTATCGTGCGTGTGTTCGTGTGTGCGTCGTTCTCTATGCCTGCGCTCGCCGCACTTGAGGCCACGAAATATGACACGCCTACCTCTACCCCAAACAATCGCCGCTTGTTTTTCCGACCGAACAGTGACGAATTGTCCTTACACACACGGATAAACTTTGGTCGACATTCTCACGCTCGAGAATAACAGTGATAACGGTTTTTTAGACATTTCCTAAAGCGAAGTATAATAACAGTGATAACGGTTTTTTACACATTTCCTAAAGCGAAGTATTTTCCAAAAATTGCACGAGTGAAGTATTTCCCCACAATAAATTCACTGAATGAACAACAAATACGTGAGCATTTCACAAACAGTCTACAAAACTAAGACTATTTACTGAAATACCCTTTCAAATTGAATACGAAAACAAACATGCAAGACAAACTTGAGCGTTAATACATTATACTTTAAGTAGAAGAGTGACAGGAGTCTGCTTTGGTTAATGAGGCCTTTATTGCTTAAAGCCTAAAAAACATGATAAACTCTTTTAGTGTTTCGTTGAAAGTTTTATCGCCTTTAAATTGTAAAACTATACACCACGGAAAGAATTACATCACGTTACGTACTTTCGCGGGATCCGCTTTTCTTAAATTGTTCTCTCAAATTTTATTTACAATCACCAAACAGACCTCACATCACTGCTGCTCCATCTCTAAAAATTTGAATAGACGAAAGTGTCCGCCGGTCGCACGATTTTTGAAAGTATTGCAATAAGCTGCATGTTAATGAGGGTTAGGTTTTTACTCGACTTCACTTTATTTTTAAAGACCCTCTCAAATATAATGCTCACTTTGGATGTACGAACCATGTCTTATTTCACAGTTATTTCAAGACATTAAAACAAATTAAATCAATATTTAACAAATTTAAATACTGGAGAATGTAAAACTGAGGTCTGAAATTGAATTTGACGATCTTCAACGCAGGGGTAAACCAATAATAAAATCATGTCACATATTTTCAGAGTGAAACTACGTTGAAAACACAAAGCAATTGCCCCTAAAAATGAAATATGCGCAAAAAACCTCATGAGGCTCATTGCACAGCAATTTTAAGCTTGGATTTTAAGTCGGACGATTACTGGAATTTGTTCTGAAATAGAATAAAATTGGGCGAAATCACGGAAAGCTGTAACATATTTGAGAAATCTTGAGAAATGTAACATTCTGCTGGGCTACAAGCGTTGGAATGTGTAGTGGGTCGGGTGTCGTAAACCTGCGGTCGGCGCCTCGTTCAAACTTGCTAGCTCTATAGCATCTACAAGCCAGCTTGGGACACACAATACACACACACGCGGCTTGGGATCAGAAGGCAGAGGCTACGGTTGAGCTGCGTAGCGCGAGGGCAGATTCGAAAGTAAAGGAGTAAGGCTTAAGCAGAAAGCTTTACTATCTACACCAATGGTGCGCTTGCTAAGGTATCACGTGTTTGGGGTGTCGAGCGCGCACCAATGGGAGTGCAAAACTTCAGGACGGGCAAGCATCCAACGAATCAAAATTGAGAGACTTTCTCTGTGGCTTGGAACAGTCTAGACCTTTCGAGAAAGAAATGGGCGAGAGCTATATAAGTGGTTGACATGAAGAATCGTGAGGCTTTGTTCGTGGAATCACAGTAAAGAAGGTGTGCGAGATCTGAGGGCACACACAACGTAGCATTCCGGCCGCTGTCGGGATGCATCCTACGCAAGCAGCAAAATGTAATATTTGAGTAAAGTAAACATCGAAGTTTAAAGAAGATAACGTCGGAATCCTGCGATCGTCGAAGTGCTGACGTGTAAAAGCAATCCGCTTGAAGCATGTCAGTGGAGCGGCAATGTACGTTAAAGACAGCCCCGTAACTACTCCTCTGGAAAACATTCCAAATGTGTGCAACTTCAACACCAAGCTCGTAAATGACTCTAACATGTAAACAATAACTACACAGTGACGAAGTTTGCAACGAGGCGAAGAAACAATGAGAACTACAGGAATCAATTTCTTTTGGCTATCAAACGAACGGAGCTCAATTTAGAGCGCTGAATGAGGGTCGCCACCAGAAGCAGCAACTGTCGAAGATGACCGACCGGCCCGTCTCAGCAGTGCCGGTGTTGTGGTTTCTCTTTTTTTTTATCCAACCGATGCCATCAATTGTTGTGACGCGGTTTTATTTCTTTCCGTCGCCACATTATTCATTGTTTCATGAGTGACTTATCGTCATTTTCAATGATATATTTTCCATCGTGATTACTTATTTTCTGGCAATCACCAACAATTTGCAGTTTTCAGATAAATTATATGGTAAATGATCAGAGGGTTTAAAAGCAATTTACTATTATAATGATAACGTCTTGAGATTCATAACGGATGGCACAATCATTGGATAGTTAGATGATACACGTTATATAGCTTTTTAAAAGAATCCATGAATGACTATGATGTTATAGAGTCTCGCTAATTACGTTAACTTTATTTAATCAGATATAATCATAATGATGCATTTACAGGAATTCACCTATTGACGTTATGATAAGCTCACATCGAGGTGATGCCTCGTTACCGAATCAGTAAGCGAAATATAGATTATCTAACACATTAATAAATCTACCGCTCACATCCTAGGTATACGAGTAGAATCTTGACCTAATACGCGAAGCAATTGGAACAGGATGAAATAGTGGAATACATTTAATGATGGGATACTTAGCTGGGTTATTTCAGAGTAGCGTTTACTGATTCTGATTAAGTCATCACACGACTTCAATCAATAACCCTCGCCCGCCCCTAAGGGCTGCGAGGTAAAAGTACGTCTTGCACCAGTGAGCTCTGGGTCTCTAATGCCTTGCCGCTCCTTTGACAGAGAGGGCATCGCGCGTCCTCGTCTCAACTCAGAACAAACGCGTTCTCCATGACGAAGCCTTACGTTAGTTATTCATCGGAAATGGCAAGTGTTGTCAGATAATTAGAATTGATTAGACTTTACAATTGATTAGCAAGTAATTTATGCAGAATGAATAAGATCCTAAGTGTCTAAGGAAGGAAAAGAATATACCAAGAGAAATGGAAGTGTTTGGCAGTACTGCTGGTTCGAAACGCCCGGTGACGTCGCACTTGTAGAGGGTATGAGGGGGGCGATGGTGGCGTGGCTGGTACTCGCTGGCTGAACGATGCTTGTCGACGTTGTGACGGCTTGATGCGATACTTGGGCGAAGTTTGTAGAGCTAAGCATATGCTGCGCTTTTTGATGAGAATATAATTTCCGGCGACGGATCTTTTCGAGAAGATCATGGTTGTTAGGCCAGGCAAATCCTTCTTCGTAACGTTTATTAAAACACGGCGTAGAGCAGTTATAGAAAAACTATAACACCGGCAAAGGCAGACGCTAGAGCGAACCGCAGGACGACCGGATCAGCTGAACGTGCATCATTCAAGCAGTATTACAAGCAGCATTAGGTCATCGCGGTCAACATGTTATAAGAAAGTGTTAACACGAAATTACTGGTTGGGGACTCTGAAAAATTATATAATGAGTGAATTGAAGGCAAGTGGTAGATAAAACAGTGTGTTCAAAGTTGTCGCGCTATGTAATGTGTATTGTTTTTCCTGGATAATGTGTTGAGTCATTGCTGGCATCGAGTGAAACGTTCTATAATTCTGGTAAAACCTTGTCGTAAATCAAGGTTCTGCTCGGTTATTGATTGTCTCTCATTATTTTGCTTATGCTAACCTATCCATTTAGTGTGCTATCTAATCGTGATTCATTGTGCTTAGATTCCCTTTGATGCTCGACATAAAATTTTGTGTGACGTTAATCATGCAATCGTTGCTCTAGCGTTCATGGTGACGAGAAGCGCATATTTCTCATTCTTTATGTCCCACATTATCTTGCTCATGCTAACCCATCCATTTATTGTGCTATCTAATCGTGATTCGTTGTGCTTAGATTCCCTTTGATGATCGACATAAAATTTGGTGAATGTTAATCATGCAAACGTTGCTCTAGCGCTCATTGCGACAAGAAGAGCATATTACTCATTCTTTGTGTGTCAATTTAGGTCAGAACTTGCTTGTCGACCATACTCATTTTTGATCCACGTGTTATTAAAATAAAACCCATGTCAATCTCTCGATTCTTTTATTTTCCATGCTGTTGTGTAGGTTCACGCGTAGCACAAAATGTGTAATACTATTCTTCAACTTGCGGGGGTTGAGATTCCCCAAAAGCGTGCCAGAGGCGGCAGCCGCGAGGCCGAACCCTCTTCTCGTATCGCGACAAATCTATCACTGCCGGAAAAAGAAAAGACAACGGGAACGGAAAAAGTCCCATGAACAAAATTTCGAATTCAATGAAAAAGTCATTATTCTGTGTTCTCTAATGCGAAATTACTACTACTACTACTCAACAGTGTCTCCGTGAAGTGAGGACGTACTTTATCTTTGCTCGAAATCAAAGTGCACAATTGGTTAATGAACATGCATTTCTAACCAAAAAGAGTGCTCACTCAGACCATGAGAATCTGAAAGTAAATTTCATCTAACCAAAATCCAAACAATCGAACAAAAAGTGTGATATTCCCTCAAAATAGCACTCAACCCTTGCTTCTTTTTCGCAAGTGTCTCCTTTCTCACAAGATGGCGGACAGAAAGGCAAACAAGAAGAACAATGAGGGTACGCTGGAGCTTGACTGTCCAGACATACAAAACCTGTCAAAACCAAATAAGCAAATGGCCTCCATCATAATTGATCACTTTAACTCAGTAATGGAGAAATTTCAAAGTGAAATTAGTGACTTGAAAACGATGATTGAAACACTAACGAAAAAAGAATCAAATCAAAAGGCAGTGATTGAAGAGCAAAATAAAAAGATAGACAGGCTAGTCTCCCGTCTAGAGCAATTCGAAAGGAAAGAAGAACGGGAAGAGTTGGAAAACAGAAAATGCACTCTGGTTATCACAGGGGAACTACCGCAATCACATTCTGATGAAGACTGTAGACAGACTGTGCGGGAGCTCCTGAAGGACCAAATCAACGTCAACCTTAGTAACTCTGACATCACTACAGCGACTAGACTGGGTAAAAAACCTGCCCCTGGAAACGTCGATAGGAGAAACATTACCTTTGAGCTACGACAATACGAAAAGAAACAAGAAGTTTTGTCAGCCTGCCGAGTGACCAAGCCGAAATTCTACGTAAACGAATACCTCATCCCTTCGCGAGCTAATATTATGTACACTCTGAGATTGGCCAAACGAAAATTTCCCGACAAAATAGGTCTCGCAAGAACTCTGGATGGTAATATCAACGTCTACTCTCCTCGGATACCTGGACAAGAAACTTCTAGACCTCACACCATTAACACACCTGAATCACTTGACCAGTACTTACTACAACGTGTCGGCAAGTCCTCAGAAGAAATTATTCGTAATTAGAGACTTATGTACTGAATTTAATAGCATTTTGATCTCTGTCCACATGATTTCTTTTGTTTTCTGATAGAATCGCCTTTGGCTCTTCAAAGCAACCACGCAGAATTTGCAACTTTGTTTTACTGCTCACTAAATTGTTTTTTTATCTACTTTTTCTCATTATTCATAGAAGGCTCATGCCGGATTTTCTACTCTGATTTAAATATTCTGTTACCACCTGTCTCAAAATCTGAAAATAATCTAGATACTCAAGATCTTTATATTAATTAAATAACTTCGCTGTCACTTCGATTCTAATCCACTTCGTTCTTTGCTATATCGTATTTGTTATATGCAGATACCACTGGTATGACAGCCTTGTAACTACACTATTCGCAATTTATGATCTCTAATGCTCCCACTCATGGACTGAGTTAGCCATCTCCTTATGAAATCATTCTAGATTTTAAATAATTTTAGACTAATAATCTCTGTGTGTTTTAGTTTCTCTCTATTTCTTAAATTTTACTATAAGTAGGAATGTCTTTACTTTTAACTTGACCTTGTAGTCTGTATCATCTTCTTTATTTTTTACGTCACATTTTACTTACTGTTTCTTAATCTTTATGACTAACCATGTTGATATTTTCGATGATATTGATCCAGATCTCAATCATTTGAATAGACTGCATCCAAACCTAAATGAAACTGGGAATTGTAAATACCTGAATATTAAAGAATTCAATGAATCGATGAGAAAAACCTGTAACGATCTCTCAGTATTATGTTGGAACTGTAGGTCCATTTATCCGAAAATAGATGAAATATCTTGTACTATCACTGAGCTAAACAGCAATTTTGATGTTCTCAGTTTCACCGAAAGTTGGCTAGATGACTCAACTAAAGACCTAATTCAAATTCAGAACTATAATAGCCATCATTCACTCCGTAGCAACAAACGTGGTGGTGGCATCAGTACGTACATATCTAAACACATATCATCGAAAAACATTATAAGTGCGACTATGAACCGTGAACATATTGAGACTCTATTTATAGAACTAACGAAAAATGGTAAACGGATTGTACTTGGGACTGTATATAGGCCCCCGACAGCTTGCAACATTTCTTTCCTGAACGAGCTTCAAAGCATAATATCTCAGTTAAACAAATCTCTATACAATGACATAATAATTTGCGGGGATTTCAACTACGATCTTCGTCAATATGAAAGCTGTGAACAAATCTCAAACTTCATAAATGTTTTTCAGTCTAACTCCTTCCTTCCAATCATCACGAAACCTACGCGTATTACATCCGAATCTGCCACGTTGCTCGATAATATTTTTATGTTAGATCCGACTGATTTTCTTACAGGAATAATAATTTCTGACTTATCTGACCATTTTCCGGTGCTTCTCATCAAGAAGAATGTCTATAGTCCCTGCAACAGCCCACATGCTGAGACTTTTTCATATCGTTGTATAAACGAATATAACTTGGGGACCATGCGAACTGTTCTAGAAGAATTAATGCCATCATTGGACATCTATGAACTAGACAATAATGCGATTAACATTGACCAAGCAATACTAAAACTAACTGAAACTATAACGACCGCATATAACCAATGTTGTCCAATAATCACCCGCACAATTACGCCGAAAAATAGACAAAAACCTTGGATTACTGAAGATATCGTGATCAATATAAAGAAACGTCAAGCATACTTAGCCTTACTATACGAAGGACGAATCTCTAGATTAACGTATAACAGATTCAGGAATCATGTGACAAATCAAATACGAACATCGAAACAAAACTACTTTACGCGCAAATTCACTGACTACAAAACTGATATTAAAAAAACTTGGCGCCTGCTTAATTCATGCTATAGACCGAATAATAACGCTAAAAAAACGATTGAATCCATCGTTCACGAAAATGTAAAATATCATGATAAACAAGATATTGCAACAGTGTTCAACAACTTTTTTATAAATATAGGAAAAAATATAGCCGATAGTGTCGTTAGTGAACCTACAGACCACTTGCAATACATGGACCATGTCCGTGAAACCAACTCTTTCTTTTTCCGGCCAACTAACCCCTCCGATGTAATTACATGCATAAACAACTTGAAAAATAAATCAAATGGATTAAATACATTTTCAGCTAAAGTTCTTAAGGCTATTGCTGATATAATAGCACCGTGCATATCTGATATTATCAACCATTCGCTTTCTCAAGGTATCTTCCCCAACTCTCTCAAAACTGCCAGAGTCACCCCTATTTTTAAAAATGGTGATAAAAACTGCGTTAATAATTATAGACCTATCTCTGTTTTACCAATTATGAGCAAAATATTTGAAAAAATTGTGTATAAAAAAGTGTATTCGTATTTTGAACAAAAATCTTTTCTCTATGACGGACAATTCGGTTTTCGTTCTAAGAAATCAACGACACAAGCTGTATTAAATCATTTACAGTACCTTTACTCTAATATAGATGAAGGAAAGCTTGTTTTCTCCGTTTTTCTTGACTTTCGAAAAGCATTCGACTGTGTGGACCATAAGATATTACTCTCGAAACTACACTGTTATGGCATTCGAGGAATTGCCCATGATTGGTTCAAATCATACTTAACAAATCGGAAGCAATACGTTGTCGTTGACGACGCAAAATCGGACCCAGACAATTAGCCATGGAGTTCCACAAGGGTCTGTCCTAGGGCCTCTCCTATTTCTGATATTTATAAATGATATTATCAAATCAACAACATTTTTCAAATTCATACTTTTTGCCGATGACAGCACGCTTTCTACGGTCCTTCCGAGCCAAAATCCCGCTATGATTGCGGAGAGCATAAATAATGAACTCCATAAGGTTTCATTATGGCTTAAAGCTAATAAAATAAGCCTCAACATCGAAAAAACAAAGTATATTACATTCTCATACAAGAAAAGCATATCTCTCCCACACATAAAAATTGGTGAAGGTGCACATATGTCCCCCCCCCGACAGTTGTTAGGATACCACAAAAAATAAAACGGTTACCCGAAATTCAATATTCGCAAAATGGAAGCAATCAATGAAAGAACAAAAGAAAAGAATTATAGCAATCAAGTCATGAATTGACAATAATGTATTTTACTATAATTCTCAATTCTAAACGCAAAAGAACTATTATGACATCGCTCGTAACCGTTGTACGTTAATTTACGTTAACTGTGACAACATCCATAATCATAAAAAAAAATTATACTAATCAAATGATAAATCGCACCAGCCAAGCATTATTGTAGGTTTACGCAAAAGAAATAAGCATTAACAAGGTAGCTTCCAGCGAATACTATACGCATACCAGGTTTAACTGAAACACTAAAAATACTAAGGTTAATACTTTTAACTTGAAACAACGCCACGCTAATACGGCAAGTAAGAACGGTTACAATAACCAAAAAGATATAGAATAACGCAAGCACTTAGATTATAGGTAAACCGCCTCAAAAGTTAAACACAAGGGAACATTTTCGTAACTTCAACGGATACAGCAAAACATGTTAAAGGAAGGAACCGTTAGGAAGGAACCGTTAATACTTTTACCCCGCGCCTCTAAAAGATCATGGCCTAACATTTCCGTAATAAATCAAAACCCGTTACCGCAATCACCCAACAAAAGATTAAAAACTATCTCTAATACGTCCTCAGGGGAGAAAAAAAAATTTTTTACGTTACGGAAAGAACAACCAAATTAATTTACTTAGATACTTAATTTCAAGAAAAAAACATACCTTAAACCAAAACGGTCTCTATTAGTACTTTCAGATATAATGTTTAAATTCGTTCCTTGGTAAAAAACCATATCACCAATTTACCACAACCATCCAAAACGAAATTGCAGGTAAAAATTCAAGTTCACACACTCCTAACAAAAATTAAAAAACAAAACCTTAATAATTAGAAAGCATACAAGCAAAGCGAATGGAACAAGCAAAAAGCAAAGCTGCTGACTTACCGTGCATATAAATAAACAGCACGATGACAGCCATGAAGAACGTCGTAAGGATCAAAAAGTCAAACGCCATTTCATATTGATAAAAATAATCCAAGGAAGACCAAAAAAAAAAAATAAAACAACATCCTACATGATCGCAACTAATTACCCACTTCCGCAATAACTCCTATTAGAATTAATTCACACATTAAATAATTTAATCGCAATAAATTTTTAAATACCATTAGGGACAAGAAATTTTCATGTTTCGATCGTTTCCTTTTTACAAATATTAACATTAGAAACATCAAAACGTCTAACACCCAAAACAAATAAAGCATTTGCTAATTAAAATTTTTTTTTTTTTTTTTTTTTTTTTTTTTTTTTTTGCGTCAATATTAAAACCAGTATACTTAAATTAAACACATGGGTTAAATAGATTTAAAAATACATTAAAGAGAACACTGCGCGCATATTTTATCGCGTGTTTCATGCGATTTGCATTTCATTTAACCGCGCGCCAGATTTTCAAATAATTTAATATCTAACACTTATAATTTTTCTGTTAATACATCTTCAATTAATTCAAATAAAATTCTTCAACGTTATCATTTTTCAACCTAAACTCTTCGCGCACCACCGGATTTACTTGGACGGCCTGCATCCCTGGGACGTCCAGCCCGCCCTAAGTGTGTCACATTAACCACCACAAGATCGCGCGCAACTCTAACTATTGGTCCTGATGGAGGACCCTTGGCGGCCTGCCCCGCACCATCGCGTAGGAAAAATTTTCTCGTTGCGTTGCTGTCAACGTCTGTACCTCCTTCTTCAGATGGTATAGGACGGTTCCCATAATCATCGTAGACAGGATAAGACCCATTATGATGATGTCCGTCAGTCGGTCGGGGAGCAACTCCATCTTGGTTACCGCGTTTTCCTTGACCCACTGTTCATTAACGGTTGTGGAGTGTGTTGATAAAGCCGATACGAGGGTATCTACGTCGATGTTACTCTGTGCGTTACCCATCGAGCACCCTCTCCTGCAAGTGAAGGATACAGAAAAATTAGCATGGCCGTTACAAAATAAAAATAAATACAACATATAATTTGGTATCAATCTTGGTTGACTCTCAAGAGTCATTGAACCACGATAGTCTTGCCTAAAGCAATTAAACGCTGATCATGTGTGACCGTTGACAAGACACCTTTCTCATGAATGCAATCTAAATTCGCTGATTGCCGCACATTCCGACGGAGCAAAAATAGCTCGGCGCGAGACCGCAGCATACGGCCGCAGCGTCAAAACAACCCATCTCGCAAGGTGAACAGCAACCTCAGCGATTTGCAATTCGCCGTCGGCGCATCGTTCATGATTAAAACTGTCAACTTAGCAAAACGGATGTCTGGGTGAATCCGAGAAAAGAATTAATGAAACGTCTTAGCGACAGCTAGACGAGACAGTACAAATTCCTCTGGGGTAAACGTCTAACATTTACATCCAGTTACTTGAGCATAAAGCAACATTAAGATTAACATATTAAAACACAACGCATTGATTACTGAGATTAATATAAATGCAAGCATATTGCATATAGCCAAGAAAACGCTTCTAAAATTATGATTATATCTCTTAACATTATTTATAAACAACGGTAAAACAATGGTAAAAGGTTAAAAAATGGTAAAAGGGTAATATTACTCGTCGATTAGTTAGCACGTCACATAGTCCAATGAATTCGTCTTTTTAACTCACAGATTTTACCTTTTTGAGCGGTAAAAGATGATTAAGGTTACTTCTAACGATTTTAGATCCAATTTTAATATCAGCGTAATTACGTTTAACCTTTTGGACGACCGCAGGCCCAATCCAAGTTAATTCCAATTTATGGGTCTTGTTATGATTCCTTAATAGAACTCTGTCACCAACTTGAATATCCTTATTGCGCCGCTTAAGGTTTCTATAAAGATTTCGCTCTGTTGTGTTGTTAATAATTAAATTTCGTATATTTTCTACTGTTCGAACGGCTTCTCTAGCTCTAATATTCACTAAATCTATTTCTTCATCAAAACTGTAAATTACTGAATCGAAACTGTCAGACTGATAATAGGCACACGTATCGCGATTGAACATAATATAGCTTGGTGTTTCGCCAATGGTAGAGTTTAAAGAGTTATTCAAGGCATTTTCTACTACTTCCAATAATTGGTCCCACTCTACATTAACAAGTGTATGAATGTAAAGTTTCAGCAGATTCGTAATTTTTTTATTGTTGCGCTCCACAATTGCATTAGAATGTGGGCTGTAAGCCAAAACTTCTCTTTTTGAAATGGCATGTAATTTCGCAAATTGTTTGAGAGCCACTGATTTAAATTCCCAAGCGTTATCCGAAATGAGCGTCTTAGGGTAACCTAGTAATGAGAAACAGTTGCTTAAGCAAGAAATCACTGTTTCTGTATTTCGATTCGAAATTGCATACAAACGACAAAACCTCGAGAAAAGGTCAATCACCACTAGAATATATTTATTTCCATTATCAGTTACTTTAAGTGGGCCAAGCAGATCAATTGATACAACTTCGAAAGGTTCTGTGGCTATTGGAGCTGTTAAAATTTTAATTGGGACTGATGGTCTCGCTTTAATGATCTTGCAAACTTCGCAATCGCTAACAAATTTTCGCACAAAAGTTTTCTCTAATTGATTCCAATATTTTAACTTAAATTTAAACAAGGTATGCTTGTAATCGACATGATATAAACTGTGGATCGCTAGGATAGCTTTACTCATTAAGGAATTAGGAACGACTGCAGTCAAAATTGTACTCGGTCGATTATCGATTTCTCTACGTCTATAAAGAATATTATTTAACACTAGAAATTTATCTAAGTCAGGAATAGTCGAAACACTGTCATGCAACAAAGCATTCTTAAGCCCCATACAAAAAACGTCATTGTTTTGTTCGTCGATAAATTCCCTAATCGTCCAAGATATCTCAGACTCTGTCGGTACATAATTTATCAGCGCCGGACGCGCGTCTCTGTCTGCTGCATTGTCAGCATTGTCTCGAGTCGGAGGCAGGTCAACTACCTCGCTTCCTGTCATGTGTTTGCGCCGTGCTCGAGTCTCCACCACACAAACTTCTGATTCAAATGCGACTTCCAAATCACTACAAGAATTTAGGTCCTTAAGGTTTAACTTCTCGTTATTAACAGGCAATCTGCTTAAATAGTCTGCGACAACGTTTTCTCTACCAGGTAGATATTTTACAACTGGGTCAAAGGAATGTACATTTAGGCACCATCTCGACATGTTCGTGTCGTCAGGGAGTTTTTTATTAAAAAGGGGCGCCAAAGGTTTGTGGTCTGAGTATACCCGGACAGGGTAACCCGTTATTAAATACTTAAAGTGTTTTAGAGCTGAATGAATTGCGAAGAACTCTTTTTTGGTAGTAGCGTATCTTCGCTGGCTCGAATTTAAATTTTTACTAAAATAAGCTATAGGTCTTAGAATTTTGTCGCTTGAATCATCCGCTTGCATTATAACAGCCCCAATTCCGGTATTGGAAGCGTCCGTAAAAACATGAAAGTCCTTGGTATAGTCAGGATGTCTTAGAACTGTGTCAGAAGTTAGTGACAACTTCAGAAAATCAAAACTTCTCTGACACTCGTCGGTCCAAGTATAACCTACATTTTTCCGCAAAAGGTTGTACAAGGGGTAAGCTACTTCTGCAAAATTGGGTAAAAAATTTCGGAAATAATTCGCCAACCCTAAAAACTGTTGCAGTTCCTTCACATTGGTCGGCGCTCGGCAATTTTGTAACTTCTCTGAATGTTTACACTTAATACCGTCAGCGGCAATGGTATGGCCCAAATATTCGAGCTCTTTTTTAAAGAAATGGCATTTCTCAAGCTTTAAGGATAATTTACCGTATCGCAGCATCTTAAGCACAATCTCTATATCAATCAAGTGCTGATCCTTATTTTTTGAAAACACCAATATATCATCTAGGAATACGAAAGCTAGTTTACCCAGAATGGGTGCAAGAGCAGACGTCATGACTCTTTGAAATATTCCAGGGGACGTAGAAAGTCCGAATGGTACACGACAGAATTGATATTTACGGTAATTAACGCTAAATGCCGTGTATTTCCTGCTCTCTTTTTCTAACTCTATTTGATGAAATGCCGAGCGAAGATCAATGTTAGAAAACCACGTGTTACCACCTAACGTCGATAAGATGTCGTCAATGCGGGGAATTGGGTAAGAATGTTTAATCAAAACCTTATTCAATTCACGGAAATCTATCACAGGACGCAAATCTCCTGACTTCTTTTTAACTACAATGACAGGGAAATTGAACTCAGAAGATGACTCCTCTATTATTCCCTGATCAAGCATATCGTTAGTTATTCTCATAACCTCTTCTTGGTACTTATGAGGTATTCTGTAGGGAGCTAAATTTAATACAGGCGCATCAGTTTTCAACTGAATATGATGCTTCAAGATATTCGTTACACCTATTTTTTCGCCTTCCAAAGTTACTACATCCCGGTACTTATTTAACAATTTAACTAAAGGAAATTGTACGTCATCTTCCTTACATGAAATATCATTTACCGTCAACTCACGTCTTAACTCCTTTTCTCCACTTATTAAACCTGCATCTACTTCTGCATAGTTTTCCAACTCCTTATCATTAACAAGAATTTCACCTCTGCCACGAGTATCAGCATCCCACACAAGTTTACTATCGACTATGGCATTCCTTCCACCACATGTCGATTTAACTTTCGCCGTATCTGACCCCGCAACAAAATTTACTTCAACTTCACACGCATCTCTGAGCGCTGTGTCAACACTTGTTAAATACATTTCGCTCTCAATATCATCAGATTTTATCAATTCCACGTGGCATAGCATCGTGTTCTCAGAGAAGTACAACGCCTCCTCGTTAGCATTTAGAATCATGACTGGTACCACACCGTCTTCATTTACTTGCACAATTGAGTCAGCTATTAAAGCACCATTATCGAGACATCTTTTTATAATCATGTATTCTCCTGGCACTGGTTTCTTAAGGAAGCCATAAATGACATTAAGTGAATTCCCAGGCACTTCAGCCTGATTGCAATGAACGATTAATTGCTTCGTACTCAATGTCTGTGCCTGAGCTACCTCAGCTCTCATTGTCTCGCAGTCAGCATTTTTTCTCCTGCAGTCAGCATTGTTTCTGCCGCAGTCATCATTTTTCCTGCTGCAGTCATCAATTTTTAATTGCCTCCTGTTGCTCTTCCTCGCAACAGCAATCTCAGACAACAGACAGTCGCTGTTAACTATCTTTCTCATTACTACTTCTCTACTTAACAATGGTTCCATATTTAAATCTTGAAAAGGAATTGCGACATTATTCCAAAGAAGTTCCTTCTCTCTGAAGTTTATTACGGCGTCTTTTAAGACGTCACGACCTAGAATTAAATCATAATTAAATTTGGCTTCACGGACAATGAGTGCACTTGTTTTAATTACTTTACTTGTGCCGGGAATTTTAATAGCTAACTCCACTTCACCAGTGACGTCACTTTTTCCGTTCACGCCTTTCACTCTCAATTTACTCGGTTTTACTTCCTCACTTAGATTTTTAACCTGTCTGAAACTCAGAAGACACTTTTCTGAGCCGCTATCGAGCAAAGCGCTTAAATACTGGTCATTATTTTTGAGAATGATGGTCGGTTTGTTGGAATCCTTGAATGATATTAAACCAGCATCGTTTTTGTTAACATTCTTTACAACGGACACAGAAAAATATGATTCCACCGTTTTGCCTTGACCATGGTCATTTTCAAGCTCTTCTTCTTGTAATAAACTATATCTATTTTTACAGTTAAACACAGGGTCAACATACGATTTGGTTATTTCGGTGGTATCTGGGATTGCCACGGTCTCCAGTTTAACGAGTTTGGTACCGCTAATTAACTCGGGCTCAATCTGTTTCAAATCCCCCTTGCTACCTTCATCTAGTTTAAAAAATCGCTTGACGTGCTCTCCGCCCAATGAACTTCACTCTGCCCACGGTTTGTGCTACCTCTACCGCGTAAATACGCCCTATAATTACGGACCTCCGTACCGCTCGCTCTACAATTCTTTACTACATGAGTGCCTCCGCAGGCAAAGCATCCTCTCTGACCTCCTGGAACTTGACCTCTTTGAGGTCGACACTCAAAGTGCCCTACCATTGAACAGGAGGTACAGTACGGGAACCCGGGCTTTTTCGTGCCCGACTTTCCTCCGGAATTTCCTGAATTTCCTGCGAATTGTACAGAACCAGAACTACTACTATCTGTTTTCATCATATTACACTCTAAGTATCCGTTTCCTCTATCTCCTACATAACTGTTAAACTCTCTACCTCTCAAGCGAGGATTCCGTGCGAGCCAGGGCCTAGGTACAGTCCTACGTGCCCCTGATCTGAAATTCCTACGGTAATTTCCCATACTTCCGTAGTACACTTCGTTCTCCTGGTATTGATCTGGCTCCTCCAAAACTTCCTCGAATTCACTAGTCACTTCTCCTACGTAACTCTCGCTCTCCTGTCTGACAGGATACTTTTGCGCTAGAATTTTCTTAGACTCGCTCTGGCATCGCACCGCGGAAATTAACTTGGCTAATAGCTCCTCTGCAGTCGAAAATTGCGTTTCAAAAATTTTTCTAGCGAACGTCTCATCAAATAAAGGACCTAGAACCCCCAACGCCAGACTGTACGACATGCTGTCGCCTACGAATTTTTTTAATTCAGCCTGCGTGGTGCAGTTCTGGAAATAAGCGTGGCGCTGCCACCCGAGTGAGTTTGAACTAAGAATACTCTCGGTTAACTTCCTTATCTTCGAAAACGCGTTCACGATCTGGGCAGCAAGTGCATTATTTTTAACTAATTTTAACTCGTTGAGATCGCAAGCCAATGCATGGATACTCTTTTCTCCTTTCGAGACGTAAATGTCCTCAAGTATTTGAACGACCTGATCGAAAGAATAATTCAAGTCCGCGTTAACTAGCTTAGTTACTACACTATTGAAGTCACCGATGTTCTTGTTTGCAGAACGTACCAAAAATTCCTTTCTACGCTCATCACTAGTGGCATCTGGTAATAGGCTCATATAGGCCTTAAGATTTTGAATATGTGTCGAAAATGTCTTATTCTCTAGGAACTCCCCATCATGGACTCGTCTTCTTCCCCTGAATATGGGAAGCTCAGCGTTCGTCATTATCGTTCCGACAGGAGGCACAACTATATTTGCAGCAATATCACGTGCAAGCTGTGTCGTGTTAACATTACTAGGAACACTAGGCCCTGCCGCTGTGTTAGGAGTCGTCATCTTGCTGACTACTGGGTTACTCACTCTTCCGTATTTAGTTACAGTAGGTTTTGTTCGTACTACTTCGTCCTCACTGTCCAAGGAATCAGAGAAATCCGACATATGTCGTGTTTCTTCGAAAAATGTCCTATTGTACTAACAATTAACAATTCACTCCCAAAATTCACTTAAAATTCCCTTAAAAATTAATATCGTACACCGAGAATGATAATAACCACCCTTAAAAACAGTTAGAATGGTAATAACCAACGTAAAAGCAGTTAGAACACACAAAATTAATTAATCACACACATTGAAGAACCATAGCAAAAAAACAGTTCGTTATCCCCAACTTCCAATGAATATAAAGAATTAGCGGCCCTAATCCTGCAAATTAAAATTTTTAGCAGCACAATTATACGGTTAAGATGGTCAACAATAATACTCAGTCCACACGTGACTGCTTCAACTCACGAACAGATTTCTACCAGGCGTCAAAAGAAGAAAAAAATATTGCCGCTCTACAGCAACAGCAAAAACGTGAATTTCTATCAATTAATGCTTCAAACTTTGAAATCAAAGTGATTCAGACACCTCTACTGACACTCCTATTCACTAAAGAGTAAAATTTGCCACTTACGATGCAATTTGAGGTGAAAAACTGGTATCCAGCTACGTTCCAGATACGGTGGACATACGTGTCTCTCTCACAGTGCTCAGAGTGTAACTGATTTTGAATGCAACTGCAACCTACTGCGACTCAGCGCTTTCAGCTGTACAGGGAGCGGGCGTGGTAAGAAAAAAAACCACGGCAATAAGTGCCACAAAAAGAGACTAGCTGCTCGGGACAGAGCGAGATAGCACTAAACAAAGCAAAAAAATTTTTTCCACAAAGGACTTAACTGTGAACACTGAAGACAGCCGAACACGCTGACACGCTGAACACGCGAACACGCTGACAGCGTCTCCTGCAGCAATGACGGGATGCTTTGATGCTGTGGTGCTGTCGGCTGGTACAGCAAGATTATACTGCGTTTACTGTGCACCACGTGAAGAAATTACACTTTGTAAAATGAAAGTACGTTTCACTTCACTGCTACAGCCACTGCTACTGTTTTTGGTGCAATCGTAATAATGTATCTCCACTTAATAAAATTGTTTTTAGCACTTGTAGATTTAGAATTCACTTCTTGTAGAATTGTAGATGTAGAATTCACTCAATGGTTGACGCTGGGAACGCTGCAATTTTGACTTGAAAAACGAATTCGATAGTGTCGTTTTCACACTCGTAGACCAAAATTTTTGTACGAAGTGGTGAGTATAAATTAAGAAATACTGTAAATCTACAGTAAGCTTCCGTCAACAATTCTCTAGAGATGGTGATTCCAAACACAATAACTGTTTGTTGAGGCTGCCAGAGCTGGTTGTTTTCGCTGGAACACATTTGGATTTTATACTGTTCAAAACTATTTTCACGGAGCCTTTGGTCTTCAGTTATCACTTATGAGTTCACGAACGTGGGTTGAGTTCACCACATGCTGTGCCACCAAATGTACGTGCAGGTAAACAGGAAACACTTGTGAGCTTGGCGCGGAGTTTATTTAGCTAGATGTTGACAGAAGGCGAGATGTTGAGGGATTGAGCAACTGGCTTCGACATTAGCAGCCTTTATATAAGTGACGTACAGATACAGAACGACGCGGAATACAGACATGTGCAGAGATGGCCGCACAAAATCGAAGAAACCAACTCATGCAAGTTTCTGGGCATTATAATAGATAAACATCTGACCTTTAAAGAGCACATCGCTAATATTAGTTCTAAATTATCGAAATCCATCGGAATCCTGAATAAAGTTAAAAATTACCTGCCTGAAACAGCTTTACGAATGCTCTACCGAACGCTCATTTCACCATACTTGCAGTACGGAATAGATGCATGGCACGAAACTGATAAAAATAAAACCAATATAATTTTTACTCTGCAAAAAAGAGCAATCAGAGCGGTAAAGAATCTAGAATACAATGCTCACACAAACGATTCATTTAAAAATTTACAAATACCTAAACTTCCAGATCTCTATAAAATCTCCATTTGTAATTTCATTTACAAAACATTAAGAAATGATGGCGACAATAGCCTGAAACTATTATTAAGTGCGCAAACTGGTCATCACGACCACTTAACCCGAAATAGAAGTAAATTCATGCTTCCTTATTATTCAAAGGCCCGGTCGCAACACAGTATCCTCTTCGTTGGAACTAAAACTTGGAACTCAATACCTGCGGAGATCCGTGATAGTAGTTCTTACAAGTTATTCAAAAGAAATCTCGAGACTCACTTCCTATCGGAATATTAGTCATGTAAGATCACCAAGTCAAATCTTGTCTCCAACATGACTGTTTCCAATAATGAAATTTGCCATGGGTAATATGTAATTCGCCTTCAGTCTGCTGTTAAATCTTTTACCGAATGTACTGTTAAATATAGTCCACATAACCTATATTGTAAAATGAAATATCTGATATCGATTGAATTATCTCACTGATCAGTCTAATGTGAAACTAGGTTAAGTGAATTAGGAAATGTACACCTTAGAATAATGTTGATGGTAGGATGCCCCAGAAGTCGCTGAACTTATTCGGGCCCACAGGTAGCTATATTCAAACTTGTCCATTGTACTAGACTTAAGAAACATTCTACCTCTGTATCTCCTGTGGTAAATAAATTGTTTAAATTGTTTAAATGTACCATAATTTTCGAAGCACAAACTTTAAAATTGAGGGTACATCCGACAGCAAGTCAGTTCTAATAACTTCTGAGTTCACGCTAATTTAAAACCGTTCGTTAGTACAAGAATGCGCCTCAAAAACTGATTTCTTCGTTAAGGTTCAGTACATCATTTTATCACTTTCATTGTAAATAATGATTACCAGATACTCTAAAAAAGTTAATTAATTAGATTTTGAAATTCTTAACACCCATTTTTCTATTCGGGATGCTTGAACTTATATTTCTCAAAATCTGAAACGTTTTTGTCAAATGTGATCTGAGTTACAAAGGTACTATTTCATCCCAGCTCAAAAACATACCACAACAAGTGATCCGTATACCCAAATAATTACACTATAAACCGCAATAAGCAAAATGGATACCGTGTGATAAAATCATCAACCGCTCTTGCTTTATGAACTGTTTTCCCGCTCCATTCTGAATAATTATTGCGGATGGACACGTCACATATTAAATATTTCACAAATACTCACCCTTCAAAAAATTAGTATTCACACAGTACACATGTGTGGTGTCTGGTGCTGTATTAACAATGTTGTGTGAGCCTCAGTCAAACTTATCTACTCTAACACTGTGTGGGCGTGAGTATTGAAACTGCAACTTACTGTGAGAACTTTAACTGACATCTCATAGGAACCCTAACCTATGTAAAATACGATTGCATCCGTACAAGAGAAGAGTAACTGCAATCACTTTAGAGAGCAACTACAGCCTCATGTTTTATTAAAGAAAACACAGAATGATGGGAGAATAACTACCGATAAGAATTGCGCTTTATCTAATTCGTCTCCCACAAACTGAACTTATCGAGAGCTAATCGTAAGTCCTGATTAGATCCACTCCAAGGCGTGCTGAACATCTCAACACTGGCTGACTTGAACGTTCGTATGCTTATTTTGTCAATTAATGTCGTTATTGAAAGGCTTAGTATGTACAACTTTTAAGTTTTACTAACCTATCTTACATCTGGCTAGTGAGAAGTAACAAAATTAATTATCTAAACAATAACTGATGTAAAGCAAGCGTTCGATGCAGTGGTCAACTTCTGGTGCACAGGTAGAACACTCACCCACTGTTTTAGCAAATAATTCCGCGTTAAGATGTAATATCGCGTACATGTCACGAGCACTCACTAATTATTATGTGTTTCGCACCTCAGGCAACTCGCCTCTAACCCTAGTATCTCACTGGACTTGACTTTGAGTAAGAATGACTTCATAAGTTGTAACACCGTGCAGCTCCTGCATTGAAATGATAGCAGCAACCGGACTGCACTAGGGCTACCAATGCTTGGGTTTTAACCCAAGATCTTGGGTTTTTACGATGTACCTTGGGTTCTTGGGTTTTGTTTTTGAATATGTTGATAATCTTGGGTTTTGAGCCTCATACTTCAATTATGGTGCACAGAAATTTCTCAAAATCAAATTATTACGTACAAATGCCTGTCACAACCTGTAAGAGCACTTAGCGTATGAACTCGTACCATAACCGTGACCTGTCACAAATCACAATCTGCTGAGAGCGCGCCACTGTGTCAACAAAAACTGATTAGAATGTGTGTGGCGTGTGCCAGTCGCGTTATTGAATTTGCTATGTGATTTTCGTCGGTAGTTTGATTTGAAAATCTGCATTTTTCGTTTAAAATCAAATTTGAAGGGATTATCTTCTAATGAACTCTGTTCATTCAAATTAAAAAAGTGACTGAAGAAATTATGCCAGCAAAGAAGAGCAAATGGAATGCTCTGTGCTTCAAGGAAGAATGGGCCAGTGAAAAGAAATAAAAAAAAGTGGTTTGAGCATGACTGCAACGACGAAGACTCAGTTACCTACTGCAGGGCATGCAAAGTGACACTAAAAAATACAAATGAGTCTAGGTCGTTGAAATATAAAGTTTCTTTTAGTCATGAAAAAATTTGCAGTTGCTAAAGGAAGCACGAGTATCACTCAATATCTTAAAAAAGAGAACAACTGAAAGCCAACAAATAGCGAGGAGTGAGATAAGGTTGCAGTCAATTTCGTAGCACATAATCTACCCTTTGCCAAGATTGAGGTCTGTGAGCTTGCATTTCCTGATAGTAAAATAGCCGAAAATCTGTCGATGAAGCGAACGAAACTTACCTAGGTAATTCTAGATGGTACAGCTTTTGATAAAATAAATATTAATCTCGCAAACATAAAATAATGAAAAATGAAACAGTTTATTCCAATAAAGATGGTACAAAAGTACCATCATTGGTGTTTTAAATATGTTGAAGTTAATACACTTAGATGATACACACACATGAGTACTGTAATACCCATGTCACTAGTCGCAATAAGTGATTGAGGGCAATGTACTCTTAATGTTACTTAATCTACATTTGATGATACATGTAATTATAATTATACGTGAGTATATGTATTTTTCGTACCATACAAGGTGTTTTTGTGCGACCACATTTCAACTTATTGAAGAAAACTCAAAATAAATCGATTTTCATGAATAATTATTTGCCAAAAACTCCTTACTTTTCGAGTTCAAATGACTCTAAGAAACTTTAAAACTTAAGGGTACCGTCCGAAGCCCCTGCCAGGCTCCTGTCGGTCCGGTGAGCTTTTTTCATGTTATTGTTGGAAAAGAACCCTTAGGTGGTGGACTATTCGGTCCTAAAATTTTATGGCGCCACGGACAATAAATCCTCCCCCCCCCAAGAGGGGGTAATGGGACAAAAACTTTGAATTTTCGACCTGATTTCGACCCCACATAAACTGAAAATATAAAGGGAAATGGATAGTTTCCCAATATACTTTTGTTGGAAATGTTTCATAGATTCTAAAACTGTGTCAGGTTTTGTTCTAGCAGCAAAACTCAATGAGTTGATACGTTTTGAAATATCAATGAAAATGAACTCAAAAACCAGTAAGTCAAATTTTTTTAAAAACTAAGGCCTGAATCAGAAAAATCAATAGATGAAATTGTGTTTTTTTTTCAAAAGTTACTTATAATAGTCAAATTTCATAAGAATCAGACTGAAAATGAAGAATTTCATAATTTTTATTTATATATAAAAATTTTTCTTATATGTATTTTTTTGGGAAATCACAATTCACACTGTAAATATGAAGTTATGCATGGAAATTATCGAAATAAAAAATTAAAACTGCATTGAGTTACATAAATTGTCCATTATATATATAACACTTCAACAAAAATGTTGTTTTGGTTTATACCCAAAACATATAACTTTCAACATTCAAACTGTATCAACTCATTGAGTTTTGATGCTAAAACAAAACCAAAGACAGTTTTGGAATCCTTGGAACATTTCTAACAAAGTTATAATTTGGACTCTCACAAATTTAAGAAAACAAAAAAGTTATATGGCTCCAAACCCAAAAATAATTGTTTGTGATGTTATTATAAAGTATCGCTTATCACAGAAATTTTTTTTCGAAATGTTAAAATTTTAAATTATAACTTTGTTAGAAATGCTTCAAGGATTCTAAAACTGTCTTTGGTTTTGTTCTAGCATCAAAATTCAATGAGTTGATACGTCTTTAAATTTACATAAAAATGCATCAAAAAGCTAATTTTTCGTGAAAAAATAAGGCCTAAATCGAAAAAATGACACGAGTAAAAAAGGTTTATTTTCAAAAAATACATATACTGGCCAATTTTCAAGCGAATCGGACGAAAAAAGGTCAAAATCCCGGACGGTACCCTTTAAAGTAGGATACTACATGGGCGCCAATGTTATCTCTACTCTCTAGAATTCCGACCCCATTACAGCAGTTTGTGTTATTTTTGCAATAAAGCCAGCAAGCATTGTACAGTTGAGAAAAAACTCTGCAATTTAATTTTCGGTTGAAAATTAACGCCAAGCCATCCACAGTAGTTATTTCATTAAATTTATTAAGGCCTCATTTTAATAATTTATTAGGAACTTTTCGTCAGAGGTATTGTAGGATATTAATAACAAGCCATACATTAATGCTTAACTTTTATTCAACGAACTATTCTTATTACAGGTGTTGAAATTAAATGGCCTCCATTAACCTCGACGCATCAAACTCGTGCGTTCCAATAACGTAGAAACATTATTTAATGCTTAAGAGCTTGAAACTACGGGTACTTTTTCTAACAGTAATATGCTTGTAGTTTTTATTGTTAAAATAGCAAAAACCTGCTTTAGTTGGGAATTTTTGGCATTTTGTCCTTCGTAATAATCATTTTTTATGTTTTTCCACCTATGATTGCAATTTGTCCGCCGCACAGAAAAAAAAAAACACTTTAAATATTATGTATTTTTTGTAATTTAGTAATCTTGGGTTTTAATTTTAGATCTTGGGTTTTTTAGACCCATGATTTTGGGTTTTTGTAAGAGTCTCATTGGCAGCCCTGGTTACAGGCTTACAGCGGCGGCTCGGCGCTGTAAGATTGCTAGGTGTTCGTCTGGTGTTGAGCTCCTGGGTTTACTGGGACTGCAGTGTAAAACAAAATATTGGTAGGACTTGGCGGAACGCGAATTCACGTGAGACAAATAGTTCGTAATTGTTCTTTTTTTGTATCGTAAGTTCAGTCATGTATTGTGAATATATGCTTCTACGTCTGTTGATGTTTCGACGACTTGATGCCGACGGAACGGTTGTGGTAAGGAAGGCATGTGACCGGCCGCCATGATTGTCTGAGGCGGTCCACACAAAGCGAACTCGGTCACAAATATTGGTAGAACAAGCAATGGTTAACTCAACATCCTCAAACTCATTAAAACATTAGGTTTCACTAATTTATTTAGTACGTGTGTTAAGGCAAATCTGTGTGCTTGTCGGTGATGCGTTCATCGAGGTATACGTATACCTCAGTGTTGCTGTTTGCATTATATATTCCTGTCTCTTGGTTATTCAGTGGCAAATTTATCATTTTGCGTAAAATTTAACTGCCGAGATAATTGTTATTTTAGTACTGAAATAGTTACAGTTCAGTCTTAACGATCACTCTGGTGTCATCACTGAACGAGTGACATTGTCATCACTCACAATCACAAATGAGTTTCGTGCAACGAATCTTGAAAAAATGTGAATTAAGCAATGTCAATTGATTCAGTTCATTGTATAAGTCAACTAAAAATAAAAATTAAGTTTTGCTACAAAAATTTTTGTTGTCACCAACGTTTTGGCAGTGTACATCAATGATTGGACTAATCTCCTCGGGAATACAGATGAATTGCTCCACCACCTACTTCATTTCGCTATGAGATTTAATTATTGATAGTTTTATCAGTGTAAAACTTTGTGAACATTGGCTATAGTGAACACTTTCTTTCAGTGCGCGTATTTTTTTCCAGATGTACGCCACATTGTTACGGTATTCACGAACCTATCTCAGTAGGTGATGAAAAAACAAATGCCTGATTCAAACGATTAATTTTTAATTACGCATTTGTGGACGGAAAATATACTTGTGGTTGCCTTGCATAACTCAAACTGTTTTCAAATTATGCATTGAAAATATGTTACGGACATATTTCAGTCTAATTTTACTTTTAAAAGCTAACTCTATTGCCATTGTGCTTCAATATTTAGCTTGAACTTCATATACCACAAAGAATTTGAAATTCACAAACGTAAAAATTTAAATTTCGATAGAAAAAGATTGTACTTTCAGATAAGCCTCACTTCAAGTTATGTTAGTTACGCCATGTACAGATAAATGTTCTCAAGGCATTGTTTCACTGCAGCAGTTGTGCTAGAACCTCCCCCCCCCCCCCCCCCCCCCCCCCCCCCTACCCAGTTTCATACGCTGGGCAGCAGTAGGCCTAGATGAGCCAGGCGCCCTCAGGCGGAATACAGTTAAGTTACCTCAGTCACGGAAAGACAATCTCACTTGAGTCTTCCGTACCTACTTGGCTTCTTTCAGATGTCATCCCTTCTTCAATATTTCTTTATTGTCTTATCTACTTCTTTGCTGTTTCTGTGTTAAGGGGATCTTGTGCGTGAACATGCCTCGTGCCCTTACCTCGTTTTCTTCATACCATGCTAATAGTCACTTCTATTTCCGGTCTAGAGAGCGATTTTATTGTTGATAAGGTACTCAAAAACTAATAGAAAATTGTAAGAATAATGCATTATAGGCATTGTTTGATGTGAATCTCACAGTAATTCGAAATTAACTTTAAATGCATACGCGTAATTGCCTTTTTCGGAGGGTCAATCTCTAAGTTATTCGTGTATAGTTGTAATGTCGCTATTTAATAATTATTAATTTATAATTAAATACCTGTAAAATGAACTTCGATGCCGACCTTTGGGTTAAATCGTAATAGCTTGTTAAATATCGTATTTCATCCTCAGGATCAAAAACTTCGTATTTATAGGTTAAATTTCAGGTGAAATTTGAACAAATCCTTCGCCTTTGTAAAAATGCACGGTGATTTATAAAGAACGACCCTATTTCATGATAAAATATTTTATGAAGGAAAAGTAGGAAAAAATAAAAATGTTATTCTTTATTCCAAAAAATTAAATAAAGAGTCAAGTTTTATTTCACGTGTAACACGTGCTCAATATGGCCATCCTTGGAGTACGAACAACATCAATACGATGTGGAAATTCTTACCAAACACGTTGAAGCACATCAGGATCAATTGAACTGATCGCTGTTGTTCTTCGATCTCTTAAGTTTTCCTTCTCAGTTGGTAATGGCGGAACAAAGACTTCTTCCTTTAAAAAAACTGAGAAAAATCACAGAGTGTGATGTCTGGAGATCTAGAAGGCCAAGCACGAAGAGCCATGTCTGGGGCCCCATCCGGCCAATCCATCGCTTAGGTAGTTTTTCATTTAAAAAAGCTCTAACTGATAAGCTCCAGTAGGAAGGCACCCCATCTGGTTAAAAAATGAATCCATTTGAATCGGCTTCTATTAATGAGAAGAGCCGGTATCGTTACATATCTTTCTAGCCTTGCCCTGTAACAGGGTTTCCCGCGAATAAGAATGGGACATGAACCTTGTTGCAAGAAAAACTGGGAAATCTGAAAATTTCGAACACCCACTCCCTCATTGAGATTCATACATACGCACACGAAATATCTGATCATGAAATAAGGTCATCCTTTTTTAATCACCTTGTATATCAATACTCATAACATAAATGTTGTTTTTCCCAATTAAATGAAAAACACCACATGTTGAACGACAATTAAATAAACAAAAAGCATACATGCATAATTTGTCATGTATGGTGGAAAAATCAAGCAATTTCAGCCTAGAACTCATATTTCAGAGAATGCTCTATAATAACGCGTATGTTAGCGATCGCGTGGCTTCTTCCAGCGACCTTACAACACTGACAAAAATCGTGGGACCAGCGGGCTTTCAGGCGGGCGACTCAAACCAAGATATTGCGTTAGACAAATTTATTTACACTGAGAATACAAAGAATATAGAATGATATTTTAAATTTAGAACCAGTCGCCTCATTTCAAATACCGTCGTCATTTTTCATGTTGTCATGTATTTGCAGTTTTGAGGCAATTTAATTCTCAAAAAAAATTTAAAATCAATAATAAGGCCATAGAGTCTTGATATTTTCGATTCAAAGTTTGAATGTTTTTTACTTCTATTGAAAAAAATGCAGCAACAACTGTTCTTCTTCATTGTCTTCCGCGATGCATCTTTTCTCTCGTAAAATAAAATTCAGATTCAAAATGAGTATTGACGTCATTTAATGTGACAGTTTGTTACTGTTACTGTGGAAGCATAGTATATTATGTGCAGTTTTCCCCAAATGTATTTTCGAGTTCAGTTCTAGAGGAGTGCTCAAGCATTTCGTGGAGTCATTTTATGTAATTCAGAATTCGTTGAAGCGTTTGTAGTCTCTAAAATACCAGTGGCTTAAATTATTATATATTGAACTATTAGATTTATTTACCTAGTTTGTCATTTTCAGGTGCTTCATGAAACACCATGGCTGCTCGACATCGAACGGTGGCGATCGGCATAGACTTCGGCAGCAGCAAGTGCTGCGTGGCTGCGGTGCGGGACGGTCGGGCGCACGTCCTCGAGAACGAGTTCGGCCAAAGGACGACCCCTTCGTGGGTTGCCTTCAACTCTCAGCAGCGACTGGTGGGCGGCGCTGCTCTGGATCAGGCCGTCATGAACTGCGCCAACACCGTCAGCGCCGTCAAGAGGACCTTGGGCAGGACCTATAATGATGTGAAACACCTTCCTTCATCCTGCAGGTTTAAAAAGTGTTGTTCTGACTGCGATAAATACGAGTATTGCGTTAGCTACAAAAAAAGAGATAAGTTTCTTAGCCCTGAGCAAATCGCAGCTATGATGCTAACAAAAATGAAAGACATAGCTGAGACCTCACTTGGTCATCCTGTAAGAAAAGCTGTAATTTCTGTGCCCGCGTGTTACGGTAACACACAAAGAACAGCTATAATTAATGCCTCTAAAGTTGCTGGTCTTCAAGTGTTGCAGCTAATCAATGAAACCACAGCAGCGGGCCTCGCGTTTGAAGACAACCGAAGTGTCAAGACTCCCGTGACGATCGCAGTGGTGGACTTCGGAGCTGGAAAGTTGGACATCTCCGTAATGGAAGTTGAAGGAAAATCCATCAAGGTCATAGGTGCTTCTGGAAGCCCTTTTCTTGGAGGGTATACCATTGACGAGGTTCTGGTTGGTCACTGCGTCAAATTCATTCAACAGAAGTTTGGGAATAAGGTGAAGATCAATGACAAAGTTGGTGTGAAACTTCGTTTGGCATGTGAAAAAGCAAAGAAAACTTTGTCATTGCTGCCAGAAGCTCAGGTCTGCATTGAATCAATCGTTGAGGACTCCGATATTTCAATACCAGTGAAGAGACAAGACATGTGTGAGCTATTCGATGGAGAAATTTGTAAAACAATCACCTCTAATTTTCGACGCATTTTTAAAAAGAATTCAATGGAAAAACACAACATAGACAAAGTTGTGCTTGTTGGCGGGTCGACGCGGATTCCTGCGGTTAGGTCGATCCTCGAGGAATATTTTGGGTCCCACAAGTTGGACCAGACGGTGAACCAAGACGAGGCTGTGGCGCAAGGCGCTGCCCTGCGAGCTGCTGCTCTCTCCGGAGCTGCGGCAGGCATCGAGGTGTCCGATGTGTCGTCATTTGATATTTTTTGTTCCAAACGTAACGTACGCAATGGAGATATCCTGATCAACAAATTCACGCCTCTCCCCTGGAGGGGAAGCCAAAAGTTCAGTCTAGTGCGTGGAACTGAACTTGTTTTCTTCGAGCGGACATACTCTTTTACTGAGTCTTATTGTGACGTTCTTATTGGTTTGTTGGAGTTAAACAGACCACTCTCCAGCAAGAAAACCCGCGTTACTGGTGACTTGGATTTGCATTTGGATGAGAGTGGGATGTTAAATATTTTTCTTCTTTTCAAAGACGATCAGTCTACATTTAGGTATAAGCCCAACGATTTTCAGTCTTGCGATTTTATACGTTGGATGGAAGAAGAAAAGCAATTCCGCAGTGATACGAACGACGAATTGAAACGTGTCGATGCTGAAGTTGAGCTGGAGTCACTCGGTTTCGACGTGCAGAATGCACTTGGCAAATTAGAATTATTGGAAGATATTTCTCAACGTGAACTTGAGTCCTATAGACAGGCTCTGTCAAAAGCTATGAACTGGATGATGAACGATATTGCAGCTGCTCAGTTGTCGGAAATATCTCGTAAAATATCAAAACTACTCAACGTGAAAACAGAAGTCGATCGAAAGCTGGACACTGCGCAAAAGAAAGCTATTGCAAAAGAAGCTACTAAAAAAGAGGAGGAGATGGAGTTTAAAAAGCAAATTTTGGATTTTAGGTCGCTTCTCTCTGATGTAGTATGCGCGCTGCAGGACTCAGATCTTGTGATGGATTTTTATCCTCGTATGCTCCAGCAATGTAAGAATAAAATGGCTCCATTGATGAGCTTTAAAGAGAACATTGAGTCAGCTTCGATGGCTGAAGTATCCCAGAAATTAGAAGAGCTTACGCAAGTGAAAAGAGAGGTTGATCAGCTGAAGGCAAATGCTGCTCGTAAGAAAACACAAAGGGAGGCTGAACACGAAGCTGCCAGGAAACGCGAAGAGACGGAATTGCTGAAGACCCGAATTTCTAAGTGTGAATCTCTTCTTTCAGAAGTAAAGCGTGCGTTGCATGACACGATTTTTGTAACGTACTCGGATCGACAAATTTTCAAAGCCTGTGAATTGAAATTAAATTCTTTGTTGGCTTGGAAAAAAGACTGTGATACAGCTTCAATAACTGAGATGTCCCAGAAATTAGAAGAGCTCACGCAATTGAAAATCAAAGTTGATCAGATGAAAACAGATGCGCTCAAGGAAGCACGAGGGAAGGAAGATGTGGAAAAACAGACAGAGGTGGAATTGCACAAGGAGAGGATTTGTAACTTCAAATCTCTTCTTTGTGAAGTTAAAGAAACGTTAGATGACTTGCACCCTGTAAGCTCTTCGTATTCCTCAAAATTTTTGTTATGTGAGGCAAGTTTTCATCTTTTGAAGGACTGGAAGGAAATTATTGAAGCAGCTTCAGTAACTCTGGTGTCCAAGAAATTAAAAGAGCTAACACAATTGAAACACGAAGTTGAAGAACTGAAATCCGATGTGGAACGCCATAAAGGCCAAGAAATCAAAGAGGTTGCTGATGCAACTCTTGCGCGTGATTCTCCCGAGCTGCAGACTGGCTTGCGTAACTCATCCAACATTTCCCCCGCAAATGGGAGGAAAATTAGGAATGTTGCTTTGAACTCAATTCTTGACAAAAATGAACGAATCAAAAGCGAGCGTTCTCCGATCTCGTGTAACAGTTTCAGTGGTTCAGTTGAGTCTCCCTTGCTCTCAAGCGCTTCAAACACGATCATGCAAAGAAGGGCAGATCACAGTCAGTGACTTGACCGGCAGTGGAAGACAAGGAGCATTGTTCGAGAAATGGACCTCGCTCACCTTCAGTGGATGAACGCGTGTCTCGTTTAGAGAATGGTCAATCGTTCAAAAAATTTCAACCATCGGAAAATCTAAAAAATTAACAGCCATCTCTGTTTCGATCTTGTCAAAACTCAGTAGATGATCTCACAAAGCACCGTTCTATTTCCCTTACCCGTAAGGGATCAGTAGATCAGAACGGAGACCCTCGTTCTTCTTCTCGATCACGTCAACCATCTGCAAATGGAGACATGGATCGTCGATCACGAACATCTTTTAATTCCGCAGAAAAAGTTGGAGAGCGAAGACGTTCTTCTCGAGAGCGCTCATCTTCTCAATCACGTCAACCATATGAATATGAAGAGCACAGTTTTCAATCTTCTCCTAATTCAAAAGAAAAGGATACAGAACATAAAGTATCCAATCGAGAACGTTCATCTTCACGGCCTCATCAACCATCTGAATATGAGCATGTGGAGCACCGATCTCGAACTCCTCGTTCAGAAAAGAAGGAAGGAGAGCATAAAGTTTCCAATCGAGAACGTTCATCATCGCGATCTCGTCATGGCTCTGCCATCTCCAAAGAGCGTCGACTTGCCGGACTCGGTTCTTCTTTGGAAGGTGATCACCATCATCAACCTAAGTTTTCGTGTGAGGGAACGGCGAACGGAGGATTTCATCTTCATCAACGTGGGTCCTCAGACAGATGTACCGAATAGCCAACTTCAGCTCGCAGTACTGAAAGCTCTCTGGATCAAATGAGGAAATCGGCTGTGGAAAACCGTGTTACGTTACCTACCAAGCATTCACCCAGGCTTTGCCTTGATCCATCAAAAGAAAATGGTTCAACAGTTACTTGTGAGTCTAAGGAAACACAAACTGTCTCAACGACTGCGTCAGTGAGGACACAGACTGTTACGGTTCTCTTACAAAACAGTTGTGAGTATGGGAAGGACACGAGTTCGAATGATGAATTGAAAGTACGACGATCGGAAGAAGAGGAAGAAAAAATTAGAAAACTTGAAAATTTGGGTATTTTGTGGCCATGGTTACAGATCATAGAAAATGCTATGAGCAACATGGTTAACTGCGAACCTCGTATGTCAATTCTCTTTCCATGTTCTCGTCATCGTTCTGATGGACTCCAGGAACTAGGTAGAATCCTCAATACCGTACCAGAGATTCTGAGCCAGAAGTTACTCGCTAAGACAGGAGAAGTTAATTTGAACGTACAAACTACAACTACACTCGAGCCTGCTGAAAATAGTGCATGTCAGAGGTGCACTACAGCGAATTACTCTAAGAAAGATAATGGATTATCGAATAGAAATGTAGATTCAGTTCAAGGATCAACTGCTGTGCCACACCAAAGCAGCACGGTGGTATCTGACGCTCACTCTTCAGTTGGTGGGTCATTATCACCGCCTGTGGGTTGAGCTAGAGTAGGCATGCCTTACACTTCAGTGTACCAGCCGTTAGGTCGTAGTTCAGTGATGGCAGATAACCCTGGCGCAGGTTCTTATGATCAGAGCCACTATTCTGGAAAATCGAGTTTCCTTATTGTGCAAGAAAGAACTGCACAGTTTGAGAAGTTGGCGAAAAATGAATGAATATTTTCTTGTCGGTCTTAGTTTTTTGATTTAACGTCGAATTTCACGAAAAATTAGAGTAATAAATTTACCTACAATACGGCATTGGTTCATGCTGCTTACAAATTGCCTTTTCTAAATGAAAATTAATCTCAGTTTAAGTGTTGCTGTAGGTACGGATTAACTGCGCCGTGAAGTTAATCCGTTAATCCGCCGTGATTCTCGCATCTGATTAGTTTCGAACTCCCTTTTCCTGTTGTGTAGAAGGGGTCGTAATAAATATTACTTGTCTTTCTTTACAAACGTATTAAGTTAGAGACATCAAGATTAACTCGCCGTGCATTGATTCTCAATGGCATGATCAAGTCTAACAGTGTTTCACAAACATCCTAATGTGCATAAAAATTTTGCTACGCTTGATTTACGATAATTAGTACGCACAAAAGAAAGAAAGTGAAGAAAACATTTTGTTTCCTGTGAAGTTGATGCTTGAAATCTATGAAATTGGTTTTTAAAATGTCTCAACTTTAAAATCCTTAGGGGTAAATCCCCCAGGAGAATGCCAGAACATGGTCAGTCATTCGTCATAAACCTTGTGTAGATGAGGTTTCTTTGAATGGGATAACTGCCTTACTTCTCAGCATTAAATGGTGTTCTGACTGCGTACTGTCTTGGCTGCTTAAACAGTGGTATTTGACAAATTAGCCACAAAACAGTGCCTTTGTTACGAAACGAATTTCTAATTTTAAGCTGTGTTTTGACCGTGCAGCTATGTGATGAAATGCGCTCGTTACCGTGGGACTATTTCTGTACAAATTCATTGGAAATAATTACGACATAATGCATTTTGTGTGGTGTGCTTCTATATGGACTTATGATTAAAGTTTTGTGACTGGAATATATCGAATGTTGGTGTGAGATCATGCTTAGTTTTTAGTGTAGGGCATTGAATGTCGGTAAGTGACTTTTAATATGTTATGTAAGCTTGTATTCTACATTTATAACTTAGTGTCTATTGATATATTTTAATTGTTTGCTAAATATTGGGAAATGTGACTAAATATAATTATGTGGTCTCATATTTACTTTTAAATACTTAGTATGCTATATCTTTCCTACTAGTTCATCATATGTTACGTGAGCTATATATACCCGCAGGAGTCTTGATCTTAGAATTCTATGCCTATTTTTTTAAATTTTGTCTATTTTCCGTGAGTCTCTATCTATTTTTAGCGATTCTGTTCCAAAATGCTTCAACTTCATTCCTATTTGTAGGATTCATTTTTTTTTCGATTCAATTCTTGATTTTATGACTAATTTCGTCTACACAGTTTTTATTTTGAGTGTAACGTTTCAGTTTTGGGCCACTGCCTCACCTTTTTTTCAATGAATCTGCATTTCTGTAAATTTATACAAGATTCGTTTTCAAGACGTTCGATAATATTTATGGCACTCATGTACCTAATTTCTCTAGTTATTTCTAGTTTCTACTACAATTATCTTTTTTAGCCTAATCCGTTCATTCAGCGTAACATAAGCGCAGCTTTCATACTAATTTGGTTAAATTGTGTATTCTTGAATATCATGTTGCACAACACGCACAATTTAGCTCGTGTTGAGCACACAGGATAAAGATAGCTATTCAACAACACAACATTGCGCTATGTTTTCACATGTGTGTGAAGGTGTCTCTTGCCTTCAGTGAAATGTGCCTTCTGAGTTAACTCAATGTGATTGTGTTTTCTTGTGGGAGTTCGCACACTGTTGATTTTGAATAAACACATTATTGCTCTAAGTGTTTTATTTTCTTCCTTCTCCTAGTGCGGCGGCTTACACTTGTATTCGTTCCAAAAAAAAAATTATTCCTTCCTTGTTGTAACTGCTGACAGACTTTCCTCCAACGGTCAGTTAACGCCTCACACATGCCAAGTCGGAGTCTCACTCCACTGTTTTCCGTATCACCCATACGCAGAGGGGACGTTTCTTTCCAAAGGTTTTAAGAACATTTGAATTTCAAACAACGCCAGGACTTCCTCAATTAACGCGCAAGCTACCGGGGACTGACTACGCCATTAAAGCGCATAAACGATTTGATTTTGCTATTTCATTGAAGATTTAACGCTTATCGTCTTTAGAAACTTCTGAATGCGAGATTCGTATCAAGGTTTGCTCTGCACAGAAATCAATCGGATTATTAGATTAAAGACGGTGCACAGCTGAGATTTCTCGCTCTAAACATGTATGTTCGTAACGGAGCCACATCCTGAAGAAAGGCTAAGGCACAAATTTTAATTCGTTGCTGCAGAGCGCATGCAACACGCATGTATAGCTACCGAATATGAAAATAAGCAACTCTGCATACTCGCGTAAACTAAATTATTGCCGATATTACCACTATTTTGGGAGACTCGAGGTTGTAAAGTTGCAACATCTGATAAGAACGTAGTTGCAAGAATCTGCTACGTGCCGTTGCAACATCTGGCAACTTATCGTTGGATCGTCGAACGCGCCATCGTTGAATAGGGCCAGTACTGCAGGGGTGTTCTATTCAGGTTTTAATGCTGGTTTTATGTCGTTTGTTATTCAAACATCCGTGGAATATATTCAACCATAAACTCATCAACTGCGTATGCTTTTTAAAAATGATTCATATGATATTGCATGATTCATGTGTGATGCTCGAGTCGACAGCGACAAGCATGTGTTTGATTTTCAATCCGAACGATGTGCGTTCGTCGATACGACTCGTTCCGTGCAAGTACAAACTACTGAACAAAACTGACCAATACTGGCACTGGTTGAGTGAAAAGTGAAAACAAGTAAAAATCGGATGACATAATGACATTGACAGTGTTCAGAAGCTGTCCGCAGTGCAACATGACGCCCGTTTCTCGAAGCCAACTAGTTACCCATTTGAAGAAAAACTAATGTTGCTGACATTTGGTATTTTTTGAGGAAAGTTTTATTAGTTCCTTGATGAGCTGCGTTTGTGTACCAGAATTTGGTAATAGCATGATTTGACCTCAGTAACGTCACTATTACGATTTTTTGTAAATCCTTCACTTTAGATTGATTCTCCATATAGTTGGGTTATTTGTTTTCACTTTATAATTTAAATTTTCAGCTTTGTAAATGTAATTAACGCAGAGCAGGTCATTTATCTTCATACCCCTAACCAACTATATTTCATTCATGGGATGTATTAATTTGGTGAATTAAGTTACAATGGGCCGTCAGATTATAAGCCAGAGCCAGTGAAAGATCGAAAGCGTACATGTAAAATGAATACATGCACAAAGAAGAGAAAAAGAGAAAAACAGTTTTTTCCAATATAGATGACACCATAAGCTCATCATTTGTTTTTACAGAGCTAACCGTCATCCCAGATGAAATTGAAAACATATGCAATTATCCATATACATTAATTAATAATAATTCCTTTGTTACATGAAATCTATCAAAATAACTCAGGATGTGGAGCTTAGAACGCAACTTTTTCCTAATCTGGGTTTTTCTACAGACAATCTTGGCTTTTCTTACAGCGCGTAGGAACCTCGGGATTCTGGGACCTGGCCATCTGGGTGACGTTTGGGCCGGCAGTGACGGCAGACGGCTACGGCTCGGTGCTAGGAGAGTGCAAAGTGAACGTCTGGTGTTGAGCTCCAAGGTTTACTGGGACTGCAGTGCAAAACAAATATATTGGTGGGTCTTGGCATAACACAAATTCACGTGAGACAAATAGTTTGTAATTGTTCTATTTTTGTGTCATATAATGCGAATACATGCATCTACGTCTGTCGATGTTTCGACGACTTTATGCCGACAGAACGGTTGATGTTAGGAAGGCATGTGACCGGCCGCCATGATTGTCTGAGGCGGTCTACACAAAGCGAACTACCTCGATTGTGTGGCGATAGTTGATATCCTCAAACGCATTAAAATATTAGATTTCACTAATTTATTAAGTACGTGTGCTTATAAAATCTTCTGTGTGCTTTTCGGTGATGTGTGTATCGAGATACACGTATACCTCAGTGTTGCTGTTTGCATTATATATTCTGTCTCTTGGTTATTCAGTGGTGAATTTATCATTTTACGTGAAATTTAATTGCTGAGATGATCTGTTATTTTAGTTCACAGTAAGTTATAAGTTAGTTGAAACGATCACTCAGCGTTATCACTGAACGAGTGACGTCATCACTAACCCTGATCACAAATGAGTTTTATGCCATGAATCTTGAAAAAATGTGAATTAAGCAATGCGAATTAATTGACTTGTATGTAATTCACATTGTATGTGTCAACTGAAAGGAAAAATGAATTTAGGCGAAGATAAGCTTGGTTGTAACCAACTTTTCTGCGGTGTACAAAAATCTAACGCAACACACAGTTTGATTACCTCACAACGTACTTTATTTTGTTATGAGATACAATAATTGGTATTTTTAGCGGTGAATGATAATCTATTACTCTCAGAACGTTTTCGGTATTATTTATAATTGTTTCAGTGTACAGTTTACCGCAGTAATCGTACTTTCATTATTAAAACGTACGCCACATTGTTACGGGATTCACGAACCTATCTCAGTAGGTGACAAAAAATAAATAATTCATGCGGTTAACTTCTAAATCAAGCATTGCAAATATTTTATGAGCCGAATATATACATGTGGGTGCTCTGCATAACTCAAACAATTTTCAAATTAGTCGAAAGTCTAATTATATTCAAAAAATTTAGCTCTATTGCCTTTGCGTTTCAATAATTAGCTTAATCATGTACCACAAAATATACAGAACTCACAAACGTTAAAATTTAAATTTCGATAGAAAAGGTGGTAATTTCAAATAAGTTTCATTTCGACTACTGGTAGTTACGCCAGGTATACAAGTAGATAAAGGTTCTCAATGCATTGCTGCATGAGAGCCATTGTGTTACAACCCTTCACCCCCACCCCAACACCCCCAAGTTTCGTACAATAGGCAGCACTAGGCCTAGACGGGTCAGGCGCCCTCAGGGGGAATACAGTTAAGTCACCTCATCTATAGATAGGCACAAGTCCACCTCCCTTTATTTGAAATAAAAAAGAGGGCGAAATAAGAGAAAGGTCGTAAGAAATTAAAAAATACAATCTCTCGAGAGTTGATGAGGCCGTGTGAACACGGCGCGTCAAAATATATAGGGCTGGAGCTTGTAACACAGATACGCTCATCACACACTTCAGGCTGGCTTCGGACAGACAGACGGACGAACGCGGCTCTTATTATAGTATATAGGTAGAGACTTGAGTCTTCCGTACCTAATTGGCTTCTTTCAGTAATCATGCCTTCTTCAATATTTCTTTATTGTCTTATCCACTTCTTTGCTGTTTCTGTGTTAAGGGGATCTTGTGCGTGAACATACCTCGTTTTCTTTATGCAATGCTAATAGTCTCTTCTATTTCCTGTCTAGAGATCGCTTTTATTAAGGATAAGGGACTCAAAAACTACTAGAAAATTGAAAGAATGATACATTGTAGGCCTTTTTTTAATGTGAATCTCACAGTATAACAATATTAATTTTTAAAGTATGCATGAAATTACCTTTTTTTAGAGAGCCAATCTCTAAGTTATTCGTGTATAATTAATGATTATTAATTTATAGCGAAATAATCTGTAAAATGAACTTCGATGCCAAACTTCGGATTAAATCGTAGTAGCTTGTTAAATATCGTATTTCATCCTCAGGACCAAAAATCTCGCATTTATGCGTTAAATTTTAGGTGAAATTTAAACAAATTTTCTGGTTTTGTAAAAATGCAGGGTAATTAAAAAATAATGACCCTATTTCTTATTAAAATCGGAAATAAATAGGAGCGAAAAATAAAATAGGAAGGAAAAATAGCAAAAAGTAAAAATGTATTACTTATTTCTCCCCAAAAATGAAATAAATAGTAAAGTTGTATTTCACATGTTACAAGTGCTCGATCACAATGAAAAAAAATCAATTTTAAAGCAAATCATCTTAGATTAATATACCGTAGCCATTTTTTTCTTGGTACCAAATTTTTTAACCTTGACATGGTTCAATTTTTAATGGAATGTTTCAAAATTAAATGTAAGACCAGAGAGTCTTGTTTTTTCAGCTTAAATTTCGAACGCATTTTGCTCTTATCGAATAATAAACTTTAATTATTACGGCATACTTAATTATTTTCTACTATGCAACTTTTTTTAGTAGTTTTCTTAGAATTCAGTTTCAGGGGAGTAATTTTCCATCAAGTTCCGAACGAAATTTCCGTTGTTATATGTGGCAGTTATTTTTTTTGGGAGTTCAGTTCTAAAGTTGTATTTATTCAAGTCGCCTTTGCACCCTAAGTATTTCATAGAGTGATTCCATTATGCTTAGAGGTCATTTGAGTGTGTGTTGTCTTTAACATACCAGTGATTTAAAATAAGATATATTGAACTATGAGGTTTATTAAACGATTTTGCCTTTTCAGGTGCTTCAAAACATCATGGCTACTCGAAATCGAACGGATGGTCCGGTGGCGATTGGCATTGATCTCGGTACCCATAAGTGCTGTGTGGCTGCGGTGCGGGACGGTCGGGCGCACGTCCTCGAGAACGAGTTCGGCCAAAGGACGACCCCTTCGTGGGTTGCCTTCAACTCTCAGCAGCGACTGGTGGGCGGCGCTGCTCTGGATCAGGCCGTCGTGAACTGCGCCAACACCGTCAGCGCCGTCAAGAGGACCTTGGGCAGGACCTACGATCAAGCGAAACTTGTTCCTTCATCATGCAGCATTGAGAGAGGCAAATTTGCCGGTAGTTTTCAGTATAACGTCAAATATAGGAAACACTTACGAAGCTTCCATCCTGAACAGATCACGGCTATGATTTTGACGAACGTTAAAAAAATTGCCGAGGCTTCGCTTGGTTGCGAAGTAGATAGGGCCGTTATTTCTGTGCCTGCATCCTACAGTACTGTTCAGCGTGAGGCTGTGAAAACTGCCGCTAAAATCGCTGGGATTGAAGTACTTCAGCTGATCAACGAGACCACAGCGGCGGGCATCGCGTTTGAAGACAACCGAACTGCCAAAAGTCCCGCGACGATCGCCGTGGTGGACTTCGGAGCTGGAAAATTGGACGTGTCCATCATGAAAGTCAATGAGAAATCCATCAACGTTGTGGCAGCTGCTGGAAGCCCCTACCTTGGAGGATATGACCTTGACGACATTTTGGTCGATTATTGCGTCAAATGCATACGTGAGAATTTCTCCTACGTGAAGATCGATGATGAAGTGCGTGTCAAGCTTCGTCTGGCGTGCGAGGAAGCAAAGATAACCTTGTCGTTGCTTCCTGAAACTCACATTAGCGTTGACTCTATCGTGGGTGAGAGAGAGGCTGACATTATTCTGAGCAGATACGATTTTCGTAGGCTGATCCAGGACAAGATACGGAAGACGGTCATCAAAAATTTTGAACTTCTCTTCAGAGAGAAATCAATGAATAGACTCAACATCGAGAAAGTTGTGCTTGTTGGCGGGTCGACACGCATTCCTGTGGTCAAGTCGATCCTGGAGGAATATTTTGGGTCCCACAAGTTGGACCAGACGGTGAACCAAGACGAGGCTGTGGCTCAAGGCGCCGCCCTGCGAGCTGCTGCTCTCTCCGGAGCTGCTGCATACATCCAGGTGGCCGATGTATCGTCATTCAGTATTGGCTATTATGGAAGGAATACAGATGGAGCTCGCATTCTTATCGATAGGTTCACTTCTTTTGCCTACAAACGTCGCTGTCGAATTAAAGGGAAGGATACTGGATTGCGGTTCTTCGAACGGACATACTCAGCTGAAGGGCGTGCATGCGACACACCTTTGGATTTAACACTCTTCGACCACAATGCCACGTTCAGCTATGTCAATGTTGATTTGACCCTGCGAGTAAATGAGAGTGGAATGTGTTCCTTTTCATTTTTCTGTGACGACAGTCAGTCGGAAATTTTTGTAGGTCCTGGCGAACGTCCCGGTTCTGATGTTCGCCGTTGGATGAAGGAAGAGAAGCAACTGCAGCAAGAGGCAGAAGTTGAAATGAGGCGCACAGATGCTAAATTTGAACTGGAGTCGCTTTATTCTGAAGTCGAGAGCGCAGTATGCGACCTGAAGCTATTGGACTGCTATTCTTCGTGTGACTTCTCCAGATGCGAGGAGATACTCCATGAATTTCAGCAATGGATGACCGACTACAGCGCTTTTGCTAACTTGGCTGACTTGTCCGAAAAAATAACCGACTTGAGGTCCTCCAAGAAACAAGTCCTGCAAGCGTTGGATGCTGAGCAGAAGATTGCGCTTGAGAAAGCAAAGAGTGACCAAAAACACACCGATTTGAAAATGATCGCGGATAAAATATCTGCCTTCGAGTATCATCTTTCCGAAATGGTCCGTGATTTAGAGGACTCGGATCTTGTGAAGCATTTCCGTCGTGAACAGCTCGAGCGATGTAAAGCGAACTTGTGTTCTTTGGTTGCTTGGGGGAAAAATATCGAGTCAGCTTCACTGACCGAAGTTTCTCAAAAATTAGAGGAACTGAACCAAGTGGTACATGAAGTTGACCAAATGAAAGAAAAAGCTGCTGTACGCAAAGTTTTGGAAAGCCAAGAAGAGTTTGCTTTCCAAATGTTTGATTTTGAGGCTGATCTTTCTGAAGTGATCGATTTATTAGATGACTCGAACTTCGCGAACTGTGCGCATTTCCAGGAACTCGATTCATGCAAGGCTGAGCTACGGTCTCTTGTGGAGTGGAAGGAAAATGTTAAAATTGAGCCATCACCGCAGGTATTACTGAAACTAGACGACGAGTTACATCAAATGAAAAACAAGGTTGGTCGGTTGAAGGCAGATGTTGCCCGCCTGAAAGCCATGCGTGAGGAAGAAGACGATGTTGGGACAACGCTTGAGAGTTCTCACGAGCAACCAACCAACACGGTTCATTTCTCTAAGAGCGATTGTCCCAAAACTGAGGAGCAAAGTCCAAGAGACGTTGATCAGAATTCAAACTATGGAATGGATGACCTGAGTGAAAATGAGAGTAAATCTCCTGCGAGTTCTTACCATAACTCAAGTGGTCCAGTTGAATCTTCGAATGAATCAAGTAGAGAACGAACAGATGAAGTCCGATCAACATCTATGTCTCCACCGGCTGCGGAGGAAATAGAAGATCGTTCAAATTCTACTCAACTCAACCCGTCGTCAGTGGACAAAGTAAGCGGATGCGCGTCTTCACAACTTCAGGAGATTCATTCCCCGCATCAACTTGCGTCCGGGGAAGACATCAAACCTGAACCTCGTTCTGATTCTCGAGACGATGTAATTGGTCTTCATTCAGCTCCTCGTTCTCCCGAGAAGTTTGAAGAGGACATACCTTCATCTTCTCCATATTGTCTACTATCTGAAAACAAACACGAAGAGCATCGTTCTCAAGTCCATCTAGATTATGAATCGAAGAGTGGCGAGCGAGAAGTTCAATGTCAAGAGGGCTCTTCTCTTCCCTGTTCCCGCCACCGACCTGAAAACTCAGGGCAACATGAACCCGTTGCACCTAGTTCAAGTTTTGAAGAGCAAAATGAGTCCAATGACGAGGAGATAGAAAGATTTCACTCTCAAAAACCAACAGTCACGGATGAGTGCACCAATCAAGAGCAATCTGTGGCTTACAGTGTTGGAGGCTCAGTTGATAACGTTGTAAATTCGGCCTCAGTTAATAATACTACCTTTCACGCCGTGCATCCCCCCACGGCTGGTCTGCCTCCATCTGAAGATAGCGTGTCAGACGGGAAGCCTGAGGAAACTCAGACCCACTGGACGACCGAGTCAGCGAGTTCACAAACCGATGTCACTTCCCCCGAAGACGGTCGTGGTGTTGTAAGTGACGCTATCTTGGGCTTTGAAGTGGAACACCAATCCGAGAAGGAAGCAGAGCTCGTGAGAAAGTTCAAAGACATGGGCATTTATCTGCCTTGGTTAGAGATAATAGAAAACGCTATGAGCAATATCGTGAGTTGTGAATATTGTTCAGGGAGGAAGGTCGTGTGTTGTAATCACCGCACCCAAGCGTTCCAAGAAGTAAGTGAAGTGTTGAATTCTGTAATCGAGATATCGACCAAAAGCTCAAAATAAGAGTGTGAAGCTCAGTTTTGAAAAGTAGACGTATGATTCTAAAAGCCATATCTTATTTAACTCATTTTGTTCGATTTTTTTATAAATTTCCCTCTTATTTCATTTAATTTTCTTGAAGCCTTCACAATAGAATCTCACTTTAGCGGTTATTAAATATCTGGCGCTTACAGTTTTTGCTTCTGAACAATACAACTTTAATTTAATTTTGAACTAGTTATTGCACTTATAAAGGCTTACTAATACTCAGCTTGATTTGTTTTACAAAACATTCAGAGACCAACTATGATTGTATTATTATGATGGAGCCCCTTTCAGGGAGATGCAACTATTGGATCTATACGCGCTCCCAGGGAGATGATGTGAGGTCCCGAGCTAAAGGTTAGGTAAGCCTATTTGTGGAAATCGAATTTTTTTTGTTTTGTTACTTTCTTCTTGAACTTTTTTGCTTTATGAACTTTTTTCTTAGATTACTGTTTCTATGCACCTTGTGCAAATATTCCGCGTTCCGTTCACTCCATACTGAATGGTGCCTTCATCCTTCCTCTCTTTGAATATCTTTGTTGTGGTAAAGGGAGGCTAAAACTTTTTTATAATTAATATAATCAATCACTGTGATGGAGCAAGGGTAACTGAGGGTCGTACCAGTCGCTCATCTGCAACTTTAATTCAAAAGTTTACCTCACGTACGGCAGTCTTCCAATGTTATGGAAATCAGTAGCAAAGGAATATCTTATATGGAACTTTTTGTTTTAGAAGATATACTACTTATAATTTCGGGTAAATAGTATTTAAGTTATAATAATAAATAAATAATAGTAAGGGAAGTAGATCATTGATTGTAGGGGTTCATATCTCATTGCCTAGTGATTTTAAGTAATGAAAGAAGAACGATCAATGACTGAACAGCTGGCGTCTGATTTTCTAGTAATTTTACGAAGTGATAAATGGCGTGTTGGTTTCACACTGATGTATCTTGATGTATATTTCTGATCAGTTGAAGAGTGGACATCAGACACTGAGTATTACTTGCACGAAGCTCAATTTTCAACCAGAAACTGATGTAAATTCATTCTATTTAACTTTTCTAAAACCGGATATCTTATTAATTTTCACTTCTGTTAACGCTTAGAACCTCAGCGCAAGGGGCTTTTCGTCATAGTTCAGAAAACTCAAACGTAGCATTCGAAACAAACTTTAGTTTTCATTTAGTATCTAGGCATTGATGGTGCTGGTACAAAAGATTTTATATTTCTATCTGATAATTAAAAATGCTTTATTACGTCATTCGATTGAAATGCCGTCAGGTTTGTGATGCACTGTTCTCTCATTGCCCCTTGGTATGATATTGTTACACGTTGACGTAACGTGAGATGTGTTCACCATTGGTTAAATGTCTCATTTTCGTGCCGGTGTAAATTAAAAACTCGTCAATTAGTCCGTTACCTATTATGCTGAATTTAAATTTCAGAAAACCGAGTGAAATATTATCGTACTATTACATTTTTCACCATGTCTAGCAAAGATAGAACTGTATTTGAGCTCTAAAGTCTGTTTTTCAATTTGGCTACTTCCATCCTAACTAACCAACCTCATCGACCGCGCAAACGTAGCAAAAGTGTTAATTTATTCATCATTTTCTCTTATGCTCGGTTTGTACATTATTCAATCAATTCACCGTAAGGTTGTGTTAAATATAATGAGTTAAATAGAATTTCCATGTTTAAAGTGTACAAAGTTTCTGAACTGCTTTGTTCCACTAAGATTCAGATCTGACTTTTGTAACAGCGTTAGGTAATGGTTGTTTTTTATTGAAGAATTGCTGGTGGAGCTTTTTTGGTTGAGACCGCGTATGCAAGATACGAAACACAATATATTAGACTAGAAAGACGATGAAGACAATTGAGTTTTCATAAGCATTGGGGCCATGACTGTCATTTTTACCAAGTTACGACTGGAAGTTTTTCATACGATGCTTTCAAGAGTTAATACTAATTGTTTTCTTAGTGGACACCTCTCTGTTGGTGATAGTTGACTCCTTTTTGTGTCTACTTGTTTATAATACAATAACCACTGTGTACAAGCGTGTTTATGCATTATTCATATACTAAGGCCTACTATCTTTAGTATCTGCTAAGAACAAGGACTACAAAAGCCGAAGTTATTTAAAGTGCAAACAAAAATGCTACCTTCGTTTCATTGCGTGTATCTAACCAACCGATTATACGTTGAATAATTAATCTGAATTCTATTCGAATCTAATAAGTTGTTATTTTGTGTAATTGAATCTTCATTTCCGTTTCGTCTCGAATGCTGAGTACTTTTCCATATTGTCAATACGATTATCATTTCCAGCGCTATGCCGGTGTTGCAATCATCTCTACCCTCCAGTTTCAGCGATTCCATCCATATCTTTTGCAATTCTATGCCATAACATCAATGTTTCAACATATATTTTTAATGTAGCAGCTTTCAGTGTAGGTTAGTTTTAGCGTAGCATTGAATTGTAATGTTAAGAAACATGTTAGGTAAATCACAACAGTTTGCTTTTCCTAAGTGGAACATGATTTCTCCTGAATAACAGACGGATGTTTAATTTTATTGTTTCTCAATAGCTTCATGACTTTATTAGAAAATATTTCGTCTCGTGTTGTGTGCTGTTTGCTCTGCTATAGTTTCCTATCGGAACAACATTACCGAATCATTTATTTTTGTACCACATTCGGCGCGCTGCCACCGTTTATAAGTACTGTTGTATGCATAAAATATCTGGTAAATTCTTTTGCTTCTACTCCATCTTTTCAACCTTATTATTTGTTAGTCGTATAATTATTATTAAAGATAGATTATTATCTATCCTATATCTTCGTTTTCCTACATTTAGTTTTCAGCATATAAGCTGTAAGGAGCCTTTTCTCTAGATATAGTCTGACAGGGAACAAGTTTGGTCATGAGCTGAGATGTAGGTTGGCCTTCTTTTTGTTGAAAGAAAATATATTTTGTTTCCTTAAAATTTATTTGTTTCCGATTAACTGCTGTCCTGTTTGTCAATTCCTCCGACTTTCTTGTACTACTTCTATATTGTTTCTTAACCGTCCTTCGCTACTTCATGTTTCTATGCGCAAGGGATCCTTTGCGAGAGCACATTTTGTGCATAGATTTCGCGTTCCCGTAACTCCTTACAAAATGGTGCCTTCATCCTTTCCCTTTTTGAAGATATTTTTTGAGGTTAAGGTGGGTAAAAGTTACTTATAATAAATCAATCTTTCTAGATTTCTTACCATGCATTTTTAAAATTGTAATCATCTCCTAATAAAGTATATATTTTTTTTAATTTTGGCATCACTTTATTCCTTTTTTAGTAGATCATTTTCGTCTTCATAATGACATGAACAACGTAGGGCGAATATTGGATTACGATCTATACTGTGGCTCCGAAATAAGGTTTCGATGTGGCTTAAAGCGAATAAAATAAGCCTTAATATCGATAAAACAATATATATTACATTCTCATACAAGAAAAATATATCTCTCCCACGCATTAAAATTGGCAAAGGCGAAATCGAAGAAACCAACTCAAGTAAGTTCCTGGGCTTCATTATAGATAAACATCTAACCTTCGAAGAGCACATCGCTCATATTAGTTCTAAATTATCAAAATCTATCGGAATCCTAATTAAAGTTAAAAATTTCCTGCCTGAAACAGCTTTACAAATGCTCAACCGAACGCTCATTGCACCATACTTGCAGTACGGAATAGAAGCATATATGGCACGGAACTGATAAAAATATAACCAATATAATTTTCATTCTGCAAAAAAAGATCCATCAGAGCGGTAAAGAATCTAGAATATAATGCTCACACATATGATTCATTCAAAAATTTACGAATACTTAAGCTTTCGGATCTCTACAAAATCTCCATTTGTAATTTCATTTACAAAACCTTAGCAAATGATGAAAATAGCCTAAAATAATTATTAACTTTACAAACTGGTCATCACGACCATTTAACCTGAAATAGAAGTAAATTCATGCTTCCTTATTATTCAAAGGCCCGGTCGCAACACAGTATCCTCTTCGTTGGAACTAAAACTTGGAACTCGGTACCTGAGGAGATCCGTGATAGTAATTCTTATAAGGTATTCAAAATAAATCTTGAGTGTCACCTCCCATCAGAATACTAGTGTAAGATCACCAAGTCATATCTTGTCCCCTACATAACTGGCCCTAATAATGTAATTTGCGATGGTTAATTTCGCCAATCATCAGTCTGCTCGTTTGTGTAACATACTGTTAAATCTAGTCCATATGAACTATATTGTAAAATGAAGCATCTAATATCGAGTTAATTATCTCATTGATCAGTCTAATGCGTCCCTAGTTTAAGTGAATGTTAAATATTATTGTACTCTTTAGAATAACGTTGATGGTCGGATGCCCTAGAAGTCACTGAACTTGGTCGGGCCCACAGGTAGCTATACTCAAATTTGACCATTGTGCTAGACTTTAGAAAAGTTCTATCTCTGTATCACCTGTGGTAAATAAATTGTTTAAATTGTTTTAAAAAATTGTAATGATGAAACCAAAATCCAGCTTTTCGCTGGGTTATAAGTGGATGTTCGAAAATTCGAGCTTCTAATTTTGTTTTGCTGACTGCAATGCCGTATTTGTGGTTTTGAAACAAGTCGTCGTGAGCAGAAAGGTCGACTTGAGATTTCATATTCGTCCTCAACTAAGTTTTTGGGAGTTCATAATCGATTGGCATTATTCACTCAATTTGGTTGAAATAAAACTACTACGAGTCTAACAATGTAGACGTTAACGGGTTAAACAGCCTTGTACAATGCTAGAACCTACGGTTGAAAAAGTTTGAGTATTGACTGTAGTCACTGTACTCTCTTCAACTTATCTGATAAATAGCAACGCAAATACAAAATGACCTCGTAACATGATTTTCACGTCGTTCACGGTAATAATTTTAGTTTTCTTTCTCACGCTTTGAAATTTTTCTTCGTGGCTAACTGCGGAAATTTATTTATTAAACAATAAATCGAGCTAAGTCAATTTGTCAATTAGTACTCCTCGTATGGAACATTTGTCTTAGGATGTCCTATATTAAGAAACTTTTAAAAGCCAATATGTTGGCATGTATCTCATGTGGCAACTTAGAAATAAACATTTTTTCTTTCTTTTCTTTCTTTCTTTTCTAAGTCTAACTTGACGTTTCAAAGCAGTGCTGCCAGCGCTAGGTTTTTAAACCTGGATCTAGGTTTTCTTGCTTCAGGCTAGGTTTCTAGGTTTTTTCTTGAAAAATTTAGCTGAATCTAGGTTTTTAAAATAAGAATGCACTGAAGGCAAAAATCAAAGGAATAAATGAAACTTACAACACAATTTTATTTATAAAATTAAAACATTCTTATGTAACAGATGAACATGTCGAAAAAACGAAAACACTGCTCGTTTCAGACAAGTGTTAAACAGCGTGACCTTTCAAACCGTCGATCGGAGTCCCGCAGACGGCGTGGGTCGCTTTTCAAGTCACTGTATTGTCGGTGGAAGGCTGTTCGCAACTGTTCGAAAGATTAATATCATCAGTATGTTCCGTCGACTTGCTCTTGTCTATTCTTTGTAATTAGTCAGTAAAAACCGCGCAGTGAAGAATCATGAGCGAAGAATCTCCAAAAAAGAAAAGGAAAACATGGTACGTTCAGTCTTTTAGAGAAGAATGGTTACGTGACGTTGAACTTAAGGACTGGTTGCAAAAAGACATAAAAAATAAATAATTTAGCTATTGTAAATGCTGTTCAGTTACGCTAAATATGCCACCAAGTCTATGCTACTTGCTCAGAAAAATACAGAAAAACACAAAAAATGCTTTGAAAGTGCCAAATCTACTGTCCGTATAGACAATTTCTTTGCTAGCACTATCAGTACTAAACCTGAAACTGATCAAATTGCTACTGCTGAGGCATTGATTGTAGGTTTTTTTTCGAGCATCATGTCCCTTTTGCGCATATTGATAATTTTCTTGGAGTTTGCAAGCGAGCTTTCAGTGGCAGTACTATTGCCAAGAAGATTGACTTCAAAAGAACAAAGCTCTTCTACATCATTCAAGATGGAATTGTGCACCAAGAAAAAATGAGCTAAACGACATTTGTAGGATACAAAACTTTTCTGTGATAATTGATGAAAGCACTGATGTATCTGTTACGCAAGTGTTAGCTATTGTGGTGAGGTATTTTGATTTGAAAAAGTTAGAAGTTGTTGATACCCTTCTCGATACTGTTGTTGTAGAAAATGGGAGTGCAGCAGGGCTTTTTGATGCATTTCAATTGATCCTGAGAGAGAGAAACATTCCGTTTGTAAAAATAATCGATTTAGGGTATGACAACTGTTCTACCATGCTTGGAAAAAGAACGGATTCCAAAAGCTACTGAGAGATGTACTTCCAAGTGTTTTTGTGATGGGTTGCGTCTGTCACTCATTTGCATTTTGCGCAAGCAATGCTATATCCGTTTTACCTCACTTTTTGGAAACCTTACTGTGAAATCTTACTTCATATTTCTCTCTGAGTAGCAAACGTCTAAATGATTTCTACATGATACAAGATGTTGTCAACGTTGCTCATCATCGCATTCCAAAACTTGCTCAAACAAGATGGCTTTCGAGAGAACATGTAATTTCAGTCATCTTGGAACAATGGGATGCTCTTATTCTTTATTTTGAGCCACAGGCAAAGACTGATCAATTTGATGGCGCTAGTCAAATTTATAAGTTACTGATCAACCGTGGCACGAAACACATGCTTTGTTTCCTTCAATATGTTCTGAAGAAAGTGAATGCCCTCAACTTTGAATTTCAATAAAAACATGATTATATCTTCTCCACTCAATACTGAGTACAAAAATATATTGAGCTTCTTTATTAAGGAGGAGTACTTAATTAACACAATCAAAACTATGTGATGCAGATCCAAGTGACAACAAATTTTTCAAACCTCTAGAAGATATATTTCTAGGTAAGTGAACAATGGCATTGTTGGAGGAAGAACCCCTTCCCAATAATGAAATCCTCAACAAATTTAGAAAAGACTGTTTGCATTTTTTAATAGCATTGTGCCTTCAAATTAAAAAAGATTTTCATTTGATGAAAGAAGCATTATTTCACAACTTAAAATCTTGAACCCAAAAACTTTATCAGCTAATAATGCACCGATGTCCATTGCAACATTGGCGGCGCAGTTCAGAAATCTGGTACTCAAAGCAAATTAGACGATCTTGACGATGAATATCGAAGCTTCAGAATGAACAAAGACCTGCACTGCACGGGGAACAACGATGTCAGTATTCCTGAATTTTGGTATAACATTCGATTCATAAAAGATGGTCTTGACCAACCTAAATATGAAGAATTATCCAAACTTATGACAAGAAAAATACCGCAATCCTCAGCTTGCGCTGAGAGAATTTTCTCAAAAGTTAATAGTGTGAAAACGTCTCAGACAAACTAATTGAAAGCCACTACAGCCAGAGACCGAATTTTAGCTAAACAGCATATAACGAAGCATGGTCAATCATGCCTCACATGGGAGCCAGACAGAGAAATGCTACGCGACCTAGCCGACGGAGGGGTGTATAGGAGATACGAGACTCGTTTGCGAGATGTAAAGAATGCCGAGAAAGTCGCCATTTATGAGGGAGATGAAGAGGAATAATACTCATTATGGTAAGTGAACTGCATTTTTTTCATTTTTTGCATTATTTTTGTGTTAACAGTCAAAATTAATTGTTAAAAAGTTACATTTTAGAAGGTTAGGTTTATTTCTTTAAATCTTCGTTTTTTCTGAAGCGTGATCTAGGTTTTTCAAAAAGTACTCGCTGGCAGCACTGTAAATTCAATGTAGCGCTGTACCTATTTCAAGTTCGTGATTCCTCAACCCTAAAGTGCCTAAGATCAACCTGATAATTTTATAATTTTGAATTTTAGCAAAATTCCAAAGGCGCTGCTTGACGATACTGAGGAATTGAGATTTGATGCGTGTGTGAAGTATGGGATATATCATATATAAGTGCTCCATAAGTGGTCAAAAAGACACTTGCTGCTTGTTCTGACTATTGTTTTACCATAAATTTTTGAGTGGAAATAGTTAATTTCGTGAAAAATGTTGCATTTCAATTCCAGCATCGTATCAAGTTCGTTGGTGTAAACTCTTTCTGTGAAATTTCCCCAGAGGAAGAAATCACAAGCATTTAGATCTGGAGAACAAAGGGGATACGATAGGTCGCTGTAACGTGATATTAATCAGTGCAGAGAAACTATTTTTAGCATTGTGTGAGATGTACTTTAATGTCGGAACAAAGTATTCGCAATGTTCATGAAATTTAAATCATCAGCTGTAATGTACAATCATTCCGAACTATTACTGCTAATGTCGGCTAAATAGTTGTCTTAACATCGATTCTCAAAAGCTCTTATCCGCTACTTTGAATGTTCAATAGTTGCGAAATGAGCTGTTGAGTTTTCTTCGAAAAAGTAAGGGAAAGTACGCATCCTTTTCCCAATGGTGAACGAAAATCTACAGAGCTGCGTGTGCGCACAGAACATTTTTAGAGCTTTGGATTTGGCTTAATTTGAAGTTTCTAGAGATAATAGTTCAGACATATGAGTTGAGTGACGATGAGTAATCCTGCAGCAATCTTCTCAACAGAATCTCAGATAATTTATTTACCTTGAAACAAAAAATAGTTACTGTCGATATTTCATTCATTGTAATCACAAGGAATGAAGAAGTAGAGTCAAATAATGCAGCGGTAAAAATGATTTTAATATTGAATTTGACAGTTAGCACACATGCGTATTAAAAACAATTTTCTTCCTATAAAATTTCCTATGTCGTTCAGAACGCGTTTGCGACGACTTGAATGAAATAGATGCAACATGTCGCCATAACTCATGACTGTCAACTTGCCAAGCTTTCTTCTCATTTCAACCTCTCATTGCATACTAACTAATACGTTTTATGGAGCTCACCCCATGTCCCAAAACTTTATTTTGAATAAAATATTCTTCGATAGTAATTGAAGACGGTGCCTCATGATACAGTGAATTGCATATTTAAATGACGAATGAAGTTACGTGTTTCTAGGAAGAGCAAATATATGCCAAACGTCGCAATTTGCACCGTTCAGACCACCGGCATTTGAACTCTTGAAATCTGAAGACTCGACAGCGCTAGGTGTTACAGCTTACAAGTTATGAAAACTTATGATTCTTACTCAGTGTCAAGTCCAGTGAGAGACAGGAGTTAGAGTTAAGAGGTAGGTGGTGCGTAACACATAATAATTAGTGAGTGTGCGTGACATGTGCGCGATATTTCAGTTAACCGTGAAGTAAATTTCTAGAACAGTGCATTAGTGTTCTACCTGTGAAGTTGAAACCTGCTTCGAATGCTTGCTTTTACATCCGTTCATGTTTTGGTAAATATTTCTAAGTTACTTCTGACAAGCTAAACATATGATAGGTTAGTATCACTAATAATCTTTACGTACTGATAGTTTCAATAAGGTCATTTATCGATAAAATGAGCATGCAAACGATCAAGTCAGCTACGATTGAAATTTCCCGCCCACCTTGGAGTGTGATTTTATCAGGACCTGCAATTAGCTCTCGATAAGTTCGGTTTGGAAGAGACGAAATAGATACCGTGCAATTCTTATCGGTAGTTAGTTATTCTTGCATCACTCTGTATTCTCTTTCATTAAACGAGAGGCTGTAGTAGAACTTGATACTCTGTAAATCGTATGTGAAATGTCACAGTTACAGTTCTCACTTCTCACAGAAAATTACAGTTTCGGTTAGGTATAATGCGCACATAGCGTTTGGTAAGATAAGTTAGTTTGAGGTTCACATGATTCTATTACATATGACAGCTCCGGGCAACACCCAAGTGTACTGTGAATATATTTTGTTCATGTTGTGGGAATTTTTGTTAAATACTAAATATGTAATGCATTAATTATTCAGAACGGAGGGAAAATAGTTCATTAAATAAGAGTGGTTGATGATTTTATCACACGGAATACGTTTGCTTATTGCGGTTTGCATTGTAATTGTTTTCGTGCATGGCTAACTTGTTGTGGTATACGCTTCAATTGGAGTAAAATCGAAACATTGTAACTTTGATCATATTAAACAAAAACGTTTCAGATTGTGAGATATACAGGGTTTTGTGTAATTCGATTCACATATTTTAACCACAGATTGACTTATGAAAAGCCCACTCTGATGTGATTTTATTGTTCAAAAATCAAATTTTGAACATAGTTCCATCGCTTCAAAGTTTTTTCTTAGAAATACTTTTGGTTATAAAATTTTGTTTTTTAACCGATTTTGTTCTCGATTGAAAGTGTAAAAAAAAACTTATTTCGTTACAGAGTTCACATTGAGAACTTTCAAATGATGTAATAAAATTACTCGTCATGCTCCTCTTTCCTACTTTAAAATTCAATTTTCACACCCAAAACAGCCGCCTGGCTCAGCGTGTAGCCTCACTAAATGGCTGCTGTCGTCGCGCCGGCGTGTAACATAAACTAACTTGTTTTAACTTGTGAATTGAAGTATTATGTGCACATTTTGTTCCCGTCTAAATTACCTTCAAATTTAAACAAAGCATGCGCACAAACTTAATGTGATGATTATACATTGTGTTCGCATTGTGTTTGTGTTTTCAATCGAGAACAAAATCGTCTAAGAAATAATATTTTTATGACCAAAAGTATTTTTGGGGAAAAATTTGAAATGATGTAGGCCTAACTAAGTGCAAAATTTGATTTTTTGAACAATAAAATCGCCAGAGAGTAGGCTTTTTGTAAATATATGTGCTTAATATACAGTATGTGCATCGAATTAAATACACAACAACTTGTATAAGTTCGGCATGTCGAATCCAAAATTAGGTGTTTAGAATTTCAAAGTCTGGTTCCTAGTTCAATTTATTCGAAAATAAATATTTTTAAGGAAATAAAAACTACGTGATAATATACAGAGATTCTCAACTATTAATTCTAAGTTTCTGAGTCGCATTTATGTACTAATGAATGCAAAGTACTGAAATCTGTCGTGCTATCAGTGGTGTTCTCAATTTTATGTTTATGCTTCAAAAATTATGGTCCATTCTGCATTACAGGAAACAGAATAATAACTCTTTTCGTTAAATTTAATTTTTTTCAAATTGTTCCTCCCATTGTCTTTTATAAGGGATATATTCCAGTTGTGATCCTATTTAATCCACGCTTTGAATACTTATGTAATAAGCCTCTCGACTTATTTTGTGGAAATTTTATTTTTAGGAGCAGTTGCTTAAATTTTTAGCGAAATTCCGCTTAAAAAAGATGTGATATAAATTAATTTTTGGTACACCCGTGCTTTCTTGAGAGTCAAATTAAAATTAATACTTTATTTTTGCACATATCGTTATTTAAATTTGATAAAAACGATTTAATATGATTCAATGTCTGGAAATAAACATGGAATAAGACGTCAGTCGTATATTCAAAGTGAGCATCAAATTCAAGTCTTTTAAAACTAGGGTGGAGTTGAGTAAAAACCAAACTCTCATCAACATACAGCTTCTTACAATACTTTCAAAAATCGTGGGACCGGCGGACACATGCGTCTGGTAAAATCCTTAAAGATGAAACCAAGCTGTGTAGTGATATCTATTTGGTGGTTACTGTGAAGGTAAATCGAACTTGGGAGAACAATTTAAAGCAAGGCGCGCGAAAGTACGTAACATGCTGTTGTAGTTTTATCCGTGATATAATAGTTTTGCAATTTAATGGCCATATCACTTTAAATTGAAACACTAGAAAGAGTTTATCATGTGTTTCTCACTCTCAGCGATAAAGGCTTAATTAACCAAAGCAGACTCCTGTCACTCTCTTCTGTGTTAATTAACCCTCAAGTTTGTCTCGCATGTTTGTCTTCGAATTCAAGTTAAGCGAGTATTTCAGTGAACAGATTTTATTTTGCTGACAGTTTGTGAAATGCTCTCGTATTTGTTTCCAATTCAGAGAATTCATGCAATTTCTTCAATTTGCCGGTAGTGTAAATTAACATACGTTGGGTAATGATGATTACTTACGAGCGTTCATTTTTCAGACGCGTCAAAGTAAACCATGGCCACTCAAAATCGAAGGGTGGCGATCGGCATCGACTTTGGCACGAGCAAATGTTGCGTGGCTGCGGTGCGGGACGGTCGGGCGCACGTCCTCGAGAACGAGTTCGGCCAAAGGACGACCCCTTCGTGGGTTGCCTTCAACTCTCAGCAGCGACTGGTGGGTGGCGCTGCTCTGGATCAGGCCGTCGTGAACTGCGCCAACACCGTCAGCGCCGTCAAGAGGACCTTGGGCAGGGCCTACGATGACGTAAAAAATCTTCCATCTACTTGTGAGATCATAAAGTGTAATCCTAACAGTAATTTTCAGTATTGCGTCAACTACAGAAAGCGTCAACTGCAGCTCAGCCCTGAACGGATCACAGCTATGATGCTGACTAAAATGAAATGTATCGCCAAAGCCTCGCTTGGTTACGATGTAAATAGGGCGGTTATTTCTGTCCCCGCGTCTTATGATAACGCACAAAGAGCTGCTCTAATAAATTCCGCAAAAGTTGCCGGTCTTGAAGTGCTGCAACTGATCAACGAAACAACAGCGGCGGGCATCGCGTTTGAACACAATCGAAGAGTCAAGACTCCTGTAATCATTGCAGTGGTGGACTTCGGAGCTGGAAAGTTGGACATATCTGTCATGGAAGTAAAGGAAAATTCCCTAAAGGTCTTAGCAGCTCTTGGAACCCCATACTTTGGAGGATGTAACGTTGACGAGCTCCTGGTCGATCATTGTGTTGGAATCATAGAGCGAAAATATGAAAGGCAAGGGAAAATCAGCGACAAAAAGCTTGTCAAGCTTCGTCTGGAGTGTGAAAAAGCGAAGAAAACTTTGTCAAGTGTTCCTGAAGCTCAGGTTAGCATTAAATCTATATTCAAGGGCTGTGATTTTCTAATAAAACTGCACGGACAGAATATTTGTGAGCTGTTCGAGGATGAGATCCGGAGTACAATCATCGATATTTTCAAACGTATCTTCAAAGAGAAATCCATGAAGAAACACTCCATCGACAAAGTTGTTCTTGTTGGCGGGTCGGCACGCATTCCTGCGGTTAGGTCGATCCTCGAGGAATATTTTGGGTCCCACAAGTTGGACCAGACGGTGAACCAAGACGAGGCTGTGGCGCAAGGCGCCGCCCTGCGAGCTGCTGCTTTCTCCAGAGCTGCGGCAGGCATCGAGGTGTCCGATGTGTCCTCATTTGAGATTTTTTATTTCGGGTCCGGTCAAAGCGAGAACAAATTCAACAAAATTATCAATAAGTTCTCACCCGTCCCTTCCATCAGAAGCCATAAGTTTAATGAATTGCGAGGACCTGAGGTTCGTTTCTTTGAACGCATGTACCGTTTTGATGCCAGCAAGTGTGACATGGACCTCTTTGCCGTGAAGTTCATCGGATCAATTTTGAGCAGTGGTCGCCTCGATAACCCAGAGTTGGCGCTGCGTCTTGATGAAAGTGGAATATTTTCTGTTTCTATACCACTGCCTAGCGATGACTCTAAGCAGCAAATATTAGTACCTGTTGACTCACACTTTCCTTTTGAAATCAAAAGTTGGGTGAAGAAGGAAAAAAAATTCCGATGCGACGCCAAAACCCAATTGAAGATCATCGATGCTAAAGTTGAGTTTGAGTCTCTTTTTTATGATGTCCAAAGCCTACTAAGCGAGTTAGAATTAGCAGAAGACATTTCTCCTTATACACTTGTCGCAAGTAAGAACGCTGTTTCGAAAACTAAGAGATGGATGTCCCAAAACTTCAAAGCTGCTTCACTGGCCGATGTACGAAAGAAAATCACTAAACTAACCAACGTAAAAAAAAACGTCCATCGGACGATGAACACTGCTCGCAAGGAAGCTATCGAGCAAGAAAAAGCTGCAAAAAAACAGGCTGAGATGGAGTTGCTCAGCAAGCAAATTTGGGCTTTCAAATTGAATCTTTCTGAAGTAATTCGCGCGCTACTGGACTCAAATCTAGCTTCGGATTTTTATCCTCAAATGCTCGAGCAATGTAACGATAAAATGTCATCATTGATGACCTGGAATGAAAATATCAAGTCACCTTCATTGACTGAGATATCCCAGAAATTAGAAGAGCTTACGCGAGTGAAGAGAGAGCTTGATCAGCTGAAGGCAGATGCTGCACGCAAGAAAACACGAAAAGAGGCTAAACTCGAAGCTGCCAGAAAACGCGAGAAGGAAGTGCTCAAGTTCCAAATTTCTGAGTTTGAATCTCTTCTTTTTGAAGTTAAGTGGACGTTGCGTTCGTATTCGAATCGACCAATTTTCCAAGCCTGTGGATTAAAACTGAATTCTTTGTTGGCTTGGAAAGAATACAGTGATACAGCTTCAATAACTCAGGTGTCCCAGAAATTAGAAGAGCTAACGCAATTGAAACGCGAAGTTGATCGACTGAAAAAAGATGCAGAACGCAAAAAAGACCAAGTAACCCGAGAGGTTGCTAATGCAACGATAGCGCATGATTCTCCCGAGCAACAACCCTGCTCATATAACTCATCCAACAGCTTTTCCGCTAATGAGCAAATGACTAGGGATATAGCCTTGAATTTGATTCCTGAAAAAATTGAACGAACCAATAAAGAGCATTTTTCTATCTCTTATAACAGTTCCAGTGGTTCGATTGAGTCTCCCTTGGTCCCAAGCGCATCAAACCACGATCATGCAGAGAGGGGCAGATCACAGTCTGTGGCTCGACCGACAGTGGAGGGAAAGAAGGATCATTCAAGAAATAAATCTCTCTCACCTTCAGTGATTTCTTCTCATAATTCAAAAGAAAAGGAGGCAGAACAGAAAGTTCAAAATCGAGAACGTTCATCTTCGTGATCTCGTCATGGGTCTGCCATCTCCAAAGAGCTGTCACTTGCCGGACTCGGTTCATCTTTGGAAGGTGAGCGCCATCATCAACCTAAGGCTTCATGTGAGGGAACGGCGAACGAAGGATTTCCTCTTCATCAACGTGGGTCCTCAAACAGATGTACCGAACAGCCAACTTCAGCTCGCAGTACTGGAAGCACTCTTGATCTAATGAAAAAATTGGCTATAGAAAACCGTGTTGCGTTACCCAAGATGCATACAGCCATGGTTGATTTGGCTCCATCTAAAGAATATGACTCGACAGTTACTTGGCAGTCTAAGGAAACACAAACTGCATCGACGACTGCGTCAGCGATAACACAGAGCGATATGGCTATCTTAGGAAATAATCGTGGGCATGGAAATGACACTAGGTGTACGAATGATGAATTGAAAGATCTATAGTAGTAGAGAACGAAAAAAATTGAAAATTTAAAAATTTGGGTATTTTGTGGCCTTGGTTAGAGATCATAGACAATTCCATGAGTATCATTGCTAATTGCAAACGTTGTACGGAACATGGCTTCATTTGTTCTTTTCATCTTGGTGAAGGATTTCAAAAAGTAAGAAGAGTGCTCAATTCTGTTCAAGAGATCTCGAGTAAGAACTCTCCCACTAAGACAGGAGAAGTTAATTGGAACAATCCAACTACGGCTACACTCAAGCCTGTTGAAAATGGTGTAATTCAGAAGTGCACTACACCGAATTACCCTAAGAAAGATGGTGTATCATCAAATTTGAAATGTAGATTCAGTTCAAAGACCAACTGCTGTGCCTCGTCAGAGCAGCGCGGGGGTGTTTGACACTCACTCTTCACTGGGTGGGTCATTCTCAACGCCTGAGGGTCCAGCTAAAGTAAGCATGTCTAGTATTCCATTGTACGGACGAACAGCTTCTAGTCCAGCGATGGAGATGCGAACGCGTAACTCTGCCACGTGTTCCTGTTATCGGAGCGTGTATTATGAAAAAACACTTGAAGACAGTGTGCAAGAATTAGCTGCACAGTACGAAGAAAAGTTAAACTTAATGGGAAAGAATGTTTTCGTGTCAGTCTTCGTTTGTTGAATAATGTCGAAGTTCACGAAAAATAAGCGCTATGAACTTACCTAAAATACGGCATTTATGAATATTTTCGTGCTGCTTATAATTGCCTTTCCTAACGCAAATTGAATTTAAGTGTACACAGATTAACTTCACCGTGAATTTAATCCTTTAATCCGCCGTGATTCTCGCATCTGATTAGTTTCGAACTAAAAATTTTTCCTTTCGTGCAGAAGGGGTCGTCATAAATATTACTTGTGTTTTTTTACAAACGTGTTAAGAGTTAGAAATTTCAATATTAACACGATATATATCGCTTCTCGATGACATGACCAAGCCTAAAAGAGTTTCATAAACATCCTACTGTGAAAAAAGAATTTTTCTACGTTTGATTTACTATAAGTGGTTAGTATGAGAAATAGAAAGGAAATAAAAAGGCAGTTTATTTCCAAAAGAGTTCATGCTTGAAATGTGTGAAATTAGTTTTTAAAATGTCTTAACTTTGAAATCCTTAGTTGTAAATCACACAGGAGAAAGACAGAACATGGTGTCATTCTTCATAAACCTTTTGTAGGTGATGTTTCTTTGAATAAGATAACTACCTTATTTCTCAGCATTAAATGGTGTTCTGACTGCGTACTGCCTTGGGTGATTAAACAGTAGTATTTGACAAATTAGCCATAAAACCGTGCCTTGTTAGGAAACGAGTTTCTAATTTTAAGCTGTGTTTTGACCGTGCAGCTATTTGATGCCGCACTCGTTACCGCGGGACCAGTTTTGTACAAATTCATTGGAAATAATTACGGCATTATGCATTTTGTGTGGTGTGCTTCTATATGGACTTACAATAAATAAAATAGCAAGGATAGTCGCTTTTAAAAGATCCATTATCAGTTAGTTGTTTGATAAATAGAAGGACCTAAAATGATATATAAAATTGAACGTTTCGACTACAGGAGTCATCTTCAGCATTACCAAGATCTATGGAAGACAAAAAATACAATTTATTGAAAATAAGTGCAATAGTAAAAACAAATAAAAAGAAATGGACGAAAAAGGATGGAGAACAATACTAACATGCTATAAACAGAGGGAATGACGATTCAGTTTCATTTAAAATAGGTTTGTCTTTCATGATAAAGAGATTCTAAAATACGAAGGTCTGATTGACTAGATGTGGTTCCTATTATCTGGAAGTTGTCCAAGCGGACTAGCAGGTCGCACTTCTCGGCATGAGTGCGTACGGAAGAGTGAGGGGGAGAGGCAAGGGGATTATTGGTTCGGAAGCTCCTTCCAGCATGCTCCGCCACACGAATATGGAGGGCCCTTTTCGTGGACCCAACATATTCCGACGCACACAGTGCGCAACAGTATTTGTAAACGACGTGCGAAAGCAATGCTTTAGGGAGCTTATCTTTGTAGTGAAAAAAAGAATTAATTTTATATCTGTTCAACAATATAATCCGAAAATTGATATGCGTAAAATGTTTAGCTAACAATGAAAGTATCTCTTTCTTGAGTTTCTCGGATTGGTATCCAAAATAGGGCAAGCAGAAGTAAAAATCCTTCTTTCCCACAGTTGTTATAGGCAATCTGTTATGAAACTTGACATTTAAAAATTTCTTCATGGCAGAATCTATTAATCTGGATGGGAAGCCATTATTGTGAAAGAATTGCCGCAAAAATTCCATTTCACAGTGAAATGCATAAAAATTTGAACAGACATTATAACCCCTGCATAACAATGTTTTAACACTATTGATCTTAAAGTTAAAATAACAAAAACTGTAAAAGCTGGTCCCTAGCCCAGTAAAAGTTGGCTTACGATAGACAGAGCTCTGAAATTTGCCATTGTGGCGCGTAATTGTGCAATCTAAAAACGGGAGACAATCAGCAGCTTCAACTTCCATTGTAAATTTAATATTTGGATGTTGAGAATTTAAGTACTTCAAAAAATGCTTACTGTGTGAGCTATCGCGGAATAAAATAAATGTGTCATCAATATAACGTCTATAGAACACAGGTTTGTACTCTACAGGGCACTGGCGCAACCATTGCTGTTCGTGGAAGGACATGAATATATTGGCAAAAGTCGGCCCTAAGGGGAGCCCCATTCCTAAACCATCTAATTGTCTGTAAAAAACATTGTCAAATATAAAGAAAGAATTCATGACGGAGAGCTGCAATAAAGTTTTAAACAATGCCCTAGTTAAACCGACGACTGAATCAGTTTGAGCGAATAAATAGTGCAAACAAATTTCAATTGTCTCCTGCAGCGGTATGTTAGTAAACAAGTTTTCTACGTCAAAAGAAGCCATAAAAAGTTTATCAGCGTTACCCAATTGAACAACGTCATTGACAAAAGACTGCGAATTATCCACAGTATACTCGTTACCGGTGAATGGAGTTAAAATAGGAACTAAAAACTTCGCAAGGTAGAAGCTAGGGGTGCGATATGACGCAAAAATAGGCCTAAACGGAAAGTTCACACTGAAGTCAACCTTGCGAAGTTTTTAGTTCCTATTTTAACTCCATTCACCGGTAACGAGTATACTGTGGATAATTCGCAGTCTTTTGTCAATGACGTTGTTCAATTGGGTAACGCTGATAAACTTTTTATGGCTTCTTTTGACGTAGAAAACTTGTTTACTAACATACCGCTGCAGGAGACAATTGAAATTTGTTTGCACTATTTATTCGCTCAAACTGATTCAGTCGTCGGTTTAACTAGGGCATTGTTTAAAACTTTATTGCAGCTCTCCGTCATGAATTCTTTCTTTATATTTGACAATGTTTTTTACAGACAATTAGATGGTTTAGGAATGGGGCTCCCCTTAGGGCCGACTTTTGCCAATATATTCATGTCCTTCCACGAACAGCAATGGTTGCGCCAGTGCCCTGTAGAGTACAAACCTGTGTTCTATAGACGTTATATTGATGACACATTTATTTTATTCCGCGATAGCTCACACAGTAAGCATTTTTTGAAGTACTTAAATTCTCAACATCCAAATATTAAATTTACAATGGAAGTTGAAGCTGCTGATTGTCTCCCGTTTTTAGATTGCACAATTACGCGCCACAATGGCAAATTTCAGAGCTCTGTCTATCGTAAGCCAACTTTTACTGAGCTAGGGACCAGCTTTTACAGTTTTTGTAATTTTAACTTTAAGATCAATAGTGTTAAAACATTGTTATGCAGGGGTTATAATGTCTGTTCCAATTTTTATGCATTTCACTGTGAAATGGAATTTTTGCGGCAATTCTTTCACAATAATGGCTTCCCATCCAGATTAATAGATTCTGCCATGAAGAAATTTTTAAATGTCAAGTTTCATAACAGATTGCCCATAACAACTGTGGGAAAGAAGGATTTTTACTTCTGCTTGCCCTATTTTGGATACCAATCCGAGAAACTCAAGAAAGAGATACTTTCATTGTTAGCTAAACATTTTACGCATATCAATTTTCGGATTATATTGTTAAACAGATATAAAATTAATTCTTTTTTTCACTACAAAGATAAGATCCCTAAAGCATTGCTTTCGCACGTCGTTTACAAATACTGTTGCGCACTGTGTGCGTCGGAATATGTTGGGTCCACAAAAAGGGCCCTCCATATTCGTGTGGCGGAGCATGCTGGAAGGAGCTTCCGAACCAATAATCCCCTTGCCTCTCCCCCTCACTCTTCTGTACGCACTCATGCCGAGAAGTGCGACCTACTAGTCCGCTTGGACAACTTCCAGATAATAGGAACCACATCTGGTCAATCAGACCTTCGTATTTTAGAATCTCTTTTTATCATGAAAGACAAACCTATTTTAAATGAAACTGAATCGTCATTCCCTCTGTTAATAGCATGTTAGTATTGTTCTCCATCCTTTTTCGTCCACTTCTTTTTATTTGTTTTTACTATTGCACTTATTTTCAATAAAATGTATTTTTTGTCTTCCATAGATCTTGTTAATGCTGAAGATGACTCCTGTGGTCGAAACGTTCAATTTTATATATCATTTTAGGTCCTTCTATTTATCAAACAACTAACTGATAATGGATCTTTTAAAAGCGACTATCCTTGCTATTTTATTTATTGTTAGACTTTGCAAAAAGCAAAACTTAGATGTGTGCTATATGGACTTATGATTAAAGTTTTGCGACTGGAATATATCGAACGTTGGTGTCGGATCATACTAAATTTTTTTTCACAGTGTAGGCCTAGCTATTAAATGTTGGGAGGTGACTTTTTTATGTTACGTAAGCTTGTATTCTACATTCATATTTTAGTGTATATTGATATATTTTCTTGGTATACTAAATATTATGGAATATGACTAAATATAATTATGTTGTTTCATATTTACTTATATATACTTAGTATAATATATCTTTCCTACTGATTCACTGTATGTTACGTGAGCTATGCATACCAAGAGGAGTCTTGATTGTAGAATACTATAACTATTTTCTGCAATCTTGTCCATTTTCAGTGATTCTCTTATCAATTTTAGGCGATTCTGTTCCAAAATGGTGCAACTTCATTCCTATTTGTTGGCTTCATTTTTATTTTCAATTCTTGATTTTATGACTAATTTCGTCTACTCGGTTTATATTTTGGGTGTAACGTTTCTGTTGTTTCACTGCCTCACATTTTTTTCAATGAATCTGCATTTCTGTAAATTTGTACAAGATTCGTTTTCAAGACGTTCAATCCGATTTATGGTACTCCTGTACCTACTTTCTTTGGTTATTTCTATTTTCTACAACTTTTTCTTTATACAGCCTAATCCGTTCATTCACTGTAATATTATTGTGGCGTTCTTTATAATTTGGTCGAATAGTGTAATCTTAAAATATCATGTTGCACAACACGCACAATTTAGCTTGTGTTGAGCACAGAGGGTAAAGATAGCCATTCAACAACACACATTGCTCTGTGTTTTTACATGTGTTCGCCGGCGTCACTTGCCTGCAGTGTAAGGAGCTTCATAAGTTGACTCATTGTGATTGTGTTTTCTTGTGGTAGTTCGCACTGTGTTGCTTTTGAATTAACACAATGTTGCTCTGAGTGTTTCATTTTCCTAGTGCGGCGGCTTTCACTAGTATTCGTTCAAAAAAACTTATTCCTTCCCTGTTGTACCTGCTGACCGCCTTTCTTCCGACGGTCAAATTAACGCCTCACACGTGTCAAGTCGGTATCTCACTCCACTGTTTTCCGTATCACCCATACGCAGAGGGGATGTGTCTTTCCAAAGGTTTTAGGAACATTTGAATTCCAAACAACGCCAGGAATTCCTCATTTAACGCCCAAATTACTGGGGACTGACTACGCCGTTTAAGTGTATGAACGTTTTGACTTGGCTATTTCACTGAAGATTTGACATTTGTCATCTTTAAGACTTCCCGAATGCGATATTCGTATCAAAGTTTGTACCGTGCAGAAATCGAGCATATTATTGGACTAGAGCAGGTGCCCGGCTGAGATTTCTTGCTCTGAACACGTTCGTAACGGAGTCAGTGTGCTTAATGGAGAGCAGATACGTAAATTTTAATTCGTAACTACAGAGTTGATGCTACACGAATGCGTAGCTATCGAATGTAGAAAAAACACTTCTACTTACTTTCGTAGCCTAAAATATAACAGAAACTTGCTATTTTACTATTTTTTGGTAGGCATGAGATGGGTTGCAACATCTGATAATAACCTAGTTGCAAGAATCTCTAGCTTGCGGTTGCAACATCTGGCAACTGCTCGTTGGATTGTCGGACCCACCGTCACTCCGTCAGTGTACATCACTGGTGAATTCATGCACAAAGCGCTAACCGTCGTGCGAGGAGGAACTGGAATCATGTTCAATTGCCCATATATGTCAAGAAAATTATTCAATTATTTTATTTATTCCTTTGCTACATGAAATCTATCTCAATTACTCAGGATGTACGCCTTAAAACGCAATTTTTAGCTGATCTGGGTTCTTCTACAGACAATCTTGGCTTTTCTTAGTGCGCGTAGGAACCACGATATACCGTGGTAGGAACCTAGAGATCCTGGGTGGCGTTTGGCAGTTACAGCTGCCGCTCGGCGCTGAAGGAGTGCAAAGTGTTCGTCTGGTGTTGAGCTCGAGGGTTTACTGAAACTGTAGTGCAGAACGAATATATTGGTGGGTCTTTGCGAAACGCAAATTCACGTGAGACAAATAGTTCGTAATTATTATATTTTTTGTCATACAATGCGAAAACATGCTTTTACGTCGGTCGATGTTTCGACGACTTTATGCCGACGGAACGGTTGACGTAAGGAAGGCATGTGACCGGCCGCCATGATTGTCTGAGGCGGTCAACACAAAGAGAACTCAGTCACAATTCAGTGAACAAAGCGATGGCTCACTGAAAATCCTCAAACTCATTAAAACATTAGGTTTCACTAATTCATTTAGTACGTGTGTTTAGGCAAATCTGTGTGCTTGCCGGTGATTTACGTCTCGGGAAATACGTATACCTTATTTTTGCTGTTAGCATTATATATTCCTCTGTCTCTTAGTTATTCAGTGGTGAATTAATCAATTTTCGTGGTATTTAAATGCTGTGATAATCGATTGTTTTAGTTCACAGTATGTTATAGGTTAGTTGTAACGATCACTCAGCGTTAATAAATCACTGAACTAGTGACGTCATCACTCACCCTGATCACCAATGAGTTTTCTGCAACGAATCTTAAAGAAATGTGAATTTAGCAATGCGAATTAATTGACTTGTATGTAATTCACATTGTATGTGTCAACTGAAAGTAAATATGAATTTAGGTGAAGATATGCTTGGTTGTAACCAACTTTCCTGCGGTGTACAATAGTCTAACGCAACACACAGTTGATTACCTCACCACGTACTTTATTATGTTATGAGATACAATAAATGCTAGTTTTAGCGGTGAAGAATGATCTAATACTGTGAGATCATTTTTGGTATTAGTTATAATTATTTCAGTGTACAGTTTAGTGCGTGTACTTTCATTATTTAAATGTACGCCACATTGTTACGGTACTCACGAACCTCTGTTAGTAGATGACAAAACAAAAATAAATGATTCAAACGATTAACTTTTAAATTACGCATTGCAAATATTTTATGAACGGAGTATATACTTGTGGTTGTTGTGAATAACTCAAACAATTTTTTAATTACTCGAAAGTCGAATTTTATTCAAAAAATTTATCTCTATTGCCTTTGCGCTTCAATAATTAGCTTGAACATCATGTACCACAAAAAACGCAACTCACAAAGGTAAAAATCTAAATTTCGGTAAAAAAAGATTGTAATTTCAAATAAGTTTCACTTCAATTACTTGTAGTTTTGCAGGTATACAAGTAGCTAAAGGTTCTCAGTGCATTGCTTCATGAGAGCCATTGTGTTACTCCCTCCTCCCCCTCCCACCCCCCAAGTTTCGTTCGAAAAGCAGCAATAGGCCTAGATGAGCCAGGCGCCCTGAGGGGGAATACAGATAAGTTACCTCAGCTATAGAAAGGCACAAGTCCACCCCCCTTAGTTGAAATAAAAAAAGTTGGCGAAATGAGAGAAAGGCCGTAAGAAATTAAAAAATACAATCTCTCGAGAGTTGATGAGGCCGCGTGAACACGGCCCGTCAAAATATATAGGACTGGAGCTTGTATACTTCGGACCAACCGACGGACGCGGCTCTTATTATAGTATAGATTGGTACTTGAGTCTTCCGTACCTACTTGGCTTCTTACTGATGTCATTCCTGCTTCAATATTTCTTTATTGTCTTACTACTTCTTTGCTGTTTTTGTGTTAAAGGGGATCTTGTGCGTGAACATGCCTCGTGCATAGATACCTCGTTTTCTTCCGACCATGCTAATAGTCTCTTCTTTTTCCTGTCAACAGATCGCTTCTCCTCTGGATAAGGTACTCAACAACTAATAGAAAATTGTAAGAATATTGCATTGTAGGCCCTTTTTTAGCGCGAATCTCGCAGTAAAACGAAATTAATTTTTAAATGTATGCTTGCAATTACTTTTTTTAGAGAGCCAATCTCTAAGTTATTCGTGTATAATTAATAATTATTATTTTATAACTAAATAATCTGTAAATCGAACTACGTGGCTAAATTTTGTATTTCATCCTCTGAACCAAAAATCTCGCAATTATGCGTTAAATTTTAGGTGACATTTAAACTAATCCTCTGGTTTCGTAAAAATGCAGGGTTATTAAAAAAGAATGTCCCTATTTCTTAATAAAGAATTTTGTGAAGGAAAAATAGCAAAAAAATAAAATGTTTTACTTATTCCCCCCAAAATATGAAATGAATGGTAAATTTTTATTTCACATGTTACTAGTGCTCGATCTCAATAAAAAAATTTAAATTTTAAAGCAAATCGTCTTAGATTAATATACCGTAGCCATTTTTTTCTTGGTGTCAAAGTTTTTAACCTTGACATGGTTCAATTTCCAATGGAATGTTTGAAAATTAAATGTAAGACCATTGGGTCTTGTTTTTTCAACTTAAATTCAGAACGCTTTTTGCTCCTATCGAATAATAAAGCATCAATTATTACGGCATAGTTAATTATTTTCTACTATACAACTTTTCTTTCCTAGTTTTCTTAAATTCAGTTTCAGGGGAGTAATTTTCAACCAAGTTCCGAACGATATTTCCGTTATTAAATGTGGCAGTTATTTTTTTTTGGAGTTCAGTTCTAAAGTTGTGTTTATTCAAGTTGCCTTTGCACCCTAAGTATTTCATAGAGTGATTCCATTATGCTTAGAATTCATTTGAGTGTGTGAATTCTTTAACATACCAGTGGGTCAAATTAAGATGTATTAAACTATGAGATTTATTTAACGAGTTTGCCATTTTCAGGTACTTCAAAAAACATCATGGCTACTCGAAATCGAACGGATGGTCCGGTGGCGATCGGCATTGATCTGGGCACCCACAAGTGCTGTGTGGCTGCGGTGCGGGACGGTCGGGTGCACGTCCTCGAGAACGAGTTCGGCCAAAGGACGACCCCTTCGTGGGTTGCCTTCAACTCTCAGCAGCGACTGGTGGGCGGCGCTGCTCTGGATCAGGCCGTCGTGAACCGCGCCAACACCGTCAGCGCCGTCAAGAGGACCTTGGGTAGGACCTACGATCAAGCGAAACTTGTTCCTTCATTATGCAGCATTGAGAGAGGCAAATTTGTCGGCAGTTTTCAATATAACGTCAAATATAGGAAACACTTACGAAGCTTCCACCCTGAACAGATCACGGCTATGATTTTGATGAACGTTAAAAAAATTGCCGAGGCTTCGCTTGGTTGCGAAGTAGATAGGGCTGTTATTTCTGTGCCTGTATCCTACAGTACTGTTCAGCGTGGGGCTGTGAAAGCTGCCGCTAAAATCGCCGGCATTGAAGTACTTCAGCTGATCAACGAGACCACAGCGGCGGGCATCGCGTTTGAAGACAACCGAACTGCCAAAAGTCCCGCGACGATCGCCGTGGTGGACTTCGGAGCTGGAAAATTGGACGTGTCCATCATGAAAGTCAATGAGAAATCCATCAGCGTTGTGGCAGCTGCTGGAAGCCCCTACCTTGGAGGATATGACCTTGACGACATTTTGGTCGATTATTGCGTCAAATGCATACGTGAGAATTTCTCCAACACGAATATCGATGATGAAGTGCGTGTCAAGCTTCGTCTGGCGTGCGAGGAAGCAAAGATAACCTTGTCGTTGCTTCCTGAAACTCACATTAGCGTTGACTCTATCGTGGGTGAGAGAAAGGCTGACATTATTCTGAGCAGAGACGATTTTCGTAGGCTGATCGAGGACAAGATACGGAAGACGGTCATCAAAAGTTATGAACTTCTCTTCAAGGAGAAATCAATGAAGAAAGAAATCATCGACAAAGTAGTGCTTGTTGGCGGGTCGACACGCATTCCTGTGGTCAGGTCGATCCTGGAGGAATATTTTGGGTCTCACAAGTTGGACCAGACGGTGAACCAAGACGAGGCTGTGGCGCAAGGCGCCGCCCTGCGAGCTGCTGCTCTCTCCGGAGCTGCGGCAGGCATCGAGGTGGCCGATGTGGCATCATTCAGTATTGTCTATTATTGGAGGAATACTGATAGAGCTTGTATTGTTATTGATAGGTTCACTCCTTCTTCGTTCTCCAAACGTCGCTGTCGAATTGAAGGGGGTGAAACTGGGTTGCGGTTCTTCGAACGGACATACTCAGCTGAAGGGCGTGCGTGCGACACAGCTTTTGATTTGACGCTCCTAGACCGTAATGCCACGTTTAGCTACTATGTTGACTTGGACGTGCGTGTGAATGAGAGTGGAATGTGTTCCTTTTCAATTTTCTTCGAGAACGGTCAGTCGAAAATTTTTGTAGGTCCTGGCGAACGTCCGGATTATGTTGTTCGCCGTTGGGCGGAGGAAGAGAAGCAACTCCAGCAAGAGGTAGAAATCGAAATGAAGCGTGCCGAGGCTAAAGTTGAGTTGGAGTCGCTTTATGTTGAAGTCGAGAGCGCAGTATGCGACCTGAAGCTATTGGGGTGCAGGGATTCGAAGCTTCTCTACGCATACGAAAGAATGCTTTCCATAACGAAAGAATTTCTGACCGAACATAGTGATGTTGTTTCCTTGGATGAATTGTACCGAAGAAATTCAGGTTTCATGTCCATCAAGAAACAAGCCCTGCAATTGGTTGAGGCTCAGCAGAAGAAAGCACTTGAGGAAGCGAAGAGTGACCGTAAACACGCGACTCCAGAGAAGCAACTCCAGCCAGGGGCAGACGTCGACACGAAGCGTGCTGATGCCAAAGTTGAGTTGAATTTGCTTTATATTGGAATTGAGAGTATAGTAATCGACCTGCAGATATTGCAGAGTCTTCGTGAGACTTCTTCTCTTGCGTATTTGTATGACTATTACGCATGTGATGGAATTGTCTCAGAAATTGAGGACTGGATTATCAAAGACTTCGAGGTTGCTTCCTTGGCTGAATTGTCGCAAAAAATAACCGAGTTAAGGTCCGTCAAGAAACAAGTCCTGCAAGCGTTGGATGCTGAGTGGAAGATAACGCCTGACAAAGAAAGAGGATGCAAAAAACAAATCGGTATGAACATTTTCGCAGCTAAAAAATCTGCCTTTGAGTCTCGTCTTTCCGAAGTGGTTCGTGATTCAGAGGTTTCTGATCTTGTGAAGCGTTTCTTTCGTGAACAGCTCGAGCGATGTAAAGCGAAGTTGTGTTCTTTGGTTGCTTGGGGGGAAAATATCGAGTCGGCTTCACTGACCGAAGTATCTCAAAAATTAGAGGAACTGAACCAAGTGGAACATGAAGTTGATCAAATGAAAGAAAAAGCTGCTGTACGCGAAGTTTTGGAAAGCCAAGAAGAGTTTGCTTTCAAAATGTTTGATTTTGAGTCTGATCTTTCTGAAGTGATCGATTTGTTAGATGACTCGAACTTCGCGAACTGTGCGCATTTCCAGGAACTTGATTCATGCAAGGCTGAGCTACGTTCTCTTGTGGAGTGGAAGCAAAATGTTAAAATTGAGCCATCACCGCAGGTATTACTGAAACTAGACGACGAGTTACATCAAATGAAAAACAAGGTTGGTCGGTTGAAGGCAGAAGTTGCTCGCCTGAAAGCCCTACTTGAGGAAGAAGACGATGTTGAGACAACGCTTGAGAGTTCTCACGAACATCTAACCAACACGGATCATTTCTCTAAGAGCGAGTGTCCCAAAACTGAGCAGCTAAGTCCAAAAGACGCTGCTCTGAATTCGAACGATGGAATGGATAATCTGAGTGAAAATGAGAGTAAATCTCCTGCGAGTTCTTACAATAACTCAAGTGGTCCAGTTGAATCTTCGAATGAATCAAGTAGAGAACGAACAGATGAAGTCCGATCAACATCTATGCCTCCACCGGCTGCGGAGGAAATGGAAGATCGTTCAAATTCTACTCAACTCAACCCGTCGTCAGTGCACAAGGTAAGCGAATGTGCGTCTTCACCACTTCAGGAGATTCATTCCCCGCATCAACTTGCGTCAGGGGAAGACATCAAACCTGAACCTTGTTCTGTTTCTCGAGATGATAGAACTGGTCATCATTCAGCTCCTCGTCCTTCCGAGAACTTTGAAGACCGACCTTCATCTTTTCGATATTGTCTTCAAGCTGAAAATAAACACGAAGACCGTCGTTCTCAAGTGCATCTAGATTATGATTCGGAGAGTGGCGAGCAAGAAGTTCAATGCCAAGAGGGCTCTTCTCTTCCCTGTTCTCGCCACCGACCTGAAAACTCAGGGCAACATGAACCCACTGAAGCTACTTCATGTTTTAAAGCTAACGAGCAAAATGATTCCAATGAAGAGCAGAAAGAAGGATTTCACCCTCAAAAACCAACAGTCACGGGTGAGTGCACCAATCAAGAGCAATCTGTGGCTTGCAATGTTGGAGGCTCAGTTGATCACGATGTAAATTCGGCTACACTTAATAGTACTACCTTGTCCGCCGTGCATCTCCCCACGGCTGGTCTGCCCTCATCTGAAGATAGCGTGTCAGACGGGAAGCCTGAGGAAACTCAGACCCACACAACGGCGGAGTCAGCAGGTACACAAACCGATGTCACTTCCCCCGAAGACGGTCGTGGTGGTGGAAGTGACGCCATCCCGGGCTCTGAAGTGGAACACCAATCCGAGAAGGAAGCAGATCTCGTGAAAAAGTTCAAAGACATGGGCGTATATCTGCCTTGGTTAGAGATAATAGCAAACGCTATGAGCAACATCGCGAGTTGCGAATATTGTTCAGGGAGGAAGGTCGTTTGTTGCAATCACCGCACCCAAGCGTTCCAAGAAGTAAGTGAAGTGCTGAATTCTGTAATCGAGATATCGACCAAAAGCTCGAAATGAGAGTGTGAAGCTCAGTTTTGAAAGGTAGACGTATGATTCCAAAAGCCATATCTTATTCAACTCATTTTGTACGGTTTTTTTAAAATTTTACCTCTTATTTCATTTAATTTTCTTGAAACCTTCACAATATAATCTCACTTTTGCCATCATGAAATATCTGGCGCTTACAGTTTTTGCTTCTGAACAATACAACTTTATTTTCATTTTAAAGTAATTTTTGCACTTACAAAGGCTTATTACCACTCAGCTTGATTTGTTTTAGAAAACATTCAGAGATCAGCTATGATTGTATTATTATGATCAACTATTGTATCTATACGCGCTCCCAGGGGAATTATGTTAGATCCCGAGTCAAAGGTTAGGTAACTATTCTGTTTGTAGAAATCGAATATTTTTTTGTTTTGTTACTTTCTTCTTCAAGTTTTTGCTTTATGAACTTTTTTCTTAGATTACTGTTTCTATGCACCTTGTGCAAAGATTCCGCGTTCCCTTAACTCCATACTAAATGGTGCCTTCATCCTTCCTCTCTTTGAATATCTTTGTTGTGGTAAAGGGAGGATAAAACTTTCTTATAATATATATAATCAATCACTGTGATGGATCAAGAGTAACTGAGAGTCGTTCTTGTCGATTCTCTGTAACTTTAATTCATATATTTACCTCACTTTCGGCAGCCTTCAATGTCAGTAGTAAAGGAATATCTTGTTTGGAACTTTTTGTTTTAAAAGATATCCTATGTACTTATAATTTCGGGTAAATAGTATGTAAGTTATAGTAATAAATCAGTAATAGTAAATGCAGTAGATCATAGATTGTAGGCGTTCATTCCTCATTTTCTAGTGATTTTAAGTAATCAAAGGGGAACGATCAATGACTGAGCAGCTGGCGTCCGATTTTCTAGTAATTATAATGAAGTGATAAATGGCGTGTTGGTTTCACACCGATTTATCTTGATGTATATTTCTGATCAATTGGAGAGTGGACATCAAACACTGTATTACTTGCACGAAGCACAACTTTAGCCAGAAACCGATGCAAATTTATTGTATTTTATTTTTCTAAAACCCGATATCTTATTAATTTTCACTTCTGTTGAAGCTTAGAACCTTAGCGCAAGGGGCTTTTTATCATGGTGCAGAAAACTCATGCGTAGAATTCGAAACAAACCTTAGTTTTTATTTAGTATCTAGGTATTCATGATGCTGTTACGAGACTGTTTTTTTTTTCTATCGAATAATTTAAAATACTTTATAACGTCAATCTATTGAAATGCCGTCAGGTTTGTGATGTGCTGTTCTTTCTTTGCCCCTTGAAATGATATTGTTACACGTTGACTACGTGTCGTGAGACGTGTTCAACATTAGTTAAAGTAACTCATTTTCGGGCCTGCGGAAATTCAAAATTCTTCAAATACTCCACTCTTTTTTTATGATTTAGGTAAAATAATTTCGTGCTATTATATTTATCATCATTTCTAGGAAAGATGGAAATGTTTTCGAACTGAAAGGTCGATTTTTCAACTCTGCTACTTCCAACTTAACCCAACCATACGTAGCGACAGCGCAAACGTAATCAACGTTCCATTTTCTATTTTGCTCGGTTTATACATTATTTCATCAATGCACTGTGAGATTGTGTTAAATTTATTGAATTAAATAGAATTTACATGTTCAAGTTGTACGAAGTTTCTGAAATGCTTTCTTCCGCAAAGATTCAGAACGGACATTTGTAAGAGGGCTAGGTAATGGTTGTTTTTATTGAAGAATTGCTGGTGGAGCTTTTTTGTTGAGACTGTGTATGCAAGATACGAAACACAATGTGTTAGACACGGAAGACGCTGAAGACAATTGAATCTTTAGAAGCATTTGGGCCATGGCTGCCATTTTTACCAAGTTACGACTTCAAGTTTTTTATGCGATGCTTCTCAGAGTTAATACTCATTGTTTTGTTAGTGGACAACTCTCTGTTGGTGATAGTTGACTCCTTTTGTGTTTATTTGTTTATAATACAACCCCTCAGGGGGATACAACTATTGTATCTATGGGAATTAGCGCTCCCAGGGGGACTATGCAAATGCCTGAGCTAAAGGTTAGGTAGGCTTTCTTTTTGTTAAAATAGAATAGGTTTTTGTTTTGTTACGGACCATCTTTTTCCGGTTCACTGCTGTCCTGTTTTTCAGCACCCACTACTTTCTTCTTCAACTTTTCTTGTTTCATGATCTTCTTTCTTAGCTTTCTGCTTCTGTGCACCTTGTGCATAGATTCCACGTTTTTTTAACTCCATACTAAATGGTGCCTTCTTCCTTCCTCTCTTTGGATAGCCTTTGTTGCGGATAGGGAGGCTTAAACTAACTAATAATCTAATCTAATCTGTTTATAATACAATGCCCAGTATGCACATGTGCGCTTTTGCATTATTCATAAGTTTAAGTAAACTTTCCTAAGTATCTGTTGAGAACAAGGACTACAAAAGCCGAAGTTAGCTAAAGTAAGAACAAATATGCAACTTTCGCAACATCGCTTGTATCTAACCAACCGGTTTTGCGTGGAGTAATTAATATGAACTTCTATTCGAACCTAATAAGTTATTATTTTGTGTAATTGAATTTTCATTTTCGCTACGTCTCGAATGCTGAGTACTTTTCCATATTGTCAATGCGATTATCATTGCCAGTGCTATGACAGTGTTGCCTCATCTCCACCCTCCAGTGTCAGCGATTCCATCCATATCTTCTGCAATTCTATGCCATGACATCAATATTTCTACCTTTATTTTAAATGTAGTTGCCTTTAGTGTAGGGTAGTTTTAGTTTAGTATAGAAGGGTAATCTTAACACTTTGACCGCAATTGGTTGAGCTGAAATTCAATATTCAACTCAAATTTGAAGTCAATTGTAGCAAGCAATTTTGAAAATAGCAAACATTAACTATGTAGATCGTTCCTTCATTTGGCTTGAGTTTGCGACTACTGGTCGGTCAGCAGCATCAAGAAAATGCCTCCCATGGCCACCGGTGGTGCACGTCTCAGTCAAAGTGTTGAGTGCCACGTCAAGTACATCATTTAAGTTTGCTTGTCCTAACTGGAAGAAGATTTCCCTTAAACATCTCACGGGTGTCTAATCTGACTGTTTCTCAAGCGCTTCACAACTTTATTGGAAAATACTTCGTCTTGTGTTGTGCGCTGTTTGCTCTGCTATAGTTTCCTATCGAAATAACTTTACTGAATCATTTATTTTTGTACCACATTCGGTGCGCACCCACCGTTTATAAGTACTGTTGTATGCATGAAATATTTGGTAAATTCTTTTGTTTCTACTCCATCTTTTCGACCTTATTATTTGTTAGTCGTATAATTATTATTAACGATTGATTCTTATCCATCCTATATCTAAAATTCTTGTATTCTTTTTCCAACATTTAGTTTTCAGCATATAAGCTGTAAGGACCCTTCTCTCTAGATATGCTCTGACAAGGAACATGTTGGGTCCTGAGTTGAGATGTAGGTTGGCCTTCTTTTTGTTGAAAGAAAATATATTTTGTTTTGTGAAAATTTATTTGTTACCGATTAACTGCTGTCCTGTTTGTCTGTTCCTCTGTTCCTCTTGTTCAACTTCTATATTGTTTCTTAACCGTCCTTTGCTACTTCATGTTTCTATGCGCAAGGGATCCTTTGCGGGAGCACATCTTGTGCATAGATTTCGCGTTCCCGTAACTCCATGGTGCCTTCATCCTTCCTCTTTTTGAAGATTTTTTTTGAGATATGGTTGGATAATAAATAGTAACATGTAGGTAATCAATCTCTAGATTTCTTACCATGCATGTTCAAAATTGTAATCATCTCCTAATAAAGTAGATTTTTTTAAATTTTGGCATCACTTTTTTCCTTCTTTAGCAGATCGTTTGTGCCTCCATAATAACATGAACAACGTAGGGCGAATATCGGTTTACGACCTATAATATATTGTGGCTCCGAAATGGTGAAACCATAAACCTGCTCAAGGCTGGGCTTTAAATACATGTTCTAAAATAGGAGTTTTTAATTGTGATTTGCAGACAGTGATGACATATTTATGGTCTTGAAACAAGTCATCCCGAGCAGAAAGGTCGACTTGGGATTTCATATATGTCCTCAAATGAGTATTTGGGAGTTCACGGTCGACTGGAAGATATTCGCTCAATTTGATCGAAATAAAACTACTATGAGTCCAACAATGTAGACGTTAACGGGCTCAAAATGAATCGGGTTTTGCTGCCTTGTATAATGCTGGAACCTACGGTGGAAAAAGTTTGAGTATAGACTGATCTCTCTTCAACTTGTCTGATAAATAGCAACGCAGATACAAAATGACCTTGTACGAGTAATTTTCAAGTTGTTTATGGTAAAAACTTCAGTTTTTTTCTTAAGCATTGAAGTTCATCCGCGTGGCTAACTACGGAATTTTTTATTACAAAGTAGCCCTGTACCTATTTCAGGCTCGTGATTCCTCAACACAAAAGTTTTTTAAGGTCAATCTAATAATTTTGAATTCCAGCGAAATTTCAATGGTGCTGCTTTTTCTGAAATTAAACGAGTAAATTCATATTAAAAATGTTTAACAACTGTAAGATGAAAAACGCAAAGTGGCTATTTCGTTTAGCTGGCAGCCGATTGAATCTAATAAAAAACAATACTAATTTCTTGATAACAATTGCGTTCAGGTATCACCTGCTATCGATAGAAGCCCGAATATACTGAAACCAATTAGGCGTAAGGAACCATTCCCTAGGAACGCAAACTGGCTCAACTATCGCGTCGACGAGAACACAAACCGGTGTTGCTATTTCTTTCCGAAAACTGCCGTAGCTTTGGAAATAAAATAATAATACAAGTTTGACTTTGAGTTAAAATAACGAACTTAAAGCGAGTTTCTGGTTGCGGATTACAAAGACCTATATTTATGTAACTGGATATAGATAATGGATAGGTATACGAGAAATATAGTTGATGTCATGACAGCAGTTTTGCTGCTAGAAAACTGCTAACCTGAAATTTCCATTTTGATTGAACGTATATCAGTTAGGGTTTGAATATCCCAAAAATAAAGCTCAAAATTCGATGTCATCCGTTCAGATGTCGATTGTCGACATTGTTACTCGTTTCGAACGCGTTGTTACGCAGTTGCGGGCTAAGATAATCACAACATATTTTCAATTCTTATCTTCAATACTTACGCACAGCTCCTGTTGGTATCAAATTAAAATTTCAAATTATAAGCACATTTTCATAATAGAAACTATCGTAAAAAATTCATAATTGCATTGTACAGTTGAAGTGAAAGGGTTTTTCTCTTGCGACATCTGGCAATGATTTGTTGCTACGTCGCAAGAACGAAGGCAATTTGCAGTCCAGACAATCCAGTAATTCCAGTTAGGGAGCTATGATACACCATGGTAGGGATACACCCTCCACGATTCCAGTAGTCCAGTTGGATGGCCGCAGCCCACATGCGAGCATTTCGGTGCAGGAACTGCTCGGTGTAACAGATTATCAAGTTGTGATTTTCACTCAAAGTAAAGTCCAGTGAGATGATTGGGTTAGAGGCGAGTGGCCTGTGGTACGAAACACGTAATAATTAGTGACATGTTTGTGAATTTCCAACTTAACGCGGAAGAAATTGCTATAACGGTAAGTGTTCTACCTGTGAACAAGAAGTTGACCGCTGCTTCGGATGCTTGATTTACATCCGTTCATGGTTCGGTAAATATTTCTAGGTAAGTTACTTCTAACAATCTAAACATATGATTAGTAGCGTTGATAAACTGATACTTTCAATATTTTCATTTATCGTTAAAATGAGCATGCGAATGTTCAAGTTAGCCCCCCCTCCCCGATTAAGATTTTCAGCCCACCTTGTATGAATCTCATCAGGACTTGTGACTAGCTCTTGATAAGTTGAGTTTGGGAGAGGCGAAATAGATACCGTGCAATTCTTATCGTCAGTTATTCTCATTTCATGCTGAATTTTCTTTAATTAAACTTATACTCTTTTGTTACAATCGAATCTCATACAGTTGATGGTTCATGTTAAATGTCACAGTTACTGTACTCACGGAAAGTTACAGTTTAAGATCTAATGTTCACACAACGTTTAATTCGATGTTAGTTTTAAGGCTCACACAACCTAGTTATTACACCACAGATTGCCATAGGCCTACATGAGAACTGTTTGAATATGCTTTTGTGTAGTGTGAGTTTTTGTGAAATACCCAATATGTGACGTGCCCATCCACATTAATTATTCAGATCTGAGCTGGCAACAGTTCTTAAAGTAAGAGCGGTTGATGATGTTGCCACACAGTATCCGTTTTGCTTATTGCGGTTTGTATTGTTAGTGGATGGGAGTACGGATCACTTGTGGCATGCGCTTGAACTGGGATGAAATAGAACCATTGTTACTTGTATCACAATAAACAAAAACCGTACAAATTCCAGCTTCTCAAAAAGAAAAATGGGTGTTTAGAATTTCAAAATCTAATCAATTTAATTTTTTGTTGTATTTGGAAATCATCATTTGTAATGAAAGTTGAAAACTGACGTAATGAACCTTAACAACTCGAAGTTCCTAGTCGCAATGATGTACGGTTTTATGTACGCATGGATTCCGAAGTTCGTATACCTGAATGCAATAAGTTGTATCCTTAATTTTGAAATTTGTGTTGTAAAAATTATGTTCCATTTTGCATTAGAGACAGAATAATAATTATTTCACTGAATTTGAAATTTTGGTACTTGTGTTTTATCTGTCACCACTTTTAATTTATGGTTTCTTTTTGATGTTAAGGTCAGGTTAAGTTAAGTTAGCTGAATTAAATTATTAGTTTTTATTTTTGTTCCGTTTCTGGCCAAAATGAATCTATGGGGCCTTCCAATAACTGAAGAGGAGTTCTAATTTTTTACTCTTTAGTAAACCCCAAAAAAGTGGTGACAGATAACCCACAAGTACCGAAATTTGGTTCTTTTTCAGTCCCGTATTTTTGGTATTTTTTTCAGTCCCGTTGTCTTTTTTTTCTAACATTAATAAATCCCACTAATCATCCGAGTTAATCCGCGCTTTAAATTGTTATACAATGAGCCCCAAGAGTTAACTATTGCACATATAAGAAGCTCAGGTTGAGTATCTTGAAATAACCATAAAATAAGACGTGGGTCGTATATTCAAAGTGAGCATCAAATTCGAGAGTATTTGAAAAATAGTTGGAATTGAATTAACCAACAGATAATCGAATTGATTAATTAACACTCATCAACATACAGCTTCTTGCAATACTTTAAAAAATTGAGGGACCGGCGGTGCGGCGGACACATGAGTCTGATCAACAAATCTTTAGATATGAAACCAAGCTGTGATGTGAGGTCTGTTTGGTAGTTGCTGTGAGAGTAAATAGGACTTCGGAGAACAATTTAAAAAGCAGGTCACATGAAAACAAGTAACGTAATGTTGTAATTTTTCCCGTGGTGTATAGTTTGCAAATTGAAGGCGATGAAGTTTACAATGAAATCCTAAACATGGTTTATCATGTTTTTCACGCTCTGAGCAATAAAAGTTTCATTAAGCAAGGCAGTATCCTGTCACTCTCCCGCTTTAAGCAAAATGTATTAACGCTCAAGTTTGTCTTGCATATTTGATTGTCCTCGAATTTAGTGTGAATGGCTATTTCAGGAAATAGACTTTGTTTTGTTTGCAGTTTGTTAAATGCTCAAGTATTTGCTGCCAATTCAGTGAATTCACGTACAGTTTTCAATATGTGTGTGGTGTAAATTCACATACGTTGTTCAATAATGATATTTACTTACGAACGCACTTTTTTCAGACTTGTTAGAGTGAATCATGGCCACTCAAAATCGAATGAACGTGGGGGCGATCGGCATCGACTTAGGCACCAGTAAGTGCTGCGTGGCTGCGGTGTTGGACGGTCGGGCGCACGTCCTCGAGAACGAGTTCGGCCAAAGGACGACCCCTTCGTGGGTTGCCTTCAACTCTCAGCAGCGACTGGTGGGCGGCGCTGCTCTGGATCAGGCCGTCGTGAACTGCGCCAACACCGTCAGCGGCGTCAAGAGGACCTTGGGCAGGACCTACGATGACGTAAAAGGCTTTACATCTATTTGCGAGATCAGAAAGTGTTACTCTAACAGCAATTTTGCGTATTGTGTCAACTACAGAAAACGTCAACTGCAGCTTAGCCCTGAACAGATCACGGCTATGATGCTGACTAAAATGACTGACGTCGCCTATGCCTCGCTTGGTTGCGAGGTGAATAGGGCCGTTATTTCTGTGCCCGCGTGTTATGGTAACGCACAAAGAGCTGCTATAATAAATGCCGCAAATGTTGCCGGTCTTGAAGTACTTCAGCTGATCAACGAGACAACAGCGGCGGGCATCGCGTTTCAACACAACAGAAGTGTCAAGACTCCCGTGACCATTGCAGTGGTGGACTTCGGAGCTGGAAAGTTGGACATATCTGTTATGGAAGTTGAAGGAAAATCCATCAAGGTCATAGGTGCATCTGGAAGCCCTTACCTTGGAGGCTGTATCGTTGACGAACTCCTGGTCAATTATTGTGTTGAAATCATACAGCAGAAGTATGGGAGTGAAGTGAAAATCAGTGATAAAGCGCGTATCAAGCTTCGTTTTTCGTGTGAAAAAGCGAAGAAAACTTTGTCACGGCTTCCTGAAACTCAGGTTATTTTTGAATCTTTGTTTGAGAACTGTGATGTACAGATACCACTGCACAGGCAGAATATTTGTGAGCTGATCGATGATGATTTTCGAAGTACAATCATCGATAATTTCGAACGTATCTTCAAAGAAAAATCAATGGGAAAAGATGTGATCGAGAAAGTTGTTGTTGTTGGTGGGTCGAGGCGTATTCCTGCGGTCAAGTCGATCCTCGAGGAATATTTTGGGTCCCACAAATTGGACTATACGGTGAACCAAGACGAGGCTGTTGCGCAAGGCGCCGCCTTGCGAGCTGCTGCTCTCTCCGGTGCTGTGGCAGGCATAGATGTGTCCGAAGTGTCGTCATTTGATGTTTATTTTTCCGGGTCCAGTAAGAACAAAAGCCAATTTGACAAAATTTTCAACAAGTTCTCACCCGTTCCTTCCATCAGATGCTTTAACGTCAGTGAATTGCGCGGATCTAAGGTTCGTTTCTTTGAGCGCATGTACCGTTTTGATGGTAGCAAATGTGACGCTGATCTCTTGTCAGTGGAGTTCACAGGATCATTCGCCAGCAGTGATCGCTTTGTTAACGCGGAGTTGACGCTGCATCTGAATGAAAGTGGGATGTTTTCTATCTTTACACAATCGCCTAACAAAGAATCTGGGCTAAAATTAATTTCTTATACCTCACATTATTCGTGTGAAATCAATAATTGGATGAAGGAGGAAGGTAAATTCAGATGCGACTCCAAAATCGAAAAGGAGCGCGTCGATGCTAAAGTTGAGCTTGGGTCCCTTTGTTATGATGTCCAGAGCGTGCTAAGCGAGTTAGAATTCATGGAAGACATTTCTCATCATGAATTTGAGACAAGTAGAAATGCTGTTTCGAATGCAATGGACTGGATGACCAATAACATCGAAGCTGCTCCACTATTCGAAATACAGCATAAGGTCAAGAAAGTAAACGACGTGAAAAAAGATGTCATTTGGAGGATGAACACTGCACGCAAGAAAGCTATCGAGAAAATAGAAGCTGCTAAAAAACAGGCTGAGATAGAGTTGCTCGGCAAGCAAATTTTGGCATTCAAATTGGAACTTTCTGAAGTAATTCGCGCGTTACTGGACTCAAATCTAGTTCTGGATTTTTATCCTCTAATGCTCAAGCAATGTAAGGATAGAATGTCATCATTGATGAACTGGAATGAAAATATTGAGTCAGCTTCGTTGACTGAGGTGACCCTGGAATTAGAAGAGCTTACGCAAGTGAAGAGAGAGGTTGATCAGCTGAAGGCAGATGCTGCACGCGAGAAAAGACGAATAGAGGCTGAAAACGAAGCTGCCAGGAAACTCAAGGAGAATGAATTTCTTAATACACGAATTTCTGAGTTTGAATCTCTTCTTTCTGAAGCAAAGTGTACGTTGTATGACACAATTTTTGTAACGTTTTCGGATCGACAAATTTTCAATGCCTGTGAATCGGAACTTAATTCTTTGTTGGCTTGGAAAAAATACAGTGATACAGTTTCAATTACCCAGGTGTCCCAGAAATTAGAAGAACTAACGCAATTGAAAAGCAAAGTTGATCAGATGAAAACAGACGCGCTCGAAGAAGCACGAGGGAAAGAAGGTGTGGAGAAACAGAGAGAGGTGGAATTGCACAAGGAGAAGATTTGGAGCTTTAATTCTCTTCTTTGTGAAGTTAAAGAAACGTTAGATGACTTGTACCCTGTAAACTCTTCGTATTCCTCAAAATTCTTGTTATGTGAGGCAAGTTTTCATCGTTTGAAGGACTGGAAGGAAATTATTGAAGCAGCTTCAGTAACTCTGGTGTCCAATAAATTAGAAGAATTAACGCATTTGAAACACAAAGTTGATCAACTGAAAACAGATGTGGAACGCCTTGAAGGCCAAGAAATCAAATAGGTTACTGATGCAACGCTTGCTCGTGATTCTCCCGACCAACAGACCTGCTCATGTAACTCTTCCAACAGTTTCCCCTCAAATGGGCAAATATCTAGGAATGTTGCTTGGAATTCAATTCATGAAAACAATGAACGAATCAAAAAAGAGAAGCATGCACCCAGGGGTGATTTGGCTCGGTCGAAAGAATATGATTCAATAGTTACTTGTCAGTCTAAGGAAACACAAACAGCATCGACGACTGCGTCAGCGATAGCACAGACCAATATGGCTCTCTTAGAAAATAATCGTGGGTATAGAAAAGACACGAGTTCGAATGATGAATCAAAAGAACTATCAGTGGAAGTGAATGAAAAAGTTTGGAAGTTTGAAAATTTGGGTATTTTGTTGCCTTGGTTGGAGATCATGGAGAATGCTATGAGTAACATGGTCTATTGCGAACAATGTAAGAAATATCGCTTCAGTTGTTCTCATCATCTTTATAACGGATTTAAGGAAGTAAGTAGAGTGCTCAATTCTGTACCAGAGATCTTGAGCCAGAACTCTCCCACTAAGACAGAAGAAGTAAATTTGAACAATCCAACTACGGCTACACTCGAACCTGCTGAAAATGTTGGTGCAAGGCAAAGGTATACTACACCGAATTACCCTTGGAAAAATAATGAATTATCAAACGGAAGTGTAGATTCAGTTCAAGGACCAACTGCTGTGCCACGTCAGAAGCACGGGGGTGTCTGACACTCACTCTTCACTAGATGGGCCATCCTCAACGCCTGAGGGTCCAGCCAGAATAAACATGTCTAGCATTCCTCCGCACCGACAAACAGCTTCTAGTCTAGGGATAGAGACACGCAAAGATGACTATGCTGCAGGTTCATGCTATCAAAGTCACTATTCTGAAAAAAAAACTTAATCTATGTGCCAAAATTGACTGCGCATTGTGAAGAGTTAAAAAAAAACAATGAATATTTTCTTACCAGTCTTCGTTTGTTGCATAATGCCGAAGTTCACGAAAAATAAGCTTTGTGAACTTACCTAAAATACGGCATTTACATATTTGTTCGTACTGCTCATAATTGCCTTTCCTAAAATAAATGGAACTTCGGTTTAGAAGTTGCAGTGGGGACGGATTAACTGCACCGTGAAGCTAATCCGTTAATCCGCCGTGATTCTCGCATTTGATTAGTTGCGAACTTAACCTTTTCCGGTTGTGTATTATTTCTAGCAAAGATAGAACTGTATTCGAGCTGTAAAGTCCGTTTTTCAATTTGACTACCTCTAACCAACCTCATCGATCGCGCAAACGTTCGTTTATTTATTATTTTCGATCATGCTCGGCTTAAACATTATTCAATCAATTCACTGTAAGAGTGTGTTAAATTCAATGAGTTAAATAGAATTTACATGTTTAAAGTGTACAAAGTTTCTGGACTGCTCTCTTCCGCAAAATTGAGAACTGACTTTTGTAACAGCGTTTGGTAATGGTTGGCCTTTTTACCGAAGAATCACTGGTGGAACTTTTTTTGTTGAGACCGTGTATGCAAGATACGAAACACAATATGTTAGACACGGAAGACGCTGAAGACAATTGAATTTTCAGAAGCATTGCCATTGGCAATGGCATGGTTGCCATTTTTACCAAGTTACGACTGGAAGTTTTTTATGCGATGCTCTTATGAGGTAATACTCATTGTTTTGTTAGTGGACAACTCTCTGTCGGTGCTAGTTGACTCCTATTTGTGTCTACTTATTTATAATACAATAACCATTTACCACTGTGCAGTGGTGAGCTTATGCATTATTCATGTATTCAAGTATACTTTCCTAAGTATCTGTTGAGGACAAGGACCCCAAAAGCCGAAATTATCTAAAGTGAGAACAAGTATGCAACATTCGTTTCATCGTGTGTATCTAACCAACCGGTTTTGCGTGTAATAATCAATTTGAACTTCTATTCGAACCTAATAAGTTGTTATTTTGTGTAATTGAATCTTCATTTTCGTTACGTCTCGAATGCTGAGTAATTTTTCATTTGTCAATGCGATTACCGTTGCCAGCGCTATGCTGGTGTTGCAATCATCTCTACCCTGCAGTGTCAGTGATTCCATCCATATTTTCTGCAATTCTATGCCATAACATCAATATTTCAACATCTATTTTTAATGTAGCAGCCTTCAGTGTAGGGTAGTTTTAGTGTAGCATTGAATTGTAATGTTAAGTACAACGTTATGTACATCACACATGTTTGTTTTTCCTATGTGGAAATGATTTCCCTTGAATAATACACGGGTGTCTATCTAATTTTACTGCTGCTTCTCAAGAGCTTCATGACTTCATTGATGAATATTTCGTTTTGCTGTGTTGTAGTTTGCTCTGCTTTAGTTTCATATCGAAATAACATTATTGAATCATTTTCCCCGTTCGGTGCTCTGCCACCGTTATTAAGTATTGTATGCGTCTAATTTTTGGTAAATTCTTTTGTTGCTAATTCATCTTTTCAACCTGATCATTTATTAGTCTCATTATAATTAAAAATAAATTGTTATTCATTGAATATTTTAAATTCTTTCATTAATTTTTCTTTACATTTCGTTATCAACGTATTAGCTGTAAGGTGCCTTCTCTCTACGTAGAATTGTAGAGACGAGTATACTCCCAGGGAGAATATGTTAGGTCCTAAACCGAGTGGTAAATTGGTCATCTTTTTGTTGAAACCAAATAATTTTTTTGGTAAAATCTGCCTGCTTTTGATTAACTGCTGTCCTGTTTTTAGCTAGTCTGACTTTTTTGTACAACTTTTATACTGTTTCTTAACCGTCCTTCGCTACTTCATGTTTCTATGCGCACGGGATCCTTTGTAGGAACACATCTTGTGCATAGGTTTCCCGTTCCCGTAACTCCTTAATAATTGGTGCCTTCATCCTTCCTCATTTCGATGATCTTTGTTGAGATAAGGGCGGATAATGAATAGTAACTTATAATAATTCCATCTTAGCTTTCTTACCATGTATTTTTATAACTGTAATCATCTCCTAATAAAACAGTTTTTTTAAGTTTTGGCGTAAATTTTTCCCCTCTTTAGCTGATGGTTTTCACCTCCATAGTTACATGAACTGAACAACGATGGGCGAATATCGGCTTACGATCTGTATCGTGGCTCGGTAATGGTGAAACCAAAATCCTGCTTTTCGCTGGGTTATAATAAGACGTTCGAAAATTGGGGTTTGTAATTGTGATTCGCAGACAGTGATGCCGTATTTATGGTCTTGAAGCAGGTCATCCCGAGCAGAAAGGTCGACTTGGGATTTAGTGTTTGTCATCAAATAAGTTTTTAAGAGTTCACTGTCGAGTAGTGATATTCGCTCAATCTGACTGAAATAACATCACTATAGGTCCAAAAATGCTAACGTTAACGGGCTAAACAGCCCTATACAAAGATGGAAAAAGTTTGTGTATTGACTGTACTCTCTTCAATTTATCTGGTAAATGACAACGAAAGTACAAAATAATCTCGGAACATGATTTCCAAGTAGTTTACGGTAATAATTGTAGTTTTCTACCTTGAGTGAAAGAATTTTCTCTTGTGACTGATAGCAGAAACTTATTCATTACATAATGTTTTGAGGTAGGCGTAACTTGAAGTTTTAAAATAGCACTCTAGATTCCTGAACACTAGAGTTTCATTAGGCCTTGCTGATAATTTTTGAATGGCTTGAAAAACAAGTGATCAATGTGAAGTTTAATGCAATCACGGAAAATAAGAATTCCGATCTTAGGAATCACTATAGGAACCCATTTAAGAACGTTTTACATGAATGACATTCTGCTCGCTGTTGCGTTATTTTCGAATAATTGAACTTTGAAGTTGGCTTTGGCGCCAAAGGAAGCGAGCGCGTGAAACGGAATTTAATTAATAACGGAAGCTATTACAAACGTAAAGAGGTTGGGTCGTGAGGGGGAGGCACAGTTCTTCTAGTGAAAATTATAAATAAAGCTTCTAACCCACCCATTAGGGTGACGACCGCAATCTTGTTGACATCGGGTCCAAGATGGCGGCGCCCATGGTGGTCGCCATGTTAGACCCGATGTAAACAAGGTTGCGGTCGTCACCCTAATGGGTGGTTTAGAAGCTTTATTTATACTTTTCACTAAAAGAACCGTGGCTACCCCTCACGACCCAACCTCTTTACGTTTGTAATAGGGGGTTAGCTTCCGTTTTTAATTAAATTACGCTCGCTTCCTTGGGCGCGCGACGGCCAACTTCAAAGTTCAATAATTCGAAAATAACGCATCAGCGAGCAGAATGTCGTTCATGAAAAACGTTCTTAAATGGGTTCCTTTAGTGATTGTTTGGAATATAATTATCAATTTCCGTGATTGCATTAAACTTCACATTGACCAAACAAGTTCACCGATATTACATTAGCGCTGCTTCTCCTGAAATTGGAAGATTAAATTCAAATGAAAAATAAGGTCAATCAACTGAAGGAAAATGTGGAATGCAGGTTGGCTATCTCCCTTGGCAGGCAGCCGATTGGATCTCACGGAGGAAACTACAAATTTCTTAATCAAAATTGCGTTCAGAATTCACCTGTTACTGACAAAAAGCCCGAATACTGCAGCCAATTAAATGTAAGGAACCATTTCCTAGTAACGCAAACTGGCTCAACGATCGCGTCGACGAGAGCACAAACCGGTGTTGCTCATTACGAAAACAGATGTAGCTCTAAATACAAAACAATATAGCCAGTTCGACTATAAGATAAAAAAAGAACTTAGAGCGACTTTTTGGTGGTGGGTTGCAAAGACCAATATATATGTACCTGGTGATAGATAATGGAAAGGTATACGAGAAATTTAGTTGATTTCATGACAGCAGTTTTTCTGCCAGAAAACTGCTGACCTGAAATTTCCATTTAGTTGGAAAGTGTGTCAATTAGTGTTTGAATATCCCAAAAAATAAAACTCAAAATTTGATGACAGCAATTTAGCCGCCGACACCTCATTACTCGTTCCGAACGCGTTGTGACGCAGTCGCAGGCCAAGAAAATCACAAAATGTTTTCAATTCGTATCTTCAAGGCTTACTCGTACCTCCTGTAGATATCAAATTAAAATTCAAAATTATTAGCACAATTTCATCATAAATAACATTGTATAAAATTCAAAATTCAATGAACGGTTGGAGTGAAGGGCTTTTCTCATGCGGCATCTGGCAATGATTTGTTACTACGCCGCAAGGACGAATGCAGCCTGCAGTCCGGTTAGCTGCAGCTGGCATTTCAACGCAGGAGCTGCTCGGTGTTACAACTTATTAAGTCGTCATTCTTACTCAAAGTCAAGTCCAGTGAGATACTGGGGTTAGAGGCGAGTTGCCTGTGGTGCGAAACACATAATAATTAGTGAGTGCTCGTGACATGTACGCGATATTCCAACTCAACGCGGAATAAATTGCTAAAACAGTGGGTGAGTGTTCTACCTGTGCACCAGAAGTTGACCGCTGCTTTGAATGCTTGTTTTACCTCCGGTAATGTTTAGATAATTAATTCTAAGTTTCTTCTCACTAGCCAGAAGTAAGATAGGTTAGTAGTACGTAAAAGTTGTACATACTAAGCCTTTCAATAACGTCATTAATGGATAAAATGAGCATGCGAACGTTCAAGTTAGCCAGTGTTGAGATGTTCAGTATGCCTTGGAGTGGATCTTATCAGGAGTCACGATTAGCTCTCGATAACTTCAGTTTGAGGGAATCGAATTAGATAAAGTGCAATTCTTATCGGCAGTTATTCTCACATCATCCTGTGTTTTCTTTAATTAAAATAGAGGCTGTAGTTGTTGTTTTTTCTCTTGTACGTTTACAATCATATCTCACACAATTTATAGTTCATATGAGGTGTCAGTTAAAGTTCTCACTGTAAGTTGCAGTTTCAATACTCACGCCCACACAGTATTAAATTAGATAAGTTAGGTTGAGGCTCACACAACATGGTTAATACAGCACCAGACACCACACATGTGTACTGTGTGAATACTATTTTTTAAAGAGTGAGTATTTGTGAAATACTCAATATGTGACGTGTCCATCCGCGTTAATTATTCAGAACGGAGCGGCAAACAGTTCGTATAGCAAGATCGGTTGATGATTTTATCACAGTATACGTTTTGCTCATTGCGGTTTGTAGTGTAATTGTTTGGGTGTACGGATCACTTGTTGTATATGTTCGAGCTGGGATGTAATAGAACCATTGTAACTCAGATCACAATAAACATAAACGTTTCAGATTTTGAGAAATATACTGTAAGTTCAAGCATCCCGAATAGAAAAATGGGTGTTGAGAATTTCAAAATCTAATTAATTAACTTATTGAAGTATCTGGTAATCAATATGTGTAATGAAAGTGGAAAAATGATGTGACGAAACTTAACGAAGAATTCAGTTTTTGAGGCGCATTCTTGTACTAACGAACGGTTTTAAATTAACGTGAACTCAGAAGCCCTTATAACTGACTTGCTGTCGGACGTGTCCTCAATTTTAAAGTTTGTGCTTTGAAAATTATGGTGCATTTCACATTAGAGAACACAGAATAATGACTTTTTCATTGAATTCAACATTTTGTTCTTGGGATTTTTTCCGTTCCCGTTGTCTTTTCTTTTTCCGACATTGAAAAATTCCAGTAATCATCCGAGTTAATCCACGCTTAAAATTGTTATGCAATGAGCCTCATGAGTTATTTTGTGCATATTTCATTTTTGGGGGCAGTTGCTTTGTGTTTTCATCGTAGTTTCACTTTGAAAATATGTGACATGATTTAATTATTGGTTTACCCCTGCGTTGAAGATCATCAAATTCAATTTCAGACCTCATTTTTACATTCTCCAGTATTTAAATTTGTTAAATAACTTTTTAATTTGCTTAATTGTCTTGAAATAACCGTGAAATAAGACGTGTGCCGTATATTCAAAGTAAGAATTAAATTCAAGAGGGTCTTTAAAAATACAGTGAAGTCGAGTAAAAACCAAACTCTCATCAACATACAGCCTCTTGCAATACTTTCAAAAACCGTGCGACCGCCGGACACTTGCGTCTATTCTTATTCTTAGAGATGGAACCAAGCACTGATGTGAGGTCTGTCTATTGGTTGTAAGTAGAACTTGAGAAAACAATTTTAGCAAAGCAGGTCCCGCGAAAGTACATAACGTGATGTATTTTTTCCCTTGGTGTATAGTATGTAATTTAAAGGCGATTAAACTTTCAACGAAACACTAGAAGAGTTTATCATATTTTTAGGCTTTAAGCGATAAAGGCCTCATTAACCAAAGCAGACTCCTGTCACTCTTCGGCTTAAAGTATAATGTATTAAAGCTCAAGTTTGTCTTGCATGTTTGTTTTCGTATTCAAGTTGAAAGGGTATTCCAGTAAATAGTCTTAGTTTTGTTGACTGTTTGTGAAATGCTCACGTATTTGCAGTTCAGCCAGTGAATTTATGCACAGTTTTTAAATGCATGTGGTTTGAATTAAGACACGTTGTTTGAAATTGATGTTTACTTACGAGCGTTCTTTTTCCAGACGCGTCAGAGTGAACCATGGCTACTCAAAATCGAACAGACGGTTGTCCACAACCGGTGGCGATCGGCATCGACCTGGGCACCAGCAAGTGCTGCGTGGCTGCGGTGCGGGACGGTCGGGCGCACGTCCTCGAGAACGAGTTCGGCCAAAGGACGACCCCTTCGTGGGTTGCCTTCAACTCTCAGCAGCGACTGGTGGGCGGCGCGGCTCTGGATCAGGCCGTCGTGAACTGCGCCAACACCGTCAGCGCCGTCAAGAGGACCTTGGGCAGGACCTACGATGATGTGAAAGGCTTTCCATCTACTTGTAAGATCAAAAAGTGTTACCCTAACAGTAATTTTCAGTATTGGATCAACTACAGAAAGCGTCAACTACAGCTTAGCCCTGAACAGATCACGGCTATGATGCTGACTAAAATGACTGACGTCGCCAAAGCCTCGCTTGGTTGCGAGGTAAATAGAGCCGTTATTTCCGTGCCCGCGTGTTATGGTAATGAACAAAGAGCTGCTATAGTAAATGCCGCAAAAGTTGCCGGTCTTGAAGTACTGCAACTAATCAACGAGACAACAGCGGCGGGCATCGCGTTTGAACACAACCGAAGTGTCAAGACTCCCGTGACCATTGCAGTGTTGGACTTCGGAGCTGGAAAGTTAGACATATCTGTTATGGAATTGAAGGAAAATTCCCTCAAGGTCATAGCAACTCTTGGAAGCCCTTTCCATGGAGGATGTGATGTTGACCAAGTTTTGGTCAATTACTGTGTTGAAATCATACAGCAGAAGTACGGGACTGAAGTGAAAATCAATGATAAAGGGAGTGTCAAGCTTCGTCTGGCGTGTGAAAAAGCGAAGAAAACTTTGTCACGGTTTCCTGAAGCTAAGGTTAGCATTGAATCTTTGTTCGAGGACTGCGATGTACAGATACCGCTGCACAGACAGAATATTTGTGCGCTGATTGATGACGACATTCGAAGGACAATCATCGATATTTTTGAACGTATCTTTAACGAGAAATCCATGAAGAAGCACTCCATCGACAAAGTTGTGCTTGTTGGAGGGTCGAGGCACATTCCTGCGGTCAAGTCGGTCCTCGAGGAATATTTTGGGTCCGATAAGTTGGACCAGACGGTGAACCAAGACGAGGCTGTGGCGCAAGGCGCCGCCCTGCGAGCTGCTGCTCTCTCCGGAGCTGCGGCAGGCATCGAGGTGGCCGATGTGTCCTCATTTGATGTTTATTTTTCTGGGTCCAGTCAGAACAAAAACAAATTTGACAAAATCATCAACAAGTTCTCACCCGTTCCTTCCATCAGAAGCCATAAGTTCAATGAAGTGCATGGAACTAAGATTCGTTTCTGTGAACGCATGAACAGTTTTGATGGTAGCAAATGTGTCACTGATCTCTTGTCAGTGGAGTTCACAGGATCATTCGCTAGCAGTGATCGCTTTGTTAACGCAGAGTTGACGCTGCATCTGAATGAAAGTGGGATGTTTTCTGCCTTTACACAAGTGCCTAACGAAGAATCTGGGCTAAAATTAATGCCTTATACCTCAAACTATTCTTTTGAAATCAATAATTGGGCGAAAGAAGAAAATAAATTCCGATGCGATGCCAAAACCGAAATGGAGCGCGTCGATGCTGAAGTTGAGCTTGAGTCCCTTTGTTATGATGTCCAGAGCGTGCTCAGCAAGTTAGAATTAATAGAAGACATTTCTCTTGACGAACTGGAAACAAGTAAAAAAGCTGTTTCGAATGCCATGAAGTGGATGACGAACAACATCGAGACTGCTCCAGTATCCGAAATACAGCAGGAAATCACAGTAGTAAACCAAGTGAAAAATGACGCCCATGAGAGGATGACCACTGCTCGCAAGAAAGCTATCGAGAAAAAAAAAGTTGCAAAAAAGCAGGCTGAGATGGAATTGCTTAGCAAGCAAATTTTGGCTTTCAAATTGAATCTTTCTGAAGTAATTCGTGTGCTACTCTACTCAAATCTAGCTTCGGATTTTTATCCTCAAATGCTCGAGCAATTTAAGGATAAAATGTCATCATTGATGACCTGGAATGAAAATATTGAGTCAGCTTCGTTGACTGAGGTATCAAAGAAATTAGAAGACCTTACGCGAGTGAAGAAAGAGGTTGATCAGTGTAAGGCAGATGCTGCACGTGAGAAAACACGAATAGAGGCTGAAGACGAAGCTGCCAGGAAACTCAAGGAAAAGGAATTGCGCAATACACGAATTTCTGAGTTTGAATCTCTTCTTTCTGAAGCAAAGTGTACGTTGCATGACACAATTTTTATAACGTATTCGGATCGACAAATTTTCCAAGTCTGTGAATTAAAATTGAATTCTTTGTTGGCTTGGAAAGAATACAATGATACGAGGCCTGTCTAAAAAGTATCCGACCTTTGGCCAGAAAAAATATTTCGAATACCTGTCGGAGTTGGGACCCTAATCCCCTTCAAAGTATGCCTCTTGTGCTTGCACACACACTTAGCCCACCGATCCTTCCACTGCTGGAAACACCTCTGAAAGTCTTTTTTAGAATGGTGTTCAGCTCCATCGTCGCGTTGCCTGTTTGACTCCGTCGATGCTGACTGTTTTCTTTGATGTCCGTGGAATTGTGCATCACGAATACGCACCGGAAGGACAAACAGTGACAAAGGAGTACTATCAGGATGTTCTCCGGCGACTTCGTGATGCAGTTCGGCGCAAAAGACCAGACATGTGGACTGCGAACAACTGGCACTTGCATCACGACAACGCGCCCGCACATTCATCCCATTTGATCCGCAATTTCTTGGCCAAACATGGAATTACGACCGTTCGCCAACCTCCCTACTCTCCAGACCTGGCTCCTTGCGACTTCTGGTTGTTTCCAAAATTGAAGACACCACTGAAAGGATCCCGTTTTGAGAGTAGAGAAGAGATAATGCGGAACGCGACGACAGAGCTGAACACCATTCCAAAAGAAGACTTCCAGAGGTGTTTCCGGCAGTGGAAGGATCGGTGGGCTAAGTGTGTGGAAGCACAAGGAGCCTACTTTGAAGGGGATTAGGGTCCCAACCCCGTCAGGTTGTTGAAGTATTTTTTCTGGCCAAAGGTCGGATACTTTTTCGACAGGCCTCGTACAGCTTCAATAACTCAGGTGTCCCAGAAATTAGAAGAGCTAACGCAATTAAAAAGCAAAGTTGATCAGATGAAAACAGATGCGCTCGAAGAAGCACGAGGGAAAGAAGCTGCGGAAAAACAGAAAGAGGTAGAATTGCACCAGAGGATTTGGAGCTTCAAATCTCTTCTTTGTGAAGTTAAAGAAACGTTAGATGACTTGCACCCTGTAAGCTCTTCGTATTCCTCAAAATTCTGGTTATTTGAGGCGAGTTTTCATCGCTTGAAGGACTGGAAGGAAATTATTGAAGCAGCTTCGGTAACTCTGGTGTCCAAGAAATTAGAAGAACTAACGCAATTGAAACACGAAGTTGATCAACTGGAAAGAGATGTGGATGGCCAAAAAGTCCATGTAACAAAAGAGGTTGTTAACGCAACGCTTGCAGGTGAGTCTCCCGAGCAACACACTGGCTTGCGTAACTCTTCCAACAGCTCCCTCGCGAATAGGCAAATGACTAGAAATGTTGCTGTGAATTCTATTCCTGAAAGAAATGAACGAACCAATAGAGAGAATAATTCGAGCTTCTTCGAACCCCTTACATTGGTTCATTTGACCCCTTTGCGCCGCCCGTATGGTTTGCAGAGCTTCCGAGGTGTACTGGTTAATAGAGAGAGTAACGTAGACCGAGTGCGCTCCTAGGAGCTGATCACGCAGTACTTATACATACAATTTGCTGACTCAGCGGCGCACTGTGCCCGAGTCGCACCCAGGCGTGGCATTAAACGTACGTACTGACACATGTACGAGGACAAGTGCGTGACCGTATCGGTACACCTTGCAAGGGTTTCAAGCGCATCAAACCACTATCATGCAGAGAGTGGTAGATCACAGTCAGTAACTCGACCGACAGTGGAGGGAAAGAAGAATCGTTCAAGAAATAGATCTCACTCACCTTCAGTCATGTCTTCTCATAATTCAAAAGAAAAGAAGGGAGAACAGAAAGTACCCAGTCGAGAACGTTCATCTCATCATGGGTCTGCCAACTCCAAAAAGCGTCTACTTGCCGGACTCGGTTCATCTTCGGAAGATGAGCACCATCATCAACCTAAGGCTTCATGTGAGGGAACGGCGAACGGAGGATTTCATCTTCATCAACGTGGGTCCTCAGACAGCTATACTCAACAGCCAACTTCAGTTCTCGGTATTCGTAGGCTTGATCTGGCTCCATCTAAAGAATATAATTCAACAGTTTCTTGTGAGTCTAAGGCAACACAAACTGAAACGTCAGCGAGAACCCAAACCGTAGTTTCTTCCTCAGAAAACGGTTGTAGCTGTGGAAATAAAATCAGTTTGGGTAATAACGTGAAAGAATACTGCGAAAAAGAAGAAAAACTAGTAAAAATATTTAAACATGCAGGGATTTTTTTGCCTATTTTAGAGATCGTGGAAAATACATCAAGGAACATAGCTGGTTGCGAAAAATGCCGGGGATTTAAATTCATTTGTTGTTCACACCATGATGAATCATTGAAAGAATTTAGTAAATTTCTAAATTCTTTGGCTCGGATGTCAGTAAGTCAAAAACTTGAAGAAACAAAACTAGATTCCTGAGCGAAAATTCAGTCGAATAAGTGGTAGGCGTTCTTTCGACTGACAAATCAAGTGCATCAAATGTCAACGACCTAAAGAACGGGAATCATCCAATGACGTGGCAAATTCATAGAAAATTTTTTCTGTTATCGTGCCATATCAGAACAATGACATTCCTGACGGTCGAATGACATTCATATCCGCCCAAGAGTTCCACAAGGCCGGTCTTCTACAACTCAGTGTACCTGACGCAACCTCGTACTTCAGCGGACGGTCGCGAGAATTGTAGTTCAGGTCCCAGTCACTGACATTTGAGCGGAAATAAAGTGCAAAGTCTGAAGAAAAAATTTAAGTGCAGTAGCTCACTGTGAATTTTTTTCTTTACTCTGATTACTGAATAGCAGTTTGTGTCAGAATAGTTACTAGCATACAATTGACATTTTTGAGGGAGATGATTATACATGATAAGTCTTGTCCTACATCGAAACATCGCTTCATTTACTTTGATAATGATTTGCTGCAGTGATTATTTGATGAAAATTGAGTGTTTTCAGTTATGTACTTTATTGAAGTTTGAATATTCTATTATATCTGTTGGATGTATTAAATATTAAAAGTTTGAAGTTTTATTAAAACAATTGATTTGATACAAAACGCTATTCTAATTCAATATGTATTAAGATGATATCGCTATGCGATAGATAATAAGAAAATCACTAGATTTATGAGCATTTGATTTGTAGAACTTGAAATATTATGGCAGAATATATTTGATGTGTTCTGCTTTATTAAAAAACTAGTTATTCTTCTATTTTAATAGCGTGGGCACTCTTTGTACCAATTAATACCGTATATCTTGCAGCAGTGAGAGTGTGACATGTGGTGATTGATATTTATGTGCACTTAGTTCTAAACCTATATCTTTGTGTGTATTCTTTATCAGTTGTTTTTAGTTTTAGAACTCAGGTAGCGTTATGTGAGAGTTTTTATTCCAATTTCTAAATAGTTTTCATACCTGCATATCTTTGACCACCTGCACGCGTTGTATTTAGGCCATATTTTCCTAAAGAATTGTGGTATAGTATGTGTCCCATCGATTTTAATTAATCTTTCTTAACTTTAACTAAAAATAAGGTACGTTCTGTGTCAGCAGCATCCATGAGAGGAGTGAGTGGAAGAGCCTTTCTTCGAAAATCATGTCCCCGTTTTCTGTGATTTTATCATTTTCTGTGGTTCTCCACATCACTGAAGCAATTCTGTCCCTATTTGGTGCAACTTCATTATTAATTTTTGCTGCAGATGATTCTTTATTTTTGTCAATTCTGATAAGTATTCTGTGTAACAATCTGTTTTCTGGAAATTGCATCCCAATGTCCTGCATTCCTATCTCAATTTTTTTTTATTTCTGTGGATATTCACTACTATTCCATCAAACTATTTGTAACGTGATTACTTTTTTTCAGTGTAGGCTAGGGTAATCTTTGGTCCAGCAACGTCAGGTTGTACATCACTTAGATTCTTGTGTGCTATGATCCCGTAGGAGCGAGATAACCTTTGTAAGTATTTGCAAGTATCTGTACGCGTCTGGTGCCTCATAAGTTGACTATAAATAATTTGATTATACCTTCTTGAGTTCATACTGTGTTGATATTAAATAAAAATGTGTGGGTAAATTTGTTATTTTCTTCTCTTTTTTGATAAGATAGCTTTATCGGGCTACGAGGCGGGAGACAAGTATATCATTTGTATTATCATCAATAATAAGACCAGGAAAGTTGCAGCCACAATAAAAGTGTCCAAATTATCGTAAAGGATAGAATTCTGAATTCATGAACGTAGGAACTAGTGGTTTTTATTTGCCAGTAAATGGTGATGTACGTTGCACTGCTGTACGTTCTTAGAAAACGAAAAGGCACTTAATAAAACGCATTTCTCGTCACCCAATGCTGAAAGAAGCACAAAAAAAATTACTTCGTCTGTAGTAAGTATCACCATAACCTCATTCATGCTGTCGTCAGTTATCGCCTCACATATTTATAACGATATGTTAGCATTTCTCCATGTATGTTTAGCACAGGTTATTCTTAAATTTAGAATAGATTCATTTGGATATAATGCCTGAAATTGTTGTTAGTACTCGAGTCAATAAAAACACAAAGCCATTGCGCACTGCTATCGACTGTTTCACATGTGCCGTAATGAAAACCTAACTGCCAAATTCGTACCTCGGATTGCCCAGGGGTAAGATCGAGCATTTCATTTTTGTACATTAATTCTTGTTCATAACATGCTAGTGTGAAGTTAGAGTGCTAGATGCGGGCTGATTGTGAGCTTTAATTCATAGATTCAGAGAGAAAACGACACAAACATTCCCACCTCATGGAGAAATAAGTATTCCTATATATTTCCGTATCCGAAGATATCAGAGAAATGTATGATTTTGCCTGTATTTCTTAAACCTACCTGAGATTATAAAGTTGCAACATCTGATAATACAGTTGCAGGAATCGGCAATTTACGGTTGCAACATCTGGCAAGTATTGTTGCCTTGTCGAACGTGCCGTCGTTGAATCGGACTGCAGGGGTGTTCCACTCAGTGCTGGGCTTATGTCGTTTTTTATTCAATCTTCCTAAGAATAGTTTCAACAATAAAATCATCAACTGCCTAGGATATTTAAATATAATTCACATAATGTCACAGGATTTATGTGTGTCGCTTTCGCCCCATACGCGTTATGGGAAAAGATGTGCGATCGTCAGTCGATCCGACTCCGACTCGTGCTAGTACAAACTACTCAATAAAACTCACCAACACTGGCACAGTTTTAGTGAATATGACTAGTAAAAATCAAGTGAGCTCGACAGTGTTCAGTAGCTCTGCGTAGTGCCACATGACGTCTGTATGTGTCAAAACTCAACTACATATTAATGAGGAAACTAAAGTTATTTAAAATATTTAGGTTCATTGATTTCATTTGGCCTTAGTTGAGTAAAGTTTTATTAGTCCATGATTTTTTTATTATGAGGTCTGTGGCTGACGATGCTTTAATAATGTGAGTCAAGAGTAGAAATATTACGTTCTAGTGTTTTGGTTTACAAATTATTTACGTTCACACGTCATACCATACATGTTCCGATATATGTTGCTCCAAAAAATTAAATTGCAGGAAAAAGAAGACGGAGATAAACTCTATGTAAAAACCATATTCATTTATAAATCATAGCAATAATAGTAAAAATGCAATTATTTTCGGGCACCAAAGATACAATAATATGAATAAATGTCAAGAAGTCCGGGATCGGTCTACGGAATTACAGATAGTGGTACTCCAGAAAAAGAACCAAAGTGTACCCAGCTCGCAGTTTTTGAGAACCCATCTAAGGCCCTTCCCGAATTACCCTGACAAATTGGGTAATTTCTGAACTATAAGACGTACAATCTTGAAATTAGTACCAAATTAATGTTCGTGGCGAGTACATTTTTATGTAATTAGAAAATTTTTTACGCCCCCGTGGAGGGCAGGGAGCGAGGCTCTTGTGGCCCCTCAATGGTCGTCCGATTTTCTCGATTAACCTCATTTTGCGCCATCGTTAATTTATAAACTATGGCACCCACAAACTTGAAATTAGTTTCAATTTAAATATCAATTCATTTTCCACTCAGGAGTGTATAATAGAACTCTCATACTCTTCCTGGGGGGATGACAGTGAGTAAGGTTCTCCTACCCTCATAAGCCGCGCTGGCGATGCGCTACACAACTGCATTTTCATTTGTCTCCTCTTTTTTTGATATTTTTTATACTTCTCGTGTTTTGTTTTTTTCGAAACCCAGGAACTACTGTTTTAAATCCCAGTGAAGCTACTTGCAATTAATACGTTTTATAATCACAGACAGATTCATTATCCTCGCTTCTGCCTTTCCTCTTGCTTTCTCTACTTTTCTTGGCCGAACCTATACGCTACTTGATTATGCCTATTACAAACTCATCTAATTACTTTGACGAAACAATGATTCACATACTTAGCTTTTCTGCGTCCAAAATACGGAAGCACTTCTGGATAAAGTGTCCACAGTTTTCTTCCCCTTTTTATTTTTACTTCCAAATCCTTCTCAAACAATGTTCTTGTTAGTCGTGTCAGACAACTTCCACTTTCTCACGCTCGTGAGTGTATTATCACAACACTATTTTCGGTAGTTAACTTTTCGCACTGTTCCAGCTATGCTGCAAACTTTATGATTACCATTGCACAACAATCCTCACGTCTCTAGCCCCAGTGAACTCTATTGTACCAGTACTATCAACTATGTGAATATTTTAAATTTGTCTTATGATAAAACATTTTATTCACTCTGAGCTCATTATTTTGGTAAACTAGTCGATACTTTAGAACGAAAAATAAATCATTCTGAATGTCGACCTCATAATCTTAGACGCAAAATAATTCAAATCTGTCCAACTTACTCTTAACATTATATCCTCCAATCACCAGTTCCTGTGTTGGTTCTCATATTCCAATACAAGTGCGCACTAACGAGAGTGTTTTTCAAGTATGCGTTACGAGGATTATGTTTTTAAGTTACTAATATTTATTACTGAGTTATTATTTAATAATATTATATATATTACTGAGTGTTAGCGTGCGCACTCCCACACTAGCACTGAACAGTCAAAGGAAAAAGTATTTAAATTTCTCAAAAATGGCGAGCCGGTAATGGCTAGCAGGTACCGGCTAGCCATTTTTGAGATCTGATCTTAGACCCTTCGAAAGAACCTCTGACTAACCAGGAAAACTAGGAAAATTTCTAAATTCTACGACGTACAATCTTGAAATTGGTACCAAATACATTGTCGTGACGAGTACAACATTTTCATGTAGTTAAAAAAATTTTACGGGGGCGGGAGCGAGGCTCTCGTGGCCCCTCAATGGTCTGCCGATTTTCTCGATTAACCTCATTTTGTGCCAACATTAATTTCTAAACTATTGCACTTACAAGACAAATTATCGAAATTTTTCAACCATGTGAAATAATCGTAATTAAAATAAGGAACGAGGGTTCAAACATGCTCAAATGAAATCATACGTCAATAGGCACCTTTTTTACTTGAAATTAATCCAAGTAAAGTTCAATTTAACTTCAGTCAAGTTGAATTTAATTCAAGTCAAATTCAAATTAATGTAAACCTAAGTTGAGTTCAGAATTGACATAGTCGCTCTTTAATTTCAGCCTTTTTTGTGTTATATATGTTTCTATTGGATGTGATGAGCAAGACAATCGTTTTTCATTTCAGAAAGGAATACATAAAATTTCCACCCGTAGTGCAATTTAAAGAAAAGCTTTCTCAAAATGTACTAAGTACCCAGCATCAAGAGGCAGATCTAGTGCGATTCATATATTTGAGCGACGTGATAGATACAAGTCAATTTTAAAAGCTTTGAATCATAGTCTTCAGTGACTCCGTGGCGTGAGGACGGGTGTGGCGCTCGCTCCGAAACAAAGTGCCTATTGATAGAAAGAATGTACCTCTAACCTAAATGGGTACCCACTCTCGTCCTGAGTATTCAAATGTGATTTAAATACCCCATATATAAAAATAATCAAACTAAGAGTATAATATTCCCTCAAAAGTGTGAGAGTATTCAACCCTCGTTTACACAACGACCGAACTCCCTCAATCTTCAAGATGACTAACAAACGACGCAGTACGAACAACAGCAGCAACAACAGCATCGAGTTTCATTCGAAGTTTGGTCAATACCCTGATGTGTCTAGCCTTACGAAAGACGGTAAAGAAGTGGTTTCTGTCCTTATAAAATACTTCGATTCAGTGATGACAAAATTTAATAGTGATATTGTTCAAATGCAAAATGAAATAAGCCACCTTAAAATGCTATTTGAAACAAAAGAAGCGGAACACAAAAAAATTCTCGAAGAACAGAATGAGAAAATAGATAGCTTAACCTCCCGCCTCGACCAGTTGGAAAAAAATGATCAGCGCCGAGACATTGAAGACAAAAAATGTACTCTCGTCATTTCTGGAAGGGAAATACCGCAATCTCACGCAGGCGAAATCTGTAAGGATACAGTCTGCCAGCTCCTGAAGGACAAGATCAACACTGACATTACGTCAGCTACAAGAATGGCGAAAAAAACAATAACTGGGAACGTAGATCAAAGAAACATTGCATTTGAACTAAAACATTATAACAAAAAACGTGAAATTCTCAACGCCTGCCGAGAAAAGAAACCACAGTTCTTCTTCATAAATGAATACCTCATACCTTCACGAGCTAACGTCATGTACATTCTGAGGATGGCCAAAAGGAAATTCCCGGATAAAATTGGAATCCCAAGAACACAGGATGGAAACATTTTCATATTCAACCCCGGAAACCAAGATTCAAGACGCCGCGAGATCAACACGCCAGATGACCTCGAGCAATACCTGATGCAACAACTTAATATGACATCGAAGCAGGTCATGAGTGACCAGACTAGGTGATCCCCTAAATTAGATATGTCAGATTCGTGTTAATTTAACCTCAATTAGGTATCGTGTCAGTTTAAACTCAACTTGGTGTTAGTCTAACCTGAATCTATACAAATGTATAACAGATGTGTTTGTAAACATTTATGACAGCTATATGTGAACTTTTGAAACAACGCAATCAGCAATTTTTCACCTCCCAATGTTACTGTGAATTTTTTTTTCTTTTTTTACCACTAAAGTTATTATTACGCGTAAACCATATTAGCTGGTTATATCATTGTCGTTATAATCTTTAAAACTTATTACCTGTTGTATGAACTTGTAAAAACGCCTTCATGCGGCAATCTGTTTACACCAATGTTGTGATATTGAACTCCAATATTATTCGCTCATGGACTGAGTTTATGTGTACTCACGTAATCGCACTAGATTTTTTTATACTCTATTCTCTCGTACTTCATAAGCTAGTTTTTTAGACAGGAATATCCCTTAAAGCTTGACTCTGTATTTCGTTTTTAAGCTCTATAGTACCTACTTCTTACTGTTTACTAATTTTAAATGACTGATCACCCTGAGATATTCGAGGAAATCGACCCAGATCTCAATCATTTGAACAGAATATATCCAAACCTAAACGACTCTCAAGAGTGTAGGTATACTAATATATCAAAATTCAACAAAACTATACGAATAACTGACCGAGATTTCTCACTCCTGTGTTGGAACTGTAGGTCACTCTATCCAAAATTGGAAGAGGTACAATGTACTATTACTGAACTTAAATATAACCTAGACGTGATTAGCTTCACCGAAAGCTGGCTAGATGACTCGACTAAAAACATGATTCGATTTAAAAATTATCATAGTTACCATTCGCTACGAAAAAACCAGCGGGGCGGAGGCATCAGCACATATATATCTAACCACATAGACTCGAGAACCATAGCAAGTGCAACAATGAATCAGGATCATATAGAATCACTCTTCGTGGAACTGTCTAGAGATGGTAAACGCATTGTGCTTGGAACGGTGTATAGGCCTCCTACAGCCTGTCCTATATCCTTCCTGAATGAGCTGAATCGTATTATTTCTCAGTTCAACAGGCCCTAATACAATGACATAATAATATGCGGTGACTTCAATTATGATCTACTGAAACATGAAAGCTAGAACCAATCTCTAATTTCCTAACAACCTTTCAGTCTCAATCCTTCCTTCCGATCATTACAAAGCCTACACGAATAACCTCAGAGTGTGCTACGCTGCTTGACAATATCTTTATGACAGACCCAAGTGATTTTCTTGCTGGAATAATTACTTCTGACTTATCAGATCACTTCCCAGTTTTTCTTATTAAGAAAAATGTCTATATTGCTTGCACCAAGGCACGGGCTGAAACTTACTCATATCGTAAAATAAACGAATCAAATCTTGAAGAAATGCGCACCGTTCTAGAAGAATCAATGCCTACATTGCACATCTCTCAACAAAATTATAATGCTACGAGCATTGATAAAGCAGTAGTAAAGTTGACTGAAACTATAATGACCGCATACAATCAGTGTTGCCCAATTGTAACTCGTACAGTTACCCCGAAAAATAAACAAAAGCCCTGGATTACTAGAGACATCGTAATAAATATAAAGAAACGTCAAGCGTACCTAGCCCTCCTTTGCAAAGGGCGAATATCTAGAGAAACATATAACCGATTCAGAAACTATGTAACAAACCAGATAAGAACATCAAAAAAGAACTACTTTACGCTCAAGTTTACTCAATTCAAAACTGACGTTAAAAAGACTTGGCATCTCCTTAACTCTTGCTGTAAACCGAATAATGCCGATAAAAAGAAAATTGAATATGTCATTCAAGATAATGTGAAATACCATGAGAAGAAAGAAATTGCTAATCTCTTTAACAACTTCTTCGTAAACGTAGGGAAAACCATAGCTGATGGTATTCCAAGTGAACCTACTGATCACCTGGAATTTATGGATCATATTCGAGAACCCAACTCCTTTTACTTTACGCCTACAAACTCCTCCGATGTAATTACGTGCATAAACAACATGAAAAATAAATCGAGTGGGCTAAAACGTTTCCGACTAAAGTACTTAAAGTTATTGCTGACATTGTAGCCCCGCTGATATCAAATATTATTAACCAGTCTCTCTCACTAGGCACTTTCCCGAACTCCCTCAAAGTTGCTAGAGTAACCCCTATCTTTAAAAGTGGTGAAAAAACCTGTGTAAACAATTATCGACCTATCTCCGTACTACCAATTATTAGCAAAGTATTCGAAAAGATTGTGTACAAAAAAGTGTACTCTTATTTTGAACAAAAATCATTTCTTTACGATAAACAATACGGCTTTCGCTCTAAAAAATCAACAACACAGGCTATATTAAATCATTTACAATTCCTCTATTCTAATATAGATGAAGGAAAGCTTGTCTTCTCTGTATTTCTTGACATTCGAAAAGCATTCGATTGTGTGGACCATAAAATACTACTCTCGAAACTACACTGTTATGGCATTCGAGGGATTGCCCATGATTGGTTCAGATCATACCTAACAAATCGGAAGCAATACGTTGTCATTGACGACGCAAAATCAGACCCACAGACAATTAGCCATGGAGTTCCACAAGGATCTGTTCTTGGGCCTCTCCTGTTTCTGATTTTTATCAATGATATTGTAAAATCTACATCATTCTTCAAATTCATACTTTTTGCCGATGACAGTACCCTTTCTGCGGTCCTTCCAGACCAAAATCCCGCTAGGATGGCGGAGCGTATAAATAATGAACTTAATAAGGTTTCATTGTGGCTTAAAGCTAATAAAATAAGCCTTAATATCGATAAAACAAAATATATTACATTCTCATACAAGAAAAATATATCTCTCCCACGCATTCAAATTGCGAAGGTGAAATCGAAGAAACCAACTCAAGTAAATTCCTCGGCATCATAATAGACAAACATCTAACCTTTAAAGAGCACATCGCTCATATTAGTTCTAAATTATCAAAATCTATCGGAATCCTAAATAAAGTTAAAAATTTCCTGCCTGAAACAGCCTTACAAATGCTCTACCGAACGCTCATTTCACCATACTTGCAATACGGAATAGAAGCATGGCACGGAACTGATAAAAATAAAACCAACAAAATTTTTACCCTGCAAAAAAAGACCATAAGAGCGGTAAAGAATCTAGAATATAATGCTCACACAAATGATCATTCAAAAATTTACGACTACTTAAGCTCTCGGATCTCTACAAAATCTCCATTTGCAATTTCATTTACAAAACATTAACAAATGATGGCGACAATAGCCTAAAACAACTATTAACTGCGCAAACTGGTCATCACGACCATTTAACCCGAAATAGAAGTAAATTCATGCTTCCTTATTACTCAAAGGCTCGGTCACAACACAGTATCCTATTCGTTGGAACTAAAACTTGGAACTCAATACCTGCGGAGATCCGTGAAATTAATTCTTATAAGGTATTCAAAAAAAGTCTTGAGTCTCACTTCCTATCAGATTACTAGTCGTGTAAGATCACAGAGTCTAACCTTGTCCCCTACCTAACTGGTCCTAATAATGTAATTTGCCTTGGTTAATTTTGCCGATCTTTAAACAATTTAACAATTTAATCAATTTATTTACCACAGGAGATACAGAGATAAAATGTTTCTTAAGTCTAGCACAATGGTCAAATTTGAGTGGGCCCGAATAAGTTCAGTGACTTCTAGGGCATCCTACCATCAAGGTTAGTCTTAGGAGTACAATAATGTTTAACCTAATTCACTTAAACTAGGGACGCATTAGACTGATCAATGAGATAAGTAATCGAAATTAGATACTTCATTTCACAATATAGTTCATATGGACTAGATTTAACAGTATATTCGACAAACGATTCAAGAACAGACTGAAGATCGGCGAAATTAATCAAGGCGAATTACATTATTAGGACCAGTTATGTAGGGGACAAGGTTTGACTCTGTGATCTTACACGACTAGTAATCTGATAGGAAGTGAGACTCAAGACTTTTTTTTAATACCTTATAAGAATTACTTTCACGGATCTCCGCAGGTATTGAGTTCCAAGTTTTAGTTCCAACGAAGAGGATACTCTGTTGTGACCGAGCCTTTGAGTAATAAGGAAGCATGAATTTACTTCTATTTCGGGTTAAATGGTCGTGATGACCAGTTTGCGTAGTTAATAGTTGTTTTAGGCTATTGTCGCCATCATTTGTTAATGTTTTGTTAATGAAATTGCAAATGGAGATTTTGTAGAGATCCGAGAGCTTAAGTATTCGTAAATTTTTGAATGAGTCATTTGTGTGAGCATTATATTCTAGATTCTTTATCGCTCTTATGGCTCTTTTTTGTAGGGTAAAAATTTTGTTGGTTTTATTTTTATCAGTTCCATGCCATGCTTCTATTCCGTATTGCAAGTATGGTGAAATGAGCGTTCGGTAGAGCATTTGTAAGGCTGTTTCAGGCAGGAAATTCTTAACTTTATTTAGGATTCCAATAGATTTTGATAATTTAGAACTAATATGAGCGATGTGCTCTTTAAAGGTTAGATGTTTGTCTATTATGATGCCGAGGAATTTACTTGAGTTGGTTTCTTCGATTTCACCTTCGCCAATTTGAATGCGTGGGAGAGATATATTTTTCTTGTATGAGAGTGAAATATATTTTGTTTTATCGATATTAAGGCTTATTTTATTAGCTTTAAGCCACAATGAAACCTTATGAAGTTCATTATTTATACGCTCCGCCATCCTAGCGGGATTTTGGTCTGGAAGGACCGCAGAAAGGGTACTGTCATCGGCAAAAAGTATGAATTTGAAGAATGATGTAGATTTAATGATATCATTGATAAAAATTAGAAATAGGAGAGGCCCAAGGACAGATCCTTGTGGAACCCCATGGCTAATTGTCTGTGGGTCTGATTTTGCGTCGTCAATGACAACGTATTGTTTCCGATTTGCTAAGTATGATCTAAACCAATCATGGGCAGCCCCTCGAATGCCATAACAATGTAGTTTCGAGAGTAATACGTTATGGTCCACACAATCGAATGCTTTTCGAAAGTCAAGAAATACGGAGAAAACAAGCTTTCCTTCATCTATATTAGAATAAAGGTATTGCAAATGATTTAATACAGCTTGTGTCGTAGATTTCTTAGAACGAAAACCGTATTGTTTGTCGTAGAGGAAAGATTTTTGTTCAAAATACGAATACACTTTTTTATACACAATTTTCTCGAATATTTTGCTAATAATTGGTAGTACAGAGATAGGTCTATAATTGTTAACGCAGTTTTTATCACCATTTTTAAAAATAGGGGCGACTCTCGCAATTTTGAAAGAGTTGGGGAAGATACCTTGAGAAAGGGATTGGTTGATAATATAAGATATGCACGGTGCTATTATATCAGCTATAGCCTTAAGAACTTTAGCCGAAAAATTTTTCAATCCACTTGATTTATTTTTCAAGTTGTTTATGCACGTAATTACATCGGAGGGATTAGTTGGCGTGAAAAAGAAAGAGTTAGGTTCACGGACATGGTCCATGTATTGCAAGTGGTCTCTGGGTTCACTGAAGACACTATCGGCTATATTTTTTCCTATGTTTACAAAAAAGTTGTTAAACACAGTTGCAATATCTTTTTTCTCGTGGTATTTTACATTTTCGTGAACGACGGACTCAATTGTTTTCCTAGTATTATTATTCGGTTTATAGCATGAATTAAGCAGGCGCCAAGTTTTTTTAATATCAGTTTTGTATTCAGTAAATTTGCGCATGAAGTAGTCTCGTTTTGAGGTTCGTATTTGATTTGTCACATGATTCCTGAATCTGTTATACGTTACTTTAGATATTCGCCCTTCGTATAGTAAGGCTAGGTACGCTTGACGTTTCTTTATATTGATCACGATATCTTCAGTAATCCAGGGCTTTTGTCTATTTTTCGGCGTAATTGTGCGGGTGATTATTGGACAGCACTGGTTATATGCGGTCGTTATAATTTCAGTTAAATTTAGTATTGCTTCATCAATGTTAATCGCATTATTGTCCCGTTCATAGACGTCTAATGATGGCATTAATTCTTCTACAACAGTTCGCATTGTTCCCAAGTTGTATTCGTTTACACAACGAAATGAATAAGTATCAGCCTGTGGGCTGGAACAAGGATTATAGGCATTTTTCTTGATGAGAAACACCGGGAAATGGTCAGATAAGTCAGAAATTATTATTCCGGTAAGAAAATCAGTCGGATCTAACATAAAAATATTATCGAGTAACGTAGCCGATTCAGAAGCAACACGTGTAGGTTTCGTGATAATTGGAAGGAAGGAGCTAGACTGAAAAACATTTATGAAGTTTGAAATTTGCTCACAGCTATCATATTGTAGAAGATCGTAGTTGAAATCCCCGCAGATTATTATGTCATTATATCGAGACTTGTTAAACTGAGATATAATGCTTTGAAGCTCGTTCAGGAAAGAGACGTTACAAGCTGTTGGGGGTCTATATACTGTCCCAAGCATAATCCGTTTACCATTTTTCGTTAGTTCTATAAATAAGGTCTCAATATGTTCACGATTCATAGTTGCACTTAAAATGACTTTCGAAGATATATGTTTAGATATGTACGTACTGATGCCACCACCACGTTTGTTACTACGGAGTGAATGATGGCTATAATAGTTTTGAATTTGAATCAGGTCTTTGGATGAGTCGTCTAGCCAACTTTCGGTGAAACTGAGAACATCAAAATTGCTGTTCAGCTCAGTGATAGTACAAGATATTTCATCTATTTTCGGATAAATGGATATACAGTTCCAACATAATAGAGAAAAATCGTTACAGGTCTTCTTGATAGATTCATTGAATTTTTTAATATTTAGGTATTTACAGTTTCCAGTTTCATTTAGGTTTGGGTGCAGTCTGTTCAAATGATTGAGATCTGGATCAATATTGTCGAATATGTCAACATGGTCAGTCATTAGCATTAAGAGACAGTAAGTAAAATGAAACGTAAAAATAAAAATGATAAAAACTACAGGATCAAGGTAAAAATAAGGACATTCCTACTTAGAATTAAACTAAAAAAAAGAGAAACTAAAAACACACAGATTATTAGTCTAAATTGTTTAAAACCTAGTATGATTTCATAAGGAGAGCGCAAATTCAGTCCATGAGCAAGAACATTAGGGATCATAAAGGGCAAATAATGTAGTTACAAGGCTGTCATACCAGTGGTTTCCGCATATAACACTTATAAGATGTAGCAAGGACGAAATATATTTGAAAACGAAGTGACAGTGAAGTTATTTATGGAATTTAAAAAATCTTGACTATCTAAATTGTTTCCAGATTCAGAAACACATACACGAGTTAAGTCTGAACAGCAAGTTCGGTATGAGTATTCGATAAAAAAGAGAAAGAAGGAAATTGAAAAACAATTTAGTAAGCAGCAAAACAAGGCTGTAAGGTCGACGTAGATGCCTTGAAGAGGTGAAGGTAATTCAATCAAAAATCAAGAAGAAAACATGTGGACAGATATCAAAATAATATTAAGTCTGTTCTTGAATCGTTTGTCGAATATACTGTTAAATCTAGTCCATATGAACTATATTGTGAAATGAAGTATCTAATTTCGAGTTAATTATCTCATTGATCAGTCTAATGCGTCTCTAGTTTGAGTGAATTAGGTTAAACATTATTGTACTCCTAAGACTAACCTTGATGGTAGGATGCCCTAGAAGTCACTGAACTTATTCGGGCCCACAGGTAGCTATACTCAAATTTGACCATTGTACTAGACTTAAGAAACATTTTATCTCTGTATCACCTGTGGTAAATAAATTGTTTAAATTGTTTAAATACTAGGCCTACTCATTACAGTTGTTTAAAATTTCCGCATTAATGGCAGTACGCATCCATTCAAAAATTTATGTTCAAAAGGTAATTTCTTGTTACACATAGTAGTATCGAAGATTTATTTACACTAAAATAGAGATTTATATGCGTGAAATTCAACTTTATTACCCATAAGACGTTGACTTGAACTAATTTGAACTTGTGATGGATTAAAATGAACTAAACTTGGATTAATATGAACTTGATTTGGATTAAATTGAAATAGATTTTGATTGACTTGAACTTGACCTGGATTAATTTGGAGGGAAAAAAGTGTATTTTTTACATTTCACATATGCGATGACATCAAACGTAATAACATTTATTTTATAATTATGTTCAATGTAGTGGTACTAAAGGCGACTCTGAAGGGCAGACAGGTTGGGAAATGGCTAATGACAATATTTATCGTTTTTACTGTTTGTTCGAACTTCACCAGCAGAGTTCATTCGTTCTATGCATACACAAGCGAAGGGTAGAGCGAAAGAAGCATTTTTCGATTACAACAAACAGAAGAAAAAGGCGTTGAATGAAGGTGAAGACGAGTATGAAGAGCGCTGGTTGGGACTGGGACAATGGGACTGGGTTGGGACAATCTTTCACTGAGAAAGCTTGAGCTAAATTTAATAAAATTTTGCATGGTCGATCCCAAGATGGTGCTAACACGAGCGAAACTAAATTTAAAAGTGTCCATGCAATTATGAAACTTAAAAAATTAGTGTTAGAACCCTTTTGATGCCTCCCAAAAAGAATATAGCAAAAAAAGTGAAATTCTCCAATGACACGCAACACGAAAGCATTGTACAAAACCTGGCCCCTGTATTCTCTCTTGATAACCGAAGTAAATGCATTACAAAAAACAAGGTTCTGATACCTGTCTTAGCACTCATCAGGGAATCATTGCAGTTGATGTGATCTCCGAGCCTCCTGATGCGAACAAAAGGGGAAAAATATTTTACATTAAGTCTGAATCGTATCCGGATTATGAACACGAAAGAAATACAAAAGACCTCATATGTGTCGGGACTTGTGAATCGGAAGGCAGATGTACATCAAGCAAGAAAATTTGGCTCAAAGATTTGAACCTGACAACTCAAAACAAACAAAATATCATTCAAGCAACGAGTTGGCTTTCCAGTGACGAGATTGATGCCTTTTGTACTCTTATTCCCAGGGAGAACCAACAATACAGAATTCACTCCACCCTGGAGGTTTTCGAACCGAAGCCGCTGGGTTGTCAAACAGATATGTTTGTACAAATATTAAATACCTCGTGTTTGCAATGTGCGGTAAAGGTCCGTAAAAAAGGTTACAAAAAAGCTAGTGACACCGGGTGTCATTGGATCGTCGTGTAACGCACTGTGTCGCGACCGAGCTGAAGAAGGCGTAGCGCGCGTCTGCAGTACCTGTGCTCTTTGAATTGTGCGCCAAGTCCTGGTGTGATAAAGTACTTGGAAAAATTATACGCGAACGTGAAGAACATAAGACAAATTCTCATTGAATGTCTTGGAGTACAACACCAAATGGATGGAGCGAGTTGCGGTCCATTCTCACTGGCATTTTGGACGTCCGTGGTAAATAAAGAAAACCCGTGCCTCATCACTTAAGTGAAGGAGGAAATGCGTTCCCATATAAAATATTGTCTTGAAGAAGAGTGTATAATCCCCTTCACTTCGTTGAAAAAAGCGAAAAATTTCACGATAAAAGAGGGGAAAACAATTGGACTGTTCGGACCGGAAGTTATTACATGTCGAACAATTAGCCTAGAAAAAAACTTGGATCTCTCGAATAGTGTAGGTTATTTCATGCGGTTAGTCCAATTTACTTATTAGATTCCTTCGAATGAGCTAGATTAGTCGAATTATAAATCGTAATTTATATTTATGGCGAAGGAATATCAAATGTCTTAAGTTGCAAGTTAATCCATCAGTGTCTCGTGCATACAAACCGCTTCCCGAGCATATATAAAACCAAAACTGCTAGAGAAACAAAAACAAACCAACATCGGCATCTTTGTGATGCTTTATTTCCAATCAAGCCTGATACATATTATCTTAAGCACTGGTTTTTCAAATGTCTAATAACTAACCCTATATATAGGACACCATGACGATTCCCCCTTGAAGCCGGTATCCATTTCCGACACCTGGGTTGAGTGGGGTATTGTGCTTGAGCTTTCCCTTATACCCAACGGGGAAAATCTCCGCGCCAGCGCCGGGATACGAACCCTCGTCTCCAACATACAAGGCTGATCCCTTAACCACTGTGCCACGGAGAGCACGGAGAAAATGTAAGAAAAAGGAAAATGTTTCACTTCAGATCGCAAATCTCTGTTTCTTAGCCTGCAAAGTGCAGTTGATTATGAAAGAATGATTAGGTTCGTATCTCACATATGCGTACAATCATTTTAGCTATTTGTTACTCATAAATAATATCAATTTATTTCGGTGCCTCTATTTTATCCCATGTACCCATCTGCCGGTTGTTAATGAGAATACTGAGAGGATGAAAGAGTTGTTGCTCTGAAAATGTTGCTTGATTTTCATGAAAGCTAGTTATAAGATTAGAAATTAACTCACTTTAACATTCCCTAAGTCATTATAATTTATATTTTAGTAATTTCTGTCGACCATAAACAGCAGCGAAGCCGTCAGTTCAATGAAGCAGGGCGACGGTCATTTGCATTATTACCATTATTATCCTACTTGTTGAGGTTAGGTCCTATCGGCCTTGCTTGCGGGAACCGGGATAATAGAACACCATCGATTTTAATATATATATATATAAAATAATAAAACATAATGCACTCGAAATTCATAATAGCAGGTAGGTAACAATAATGCCCATAAGAAACTTCAATTATAAATGATACAAGACACAATGAGAGTCCTAACAACTAAAGTCCGCCAGCCAATTTAGGTACCTGCAACTACTCTACCGGTACCTCTCTCCGCCTCGACAGCATCCAGTTTTACAATTAATCAATAGAGGACTGACGCTGCAGTAAGACGTCAACGCAGCAGAGGTGAATCCGTAAGAGCTCGCCCTTCCGTGACCAGACGTCAACGCAGCAGAGGTGACCAGACGTCAACGCAGCAGAGGTGACTAGACGTCAACGCAGCAGAAGTGACTAGACGTCAACGCAGCAGAGGTGACTAGACGTCAACGCAGCAGAGGTGACTAGACGTCAACGCAGCAGAGGTGACTAGACGTCAACGCAGCAGAGAGGACTAGACGTCAACGCAGCAGAGGGGACTAGACGTCAACGCACCAGAGGTGACTAGACGTCAACGCAGCAGAGGTGACTAGACGTCAACGCAGCAGAGGTGACTAGACGTCAACGCAGCAGAGGTGACTAGACGTCAACGCAGCAGAGGGGACTAGACGTCAACGCAGCAGAGGTGACAAGACTAACACGAGCTAGCGTAGGTGGCTTTTGGAGGTGGCTTTTGGAAGTGGTTTATGTAGGTGGCTTATGTTGGGGGCTCATGTAGGTGGCTTATGTAGGTGGCTTTTGGCTGGGCAGTGCTTAGAGTGTCCCAAACTGGGGGGATCTGGCGACCTCACTGTTCAGAATAAGCGAGACTGAATTATTACATGCTATATAAAATCTATGACACAAGTTCCTTATAGCACATATAACAAGAATCCGCAAAACCTAACAAAATCTATATTAAACACGCACCAGTCCACGCTCATCGAGTCTAGCACGACGACTGACTATCTGCATGCGATCGCGCGTGAGCTAAGGGATTCTATTGTTGTATTCAGTCAGAGATAACTCCTGACACTACTTTCTTTACTTATGTTTTTATATATGATTTTTGGTGGATGAAACTAAGTCCTAGACTCATGAATATTAATGCTCCGATAATATTTGGCATTGAACCTTTAATAAGCACTAACTACATATTTCACTAGCCAGATTACACATGCTTATTGCTCAAACGAGAATTATGGCTACCCCAGTGAGCTTCACATGTTTCTATTTCGTATGACTGAAAATAGAAGAATGAAAAATATCCAACCTAAGCATAGGTTTTTGAAAACAAATGTTATTGCCATCTATAAGATGAGCAAGCTCTGAAATTCATTGTGCAGGCTTAAATGTGTACTTGTTTTTTGATGTGCGCGTTGTGCTATGTTTAGTATAACTCATTTTGGGCTAACCTTGTCTCTATCTATTCTAGTAGCGTTTTGTGACATAATTGTTTTAGAAAGGTTGTAGAATTTCATAAAATACTGGCCCTTAATTATTATGGCATAATTTGTAACCAAACATGTTTACGTGGCAGGAACTGAGGAGCCATAGACGGTTGTAACTTTCTATTCTTAAGCATGATGAATCTACTTTGTTTGTTACAATAAAGGCATAGTGTGGCCCAAATTTTAGCCTCACTATTACGGCCAGATGATTTTTGGCAGTTGGCCTGTATAGTGGGGCTGGAAATGCAGCCTACTCACTACACAAGAAGAAAACTGTTTTTTAAACAGTTACAACGGCGGGCTTCGGGGCACGAACGGCAGACATCAAAAAGGATACGCGATCAACTAGTCTCGGATGATGAGAAAATTATGATTTCGTCGATGACCCGTGCTATTTGAAGTTCGTAGGTGCAATAGTTTAGAAATTAATGTTGGCACAAAATGCGGTTGCTCGAGAAAATTGACAGAACATCGAGGGGCCACGAGAGCCTCGCTCCCTGTCCCCCACCCAAGGGGGCGTAAAAATTTTTTTAAGTACATAAAAATGTTGTACCCCTGACGACAGTGTATTTGGTATTAATATCAATATTGTACGTCTTATAATTTAGAAATTTTCCTATTTGTCCTGGTTAGTCAGAGGTTCTTTCGAAGGGTCTTAGGTCGGATTTCAAAAATGGCTAGGTAGTACCGGCTTCACAGGGTCCAATCTCGCTGGATTTCTATACCGCCCAACCCTCTCCTTCCACCTCCAAGTAGCTACATAAGATTGCCATTCGCGCCAATTATTGAACTATGTAGTACTACTGAGGTTTATTAACCTATCTGTTCGTTATATATTTATTATTAATCACTGCATTATAACCACTACAAGTACTTAGAAAGTGAATACTACAGCGGAATATCTAAGTTAACCTGTATTTAATCATTATAATAAGTTTTTACAACGACCGCTGGTGTTTGGCTATTCGACCCTCCGTCTCGGAACGCAAAAACCGGCATTTTAAAACTTTTTTAAGTTAACCTACAACTAAATGAACTTGGCCTAACCTAACCCAATCTAACCAAACTTAACCTAACCTCTTAGCCTAACTTAACTTAACCTAACCTCTTAGCCTAACTTAACTTAACCTAACCTAAATTAATTTAATCTAACATTTCTGTAGCTGCTTGGAGGTGGAGGGAGAGGGTTGGGCGGTGTAGAAATCCTGCGAGATTGGACCCTGTGCGTACCGGCTGCGCTCGTGTCAAAAGCTTGCCTCTGCACCCCTTCTATCATGATCACCTGTGCTGAATGCCAGATACCGCCAGATCTTGCATACACCTGCAATGCATGCCAGATACCGCCAATAACTACCGTATTGTGTTCTCTTATTTCCCTTAGGCTGTATATTCTATATAAAAAGTGTTAACGACAGTCGGATATTAGGAAACACGTCTGGCATTTCAGAAATCTCACCAGCTGCCTCTGAAAATTTGGCCACGAGATCTTCCTTACATTTCCATTCAGAACGTTTTTGCTGGAACCTTTTAATCGAACATCACGCAAAGGAAATTTCATCGTAGTACACCCTCGTACATTAGAAGTTTTTATAAACCAAATTCAAACTAAATATTGAAAGTAATTGTATCGTAAAATTTCATACTTTAAAACAATTAACTGCTAATATTTCGAAAACCCAAAAGTGTTCTGAAAATTTCATAGAAAAAATTGTTCATCTGGTCATATTCTGCTGGTGAAATTGTGTACCTATTGTCGTAAACATCCTGCACAAACTAGCATTATCTCCGTACCGTTAGACAGCAGGTTTTCATTATATTAACTTAATAAATCTTTTTAACCGCAACCTTATCAGAAACTTAAAAACGAAGGAAATTCCGATAAAATTTATCAACTTCACTATGAAAACGTTTCGGAGTCCAGTTCCATCATCAGTTCAAAGGAAAAACAAAAGAATTACGTCTGATATATAAGATCAAAGAAAAATGGATTGTAGGTACTACAAATATATCATGTGACTAAAAATACAAAGTATGAGACGGACAAAAACAAAAATAAAATACAGAAGCACAAAAAGAATTCATGTGACACATAGGTATGAAATAAAATTAGGCTGGTTCTGACGAGGAATCTACCTTTTCACTATTTGCAAAAGGTACGAACTGTCCATATTGTTCATATGAGGGTTTCGCTTGAAGATATGCAAGGACTCTAAAATTCTGAGGTCATGCGGGGTTGAAGCTGAGTCTAAAATTTTGAAATCGGCAGGAGATATAGGGACATTGCATTATTAACTTAATTATGTAATAACTAGTAACGACACCTTTTGAATATAAATATTGTTCACTTTGCTTGACGACGAACTATTGTGAGACAAAACGAACAGTCTTTAAACGTGCGTGTTCAGCTGATATCCAGTATTTATATTCCTGCAAAAGAATGAAATACTAATGAAATTCTCAAAACTTATGACGAAAATTATGACAGCAATATATAATTGTAAAATTCGTAATATTTTTGTCTTTTTATAAAAAAAAACATGAAATTCCGATAGAGAATGATCTGTAGAAAATAGCGGTATCTGGCATGCATCGCAGGAATATGCAAGACCGCTATTTTCTACAGATCATTCTCTATCGAATCTTCATGTTTATTTGGATAAAAAGACAAAAATATTACGAATTTTACAATTATATATTTTTTTCGTAATTTTCGTCATAAATTTTGAGAATTTCATTAGTATTTCATTCTTTTGCGGGAATATAAATACTGGATATCAGCTGAACACGCACGTTTAAAGACTGTTCGTTTTGTCTCACAATAGTTCGTCGTCAAGCGAAGTGAACAATATTTATATTCAAAAGGTGTCGTTACTAGTTATTACATAATTAAGCTAATAATGCAATGTTCCTATATCTCCAGCCGATTTCAAAAGTTTAGACTCAGCTTCAACCCCGCATGACCTCAGAATTTTAGAGTCCATGCATATCTTCAAGCGAAACCCTCATATGAACAATATGGACAGATCGTATATTTTGCAAATAGTGAATAGGTAGATTCCTCGTCAGAACCAGCCTAATTTTATTTCATACCCACATATGTGTCACATGTATTCTTTTTGTGCTTCTGTATTTTATTCTTTGTTTTTGTCCACCTCATACTTTGTATTTTTACTTACATGATATATTTGTGGTACCTACAATCCATTTTACTTTGATCTTGTATTTCAGACGAAATTCTTTTGTTTTTCGTTTGAACTGATGATGGAGCTGGACTCCGAAACGTTTTCATAGTGAAGATGATAAATTTTATCGGAATTTCCTTCGTTTTTAAGTTTCTGATAAGGTTGCGGTTAAAAAGATTTATTAAGTTAATATAATGAAAACCTGCTGTCTAACGGTACGGAGATAATGCTAGTTTGTGCAGGATGTTTACGACAATAGGTACACAATTTCACCAGCAGAATATGACCAGATGAACAATTTTTTCTATGAAATTTTCAGAACACTTTTGGGTTTTCGAAATATTAGCAGTTAATTGTTTTAAAGTATGAAATTTTACGATACAATTACTTTCAATATTTAGTTTGAATTTGGTTTATAAAAACTTCTAATGTACGAGGGTGTACTACGATGAAATTTCCTTTGCGTGATGTTCGATTAAAAGGTTCCAGCAAAAACGTTCTGAATGGAAATGTAAGGAAGATCTCGTGGCCAAATTTTCAGAGGCAGCTGGTGAGATTTCTGAAATGCCAGACGTGTTTCCTAATATCCGACTGTCGTTAACACTTTTTATATAGAATATACAGCCTAAGGGAAATAAGAGAACACAATACGGTAGTTATTGGCGGTATCTGGCATGCATTGCAGGTGTATGCAAGATCTGGCGGTATCTGGCATTCAGCACAGGTGATCATGATAGAAGGGGTGCAGAGGCAAGCTTTTGACACGAGCGCTACCGGGGACTGACTACGCCATTAAAGCGCATAAACGATTTGATTTTGCTATTTCATTGAAGATTTAACGTTTATCGTCTTTAGAACCTTCTGAATGCGAGATTCATATCAAGGTTTGCTCTGCACAGAAATCAAGCGGATTATTAGATTAAAAACGGTGCACGGCTGAGATTTCTTGCTCTAAACATGTATGTTCGTAACGGAGCCACGTCCTGAAGAAAGGCTAAGGCACAAATTTTAATTCGTTGCTGCATAGCGCATGCAACACGCATGTATAGCTACCGAATATGAAAATAAGCAATTCTGCATACTCGCGTAAACTAAATTATTGCCGATATTACCACTATTTTGGGAGACTCGAGGTTGTAAAGTTGCAACATCTGATAAGAACGTAGTTGCAAGAATCTGCACGTGCCGTTGCAACATCTGGCAACTTATCGTTGGATTGTCGAACGCGCCATCGTTGAATAGGGCCAGTACTGCAGGGGTAGAACGTTCTATTCAGGTTTTAGTGCTGGTTTTATGTCGTTTGTTATTCAAACATCCGTGGAATATATTCAACCATAAACTCATCAACTGCGTATGCTTTTTAAACATGATTCATATGATATTGCAGGATTCATTTGTGATGCTCGAGTCGACAGCGACAAGCATGTGTTTGATTTTCAATCCGAACGATGTGCGTTCGTCGATCCGACTCGTTCCGTGCAAGTACAAACTACTGAACAAAACTGACCAATACTGGCACAGGTTGAGTGAAAAGTGAAAACAAGTAAAAATCGGGTGACATTGACAGTGTTCAGAAGCTGTCCGCAGTGCAACATGACGCCCGTTTCTCGAAGCCAACTAGTTACCCATTTGAAGAAAAACTAATGATATTTAAAACTTTTAGGTTCATTGCTGACATTTGGTCTTTTTTGAGGAAAGTTTTATTAGTTCCTTGATGAGCTGCGTTTGTGTACTAGAATTTGGTAATAGCATGGCTGCATGATTTGACCTCAGTAACGTCACTATTACGATTTTTTTGTAAATCCTTCACTTTAGATTGATTCTCCATATAGTTGGGTTATTTGTTTCCACTTTATAATTTAAATTTTCAGCTTTGTAAATGTAATTAACGCAGAGCAGGTCATTTATCTTCATACCCCTAACCAACTATATGACCATTCATGGGATGTGTTAATTTGGTGAATTAAGTTACAATGGGCCGTCAGATTATAAGCCAGAGCCAGTGAAAGATCGAAAGCGTACATGTAAAATGAATACATGCACAAAGAAGAGAAAAGAGAAAAACAGTTTTTTCCAATATAGATGACACCATAAGCTCATCATTTGTTTTTACAGAGCTAACCGTCATCCCAGATGAAATTGAAAACATGTGCAATTATCCATATACATTAATTAATAATAATTCCTTTGTTACATGAAATCTATCAAATAACTCAGGATGTGGAGCTTAGAACGCAACTTTTTCCTAATCTGGGTTTTTCTACAGACAATCTTGGCTTTTCTTACAGCGCGTAGGAACCTCGGGATTCTGGGACCTGGCCATCTGGGTGACGTTTGGGCCGGCAGTGACGGCAGACGGCTACGGCTCGGTGCTAGGAGAGTGCAAAGTGAACGTCTGGTGTTGAGCTCCAAGGTTTACTGGGACTGCAGTGCAAAACAAATATATTGTTGGGTCTTGGCATAACACAAATTCACGTGAGACAAATAGTTTGTAATTGTTCTATTTTTGTGTCATATAATGCGCATACATGCTTCTACGTCTGTCGATGTTTCGACGAATTTATGCCGACAGAACGGTTGATGTTAGGAAGGCATGTGACCGGCCGCCATGATTGTCTGAGGCGGTCAACACAAAGCGAACTATCACGATTGTGTGGCGATAGTCAACATCCTCAAACGCATTAAAATATTAGATTTCACTAATTTATTAAGTACGTGTGCTTATAAAATCTTCTGTGTGCTCTTCGGTGATGTGTGTATCGAGATACACGTATACCTCAGTGTTGCTGTTTGCATTATATATTCTGTCTCTTGGTTATTCAGTGGTGAATTTATCATTTTACGTGAAATTTAATTGCTGAGATGATCTGTTATTTTAGTTCACAGTAAGTTATAAGTTAGTTGAAACGATCACTCAGCGTTATCACTGAACGAGTGACGTCACCACTCAACCTGATCACAAATGAGTTTTATGCCATGAATCTTGAAGAAATGTGAATTAAGCAATGCGAATTAATTGACTTGTATGTAATTCACATTGTATGTGTCAACTGAAAGGAAATATGAATTTAGGTGAAGATAAGCTTGGTTGTAACCAACTTTTCTGCGGTGTACAAAAATCTAACGCAACACACAGTTTGATTACCTCACTACGTACTTTATTTTGTTATGAGATACAATAATTGATATTTTTAGCGATGAATGATAATCTATTACTCTCAGAACGTTTTCGGTATTATTTATAATTGTTTCAGTGTACAGTTTACCGCAGTAATCGTACTTTCATTATTAAAATGTACGCCACATTGTTACGGGATTCACGAACCTATCTCAGTAGGTGACAAAAAATAAATAATTCATGCGGTTAACTTCTAAATCAAGCATTGCAAATATTTTATGAGCCGAATATATACATGTGGGTGCTCTGCATAACTCAAACAATTTTCAGATTAGTCGAAAGTCTAATTATATTCAAAAAATTTAGCTCTATTGCATTTGCGTTTCAATAATTAGCTTAATCATGTACCACAAAATATACAGAACTCACAAACGCTAAAATTTAAATTTCGATAGAAAAAGGTGGTAATTTCAAATAAGTTTCATTTCGACTACTGGTAGTTACGCCAGGTATACAAGTAGATAAAGGTTCTCAATGCATTGCTTCATGAGAGCCATTGTGTTACAACCCTTCACCCCCACCCCAACACCCCCAAGTTTCGTACAATAGGCAGCACTAGGCCTAGACGGGCCAGGCGCCCTCAGGGGGAATACAGTTAAGTCACCTCAGCTATAGATAGGCACAAGTCCACCTCCCTTTATTTGAAATAAAAAAGAGGGCGAAATAAGAGAAAGGTCGTAAGAAATTAAAAAATACAATCTCTCGAGAGTTGATGAGGCCGTGTGAACACGGCGCGTGAAAATATATAGGACTGGAGCTTGTATCACAGATACGCTCATCACACACTTCAGGCTGGCTTCGGACAGACAGACGGACGAACGCGGCTCTTATTATAGTATATAGGTTGAGACTTGAGTCTTCCGTACCTAATTGGCTTCTTTCAGTAATCATGCCTTCTTCAATATTTCTTTATTGTCTTATCTACTTCTTTGCTGTTTCTGTGTTAAGGGGATCTTGTGCGTGAACATACCTCGTTTTCTTTATGCAATGCTAATAGTCTCTTCTATTTCCTGTCTAGAGATCGCTTTTATTGTGGATAAGGGACTCAGAAACTACTAGAAAATTGAAAGAATGATACATTGTAGGCCTTTTTTTAATGTGAATCTCACAGTATAACAAAATTAATTTTTAAAGTATGCATGAAATTACCTTTTTTTTAGAGAGCCAATCTCTAAGTTATTCGAGTATAATTAATGATTATTAATTTATAGCGAAATAATCTGTAAAATGAACTTCGATGCCAAACTTCGGATTAAATCGTAGTAGCTTGTTAAATATCGTATTTCATCCTCAGGACCAAAAATCTCGCATTTATGCGTTAAATTTTAGGTGAAATTTAAACAAATTTTCTGGTTTTGTAAAAATGCAGGGTAATTAAAGAAGAATGACCCTATTTCTTATTAAAATCGGAAATAAATAGGAGCGAAAAATAAAATAGGAAGGAAAAATAGCAAAAAGTAAAAATGTTTTACTTGTTTCCCCCCAAAAATGAAATAAATAGTAAAGTTGTATTTCACATGTTACAAGTGCTCGATCACAATGAAAAAAAATCAATTTTAAAGCAAATCATCTTAGATTAATATACCGTAGCCATTTTTTTCTTGGTATCAAATTTTTTAATCTTGACTTGGTTCAATTTTTAATCGAATGTTTCAAAATTAAATGTAAGACCAGAGAGTCTTGTTTTTTCAGCTTAAATTCCGAACGCATTTTGCTCTTATCGAATAATAAACTTTAATTATTACGGCATACTTAATTATTTTCTACTATGCAACTTTTTTTCGTAGTTTTCTTAGAATTTAGTTTCAGGGGAGTAATTTTCCATCAAGTTCCGAATGAAATTTCCGTTGTTATATGTGGCAGTTATTTTTTTTGAGAGTTCAGTTCTAAAGTTGTATTTATTCAAGTCGCCTTTGCACCCTAAGTATTTTATGGAGTGATTCCATTATGCTTGGAAGTCATTTGAGTGTGTGTAGTCTTTAACATACCAGTGATTTAAATTAAGATATATTGAACTATGAGATTTATTTAACGATTTTGCCATTTTCAGGTGCTTCAAAACATGGCTACTCGAAATCGAACGGACAGTTCGGTGGCGATCGGCATTGATCTTGGTACCCATAAGTGCTGTGTGGCTGCGGTGCGGGACGGTCGGGCGCACGTCCTCGAGAACGAGTTCGGCCAAAGGACAACCCCTTCGTGGGTTGCCTTCAACTCTCAGCAGCGACTGGTGGGCGGCGCTGCTCTGGATCAGGCCGTCGTGAACTGCGCCAACACCGTCAGCGCCGTCAAGAGGACCTTGGGCAGGACCTACGATCAAGCGAAACTTGTTCCTTCATCATGCAGCATTGAGAGAGGCAAATTTGCCGGCAGTTTTCAGTATAACGTCAAATATAGGAAACACTTACGAAGCTTCCATCCTGAACAGATCACGGCTATGATTTTGACGAACGTTAAAAAAATTGCCGAGGCTTCGCTTGGTTGCGAAGTAGATAGGGCCGTTATTTCTGTGCCTGCATCCTACAGTACTGTTCAGCGTGAGGCTGTGAAAACTGCCGCTAAAATCGCCGGGATTGAAGTACTTCAGCTGATCAACGAGACCACAGCGGCGGGCATCGCGTTTGAAGACAACCGAACTGCCAAAAGTCCCGCGACGATCGCCGTGGTGGACTTTGGAGCTGGAAAATTGGACGTGTCCATCATGAAAGTCAATGAGAAATCCATTAGCGTTGTGGCAGCTGCTGGAAGCCCCTACCTTGGAGGATATGACCTTGACGACATTTTGGTCGATTATTGCGTCAAATGCATACGTGAGAATTTCTCCTACGTGAAGATCAATGATGAAGTGCGTGTCAAGCTTCGTCTGGCGTGCGAGGAAGCAAAGATAACCTTGTCGTTGCTTCCTGAAACTCACATTAGCATTGATTCTATCGTGGGTGAGAGAGAGGCTGACATTATTCTGAGCAGATACGATTTTCGTAGGCTGATCCAGGACAAGATACGGAAGACGGTCATCAAAAATTTTGAACTTCTCTTCAGAGAGAAATCAATGAATAGACTCAACATCGAGAAAGTTGTGCTTGTTGGCGGGTCGACACGCATTCCTGTGGTCAAGTCGATCCTGGAGGAATATTTTGGGTCCCACAAGTTGGACCAGACGGTGAACCAAGACGAGGCTGTGGCTCAAGGCGCCGCCCTGCGAGCTGCTGCTCTCTCCGGAGCTGCTGCATACATCCAGGTGGCCGATGTATCGTCATTCAGTATTGGCTATTATGGAAGGAATACAGATGGAGCTCGCATTCTTATTGATAGGTTCACTTCTTTTGCCTACAAACGTCGCTGTCGAATTAAAGGGAAGGATACTGGATTGCGGTTCTTCGAACGGACATACTCAGCTGAAGGGCGTGCATGCGACACACCTTTGGATTTAACACTCTACGACCACAATGCCACGTTCAGCTATGTCAATGTTGATTTGACCCTGCGAGTGAATGAGAGTGGAATGTGTTCCTTTTCATTTTTCTGTGACGACAGTCAGTCGGAAATTTTTGTAGGTCCTGGCGAACGTCCCGGTTCTGATGTTCGCCGTTGGATGAAGGAAGAGAAGCAACTGCAGCAAGAGGCAGAAGTTGAAATGAGGCGCACAGATGCTAAATTTGAACTGGAGTCGCTTTATTCTGAAGTCGAGAGCGCAGTATGCGACCTGAAGCTATTGGACTGCTATTCTTCGTGTGACTTCTCCAGATGCGAGGAGATACTCCATGAATTTCAGCAATGGATGACCAAATACAGCGCTTTTGCTAACTTGGCTGACTTGTCCGAAAAAATAACCGACTTGAGGTCCTCCAAGAAACAAGTCCTGCAAGCGTTGGATGCTGAGCAGAAGATTGCGCTTGAGAAAGCAAAGAGTGACCAAAAACACACCGAAATGAAAATGATCGCGGATAAAATATCTGCCTTCGAATACCATCTTTCCGAAGTGGTCCGTGATTTAGAGGACTCGGATCTTGTGAAGCATTTCCGTCGTGAACAGCTCGAGCGATGTAAAGCGAAGTTGTGTTCTTTGGTTGCTTGGGGGAAAAATATCGAGTCAGCTTCACTGACCGAAGTTTCTCAAAAATTAGAGGAACTGAACCAAGTGGTACATGAAGTTGACCAAATGAAAGAAAAAGCTGCTGTACGCAAAGTTTTGGAAAGCCAAGAAGAGTTTGCTTTCCAAATGTTTGATTTTGAGGCTGATCTTTCTGAAGTGATCGATTTATTAGATGACTCGAACTTCGCGAACTGTGCGCATTTCCAGGAACTCGATTCATGCAAGGCTGAGCTACGGTCTCTTGTGGAGTGGAAGGAAAATGTTAAAATTGAGCCATCATCGCAGGTATTACTGAAACTAGACGACGAGTTACATCAAATGAAAAACAAGGTTGGTCGGTTGAAGGCAGATGTTGCCCGCCTGAAAGCCATGCGTGAGGAAGAAGACGATGTTGGGACAACGCTTGAGAGTTCTCACGAGCAACCAACCAACACGGTTCATTTCTCTAAGAGCGAGTGTCCCAAAACTGAGGAGCAAAGTCCAAGAGACGTTGATCAGAATTCAAACTATGGAATGGATGACCTGAGTGAAAATGAGAGTAAATCTCCTGCGAGTTCTTACCATAACTCAAGTGGTCCAGTTGAATCTTCGAATGAATCAAGTAGAGAACGAACAGATGAAGTCCGATCAACATCTATGTCTCCACCGGCTGCGGAGGAAATAGAAGATCGTTCAAATTCTACTCAACTCAACCCGTCGTCAGTGGACAAAGTAAGCGAATGCGCGTCTTCACAACTTCAGGAGATTCATTCCCCGCATCAACTTTCGTCCGGGGAAGACATCAAACCTGAACCTCGTTCTGTTTCTCGAGACGATGTAATTGGTCTTCATTCAGCTCCTCGTTCTCCCGAGAAGTTTGAAGAGGACATACCTTCATCTTCTCCATATTGTCTACTATCTGAAAACAAACACGAAGAGCATCGTTCTCAAGTCCATCTAGATTATGAATCCAAGAGTGGCGAGCGAGAAGTTCAATGTCAAGAGGGCTCTTCTCTTCCCTGTTCCCGCCACCGACCCGAAAACTCAGGGCAACATGAACCCGTTGCACCTAGTTCAAGTTTTGAAGAGCAAAATGAGTCCAATGACGAGGAGATAGAAAGATTTCACTCTCAAAAACCAACAGTCACGGATGAGTGCACCAATCAAGAGCAATCTGTGGCTTACAGTGTTGGAGGCTCAGTTGATAACGTTGTAAATTCGGCCTCAGTTAATAATACTACCTTTCACGCCGTGCATCCCCCCACGGCTGGTCTGCCCTCATCTGAAGATAATGTGTCAGACGGGAAGCCTGAGGAAACTCGGACCCACTTGACGACCGAGTCAGCGAGTTCACAAACCGATGTCACTTCCCCCGAAGACGGTCGTGGTGTTGTAAGTGACGCTATCTTGGGCTCTGAAGTGGAACACCAATCCGAGAAGGAAGCAGAGCTCGTGAGAAAGTTCAAAGACATGGGCATTTATCTGCCTTGGTTAGAGATAATAGAAAACGCTATGAGCAATATCGTGAGTTGTGAATATTGTTCAGGGAGGAAGGTCGTGTGTTGTAATCACCGCACCCAAGCGTTCCAAGAAGTAAGTGAAGTGTTGAATTCTGTAATCGAGATATCGACCAAAAGCTCAAAATAAGAGTGTGAAGCTCAGTTTTGAAAAGTAGACGTATGATTCTAAAAGCCATATCTTATTTAACTCATTTTGTTCGATTTTTTTTATAAATTTCCCTCTTATTTCAATTAATTTGCTTGAAGCCTTCACAATAGAATCTCACTTTAGCGGTTATTAAATATCTGGCGCTTACAGTTTTTGCTTCTGAACAATACAACTTTAATTTAATTTTGAACTAGTTATTGCACTTATAAAGGCTTACTAATACTCAGCTTGATTTGTTTTACAAAACATTCAGAGACCAACTATGATTGTATTATTATGATGGAGCCCCTTTCAGGGAGATGCAACTATTGGATCTATACGCGCTCCCAGGGAGATGATGTGAGGTCCCGAGCTAAAGGTTAGGTAAGCCTATTTGTGGAAATCGAATTTTTTTGTTTTGTTACTTTCTTCTTGAACTTTTTGCTTAATGAACTTTTTTCTTAGATTATTGTTTCTATGCACCTTGTGCAAATATTCCGCGTTCCGTTCACTCCATACTGAATGGTGCCTTCATCCTTCCTCTCTTTGAATATCTTTGTTGTGGTAAAGGGAGGCTAAAACTTTTTTATAATTAATATAATCAATCACTGTGATGGAGCAAGGGTAACTGAGGGTCGTACCAGTCGCTCATCTGCAACTTTAATTCAAAAGTTTAACTCACGTACGGCAGTCTTCCAATGTTATGGAAATCAGTAGCAAAGGAATATCTTATATGGAACTTTTTGTTTTAGAAGATATACTACTTATAATTTCGGGTAAATAGTATTTAAGTTATAATAATAAATAAATAATAGTAAGGGAAGTAGATCATTGATTGTAGGGGTTCATATCTCATTGCCTAGTGATTTTAAGTAATGGAAGAAGAACGATCAATGACTGAACAGCTGGCGTCTGATTTTCTAGTAATTTTACGAAGTGATAAATGGCGTGTTGGTTTCACACTGATGTATCTTGATGTATATTTCTGATCAGTTGAAGAGTGGACATCAGACACTGAGTATTACTTGCACGAAGCTCAATTTTCAGCCAGAAACTGATGTAAATTCATTCTATTTAACTTTTCTAAAACCGGATATCTTATTAATTTTCACTTCTGTTAACGCTTAGAACCTCAGCGCAAGGGGCTTTTCGTCATAGTTCAGAAAACTCAAACGTAGCATTCGAAACAAACTTTAGTTTTCATTTAGTATCTAGGCATTGATGGTGCTGGTACAAAAGATTTTATATTTCTATCTGATAATTAAAAATGCTTTATTGCGTCATTCGATTGAAATGCCGTCAGGTTTGTGATGCGCTGTTCTCTCATTGCCCCTTGGTATGATATTGTTACACGTTGACTACGTGACGTGAGATGTGTTCACCATTAGTTAAATGTCTCATTTTCGTGCCGGTGTAAATTAAAAACTCTTCAATTAGTCCGTTACCTATTATGCTGAATTTAAATTTCAGAAAATCGAGTGAAATATTATCGTACTTTTACATTTTTCACCATGTCTAGCAAAGATAGAACTGTATTTGAGCTCTAAAGTCTGTTTTTCAATTTGGCTACTTCCAACCTAACTAACCAACCTCATCGACCGCGCAAACGTAGCAAAAGTGTTAATTTATTCATCATTTTCTCTTATGCTCGGTTTGTACATTATTCAATCAATTCACCGTAAGATTGTGTTAAATATAATGAGTTAAATAGAATTTCCATGTTTAAAGTGTACAAAGTTTCTGAACTGCTTTGTTCCACGAAGATTCAGAACTGACCCTTGTAACAGCGCTAGGTAATGGTTGTCCTTTTTATTGAAGAATTGCTGGTGGAGCTTTTTTGGTTGAGACCGCGTATGCAAGATACGAAACACAATATATTAGACTAGAAAGACGATGAAGACAATTGAGTTTTCATAAGCATTGGGGCCATGACTGTCATTTTTACCAAGTTACGACTGGAAGTTTTTCATACGATGCTTTCAAGAGTTAATACTAATTGTTTTCTTATTGGACACCTCTCTGTTGGTGATAGTTGACTCCTTTTTGTGTCTACTTGTTTATAATACAATAACCACTGTGTACAAGTGTGTTTATGCATTATTTATATACTAAGGCCTACTATCTTTAGTATCTGCTAAGAACAAGGACTACAAAAGCCGAAGTTATTTAAAGTGCAAACAAAAATGCTACCTTCGTTTCATTGCGTGTATCTAACCAACCGATTATACGTTGAATAATTAATCTGAACTTCTATTCGAATCTAATAAGTTGTTATTTTGTGAAACTGAATCTTCATTTCCGTTAGGGAGTCACGGACAGGGCGACATCTGTCTTACGTCTCGAATGCTGTGTACTTTTCCATATTGTCAATACGATTATCATTTCCAGCGCTATGCCGGTGTTGCAATCATCTCTACCCTCCAGTTTCAGCGATTCCATCCATATCTTCTGCAATTCTATGCCATAACATCAATATTTCAACATATATTTTTAATGTAGCAGCCTTCAGTGTAGGTTAGTTTTAGCGTAGCATTGAATTGTTATGTTAAGAAACATGTTAGGTAAATCACAACAGTTTGCTTTTCCTAAGTGGAACATGATTTCTCCTGAATAACAGACGGATGTTTAATTTTATTGTTTCTCAATAGCTTCATGACTTTATTAGAAAATATTTCATCTCGTGTTGTGTGCTGTTTGCTCTGCTATAGTTTCCTATCGGAACAACATTACCGAATCATTTATTTTTGTACCACATTCGGCGCGCTGCCACCGTTTATAAGTACTGTTGTATGCATAAAATATCTGGTAAATTCTTTTACTTCTCCATCTTTTCAACCTTATTATTTGTTAGTCGTATAATTATTATTAAAGATAGATTATTATCTATCCTATATCTAAAATTCTTGTATTCGTTTTCCTGCATTTAGTTTTCAGCATATAAGCTGTAAGGAGCCTTTTCTCTAGATATGCTCTGACAGGGAACATGTTGGGTCCTGAGTTGAGATGTAGGTTGGCCTTCTTTTTGTTGAAAGAAAATATATTTTGTTTCCTTAAATTTATTTGTTTCCGATTAATTGCTGTCCTGTTTGTCAGTTCCTCTGACTTTCTTGTTCAACTTCCATATTGTTTCTTAACCGTCCTCGGCTACTTCATGTTTCTATGCGCGTGCGACCCTCTGAGGGAACACATCTTGTGCATAGATTTCGCGTTCCCGTAACTCCATGGTGCCTTCATCCTTCCTCTTTTTGAAGATTTTTTTGAGATAAGGTTGGATAATAAATAGTAACTTATAGGTAATCAATCTCTAGATTTCTTACCATGCATGTTGAAAATTGTAATCATCTCCTAATAAAGTAGATTTTTTTAAAATTTTGGCATCACTTTTTTCCTTCTTTAGCAGATCGTTTGTGCCTCCATAATGACATGAACAACGTAGGGCGAATATCGGTTTACGACCTATAATATATTGTGGCTCCGAAATGGTGAAACCATAAACCTGCTCAAGGCTGGGCTTTAAATACATGTTCTAAAATAGGAGTTTTTAATTGTGATTTGCAGACAGTGATGACATATTTATGGTCTTGAAACAAGTCATCCCGAGCAGAAAGGTCGACTTGGGATTTCATATATGTCCTCAAATGAGTATTTGGGAGTTCACGGTTGACTGGCAGATATTCGCTCAATTTGATCGAAATAAAACTACTATGAGTCCAACAACGTAGACGTTAACGGGCTCAAAATGAATCGGGTTTTGCTGCCTTGTATAATGCTGGAACCTACGGTGGAAAAAGTTTGAGTATAGACTGATCTCTCTTCAACTTGTCTGATAAATAGCAACGCAGATACAAAATGACCTTGTACGAGTAATTTTCAAGTTGTTTATGGTAAAAACTTCAGTTTTTTTCTTAAGCATTGAAGTTCATCCGCGTGGCTAACTACGGAATTTTTTGTTACAAAGTAGCTCTGTACCTATTTCAGGCTCGTGATTCCTCAACACAAAAGTTTTTTAAGGTCAATCTAATAATTTTGAATACCAGCGAAATTCCAATGGTGCTGCTTTTTCTGAAATTAAACGAGTAAATTCATATTAAAAATGTTTAACAACTGTAAGATGAAAAACGCAGAGTGGCTATTTCGTTTTGCTGGCAGCCGATTGAATCTAATAAAAAACAAAACTAATTTCTTGATAACAATTGCGTTCAGGTATCACCTGCTATCGATAGATGCCCGAATATACTGAAACCAATTAGGCGTAAGGAACCATTCCCTAGGAACGCAAACTGGCTCAACTATCGCGTCGACGAGAACTCAAACCGGTGTTGCTATTTCTTTCCGAAAACTGCCGTAGCTTTGGAAATAAAATAATAATACAAGTTTGACTTTGAGTTAAAATAACGAACTTGAAGCGAGTTTCTGGTTGCGGATTACAAAGACCTATATTTATGTAAATGGATATAGATAATGGATAGGTATACGAGAAATATAGTTGATGTCATGACAGCAGTTTTGCTGCTAGAAAACTGCTAACCTGAAATTTCCATTTTGATTGAACGTATATCAGTTAGGGTTTGAATATCCCAAAAATAAAGCTCAAAATTCGATGTCATCCGTTCAGATGTCGATTGTCGACATTGTTACTCGTTTCGAACGCGTTGTTACGCAGTTGCTGGCTAAGAGAATCACAAAATATTTTCAATTCTTATCTTCAATACTTACGCACAGCTCCTGTTGATTTCAAATTAAAATTTCAAATTATTAGCACATTTTCATAATAGAAACAATAGTAAAAAATTAATAATTGTATTGTACAGTTGAAGTGCAAGGGTTTTCTCTTGCGACATCTGGCAATGATTTGTTGCTACGTCGCAAGAACGAAGGCAATTTGCAGTCCAGACAATCCAGTAATTCCAGTTATGGAGCTATGATACACCATGGTAGGGATACACCCTCCACGATTCCAGTAGTCCAGTTGGATGGCCGCAGCCCACATGCGAGCATTTCGGTGCAGGAACTGCTCGGTGTAACAGATTATAAAGTTGTGATTTTCACTCACAGTCAAGTCCAGTGAGATGATGGGGTCAGAGGCGAGTGGCCTGTGGTACGAAACACGTAATAATTAGTGACTGCTCGTGACATGTTTGTGAATTTCCAACTTAACTTGGAAGGAATTGCTATAACGGTAAGTGTTCTACCTGTGAACAAGAAGTTGACCGCTGCTTCGGATGCTTGATTTACATCCGTCCATGGTTTGGTAAATATTTCTAGGTAAGTTACTTCTAACAATCTAAACATATGATTAGTAGCGTTGATAAACTGATACTTTCAATATTGTCATTTATCATTAAAATGAGCATGCGAATGTTCAAGTTAGCCCCCCCTCCCCGATTAAGATTTTCAGCCCACCTTGTGGTATGAATCTCATCAGGACTTGTGACTAGCTCTTGATAAGTTGAGTTTGGGAGAGGCGAAATAGATACCGTGCAATTCTTATCGTCAGTTATTCTCATTTCATGCTGAATTTTCTTTAATTAAACTTATACTCTTTTGTTACAATCGAATCTCATACAGTTGATGGTTCATGTTAAATGTCACAGTTAATGTACTCACGGAAAGTTACAGTTTAAGATCTAATGTTCACACAACGTTTAATTCGATAAGTTAGTTTGAGGCTCACACAACCTAGTTATTACACCACAGATTGCCATAGGCCTACATGAGTACTGTTTGAATATGCTTTTGTGTAGTGTGAGTTTTTGTGAAATACCCAATATGTGACGTGCCCATCCACATTAATTATTCAGATCTGAGCTGGCAACAATTCTTAAAGTAAGAGCGGTTGATGATGTTGCCACACGGTATCCGTTTTGCTTATTGCGGTTTGTATTGTTAGTGGATGGGAGTACGGATCACTTGTGGCATGCGCTTGAACTGGGATGAAATAGAACCATTGTTACTTGTAACACAATAAACAAAAACCGTACAAATTCCAGCTTCTCAAAAAGAAAAATGGGTGTTTATAATTTCAAAATCTAATCAATTTAATTTTTTGTTGTATTTGGAAATCATCATTTGTAATGAAAGTTGAAAACTGACGTAATGAACCTTAACAACTCAAAGTTCCTAGTCGCAATGAAGTACGGTTTTATGTACGCATGGATTCCGAAGTTCGTATACCTGAATGCAATAAGTTGTATCCTTAATTTTGAAATTTGTGTTGTAAAAATTATGTTCCATTTTGCATTAGAGACAGAATAATAATTATTTCACTGAATTTGAAATTTTGGTACTTGTGTTTTATCTGTCACCACTTTTAATTTATGGTTTCTTTTTGATGTTAAGGTCAGGTTAAGTTAAGTTAGCTGAATTAAATTATTAGTTTTTATTTTTGTTCCGTTTCTGGCCAAAATGAATCTATGGGGCCTTCCAATAACTGAAGAGGAGTTGTAATTTTTTACTCTTTAGTAAACCCAAAAAAGTGGTGACATGACCCACAAGTACCGAAATTTGGTTCTTTTTCAGTCCCGTATTTTTGGTATTTTTTTCAGTCCCGTTGTCTTTTCTTTCTAACATTAATAAATCCCACTAATCATCCGAGTTAATCCGCGCTTTAAATTGTTATACAATGAGCCCCAAGAGTTAACTATTGCACATATAAGAAGCTCAGGTTGAATATCTTGAAATAACCGTAAAATAAGACGTGGGTCGTATATTCAAAGTGAGCATCAAATTCGAGAGTATTTGAAAAATAGTATGGAATTGAATTAACCAACAGATAATTGAATTAATTAATTAACACTCATCAACATACAGCTTCTTGCAATACTTTAAAAAATTGAGGGACCGGCGGTGCGGCGGACACATGAGTCTGATCTTCAAATCTTTAGAAATGAAACCAAGCTGTGATGTGAGGTCTTACTGTGAGAGTAAATAGGACTTCGGAGAACAATTTAAAAAGCAGGTCACATGAAAACAAGTATCGTAATGTTGTAATTTTTCCCGTGGTGTATAGTTTGCAAATTGAAGGCGATGAAGTTTACAATGAAATCCTAAACATGGTTTACCATGTTTTTCACGCTCTTAGCAATAAAAGTTTCATTAAGCAAGGCAGTATCCTGTCACTCTCCCGCTTTAAGCAAAATGTATTAACGCTCAAGTTTGTCTTGCATATTTGATTGTCCTCGAATTTAGTGTGAATGGCTATTTCAGGAAATAGACTTTGTTTTGTTTGCAGTTTGTTAAATGCTCAAGTATTTGCTGCCAATTCAGTGAATTCACGTACAGTTTTCAATATGTGTGTGGTGTAAATTCACATACGTTGTTCAATAATGATATTTACTTACGAACGCACTTTTTTCAGACTTGTTAGAGTGAATCATGGCCACTCAAAATCGAATGAACGTGGGGGCGATCGGCATCGACTTAGGCACCAGCAAGTGCTGCGTGGCTGCGGTGTTGGACGGTCGGGCGCACGTCCTCGAGAACGAGTTCGGCCAAAGGACGACCCCTTCGTGGGTTGCCTTCAACTCTCAGCAGCGACTGGTGGGCGGCGCTGCTCTGGATCAGGCCGTCGTGAACTGCGCCAACACCGTCAGCGGCGTCAAGAGGACCTTGGGCAGGACCTACGATGACGTAAAAGGCTTTCCATCTATTTGCGAGATCAGAAAGTGTTACTCTAACAGCAATTTTGCGTATTGTGTCAACTACAGAAAACGTCAACTGCAGCTTAGCCCTGAACAGATCACGGCTATGATGCTGACTAAAATGACTGACGTCGCCTATGCCTCGCTTGGTTGCGAGGTGAATAGGGCCGTTATTTCTGTGCCCGCGTGTTATGGTAACGCACAAAGAGCTGCCATAATAAATGCCGCAAATGTTGCCGGTCTTGAAGTACTTCAGCTGATCAACGAGACAACAGCGGCGGGCATCGCGTTTCAACACAACAGAAGTGTCAAGACTCCCGTGACCATTGCAGTGGTGGACTTCGGAGCTGGAAAGTTGGACATATCTGTTATGGAAGTTGAAGGAAAATCCATCAAGGTCATAGGTGCATCTGGAAGCCCTTACCTTGGAGGCTGTATCGTTGACGAACTCCTGGTCAATTATTGTGTTGAAATCATACAGCAGAAGTATGGGAGTGAAGTGAAAATCAGTGATAAAGCGCGTATCAAGCTTCTTTTTTCGTGTGAAAAAGCGAAGAAAACTTTGTCACGGCTTCCTGAAACTCAGGTTATTTTTGAATCTTTGTTTGAGAACTGTGATGTACAGATACCACTGCACAGGCAGAATATTTGTGAGCTGATCGATGATGATTTTCGAAGTACAATCATCGATAATTTCGAACGTATCTTCAAAGAAAAATCAATGGGAAAAGATGTGATCGAGAAAGTTGTTGTTGTTGGTGGGTCGAGGCGTATTCCTGCGGTCAAGTCGATCCTCGAGGAATATTTTGGGTCCCACAAATTGGACTATACGGTGAACCAAGACGAGGCTGTTGCGCAAGGCGCCGCCTTGCGAGCTGCTGCTCTCTCCGGTGCTGTGGCAGGCATAGATGTGTCCGAAGTGTCGTCATTTGATGTTTATTTTTCCGGGTCCAGTAAGAACAAAAGCCAATTTGACAAAATTTTCAACAAGTTCTCACCCGTTCCTTCCATCAGATGCTTTAACGTCAGTGAATTGCGCGGATCTAAGGTTCGTTTCTTTGAGCGCATGTACCGTTTTGATGGTAGCAAATGTGACGCTGATCTCTTGTCAGTGGAGTTCACAGGATCATTCGCCAGCAGTGATCGCTTTGTTAACGCGGAGTTGACGCTGCATCTGAATGAAAGTGGGATGTTTTCTATCTTTACACAATCGCCTAACAAAGAATCTGGGCTAAAATTAATTTCTTATACCTCACATTATTCGTATGAAATCAATAATTGGATGAAGGAGGAAGGTAAATTCAGATGCGACTCCAAAATCGAAAAGGAGCGCGTCGATGCTAAAGTTGAGCTTAGGTCCCTTTGTTATGATGTCCAGAGCGTGCTAAGCGAGTTAGAATTCATGGAAGACATTTCTCATCATGAATTTGAGACAAGTAGAAATGCTGTTTCGAATGCAATGGACTGGATGACCAATAACATCGAAGCTGCTCCACTATTCGAAATACAGCATAAGGTCAAGAAAGTAAACGACGTGAAAAAAGATGTCATTTGGAGGATGAACACTGCACGCAAGAAAGCTATCGAGAAAATAGAAGCTGCTAAAAAACAGGCTGAGATAGAGTTGCTCGGCAAGCAAATTTTGGCATTCAAATTGAAACTTTCTGAAGTAATTCGCGCGTTACTGGACTCAAATCTAGTTCTGGATTTTTATCCTCTAATGCTCAAGCAATGTAAGGATAGAATGTCATCATTGATGAACTGGAATGAAAATATTGAGTCAGCTTCGTTGACTGAGGTGACCCTGGAATTAGAAGAGCTTACGCAAGTGAAGAGAGAGGTTGATCAGCTGAAGGCAGATGCTGCACGCGAGAAAAGACGAATAGAGGCTGAAAACGAAGCTGCCAGGAAACTCAAGGAGAATGAATTTCTCAATACACGAATTTCTGAGTTTGAATCTCTTCTTTCTGAAGCAAAGTGTACGTTGCATGACACAATTTTTGTAACGTATTCGGATCGACAAATTTTCAATGCCTGTGAATCGGAACTTAATTCTTTGTTGGCTTGGAAAGAATACAGTGATACAGCTTCAATAACTCAGGTGTCCCAGAAATTAGAAGAACTAACGCAATTGAAAAGCAAAGTTGATCAGATGAAAACAGACGCGCTCGAAGAAGCACGAGGGAAAGAAGGTGTGGAGAAACAGAGAGAGGTGGAATTGCACAAGGAGAAGATTTGGAGCTTTAAATCTCTTCTTTGTGAAGTTAAAGAAACGTTAGATGACTTGCACCCTGTAAGCTCTTCGTATTCCTCAAAATTCTTGTTATGTGAGGCAAGTTTTCATCGTTTGAAGGACTGGAAGGAAATTATTGAAGCAGCTTCTGTAACTCTGGTGTCCAATAAATTAGAAGAATTAACGCATTTGAAACACAAAGTTGATCAACTGAAAACAGATGTGGAACGCCTTGAAGGCCAAGAAGTCAAAGAGGTTACTGATGCAACGCTTGCCCGTGATTCTCCCGACCAACAGACCTGCTCATGTAACTCTTCCAACAGTTTCCCCTCAAATGGGCAAATATCTAGGAATGTTGCTTGGAATTCAATTCATGAAAACAATGAACGAATCAAAAAAGAGAAGCATGCACCCAGGGGTGATTTGGCTCGGTCGAAAGAATATGATTCAATAGTTACTTGTCAGTCTAAGGAAACACAAACAGCATCGACGACTGCGTCAGCGATAGCACAGACCAATATGGCTCTCTTAGAAAATAATCATGGGTATAGAAAAGACACGAGTTCGAATGATGAATCAAAAGAACTATCAGTGGAAGTGAATGAAAAAGTTTGGAAGTTTGAAAATTTGGGTATTTTGTTGCCTTGGTTGGAGATCATGGAGAATGCTATGAGTAACATGGTCAATTGCGAACAATGTAAGAAATATCGCTTCAGTTGTTCTCATCATCTTTATAACGGATTTAAGGAAGTAAGTGAAGTGCTCAATTCTGTACCAGAGATCTTGAGCCAGAACTCTCCCACTAGGACAGAAGAAGTAAATTTGAACAATCCAACTACGGCTACACTCGAGCCTGCTGAAAATGTTGGTGCAAGGCAAAGGTATACTACACCGAATTACCCTTGGAAAAATAATGAATTATCAAACGGAAGTGTAGATTCAGTTCAAGGACCAACTGCTGAGCCACGTCAGAAGCACGGGGGTGTCTAACACTCACTCTTCACTAGATGGGCCATCCTCAACGCCTGAGGGTCCACCCAGAATAAACATGTCTAGCATTCCTCCGCACCGACAAACAGCTTCTAGTCTAGGGATAGAGACACGCAAAGATGACTATGCTGCAGGTTCATGCTATCAAAGTCACTATTCTGAAAAAAAACTTAATCTATGTGCCAAAATTGACTGCGCATTGTGAAGAGTTAAAAAAAAACAATGAATATTTTCTTACCAGTCTTCGTTTGTTGCATAATGCCGAAGTTCACGAAAAATAAGCTTTGTGAACTTACCTAAAATACGGCATTTACATATTTGTTCGTACTGCTCATAATTGCCTTTCCTAAAATAAATGGAACTTCGGTTTAGAAGTTGCAGTGGGGACGGATTAACTGCACCGTGAAGCTAATCCGTTAATCCGCCGTGATTCTCGCATTTGATTAGTTGCGAACTTAACTACAGCGCACAAAGGAGTACAGGAGGTATCTCTAGAACGTACAAAGGAGTACACGAGGTATTTAACCTTTTCCGGTTGTGTATTATTTCTAGCAAAGATAGAACTGTATTCGAGCTGTAAAGTCCGTTTTTCAATTTGACTAACTCTAACCAACCTCATCGATCGCGCAAACGTTCGTTTATTTATTATTTTCGATCATGCTCGGCTTAAACATTATTCAATCAATTAACTGTAAGAGTGTGTTAAATTCAATGAGTTAAATAGAATTTACATGTTCAAAGTGTACAAAGTTTCTGGACTGCTCTCTTCCGCAAAATTGAGAACTGACTTTTGTAACAGCGCTTGGTAATGGTTGGCCTTTTTACCGAAGAATCACTGGTGGAACTTTTTTTGTTGAGACCGTGTATGCAAGATACGAAACACAATATGTTAGACACGGAAGACGCTGAAGACAATTGAATTTTCAGAAGCATTGGGGCCATGGTTGCCATTTTTACCAAGTTACGACTGGAAGTTTTTTATGCGATGCTCTTATGAGGTAATACTCATTGTTTTGTTAGTGGACAACTCTCTGTCGGTGCTAGTTGACTCCTATTTGTGTCTACTTATTTATAATACAATAACCATTTACCACTGTGCAGTGGTGAGCTTATGCATTATTCATGTATTCAAGTATACTTTCCTAAGTATCTGTTGAGGACAAGGACCCCAAAAGCCGAAATTATCTAAAGTGAGAACAAGTATGCAACATTCGTTTCATCGTGTGTATCTAACCAACCGGTTTTGCGTGTAATAATCAATTTGAACTTCTATTCGAACCTAATAAGTTGTTATTTTGTGTAATTGAATCTTCATTTTCGTTACGTCTCGAATGCTGAGTAATTTTTCATTTGTCAATGCGATTACCGTTGCCAGCGCTACGCCGGTGTTGCAATCATCTCTACCCTGCAGTGTCAGTGATTCCATCCATATTTTCTGCAATTCTATGCCATAACATCAATATTTCAACATCTATTTTTAATGTAGCAGCCTTCAGTGTAGGGTAGTTTTAGCGTAGCATTGAATTGTAATCTTAAGTACAACGTTATGTACATCACACATGTTTGTTTTTCCTATGTGGAAATGATTTCCCTTGAATAATACACGGGTGTCTATCTAATTTTACTGCTGTTTCTCAAGAGCTTCATGACTTCATTGATGAATATTTCGTTTTGCTGTGTTGTAGTTTGCTCTGCTATAGTTTCATATCGAAATAACATTATTGAATCATTTTCCCCGTTCGGTGCTCTGCCACCGTTATTAAGTATTGTATGCGTCTAATTTTTGGTAAATTCTTTTGTTACTAATTCGTCTTTTCAACCTGATCATTTATTAGTCTCATTATAATTAAAAATAAATTGTTATTCATTGAATATTTTAAATTCTTTCATTATTTTTCTTTACATTTCGTTATCAGCGTATTAGCTGTAAGGTGCCTTCTCTCTACGTAGAATTGTAGATACGAGTATACTCCCAGGGGGAATATGTTAGGTCCTAAACCGAGTGGTAAATTGGTCATCTTTTTGTTGAAACCAAATAATTTTTTTGGTAAAATCTGCCTGCTTTTGATTAACTGCTGTCCTGTTTTTAGCTAGTCTGACTTTTTTGTACAACTTTTATACTGTTTCTTAACCGTCCTTCGCTACTTCATGTTTCTATGCGCACGGGATCCTTTGTAGGAACACATCTTGTGCATAGATTTCCCGTTCCCGTAACTCCTTAATAATTGGTGCCTTCATCCTTCCTCATTTCGATGATCTTTGTTGAGATAAGGGTGTATAATAAATAGTAACTTATAATAATTCCATCTTAGCTTTCTTACCATGTATTTTTATAACTGTAATCATCTCCTAATAAAACAGTTTTTTTAAGTTTTGGCGTAAATTTTTCCCCTCTTTAGCTGATGGTTTTCACCTCCATAGTTACATGAACTGAACAACGAAGGGCGAATATCGGCTTACGATCTGTATCGTGGCACGGTAATGGTGAAACCAAAATCCTGCTTTTCGCTGGGTTATAATAAGATGTTCGAAAATTGGGGTTTGTAATTGTGATTTACAGACAGTGATGCCGTATTTATGGTCTTGAAGCAGGTCATCCCGAGCAGAAAGGTCGACTTGGGATTTAGTATTTGTCATCAAGTAAGTTTTTAAGAGTTCACTGTCGAGTGACAGATATTCGCTCAATCTGATTGAAATAACGCCACTATAGGTCCAAAAATGCTAACGTTAACGGGCTAAAGAGCCCTATACAAAGATGGAAAAAGTTTGTGTATTGACTGTACTCTCTTCAATTTATCTGGTAAATGACAACGAAAGTACAAAATAATCTCGGAACATGATTTCCAAGTAGTTTACGGTAATAATTGTAGTTTTCTACCTTGAGTGAAAAAATTTTCTCTTGTGACTGACAGCAGAAACTTATTTATTACATAATATTTTGAGGTAGGCGTAACTTGACGTTTTAAAATAGCATTGTAGGTTCCTGAACACTAGAGTTTTATTAGGCCTTGCTGATAATTTTTGAATGGATGGAAAAACAAGTCCACCGAAATTACATTAGCGCTGCTTCTCCTGAAATTGGAAGGTTAAATTCAAATGAAAAATAATTGTCAATCAACTGAAGGAAAATGTGGAACACAGGTTGGCTATCTCCCTTGGCAGGCAGCCCATTGGATCTCACGGAGGAAACTACAAATTTCTTAACCTCAATTGCGTTCAGAATTCATCTGTTACCGGTAGAAGCCCGAATACTGAGGCAAATTAGGTGTAAGGAACCATTTCCTAGAACGCGAACTGAATCAACGATCGCGTCGACGAGAACACAAACCGGTGTTGCTCTTAACGAAAACCGATGTGGCTCTAAAAAGAAAACTCTATAACCAGTTCGACTATAAGTTAAAAAACGAACCTAAAGCAAATTTCTGGTAGCGGATTACATAGACTAATATTTATGTTACAGGCAGGGTTGCGGAGTCGGAGGAATAAATTTGCGACTCCAACTCCGACTCCGACTCCACCTTTTCAAAATTTGGCGACTCCGACTCCACCTTTCCAAAATTTGGCGACTCTGACTCCACCTTTTCAGAATTTGGCGACTCCGACTCCGACTCCACTTTTCCAGAATTTGGCGACTCCAACACCGACTCCGCCTATTCACAATTTTGTGACTCCAACTCCACCTACTCATAATTTATAAGATGAATATTTTATTTCTTAACTAGTGTACACGGACCGTCAAAAACGACGGGATTCAATACCTCTCTTCAACAAATTTTTGTTCGAGTGGAGTTTCCATGCTTTTAGCTTATTCAAAACGTAACCTAATTTTCTTATTAAAGTAATAAACACTCCGAACACAGTATTTTTGAGCCGCAAGAGAGGCAGTTATAGTCATTCGTATCGTATCCTAGATACAGCAGTTCAGCATTACTGAAAGCAACTGCGAGCTTGTGTATGTATATTGTAACATGCAATACAGTACATTGTAATAGAGTAAATGGTAATATACAAAACAGCATATTGTAACATGCAATACGCTACATTGTAATATACAATATCCCGCCAAACTCGGTATTCACGATTCGAACTCGAGTACATAAGGCTCTGGATCTCTTTAATTGTTTTGAAAGGTACTTATTATAGAGCACTGGTACAGCGAAAATGAGTGTATTAATTGACCGTGAATTGAACCCAAGACCGCCAGTGCTAATTTCTTCCTATCAGTTATTCTTAACAGCGTGACACAAAACGCATACATAAACACACGACGTTCATTCTTAATAGTAAACGGTTGCAGGTGTTGAAACCTGTGCATTTGTTCATGATATTCTTTATTAACGAACAACTTTTAAATTGACTACAGAATGTTAATAATCAAGTTACTAGTGTACATGATTGGTCAAAAATGACGGGATTCAATGGTATCGTTTTAAAAAATCTCATGATAAAGATGGCAAACAAATATATCCATCCCAATAGTACGCGGTATTAAAATACAGTATTCTCGTACTTGTGCACTGGTAAAACTCGTATCACAGATACGGTCATTAAGCATCTGTAAGCACTTCACAAACGCACACACCAACCAAGCAAGCAAGCAACAACCGTGTACTATACTTTAAATTATTGTTCGCCAAGAAGTTTTTGAAAGCTTTGCCATACCTTTTTACTGCGATAAGTCGTATTTTCTTGACCGTTGATTCGATTTTCACGCAACGTTTCTTACTTATAAACATAAGTGAGCAGATGCCAGGTTTTTCATAATGTTTTAATGGTATTTATGATACTTTCTAAGCGAGCAAATTTCCATTGTAATAACATAGAGGAAATTACGTACGAGAACATATACTCATTTATAAATTGACGGACACCTGGCTTTTTATTATACCGGGTGTCCCACAAAAAGTCCCCGATTTTTTTAAATTATATATCCACATTAAATTAACATATTTCAATTGCCTTTTTTTCCCGAAGTAGTAAATTTTGTTTCCTTTTCATATAATTTAAGTTTTTGAAAATCGGTTGAATTTTGCTTTAATTTTTATTTTGATAAACTTTACAATAATTTTGATATACTGAAAGGGGTAGAATAACTAATTGTTCAGAGGAAAATATTTTGAAACAATATTGATATTCTTCCTTATTTTTTACTCTTCAGAAAACCGAACAAACAAAAATTTAAAAGAGTAACAAATATGAGTAACCTTAAATAACGATGAAATAAATAGAGTAATTTAGTATCCTTCGACACACCCTCTATTCCTCTCAAGGCAAGTATTACTTCTAGCCACTATTGAACGAAGAGTTTTACCCATTATTTCACTGTTTTCTTTCAGTTCCTGGAACACAATTTTTGAAAACACTTGAAACTTGAAACCTCTCAGAGGGTTTAAATACTTGGTGGTATGTAGGATACATCATTATGAAATTATTATAAACAGTAGGTATTGAGAAATGAAGAAGAACACCAGTGTTGCTTTTAAAATTTTCCCTTTGAACAATTTGTTTTTCTCCCCCCTTTCAGTAAATCGATCATCGTAAAGTGGTTATTCAATTGAGTTTCAAAAACTTGAATTATTTGAAAAGGAAACAAAATTTACTACATTGTTAATAAAAGACAATTAAAATATGTTAGTTTAAAGCGGAGATATTATCAATTAAAAAGTCTGGGACATTTTTGTGGGGCACCAGGTATTGTGTTGATTGTTCTTATAAAATAAAAGGGCAAGGGTCTCCTTTAAACATATTAATAAATAGGTTTATGTATTTCGTGAGCGCAATCTCTCCTATATTATTACAATGGAATTTTAGGATTTAAAAGTTGAGGGCAACTATTCGAACATTTATTTCAAATACAGAAGAAATTCACGGGAACAACAGCAAGTCGTTTCCCGAGATGCGCAAAAAAAAAACAGTCCCCAAGTTAGGCGTATCTTGAGGATTCCAACAGTACGCACAGAAGCGTCCTCTGTAGTATTTTTATAAATTAAATTCCTTTGAAATGGAGACCAAAGATCTTCTTTAACGCAAGGTTAGTTTTCAAAACGAAACTCCCGAACAATAGAAGACAACCAATGGACGCGGCCGGTCATCAGCACGGTACTCCGGTAGGAAATTTTAGAGGCGTTCCGAGTGGAGAGACAGAGTTTTAAGATGTCTGGTTGCCGAATAGCTGAATATCGGATCTTATTGCAAGATTGCATGTAACACTAAGATTTTACCAATTAATGGACAATTAATTACCCTGAATAATAAGTGCCTATTAAAGAGGCTGCAAGAGCCAGGTCGAGGAGTTCAAGTCGCAGAAAAAGACTGCTTTTTACGCAACAGAAATAAGTTAGAGGTAGCAGACCCACTTTTATTAAAAGGGCGACATGCTTCTCAAGCAGAGCAAGCTCAGAGATAATTTAATGAGTGAACGCCAAAGCGTCACAAGTATTGTTAATTAAAGCAATTTAAGGTTAATGCAGGTCTGCTAGAAGCGCAAACATGCCTAATTATAGAAAGTTAAATTTAAACACAAAAAAAACGAAGAGAAAAGAAGCAGCTGCGAAACAAAAAAACGAAGAACAGAAAGAACTAATTTCAACAGTTTCAAATTTTTGTCTGTGAACTAAGAGAGGCCAACTGAAGAAAAATTTTTCTTCCACAAAGCTGCCATCAAAAATACGGAAGATATTCAACAAGAAATTTCATTGAACGATTAAAATTGGCTGTCCGTCTTTGTTGGTTGGTCTCTCTCCCTTTCACGCTCTTAAAGATGCCTTATGACTGTAACTGTGATGCGAGTTTCACCAGTGCACAAGTACTAGAATATTTTATTCGAGGGTACTATTAGGATGGATATATTTCTTTGTCATCCACATCTGGAAGATTTGTATAAAGACAATATTGAATCCCGTCATTTATGACGGGTCGTGAGCGCAATTCTGTATACTGAGTGTTTCAGAACACGAGGTACAAAATTGCTCATCAGGTAGAAAATGGCCAAATAAACACTTTGTTCCATGAAATTTTCCCCAAAAAATCTGGGTTGTGAGGTATTAGCTGTTTATTGTTTTAAAGGATGAAATTTAATGGTACAATTACTCCCAATATTTATTTTTAATTTACTTTACAAAAGTTGTTCAAAATGTGTTCCACCTACATCAATGCACTTTTCGAATGTTAGCCTTAACGGCTGCCGGATATTAGGAAACACGTCTGGTATTAAGGTATCTCACCTGCAGCCACTGCAATTCTGGCCACAAGATCTTCCTCAGACTCAATGGGTGTAGCATAAACAAGGCTCTTCACGTGTCCCCAAAAATGAAATCGAGTGGAGTCATGTCAGGAGATCTAGGAGGTCAAGCAACTAGAACATTTCGCCCGATCAACGTAAATTCAAAATAAATATTGCGAGTAATTCAGTCATTAAATTTCATCATTCAAAACAATACGTAAACGCCTAATATCTCAATGTATCTTTCTTCAGAAAATTTCATAAAAGAAAAAGGTTTTATTTGGACATCGTCTATACTTGGTGTTCAATTTTTTGCCTCTTATTCTGAAGCACCCTGTATATTACTGACAAATGATTTCTGAGTAGATAAAGTAGGCCCCGCCTACACTGAGAATTATAGATAGATAACAACAGTTTTTCTATTACTAAGTATGCACTAAGTCAATGAAATTATAAAAGTTAATTCAATGACTATGATTCAAATCCCAAAAATTATGATTTACATGTAGATAAGGTAGGCCAAATTGGCACACTGCCATTTCTTTTCTGTATCTACTCAATGCATGGTAACAATGCAGAAAAGGTGACATATCATTGCTCAACACTATGTCACATTTCGGCTCCAATAGGCAAAAGTTGTTCTGCTTTCGTCGCAAGGGCCTGACGTTTTCGGAACGTTTTGCTTACGAATAAATGTCACTTTTAGCTTCTTTGCGTGCAATATGATACCATCTCTTATTCTTGTCTAACTTTTTACTTTGTATTTGTCACTTTCTTATTTTAGTAAACGCCCATGTTCTTCTCATTTCATGTTTTTTGGTGCGATTTGAAACGTTTCTAGTAAGAAAATTTGTACTCTCGTATAAACATAGCAGCTAAAATAGTGCATTGCTTTCAGTTAGAAAATGTGTGTGACTTTAAGTGAAGTTTTTGCTAGTGTGTGTAATTATTTTCATTACAGCTCGTTTATATTGTATTTTAATTTTTTCAAGTGTCTCGATGCCGATATTGATTACCATACAACATTTCCAAATCTCCCTTAAGAAGAAATAATTAGTTATATAATGCTACTAAACGGATTCTATTTCAGTTTTAAAATTGTATAAACATAATTATAAAATTCTACATTTCAGCGTATGCTTACTTAGAAACTGGGGAGTGATACGAAGATAAATATTAAACATGATAATGATACAATGAAATACAATAAAACTCTGAAGGAACCAAACAACATTCAAGGAATAACTTTAGGAATGAGCAGAAATTTTTATTATTAATACATGTTAACTTGACCTAAAGACAAGGAAGCCATATCAATTTTGATAACATAACCTGAAAATTAGAAGTCTTTATGTACCAGACCATAGCTTCAGGTTTTGGCGAAGACTACTAATTGGTAATGAATCATAACCTAAAGACTAGACATATTTATGATCACAACATAACTTCAAGTTTATGCAAAGACTAGTCATTATCAATCAATGCATCATTAAGAGCGTACAGAGTTACCACTCCTTAAGTGAGTATAATATATTGCATCAGCTGAAATGTTCTACAAGTAACTTGCCACACATTTGCTACTATTTTCTACTTTCTATGTATTATTTGAAGGGGAAATGAACAAAACAGATATATACAGAACGAATTTGCAATGCTTTCAATTACTAATTCTTGCTTTTTACCTGCAAAATATGCATTATTGCTTCAGTACAATATTTCTTTCTCGTATGTATCATATATATATAGGTATGCAAACCCACAATGACTAGATCACATGACGGTATTAGGTGATAGGTATAAATGCGCTGTTTCAAACTTGAAACAAAATAATCAACAAAAACATTGCGTATTTTATAAATTTTCAGCAAAGTATTCTAACTCTATTTTGTTTACTTTCGGTTTTAAACAATTGTAAATAATTTTTAGCAAAAATAGGAATCGAAAGCACCAAAAAATAGCGACTCCAACCACGACTCCACCACATCTGAATGAACGACTCCGACTCCGACTCCGACTCCACCACATTCGGAGAAGCGACTCCGACTCCGACTCCGACTCCACCACACTTCAGAGAAGCGACTCCGACTCCGACTCCGACTCCACCCTAAAACATCCGACTCCGGCGACTCCGACTCCCGACTCCGACTCCGACTCCGCAACCCTGGTTACAGGTAATAGATGATGAAAGAGTATACGAGAAATGTTTTTGATGTTTATTATACCAGTTTTTCTGCCAGAAAACTTCTGACCTGAAGTTTTCCTTATGATGGAAAGTGTATCAGTTAGTAGTGTTTGAATATCCCAAAAGTAAAGCTCAAAAATTGATGGCAGCAATTCAGCGTCGACACCTCATTACTCGTTCCGAACGCGTTATGCGCCTGGCCAAGGAAATCACAATATGTTTTCAATTCGTATCTCCAAGGCATACACGTAGCTCCTGTAAATGTCAAATTGAAATAAAAAAAATTTTACTACATTTTCATCATAAAAACCATTGTAAAAAATTCGTAATTCATTGTACGGTTGGAGTAAAAGGCTTTTCTCTTGCGGTATCTGGCAATGATTTGTTGCTACGCCGCAAGAACTAAATCAACGAATGCAGCCTGCAGTCCGGTTAGCTGCAGCTGGCATTTTAATGCAGGAGCTGCTCGATGTTACAACTTATTAAGTCGTCATTGTTACTCGAAGTCAAATCCAGTGAAATACTGGGGTTAGAGGCGAGTTGCCTGTGGTGCGAAACACATAATAATTAGTGAGTGCTCGTGACATGTACGCGATATTCCATCTTAACGCGGAATAAATTGCTAAAGCAGTGGGTGAGTGTTCTACCTGTGCACCAGAAGTTGACCGCTGCTTCGAATGCTTGTTTTACCTCCGGTAATGTTTAGGTAATTAATTCTGTTACTTCTCACTAGCCAGATGTGAGATAGGTTAGTAGTACTTAAAAATTGTACGTACTAAGACTTTCAATAGAATCATTAATGGATAAAATGAGCATGCGAACGTTCAAGTCAGCCAGTGTTGAGATGTTCATCATGCGAGCGGATCTTATCAGGGCTTACGATTAGCTTTCGATAAGTTCAGTTTGTGGGAGACGAAATAGATGAAGTGTAATTCTTATCGGCAGTTATTCTCACATCATCCTGTATTTTCTTTAATTAAAATCGAGGCTGTAGTTGTTGTTTTTTCTCTTGTACGTTTACAATCATATCTCACAAAATTTATAGTTCATATGAGGTGTCAGTTAAAGTTCTCACAGTAAGTTGCAGTTTCAATACTCACGCCCACACAGTGTTAGAGTAGATAAGTTTGGTTGAGGCTCACACAACCTTGCTAATACAGCGCAGAATATTATACATGAGTACTGTGTGATTACTCTTCTTTAGTGTGCGTTTTTGTGAAATACTCAATATGTGACGTGTCCGTCCGCATTAATTATTCAGAACGGAGAGGCAAACAGTTCATAAAACAAGAGCGGTTGATGATTTTATCACACGGTATACGTTTTTTAATGTGAAATGCACGGTATACGTTTGTAGTGTAATTGTCACTTGTGGTATGTGTTTGAGCTGGGATGAAATAGAACCTTTGTAACTCAGATTACAATAAACAAATACGTTTCAGATTTTGAGAAATGTAAGTTCAAGCATCCCGAATAGAAAAATTGGTGTTGAGAAGTTCAAAATCTAATTATTTAACATTTTGGAGTATCTGGTAATCAGTATTGGTAATGAAAGTGATAAAATGATGTAATGAACCTTAACGAAGAATTCAGTCTTAAGTGTAAAGTCGCACGAGGTGAACTCAAGAAATCTCCAGAAATTCTGTACCTAACGGCGTTATGAAGTCCCTCTGCTGCCGCCTGCCGGTCTTCTTTACCCTGTTTTTAGGGAGAAAGAGTGCGTTCGAGTTTCCGTTCGCGCGACTGGTCGCAATTTGGCACGCCGGTTACTAACGAACGGATTTAAATTAGCGTGAACTGAGAAGTTCTTAGAACTGACTTGCTGTCGGATGTATCCTCAATTTTAAAGTTTGTGCTTCGAAAATTATGGTACATTTCACATTAGAGAACACAGAATAATGACTTTTTCATTGAATTCAAAATTTTGTTCATGGGATTTTTTTCCGTTCCCGTTGTCTCTTCTTTATCCGAAGTGATAAATTCCAGTAATTGTCCGACTTAATTCCACGCTAAAAATTGTTATGCAATGAGTTTCATCAGTTATTTTGTGCATATTTCATTTTTGGGGGCAGTTGCTTTGTGTTTTCATCGTAGTTTCACTTTGAAAATATGTGACATGATTTAATTATTGGTTTACCCCTGCGTTGAAGATCGTCAAATTCAATTTCAGACCTCGTTCTTACACTCGCCAGTGTTTAAATTTGTTAAATAACGATTTAATTTGTTTAAATGTCTTGAAATAACTGAAATGAGACGTGGGTCGTATATTCAAAGTAAGCATTGAATTCCAGAGGGTCTTTAACACATTTCCTGCGAAGTGACCCACCGGTGGTCACTTAGGTGATTTTCATAGTGCTGCTGACCCACCTGTAGTCACTAACTCATTTTTTATAAATACTCAATGAAAGCTAAATATAAGCCCGATCCAGTTAATGTTTACTATTTTTTAAGTTGATTACCACAGATGACTTTAAATTTGAATTGAATATTGAACTTCAGTTAACCCATCGCAGTTAATGTGTTAAAAATAGAGTGAAGTTGAGTAAAAACCAAACTCTCATCAACATACAGCTACTTGCAATACTTTCACAAATCGTGCGATCGGCGGACACTTGCGTCTATTTAAGTTCTTAGAGATGGAACCAAGTAGTGATATGAGGTCTGTTTGGTGATTGTAAATAGAACTTGAGAGAACAATTTAAGAAAAGCGGGTCCCGCGAAAGTACGTAACGTGATGTATTTTTCCCGTGGTGTATAGTTTGCAATTTAAAGGCGATCAAACTTACACTGAAACACTAGAAGATTTTATCATGTTTTTTGGCTCTAAGCAATAAAGGCCTCATTAACCAAAGCAGACTCCTGTCACTCTTCTGCTTAAAGTATAATGTATAAACGCTCAAGTTTGTCTTGCATGTTTATTTTCGTATTCAATTTGAAAGGGTATTTCAGTAAATAGTCTTAGTTTTGTTGACTGTTTGTGAAATGCTCACGTATTTGCTGTTCATTCAGTGAATTTATGCAAAGTTTTTAAATGCATGTGGTTCAAATTAAGACATGTTGTTTGAAATTGATGTTTACTTACGAGCGTTCTTTTTTCAGACACGTCACGGTGAACCATGGCTACTCAAAATCGAACAGACGGTTGTCCACAATCTGTGGCGATCGGCATTGACTTCGGCAGCAGCAAGTGCTGCGTGGCTGCGGTGTGGGACGGTCGGGCGCACGTCCTCGAGAACGAGTTCGGCCAAAGGACGACCCCTTCGTGGGTTGCCTTCAACTCTCAGCAGCGACTGGTGGGCGGCGCTGCTCTGGATCAGGCCGTCGTGAACTGCGCCAACACCGTCAGCGCCGTCAAGAGGACCTTGGGCAGGACCTACGATGACGTGAAAGGCCTTCCATGTACTTGTAAGATCAAAAAGTGTTACACAAGCAGTAATTTGAATTATTGCGTCAACTACAGAAAGCGTCAACTTTGGCTTAGCCCTGAACAGATCACGGCTATGATGCTGACTAAAATGACTGACGTCGCCAAAGCCTCGCTTGGTTGCGAGGTAAATAGGGCCGTTATTTCTGTGCCGGCGTGTTATGGTAACGCACAAAGAGCTGCTATTTTAAATGCTGCAAAAGTTGCCGGTCTTGATGTACTGCAACTGATCAACGAGACAACAGCGGCGGGCATCGCGTTTGCACACAACCGAAGAGTCAAGACACCCGTGACCATTGCAGTGGTGGACTTCGGAGCTGGAAAGTTGGACATATCTGTTATGGAAGTAAAGGAAAATTTCCTAAAGGTCATAGCAGCTCTTGGAAGCCCATACCTAGGAGGATGTATCGTTGACGAACACCTGGTCGATTATTGTGTGGTAATCATACAGCAGAAGTATGGGAGTGAAGTGAAAATCAGTGATAAAGGGCGAGTGAAGCTTCGTCTGGAGTGTGAAAAAGCAAAGAAAACTTTGTCACGGCTTCCTGAAGCTCAAGTTAGCATTGAATCTTTGTTCGAGGACTGTGATGTACAGATATCACTGGACAGACAGGATATTTGTGAGCTGATCGATGATGAATTTCGAAGTACAATGACCGGTAATTTCGAACGTATCTTCAGAGAGAAATCAATGGGAAAAGATGTGATCGACAAAGTTGTTCTTGTTGGTGGGTCGAGGCACATTCCTGCAGTCAAGTCGATCCTGGAGGAATATTTTGGGTCCCACAAGCTGGACCATACGGTGAACCAAGACGAGGCTGTTGCGCAAGGCGCCGCCCTGCGAGCTGCTGCTCTCTCCGGAGCTGCTGCTGGCATCGAGGTGGCCGATGTGTCATCATTTGATGTTTATTTTTCTGGGTCCAGTCAAAACGAAAACAAATTTGACAAAATCATCAACAAGTTCTCGCCCGTTCCTTCCAGCAGAAGTCATAAGTTCAATGAAACGCGTGGAACTAAGGCTCGTTTCTGTGAACGCATGAACCGTTTTGATGGTAGTACGTGTGTCACTGATCTCTTTTCAGTGGAGTTCACAGGATCATTCGCCATCAGTGATCGCTTTGTTAACGCAGAGTTGACGCTGCATCTGAATGAAAGTGGGATGTTTTCTGCCTTTACACAATCGCCAGACGATAAATCTAGACTAAAATTAATGCCTTTTACCTCACACTATTCTGGTGAAATCAATAATTGGGTGAAGGAGGAAGGTAAATTCCGATGCGACGCTAAGACCGAAATGGAGCGCGTCGATGCTGAAGTTGAGCTTGAGTCCCTTTGTTATGATGTCCAGAGCGTGCTAAGCGAGTTAGAATTAATGGAAAACACTTCCCTTGACGTACTGGAAACAAGTAAAAAAGCTGTTTCGAATGCTATGAAGTGGATGACCAACAACATCGAATCTGCTTCACTCTCCGAATTTAATCAGAAAATCAATAAAGTAAACAACTTGAAAAAAGATGTCCATCGGATGATGAACACTGCTCGCAAGAAAGCTATCGAGAAGGAAGAAGCTGCTAAAAAACAGGCTGAGATGGAGTTTCTCAATAAACAAATTTTGTCTTTTGAATCGCTTCTGTCTGAAGTAATATGCGTGCTACAGGACTCAAATCTGGTGATGGATTTTTATCCTGATATTCTGAAGCAATGTAAGGATAAAACGTCTTCATTGATGACCTGGAAAAAGAACATCGAGTCAGCATCGTTGACTGAGGTGACTCAGAAATTAGAAGAGCTTACGCAAGTGAAGAGAGAGCTTGATCAGCTGGAGGCAAGTGCGGCGCGCGAGAGAACACGAATAGAGGCTGAAAACGAAGCTGCCAGGAAACGCGAGGAAAAGGAATTGCTCGAGACCCAAATTTCTGAGTGTGAATCTCTTCTTTCAGAAGTAAAGTGTACGTTGCATGACACAATTTTTATAACGTATTTGGATCGACAAATTTTCCAGGCCTGTGAATTAAAACTGAATTCTTTGTTGGCGTGGAAAGAATACAGTGATACAGCTTCAATAACTCAGGTGTCCCAGAAATTAGAGGAACTAACGCAATTGAAAAGCAAAGTTGATCAGATGAAAACAGATGCGCTCGAAGAAGCACGAGGGAAAGAAGATGCGGAGAAACAGAGGGAGGTGGAATTGCACAAGGAGAGGATTTGGAGCTTTAAATCTCTTCTGTGTGAAGTTAAAGAAACGTTAGATGACTTGCACCCTGTAAGCTCTTCGTATTCCTCAAAATTCTGGTTAATTGAGGCGAGTTTTCATCGTTTGAAGGACTGGAAGGAAATTATTGAAGCAGCTTCAGTAACTCTGGTGTCCAAGAAATTAGAAGAGATAACGCAATTGAAACACGAAGTTGATCAACTGGAAACAGATGTGGAAGGCCAAAAAGTCCATGTAACAAAAGAGGTTGCTAACGCAACGCTTGCAGGTGATTCTCCCAAGCAACACACTGGCTTGCGTAACTCTTCCAACAGCTCCCTCGCGAATAGGCAAATGACTAGGAATGTTGCTGTGAATCCTATTCTTGGAAGAAATGAACGAATCAGAAGCGAAAATTCCTCGAGCTCGTATAACACTTCCAGCGGTTCAATTGAGTCTCCCTTGGTCTCAAGCGCATCAAACCACGATCATGCAAAGAGGGGCAGATCACAGTCTGCGACTCGACCGACAGTGGAGGGAAAGAAGCATCGTTCAAGAAATAGATCTCACTCACCTTCAGTCATGTCTCATAATTCAAAAGAAAAGGAAGGAGAACAGAAAGTTTCAAATCGAGAACGTTCATCTTTGCGATCTCGTCATGGGTCTGCCATCTCCAAAGAGCGGTCACTTGCCGGACTCAGTTCATCTTTGGAAGGTGAGCGCCATCATCAACCTAAGGCTTCATGTGAGGAAACGGCGAACGAAGGGTTTCCTCTTCATCAACGTGGGTCCTCAGACAGATGTACCGAACAGCCTACTTCAGCTCGCAGTATTGGAAGCACTCTGGATCAAATGAGGAAATCGGCTGTAGTGAACAGTGTTACGTTACCCAAGAAGCATTCACCCATGGTTGATCTGGCTCGGTCGAAAGGATATGATTCAACAGTTACTTGTTCGTCTAAGGAAACACAAACTGCCTCGACGACTAAGTCTGCAAGAACACAGACCGATATGGCTCTCTTAGAAAATAATCGTGGGTATGGAAATGACACGAGTTCGGATGGTGAGTTGCAAGAACTATCAGTAGAAATATTAGTAAAAATGAGGAAATATGAAAATTTTGGTATTTTGTTGCCTTTGTTACAGATCGTGGAAAATACTATGAGTAATATGGTTAACTGCGAACTTTGTACGTCAATTCGCTTACCATGTTCTCGTCATCGTTCTGAAGGACTCCAAGAACTAGGTAAAATGATCAATATCATGCCAGAGATTTTGAGCCAGAAGTTACTCGCTAAGACAAAAGAAACTAATTTGAACGTACAAACTACAACTACACTCGAGTCTGCTGAAAATGTTGGTGCACGTTTGAGGTGCACTACAGCGTATTGCTCAAAGAAAGATAATGGAGTATCAAACAGAAATGTAGATTCAGTTCAAGGACCAACTGCTGTGCCACGTCAGAGCAGCGCGGGGGTGTCTGACACTCACTCTTCACTAGATGGGTTAATCTCAACGCCTGAGGGTCCAGCGAGAGTAAAACAATCTTACGTTCCAATGTTCCAACATTTAGGTCGTAGTTCAGAGATGGAAACGCGCACATGTAACTCTCCCACATGTTCCTGCTATCGGAGCCACTGTTCTGAAAAAACGCATAGCTATGTGCCACGAATAGCTGCGTATTATAAGGAGTTGAACAAAAAATAAAATGTTTTCTTCTCAGTCTTCGTTTGTTTCATAATGCCGAAGTTCACGAGGCAAGCGTAACTCACCGTCAATACCGCAGTTATGATTCTGGATTTGTTCATGCTGCTTATAATTTCCATTCCTGAAAGAAATATTGAACTTCAGTTTCGATGTTGCAGTAGATACGGATTAACTACGCCGTGAAGCTAATCCGTTAATCCGCCGTGATTCTCGCATATGATTAGTTTCGAACTAATACCTTTTCCTCTTGTGTAGAAAGACGGGGTCGTCATAAATACTACTTGTCTTTCTTTACAAACGAGTCAAGTGAAAAATATCAAAGTTGAACTCGTCGTGTATCACTCCTCAATGGCATGACCAAGTCTAACAGTTGTTCATTAACATCCTAATGTGAATAAAGAATTTTACTACATTTAAGTTATGATCATAAGTTTGTAAGGAGAATGGCAGAACATAATACCTTGCATAGATGAGGCTTCTTTTAATTTGATGGAAGAAATATTTCTACGTAATAAATAATGTTTCGACTGCTTACTGCCTTGACTGTTTGTTTGGAGAATTAGCTATTTAAACAGTATCCATGTTACAAACGCATGTCTAATTTTAGACTTAATTTTCACCGTGGAGCTGTGATGCGTGTGTAGATATGTACGCGTTCAGTGGGACCAGTTTTGTACAAATTCATTGAACATAATTATGACATAATGCATTTTGTGTGGTGTGCTTCTATAGTGATTTATGAGTAGGTTTTTGTGATTGGAATATGCCGTATGTTGGGATGTGTTAGAATATTCTATTTAGTTTTATTTTCTTTTTAAATCCTGATGTTTTCACTGAAGAAAAGTAACAGTTGGTATGGGATAACACTTTTTTTGAAGCGCATTAAATGTCGGAAATTTGGATGTGTTGCCTAAGCTTGCATTCTACTTTTATATTTTAGTTTATATTGATTTATTTTCTTTATATACTGACTATAAATAAATATTACTAATTATGATTATGTATTCCTATATTTACTTAATATACTATATCTTTCCTACTAATTCTCTATATGTTACGTGAGCTATATCCCTAGAGGAGTCTCGATTGGAGAATTATATCCCTATTTACTGCAATTTTGTCCATTTTTTGTGGTTTTCCATCAATTTTTTTGCGGTTCTGTTCCAAGCAGGTGCAACTTCATTCCTATTTGTTAGTTTCATCTTTATTTTTTTTCGGTTCTATACTTGATTTTATGTCCCCCCTCAGGGGGATACAACTATTGTATCTATAAGAATTAGTACTCCCAGGGGGAAAATGTGAGGGTCAAAGCCGATAGTTACGTAGGCTTTCTTTTCGTTGGAATGTAGTGTTTTGTTATGTGAAGGGCTATCTTTTTTCGGATCACTGCTGTCCTGTTTTTTTTTCAGCACCTACTACTTTCTTCTCCGATTTTGATCTTGTTTCATGAACTTTTTTCTCAACTTACTGTTTCTATGCCCTATCTGCATAGATTCCGCGTTCCCTTAACTCCATACTAAATGTCGCCTTTGTTGCGGATAGGGAGATTTAAACTAACTAATAAACGAACGTAATTTTGATTCTATGACTAATTTTGTCTACTTATTTTATAATGTGGGTGTTACGTTGCAGCTTTTTGTTTCTGGCTCACATTTTTACAGCAATTCAATATAGCTGCTATTTTACACGATGTTCATTTCCAAGAAGTTCCTTTCTATTTTTTGTGCTGTTGAACCTACTTACTATAGTTATGTCTATTTCATACAAGTTTTATCTTTTTTATAGCCTGATCCGTTTATTCAGTGCAACATTAGTGAAGCGTTCTTACTAATATAGTTAACTTGTGTTACCTACAGTATAGTAACGTCATGTTGCGCAACACACACAGTTAAGCTTGTGTTTTGCACCAAGGATCTATTTGACCATCCAACAGCACACGTAGTTCTATGTTTTTACATGTCGCTACATCATTACAAGACTGTCGTAACTCAAAAATGTCAAGAGTATAGTTACATTGTTTATAAGAATGCTGAATTAATTATGCGTCTTTTGCCTGTAAAATCGTAAGTCAAAGTGCACTTTTGGCCGAGAGATGGCGCTGGGAAGATTTTAAAATTAGTAAAGTTGTATGACTTATATACTTTGAAATGCTTGAAAAATCACTAAATGCTCCTGAAAAATCACGAAATTTGAGTTACGACACTTTGCAATGATGTAGCAATGTGTTGTCTCGCCTATAGTGAAAAGAAAAACATTTTATTTCCAATAAAGTATACCATGAAATGTTGATACATTGTTTTTTTTTGTGTGCCCCAGCAGTTGATTCGAAGTAATTTTGCTCTCTTGTGGGAGTTTTGGTTTGAATAAACAAACACGTTGTTGCTTTAATTTTGGCATTCTCTTCCCTTATTTACTGACTGCGATGACTGGAGTTCCATACTGCGTGCTTACTAAGAGACTGCACTCACATGGGTCCTTTTTTTAATATCTCGTATTTTTTATTTCATTTGACCGTAAAAGTATTCGTGCTTTCCTGAGTCCGGACTTTAATTACGGATTTGATCTTAGAAGTATTCGTGCTTTCCTAAGCACGGACTTTGCGAATTTGATCGTAAAAGTATTCGTGCTTTCCTAAGCACAGACTTTAATTACGGATTTGATCTTAGAAGTATTCGTGCTTTCCTAAGCACGGACTTTGCGAATTTGATCGTAAAAGTATTCGTGCTTTCCTAAGCACAGACTTTAATTACGGATTTGATCTTAGAAGTATTCGTGCTTTCCTAAGCACAGACTTTAATTACGGATTTGATCTTAGAAGTATTCGTGCTTTCCTAAGCACGGACTTTGCGAATTTGATCGTAAAAGTATTCGTGCTTTCCTAAGCACAGACTTTAATTACGGATTTGATCTTAGAAGTATTCGTGCTTTCCTAAGCACGGACTTTATTTGCGAATTTGATCGTAAAAGTATTCGTGCTTTCCTAAGCCAGGACTTTAATTACGGATTTGATCGTAAAAGTATTCGTGCTTTCCTAAGCCCGGACTTTAATTGCGGATTAATTTGGAGTTACTTTTAGAGGTAGATTCTTTGAACCTTGTCAGTGATATAACAATGAGTTCATCTCGTATAGTTTGTCTATTATTATGCCTCGTTTGGCTTATCTATTTGTACACCTCGGATGGTTTGTCAATTAGTACTCCTCGTATGGAACTTTTGTTTTAGGACGTCTTATATTAAGAAATTTTTAAAAGCCAATATGTTGGCATGTATCTCATGTGGCAACTTGGAAAATAAACGTTTTTTTTCAATTAAGGGGGCTCGTGAAGTGGTGGTATGAGAATGTTCCTACGAAATGATATTCTGAATTTACAAACTCCCAGGGGGATACAACTATTATATGGATGGGAATTGGCGCTCCCAGGGAGGAAATGTGAAGTCCTGAGGCCAAAGTTAGCATAGGTCTAGCTTTTGATGAAATAGAATAGACATTCTGATTGGTAACGAGCAATTTTTTCCCTTCATTGCAGTCCTGTTTTTCAATATTTCGAGCTTAGAGGACAGTGTGTAGCAATACACCTTGTGCATGAATTCTGCGTTCCCGTAATTCCATACTGAATCGTGCCTTTATCCTTCCTCTCTTTGGAACGTCTTTGTTTCGGTTAGGGAGGCTGGAAAAATTGTTTATAATTCAAGTCCCCGTTCCCTTGATTCCGTGCTAAATGATGTGCCTTGCTTTCTTTAGAACAACACTTGTATTCGTGCGAAGATAAAAATATATTTATTCCTTCCCTTTTATTACTGCTCAAGGCCTTTCCTTTGATTTTCAGATAACGCGTCACATGCGTCAAGTAAAGGGCCGTTTACACTAGGGGACATTTCGGCCGTGAGGCGTGACACGTGTATACGAGGCTCACCACTGTAGCTCATGTTTGTGTGTGTTTATACGAAGTTCCCTATTCGCTACGGTAGTTACGAGGCTTTTGAGTGTCGCGGATTACGAATTCGATCAGAGCGAATAGGAAACTTCGTATAAACACACACAAATATGAGCCTGAGTGGTGAGCCTCGTATACACGTGTCGCGCCTCACGGTCGAATTAAATGTCCCCTAGTGTAAACGGCCCTTAAGTGTCTTACACCACTGTTTTCCATCTGATGTCAATGGTAATCTGATTGAAATAATAGTGCTATGAGTACAATAATTCAGACGTTAAAGGGTTAAACAGTGCAGCATCGTGCTGGAACTTATAATGGCCATGAGTATATGAGTATTGACAGTACACTCTTCTATCTATCTGGTAAATAGCAACGCGGATACATATTGACATGAAAACAAGGTTTTCGTGTAGTATACGTTAACAATCTTAGTTTTCTTCCATGAGCATGAGAATTTTCTTTTGTGGCTGACTGTTGAAACTTATGATTACTTATAATAAGGTAGAGGTTTATGTCACTTCATGTTAAAAAAAAGAACGCAGCTATTCCAGACTCATGAGAGTTATTTCATATATCTGCCGCTAGTGAACATTCTCACACCAGTGACGTGAGAATAGATAAAAAACATAATTAATCGCTACAAGTTACAAACTTGTTTGCTGTTAAATTTATTTTTCGACTCTTAATGAAGTATCTCACTCCTGGGACGAAAAAAAAACAACGTTGTGATAAACATAGTTATACCAAATGTTTCGAAATTAATAGATACCAGCAGCAGTACAAAATTTGGCAAAGGGAATAAGGAAATTTAATGCTAGCTCGTGAACTTTTTCACTAGCACATGAGTGTAAAACTTGAAATATGCGTTGTCTGTATCAAACCATCCTAGATGAAAAAAAAAACAATTGAGAAAAGAGGACCCATGGAGGAACACAACTATTGTACCAAAATTTCCTGAATGCACTGAACTGGTCGACGCTAGCTCAGATAGGAGGTCGCTTAATTTCTACCTTGTCACCGAGACTGAATGAGTTTGGATAGCTGAAGTCACTCGAACACGATTACTGTACGAGTACAATACTATAATTCAAAATGTGCAGATCTTAATTTAAGAAGCGATGGGTATTAATAGATATTACACATGAAAAACATTGCTTAAGTAGAAAGAAATAAATTAAACGTTGGAAATGCTCGTTGTAGCGAAAAAGATTGCAGTTAAAATGTATGGTTTTGGACGCCATATTTGTGAGGTGATCTGTTTGTTAGGTGACCGAAATTATGAGAAGGATCCGGATTGCTCAAAACTAAACTTTTTGAATGCTACGCTGCTTATTTTTAATGGCTTGAAGAACGATACCAGAAATGTTCCACCACCGATGTTTTTCCTGAAATTAGAAAACGTTATTCAGATGAAAGATAAGGTAGATCAACTGAAGGACGATGTGAAACGCAAAGTGACTGTATCTCGCTTGCGGTCAGCCGATTAGATCACACGAAGGAAGCAAGACCAATTTCTCAATCGTAATTGCGTCCAAGATTCGCCTGTTACCATCAAATCCCCGAAGCCTGCACCCTATTGGATGTAGGAAACTATTTTCAAGGTTGCACCCTGACTCAACGATCGAGTCGACGGGTACACAAACCGGTGTTGCTCCTCCAGAAAACAGCCGTAGCTTTGAAAATAAAACAATAAAACCAGTCCGACAATGAGCTAAAAACGATTATTTGGTTGAGGACTCGCAGATATTTATGTACATGAATATAGATAATAAAAAATTGTACGAGATATGTAGCTGATACCGAAGACACCAGTTGTGCGGTCAAAAAACTACTGCCGCGAAATTTTTATACGGATGGAAAGTTAATTAGTTAGGGTTTGAATGTCCCTAAACATAAAACTCAAAACTTAATGACAGCAGTTAATTATTGCCGACACATTACTCGTTCCGAACGCGTTGTGACGCAGTCGCAGACCAAGAAAATCACAAAATGTTTTCAATTCGTATCTTCAAGGCTTACGCGTACCTCCTGTAGTTATCATATTAAAATACAAAATTATTAGTCAATTTTCATACTTAACACCATAGAAAAAATTCATAATTCATTACACGGTTGAAGTGAAAAGGTTTTCTCTTGCGACATCTGGCAATGATTTGTTACTACGCCTCAAAAACGAAGGCAATTTGTTGTCTGGTAACTCTGGTCAGCCGCAGCTAGCAGTTTAGTGCGAGAACTGCCTGCTGGGTGTGATAACTTATCAAGTTAAGATTCTTACTTTAAGTAAAGTCCAGTGAAATACTGGGGCTAGTAGCAAGTTGCTGGTGGTGCAAAACACATAAAAACTCGTGAGTGCTCGTAACATGTAAGCGATATTCCAACTTGATATGGAATAAATCTCTAAAACAGTGCGTGAGTGTTCGACCTGTGAAGTTGGCCCCTGCATCGAATGCTTGCTTCTACATCCGTGCTTTGGTAAATATTTCTAAGTTACTTCTAAAAAGCTAAACATATGGCTTGTAGCATTAGTACTTTCAATTATGTCATTTATGGTTAAAATAAGCTTGTGGACGTTCAAGTTAGCCACGATTGAGATTTTCAGCGAACGTTCGAGTGTGAATCTTATCAGGACTTGTGATTAGCTCTTGATAACTTCAGTTTGGAGAGACGAAATAATTACCGTGCAATTCTTATCTGCAGTTGGTCTCAGTTCATGCTGAGTTTTCTATAATTAAACGAGAGGCTGTAGGTCTTACTCTTCTATTATTCGGTTACAATCGAATCTCACACAGGTTTTGGTTCATTTGAAATCTCACAGTTACAGTTCTCACTGAAAATTACAGTTTCAATACTCACGTCCACACTGTTCGATTAGATAAGTTAGTTTGAGGCTCACACAACATTATTATTACACTACAGGTTGCCGTACATGAGTACTGTTTGAATATGGTGTTTAGGGTGTGTTATTGTGAAATACTTCAAATGGGACGTGTTCGTCCGGTTTAATTATTCAGAACGGAGAGGCAAATAGTTCATGGAGCAAGAACGGTTGGTGATTTTATCACACTGTAAACGTTTTGTTTATTGCGGTTTGTGGTGTAATTGTTTGGGTGTACGGATCATTTGTTGTGGTATATGTTTGAGCTGGGATGTAATAGAACCATTTTAACTCAAATCTCAATAAACCAAAACGTTTCAGATTTTTAGAAATATAAGTTTGTAGTGCCATACATTAGTTACCCCTCAAAATCTTATTCCAGTCTTTTTGTGCTCAGTTATCCTAATATGTGTGATTGTAAATTTATTTTGTTCTAAGGTTCCTACCCCACTACGTAATACCGGTACTAACCACAGTAGCTGAAAGTAAGGCCACTGTTTCGCTCGCCACAATTGAATTCGTTGTCCACCAGGCCTTACAAGGATAAGGTAACAAGGTTCCCGAAGAAACAAGTGGATTTTCAGAAACTCGAAATGGAAGAAATGAACGTTTTTGAAGTATTAGAAAATAAACATTTGTAATAAAAATGATCAAATGAACCTCGAACAAACAATAATTTATCTTAGTCTCCTTCGTGTACCAACGAACGGTTTTAAATAAGAAACCTGACGTATTGTCGGCTGTATTCTCAGTAGTGAAATTTGTGCTCTAAAAATTAATGCACCATTTTACATCCGAGAACGTTTCATTTTGAATTTGAGATTTTCTTCGTGGTATTTTCTTTAGTCCCGCTGTCTTTTCTTTCTAACTGTTATGAATTCCAGGAGTCATCCGAGTTTAAAATCCACTTTAAATTGTTTTGCAATGAGCCGTATAAGTTAATTGCCGTTGCCTTGTGTTTTCATCGAAGTTTTACTTGAAAAAGATGTGATACGATTTAATTATTAGTTTACCCCTGCGTTAATGAGAGCGTCAAATGTATTTTAAGACTTCATTTTTGAAGTTTTCCCTATTTAAATTTGTTAAATAACGATTTCGTTAAATCTAATGCCTTGAAATAACTGTGAAATAAAACTTTGTGTAGTATATTCAAAGTGAACGTCAAATTCGAGAGGGTCTTTCAAAAGTAGAGAAAGTCGAGTAAAAACCAAACGCTCATCAACGTACACCTTCTTGCAATACTTTCAAAAATCGAGGGACCGGCGGACATCTGCGTCTAAGATAAATAAGCTGTGATGTGAGATCTGTTGGGTGGTCGTAAATAAATAGAACTTTGGGGAGCAATTCAACACGTTCACCGCGTATTGGACCACATGTGTACCATTCGGAAAATTGCTCATTCACGTACCGGTAATAATGGATGACATTTCATCTGTTTCCAAATCTTATTTAAAAAAATACCTGTTATCAGACGAGGTGAACTGTGATTGTACAATTAAATTTTCGCATCTTAGGATAGATAACAATGTACTTGAGCAGTTAAATCGATTCCCAATTCTGCTACTTTCAACCTAACCAAACTAACCGTTAACAACCGCGGAAACGCAGTGAACGTGTTCAAATGGCAAACCGTGCGATAGTACGTAACGTATTGTTGCGATTTTTTTCTCCATAGTAGATTAGTTTTGCAATTTAAAGGCGATATTACTTACAATGAAATACTAGAAAGGGTTTGTCATGTTTTTCGCTGTAAGCGATAAAGGCTTAATCAACCAGTGCAATTTCCTGTCACGCCCACGGTTAATTAAAGTATTATGTAGTAACACTCAAGTTCGTCTTGCATGCTTGTCTTCGAATTAGTATGGATGAGTCTTTCATTCAATAGACTTTGTTTTGCTGGCAGTTTATGAAAAGCTCTCGTATTTATTTACAATTGAATAAATTCAAGCAGAGTTTTCACTATGCCTGTTTTGTAAATTAACATGTTTAGTAATGATGTTTACTTACTAACGTTCTTTTTTTCAGACGCTTCAGAGTGAACCATGGCTACTACAAATCGAACGGACGAGGTGGCGATCGGCATCGACCTGGGCACCAGCAAGTGCTGCGTGGCTGCGGTGCGGGACGGTCGGGCGCACGTCCTCGAGAACGAGTTCGGCCAAAGGACGACCCCTTCGTGGGTTGCCTTCAACTCTCAGCAGCGACTGGTGGGCGGCGCTGCTCTGGATCAGGCCGTCGTGAACTGCGCCAACACCGTCAGCGCCGTCAAGAGGACCTTGGGCAGGACGTACGATCAAGTGGAAGGCCTTCCATCTACTTGCAAAATCAAAAAGTGTTACTCTACTTACGATAATTTCCGGTATTGTGTCAACTACAGACAGCACCAACTACAGCTTAGCCCTGAACAGATCACGGCTATGATGCTGGCTAAAATGAAAGATATCGCCGAGACTTCGCTTGGATGCGAGGTAAATAGGGCAGTTATTTCTGTTCCCACATCTTATGGTAACGCACAAAGAGCTGCTATAATAAATTCAGCAAAAGTTGCAGGTCTTGATGTACTTCAGCTGATTAAAGAGACAACAGCGGCAGGCATCGCGTTTGAACACGACCGAATTTTCAAGATACCTGCGACGATCGCAGTAGTGGACTTCGGCGCCGGAAAATTAGACATATCTGTCATGGAATTAAAAGAAAAATCCCTCAGAGTCTTAGCTGCTTCGGGTGACCCTTGTCTCGGGGGTTGTGACATAGATGAAGCATTAGTCGATCACTTTGTCGAAGTCACTCAAAAGAGGTACAAGAATATCATTAAGGTTGATGACGAAGCTCGAGTCAAACTACGTTTGAAGTGCGAAAAGGTGAAAAGAACTTTGTCACTTTACACTAAAACTACACTCAGCTTTGGTTTTTTAGTTGGGGGTGAAGACTTGAGTATTCCTGTGGACAGACATGCCTTCTCCATGTTATTCGACAAAGATTTTCCTAAAACAATAATCGATAACTTTGAGCGCCTCTTCAAAGAAATATCAATGAAAAAAGACGCCATTGCCAAAGTTGTGCTTGTTGGCGGGTCGACGCGCATTCCTGCGGTCAAGACAATCCTGGAGGAATATTTTGGGTCCCACAAGTTGGACCAGACGGTGAACCAAGACGAGGCTGTGGCGCAAGGCGCCGCCCTGATAGCTGCTGCTCTCTCCGGAGCTGCGGCAGGCATCGAAGTGGCCGATGTGTCGTCATTTGATGTTGGCTATTCTGTAGGAGATTCGAACGAAGTGAACTGGGTTGTCAATAAGTTCACTCCTCTCCCTTCTGTCCGAAGTTGTATATTCGAGGAAAATCCTGGAGCTACATTGCGTTTTTTCGAACGGATGCACTCTTTCAATGGAGGTACTCATGACGTTGATCTTTGCTCTTCAGTATTCAACGGATCTCTTCTCAGCACAGATAGCTCTGATAATGCTGAGTTGGAACTACGCGTTCATTTGGATGAAAATGGGATGTTTTCGTTCTCAATTGCCCCACAGGATGAACGCTCGCGGATCAAAGTAGAACCTGTCGACTTTCAGCTTTCTGATGTCATCAGAAGATGGGTGACCGAAGAAAAACAATTTCGAGATGAAGCTGAAATCGAAATAAGCCGGACTGAAGCTGAAGGTGAGCCGAAGTCATTTTCAAAGTTTACAGACTTGTCGGAGCTATGTAGAAAAATAACCAACTTAAACAACGAGAACGAAGAAGCTAAGCAAACCATGGACGCTGCTCGGAACATGGTAGCTCAGGAGAAAAAAATGGCTGTTGGAAAACAAGCAGAAATGAAGTTACTCAATGCCCAAATTTCGGTTTTTGAATCTCTTCTGTCAGAAGTATTTGGTGCGTTGCAAGACCCAGATATTGTGGGCTGTTTACATCCCGTAAAAGACGAGCAACGTAAAAAAATATTGCGTTCTTTGATGGAGTGGAAAGAAAATGTCGAAACTACTCTACTGACTCAGGTGTCGCAGAAATTAAAAGAACTAACTCGAATGAAGCACGAAGTTGATTTGTTAAAAGTACGTGTTTCACAAGAGAAAGCTCGACTGAAAGACGAGTCAACCAAAAAGCGAGATGAAGAGGAAATGTTCGCTGTTCAAATGTCTGCATTTAAACTTCGTCTTTCTCAGGTGATAAAAACGCTGGACGACTCGAATCTTGAGCAGCGTTTGAATTCTTCAAAAATCAAGTCATTAAAGTTTATGCTATTCTCGTTTAAGCTCAATTCATGTAGAGCTACGTTGTCTAACTTGACTGCTTGGAAAGACATTGTTAAAAAAGCTTCACCGACAGAGTTTTTCCTGAAATTGGAGCAGTTAATTCAGGCGAAATGTGAACTTGATCAACTGAAGGAAAACGTGGATCGCGAGATAGCTCTATCTTACTCGACAATGAGCTCATTCGGATCGTCTGTAACAAATGGCAGTCCATTCGGTCACACGGGGGGATCGTCTGTAACAAATGGCAGTCCATTCGGTCACACGGGGGGATCGTCTGTAACAAATGGCAGTCTATTCGGTCACACGGGGGGATCGTCTGTAACAAATGGCAGTCCATTCGGTCACACAAATGGCACTGATAAGCCGTCCAAGCATGTCCCCAAGATTAGTATGTCATCGTTTGAAGATTACGGCCTATCAGATCTTCTGAAGAAGTCTCAGGAAACGCTTGCTGACGCGACAACGGCGTCTGGCAGTATTCAAACTCAGGTCGAGGTCTCGGAAAACAGTCGTAGTTCAGAATGCAATACCGGTGATGGTGATGAACGGGAAAACCATTCACAAAACAAGCAACTCACTGGAAACTTGGATAGTTTTTTAGATATCATTAAGAATACTTCACGTAATGTAGCTGATTGCAAACGCTGTATGGAGTGCCGCTTGGTTTGCTTTGAGCACTATGCTGAAGCACATCGAGAATTCAGTAGAGTGGTTAATTCTTTGCCCGAGATTTTGATCAAAGATCCCGTAACTGAGAGCTTGAGAGTTGATTTCAAGAAACTAACTACCCACGAGATTGTGGGAGATGTTGGTTCAACTGAAGGGACTCAAACATCTAATTTCAACACTCACAACGAACAAGGAGCATCATCAAATGGCTGTGTCAATTCAGGAGGTGCATCTACTCCATTTGTGACTTGTGAAACCGATGAGATAACTAATAACACCAATGTAATACTTAACTCAAACCAATCAGATACTTAACTCAAACCAATGAGATAACTAGTAACACCAACGAAATACTTGACTCAAACCAATCAGATACTTAACTCAAACCTATGAGATAACTAGTAACACCAATGAGTTACTAAACTCAAACCAATCAGATACTTAACTCAAACCAATGAGATAACTAATAACACCAATGAGGTACTTAACTCAAACCAATCAGGTAATTAACACAAACCAATAAGATAACTAACTCAAACCAATGAGAAACCTCTCTCATGTCTCAACTGCGAGTTGTACAACGACTTCTCAAGCCTGAGGGTTCAGCAAAAAAAAACCTAGTGTGCCATTCGCCACCTTATAGGTTAGTGAAGTACAATAATGGAGATGCATTTTCCGTCCATATTTTGTGTCGTGAAAAAGGTGGTGGTAATGGGTGAAATTTGAACACTCGATGAGAAAGCTAAAGCTTGAACTCAACTTTCGTTTCAGTATGAGTTTTTGTGTGGAAACTGTTTTGGTGGAGCAGTTTTTCAGGTGGAGTAACTTCACCCAGATAACTAAGTGTGTAAATTTTACTTATGCCTAAGTTACATTAGTTGCAAAAACTTAGAGCTATCTTGTTAATGATCAGTAGAAAATATAGGTCTGCTTAAAATATTAATGTTATCGCTATGATGAGCAAGGCTTACATGGACAGGTTATTAACACGTTCACCGTGTTTCCGCGGTTGCTTACGGTTGGCTTGGTTAGGTTGGAAGAAGCAGAATTTGAAAATTGACTTGATCGATTGAATGCATTTTTATCGTTCCTAAGAAATGTGAAAATACAATCGCACGATACCATTTCACCTCGTATGATAACAGTTATTTTTGGAAAAGGTCGCGAAATATGAAGTGATGTTCATGTGTACCGGTACCTGAATAAAGTTTACCTTGTGGTACACGTGTGCTCAAGCTGCGGGGAACGTGTTAAATATGCCCCACTGCAACGTTGAACTAATTTTTATTGTGGGATAAATATTTTATGTAAATGTTGTACTTAAGATGAACTTACGCTTATTATTATTATGCAGTTAGCATACTAGATGCCTGTTAATCTAAGTTGTGTAGCAACGTGAGTGGGGTTGTGATGACATATATTGTTTACCTTCTTCTGTATTGTTTACCAATATATATTTTGCATACGTTTACAAAAAGCATTACTGATAACGAAGGCTACAAAAATGGTGTGATGGAGACTTTTATATCGAATAAACTTGGTACGTTGACTCTTTGTTTCACGTTTATATGCACCCCATGGACACCAATAGGCAATCAGTCAGGAAGTATCTGTTTTTTAACTCTATGACCGCGGCAGGTAAAGGTGAAGTTCAATATGCAACTCAAATTCAGAGTCGATTGTAGTAAGCCATTTCAAGAATAGCAAACATCAACTGGGTCATGCCTTCATTCTGTTTTGATTGAGTATTGATGAGAATTAAGTTTGTGACTACTGGTCGGTTGGTACGTATTATGAAAACCCCTCCGTGACCACCGGTGGCTAACGTCGCAGTCAAAGTGTTTTTCTATCCGAGTTTTCAGTTGAGTGTTGTGTTCTTGCTGTGCATAAGCACAGCTTCCGCACTACTGTTATTCTACTTCAGCGACGTCTGGTTAACATTACCCAAGTCGACTAGCGTTGCTAACGTGCTAGGTACAATACGTTCATTCAAGCCACTATCACCAAAGGTGTTTCCAAATGAGGAAGGCGGAAGGCACCACCTAGTATGGAATTGAGGGATCGATGAATCTATGCTTAAGGTGTATTCCTACACCCTTCTCATGGAAACATCAATATTGCAAGCAGTTAATTAATCTAGATACAAGGGCTTGACAAAATAATTGGAACACTACACTTTTTGATTCTTTGTCTTAAAAATCAGGTACTATTCTAAATATTGATAACAGTTTCATTAGGCTTGTATATATTCACTGTGATTAGGTTCTTCTTGCTGCTCAATTGTATATTTTTCACTGTATTCCAGATTTATTTTATATTTAGGTAAAATGCGTGACCTAACTGATTTTGAAAAAGGACTAATTATTGATGCTCGTATGACAGGAGCTTCGGTCACCAAAACCGCTGAGCGTTTGACTTTTTCGAGGGCTACCATATCGTGGACGATGACCATTCGAAAAACAAGGAAAGTCTTCCACACAAGAAAACTGGGATTTTCCAGTCACCAAGACAGGCATCGGAGAACGAGCGACGGATATCAAAAAAGACACGCGAGTGATGGAGATCAACTCGTCTCGGATGATGAAAAAAAAATATCTCGTCGAAGGCCCGTGCTAATCCGACAAACGCTTTGAACTTTATCATTCTGCACATATCCCCGTTGAGAAGGATTTGATATTCAAGTTGATACCAGTTAGAAGTTGGTAGGTGTAATAGTTCAGAAATTAATTTCGTGACAAAATTATGTTTATCGCGAAAATCGGCCGACCATTAGGGAGGTACAGGAACCTCGCTCCCTGCCCCTGTTTTTCTTTCATAGCTTAAAGGCTAATACGTAGCTTTGTCAATATAATAAATAAAATGCCCATGTTTATTCGAGTTTTCAGCTCAGAATGCACCTAAAGAAGAATAATTATTCTTTCATTCTATGGCTGAATTGGATTGTTTTGCTTGCGACCTCTGGCCATGACTCGTTGGTACGTTGGACACACTCGATGGCTTATCAGGGTTACCAGATAAGTCAGATTATGGCCACTTTTACCGAGAAACGATGGCCAAAATAGCCTCTACAAAATAAATAGAAAATTTTTCATTGAAAGATCACTATTCTAATAAACTTTTTACTCACTTTGAAATTGTTATGACGAGAGCACCTCCTCGATATGTTGTAGGTCTTCTGTTTCATGAATCGTGCGATGTTTTTAAACTGGCCAAGTGTATTTTTCATGGCCACGGCATTCAAAAAATGGCCAATTATAAGAAAATTAGCCACCAAATAACCAATCTGGCAATCCTGCGGCTTATCTTGATACTCGTTCAAACTTAGATGCAGATGAGCAGAATCAGATCACGCACTGCATGCAGTCATTGACAGTGTGTCATTGAGGACAGAGGCGGGAGCACGCGTTGCACAACACGGAGTCATTGGTGATTTTGCTCGAGTGTCGGAGTTATTCCAACTGAGCTCGGAATTAATTTAGACAACAGTGCGTGAGTAACTACCATGATCGATACTAACATCAGAAATTTATATTTGATGCGAATGTACTCTTTTACACACTTTTTAAATATGTTAATCATGATTGATATTAAAGTAATGCAGTTCGGAAATGCCAGAGAACACCGGACGCTATTCTTCTTTTCGGCAACCACAAGTACTGAGAAGTACTACGCATAAAATAGCAGTTGAAGAAATAAGAAAAAAAAACAGTTTATTTCCAATAAAGTTGAAACATGAAATGTTTAACATTGGTTTTTAAAATATCTTAACATTAACATCTTAGTTGATAACTACACATCGGTATCGTAATACCCTACTTCGATTATTGTCGTTTTCAAGATTTCAATCAACTTAATTTAAGATTAAGCCAGAGATGTTGCTGTAATCAAAATGCCCGCGGATTTTCAATGTTTGATAAGCCGTAGATAAGTTCTGTCCGAAGATAAAGAGGTATTTCTCGTTAGAAATTGTAATGATGATCATAGTTCCGCCATGCAATGATAGTTGTTTCAATATTTATTATAATTCTTCCTTGAACTTGCAGTTGATTGCTTATATGAGAGGTAGGAGTGTAGCTCTCTAGGGGTTATAGTTATCAAGATTTGAATGTAATTATAATTTAATAAGTAGGTTTAAATATTGTAGTAAAACATCAGGACTCACCTCAACCTCATAAGAGGGGATACCAACGAACGATAAGTCGAATAGATACAGGCAAGAACGACAATACGAACAACTACAACCAAGGCAACACAACCCAACACTGAATAACACGAAACAGTGAACACCAACAACACTGGAACCCCGACAGACGAGCGAACGCACCAACGTCACAATCTGACACCACGACGTCCAGCTTCCGTCTGCACCACGGTAGAGGAAACAAGGTAGGTTCAAACCAGTCTTTTTTCGTTGACGATGTGGTTTTGCTGGCACCACTGCAACGAACCAATAGCAGCGCTCATATTGCATCTGCTAGCACTACTACCTTCAAATCTGACTCCACTATTGGCACAAACGACATGGCGTTTTGGTGACGTCATAAAATTTCTTTGAAACAAAGCCATTCTATTGGCTAGCTGAACAAGAGGTGTATTTTCTCCCATAGAAATAACCCTACCTTGTTTCCTCTACCGTGGTCTGCACTCTGCACTCTGCAGTGCCCGCCTCGGCGGCGGCCGGGCGGGAAACGCATACGGTTCTCATGGATGAACGTTATAATTAGGATTCGTGCGGCAGCCTAGACTTTGAAGTGAAAAAGTTTCAGGGATAAGGATTCCACCATGGCAGTTGCATGCCTGAGGCTGCCTTTATTGCATTTCATAAATTTTCCTGAAAGAGAAAATTCAAGATAGCACAATAATCGTCCAAAAATATAAAGTTTTTAGAGGTTGACAAATTCAAAGATGATGCAGAGTACAAATCATTAACTGAAGATTATGACCCTAAGTCTGGGCTGAACTGCATCATTGGCACAAGCAAAACCTATCTCAATCGAACACCTTCAGCGGCTCAGTTCGCACACCTGTTATGGGCGAGTCTCAGTACAATTTTCATGTGTGCATCCCAAGGGCACACTCAGATATAATCAGTCAACCTAATGACACACTTAGATAATACCAGTGTCAGGTAGTATTCTACTCTTTGATATCTGACTCAAGGTAGACGCTGAATGCTGAATTGGATTTATCCAAGGCTATTCCTACACAAGCAATGCTCGGCAACTTGAGTTGTCTCTGACTCAACATGACCAGTCATTAAAGTCTGACGATTTAGTAACACTTTTAAACACACAACCCAACATATCTACTCGTGATGACACGTATGTGAACAGGAGAGCACATTCAGACACATAAGTTCAGGTAAATCAAGTACACACAGTCTTCTAGGAAGCGCAGAATCAGCTAGGAGATTTAACATATCCAAGTAAATAATCAAAATTCCTAAAATCAAAAATAGGCAAGCCCATCACACTCTTTCGACTGCTATTCAGTCTTCAAGTAAGGTATTACATAGCTTAAATCACATAAAAGTAACAGCTCAAATCACATCAAAAATTAGCTGTGAACGACTGCAAGGAGCCACACAACACTGTAAGCATAGATCAAATAAACAACTGAGCACAATGAATCTAGCTGTGAATTTTAGCTAAATATTTGAATAGCACTGCCAAGCACAGATCAAATGAGTCTCAATAATCTAATCAAACAAATATGACTGAGTGTTAGCAAAAGTCTTACAGCCCTGATCAACACTGATCAAAATCAGACGTGAAAATATAGCTGTGAGTGTTGGCAATAGAATAATCTAACATTGACAACCCGAATGAAGACTCGTCACTGTCTCCAGAATTGTGGGAGCAAACAATAGAAAGGCTGTGACAGCATATATGTTCCAACCACCAGTACTTGAAGTTTCCAACAGCTCTGCACTGGGTCACAGGATTTATTGCCACTCTCCAGCTGAATGCACATCACTAACATGTCTAGGTACAAGGAACCACAGCTTAATTTGCCTACATAACTTAATATTTAACACTGGTTACTTGCATTTCCTGGATACTCTCAAAATCCGTGGGATCAACTAATTTACGCGTCTCAGTCAAGCTCATGTGATGTGTGGTCTGTTCAGGAAAGAACAGCACAGGGAATAATGTAGAAATCAGGCTGTACCCACATAAGTAAAGTCGCTCATTTAAATTCGTTTAGAGTAAACAGCGCAGGGAACAATGTAGAAATCAGGTGGAATCCACAAAAATAAAGTCGGTAATTTACCACTGGCATAGAGTACACAGCAAAGGAACAATGTAGAAATCAGGTGGTATTTACACAAATAAAGTTGCTTTGAGTTTCACAATGTTTTTTTCGCTTGTTCCAAATTGTGATGGTCTTTACTTTGAGCAGTTGTCTGTTTTTCCCTGCGTGTATTACTCACCGTACCATAGCTTGATATCAGCTTTAAATCGAGCATAGTCTCCTACCAGCTTGCTAAATCATTTTGTATTTCAACTGTGCTTTTAATTTTTTCGAATTTTACAACAGAAATTCCAACTTTGCGAGTTAATTAATATCATTTGGGGACAAAATACGTCTGACTAGCTTATTGTTTTCAGGTGGTTTGAAAAAGAAACATCATGGCCACACAAAATCGAACACACGGTCGCCAACAACCGGTGGCGATCGGCATCGACTGGGGCACGAGCAAATGCTGCGTGGCTGCGGTGTTGGACGGTCGGGCGCACGTCCTTGAGAACGAGTTCGGCCAAAGGACGACCCCTTCGTGGGTTGCCTTCAACTCTCAGCAGCGACTGGTGGGTGGCGCTGCTCTGGATCAGGCCGTCGTGAACTGCGCCAACACCGTCAGCGGCGTCAAGAGGACATTGGGCAGGACCAACGATGATGTAAAATACCTTAGTTCTCCGTGTAAGGTTATCAGAAATTATGACAGTTTCCAGTATTGTGTCCGTTACAAAAACCGGGACAAATATCTCCGGCCTGAACAAATCACGGCTATGATGCTTACGAAAATGAAAGATATCGCCGAGACCTCGCTTGGTTGTGAGGTAAATAGGGCCGTTATTTCTATACCTGCAAGTTATGGAAACATCCAACGCGTTGCATTGAAAACTGCAGCTCAAGTTGCCGGTATTGAAGTGCTTCAGCTGATCAACGAGACAACAGCGGCGGGCATCGCGTTTGCAGACACCCGAACTGCCACAACTCCCGTGACGATCGCAGTGGTGGACTTCGGAGCTGGAAAATTGGACGTTTCCTTAATGGAAGTTAAAGAAAAATCCGTGAAAGTCACCGCTGCCGTTGGAAACCCTAATCTCGGAGGCTGTAATATCGATGAAGTTCTGGCTGACCATTGCGCTGCTGTCATTACAAAAGATTACAAAACAACTCTGACTGCTAATGAAAAGGCGATGCTTCGAATGCGTCTAGCCTGCGAGAAAGTGAAGAAGACGTTGAGTTTACTTCCTGAAACTCGTCTTGTCATTGACTCTCTGATAGGCGACACTAATGTTGACATCCCTGTCCACAGAAAGGACTTGAATGTTCTTATCAAAAGCGACATCCACAGAGAAATCGTTGAAATTTGTGATTGCATTCTGCAAGAAAATAACATCGGGAAGGATGCCATCGACAAAGTTGTGCTTGTTGGTGGATCGACACGCATTCCTGTGGTAAAGTCGATCCTGGAGGAATATTTTGGGTCCCACAAGTTGGACCAGACGGTGAACCAAGACGAGGCTGTGGCGCAAGGCGCTGCCCTGCGAGCTGCTGCTCTCTCCGGAGCTGCGGCAGACATCGAGGTGTCCGACGTGGCATCATTCGATATTTTCTTCAGGTCACACGATTCGCAGATAAAAACGATCTTTTGGAGAAACTCACGGACTCCGGTCTCGATGGATTTACTATTTTCAACCTGGAGCAATGATAGGGTTGAGTTATTCGAAAAGAATAAATCGATGAAGCACAAAAAAGGCGCTTTATTTGGATCCCTGGATTTTTATGGGATTCGGCGAACGATCATTATTCATGTCGAGCTGAACCTCGATGGCATTTTCACCTTTTTCGTTCCCCATTACGTCGCACTGTCTGTCGAGCGGCTAATGTTCCCATATTATCACTCCGATGTCTTGAATTACTGGACCCAAGATGAAAATCAATTCCAACGTGACGTTAAAGACGAGCTGGAGCGTGTTCAGGCTAAAGTTACTTTGGAATCCCTCATTTTTGAAGTCCAAAGCGCAATACATGACCAAGAAATCGTGAAATATTCTCCCAGAGTCGTCGAATTACTGCAAAACACATGCTCGACTGCCCAAAGCTGCGTGGATGATATCTCCTCTGTGCCAGAGTATGAAATCAAAGAGCAAATCAGAACAATGAGTGAAGCGAAAACTGAAGTCGAACGATGGAAAGTCGCTGCCCACAAGAAGGCGGCTGATAAAAAAGCCGCAAAAGAACGGGTTGAGTTGGAGCAGCAAAATTCTCAGCTAAGGTTACTTCAATCCGAACTTCTAAAGTCGTTCAAACAGCCAGAGCTTGTACAGCATTCTCTCTCTGAAGAGATTAGATGGTGTGAGGAAGTTCTTGGTAGGATAGACAGCAGTCAGAAGTTTACTGCTCTGAAAGAAATATCTGAGAAATTTGAATTCCTAAATGGTATCAGAAGCCAAGTTGAGAAATTAGAGGGTTCTTCCCGAAGGAACGGGCTAGAAGAGCAAGAAGCCGCCAGAGTAAAGAAGCAGTATTTGAAAAAGGAAATTTTGAGCGGCCTATCAATGGTCAAGTCTCTTAGTGAAAAACTTCTATCCTCTGAACAAGAGGAGGGGGAGGATTTTAAACTTGCGGATAATCAACAAAAAACTAAGTCATTCGAGGAATCCCTTTATGGCTCTCTTGGATAGGTCACTAATACAGACACCCCTTCCCTGAGTGAAATATTGAAGAAAATTAAACAAGTTAGTGAAATTAAAGCTGATGTGGAATTTAAAGATACTCTTCGTTCAGCTCAAATTGAATTGAACGAGAATAGTATCGAGGAGTTGGACAACATCACTGATATATCATCTTTAGAAAATGATGGTCAGATAGACTGAATCAATAATTCTTATGGGCATGTCTTGCATTCAGGAAGCCGAGAAATGTAGGCTAAGTCAACAAATTCTTCTGGAGGACACATTTCCAGGTCGCGAGAAAAACCGAGTTCAAATTCTTCATCAAGATCTCGATCAACCACGAAAGATGAAAAAGAGAACTGCAATCGTTCACGTTCTCCTCGCCGAAAGAAATAAAAGGAATAGAAACGGAGCATCACACCCCTTCATTTGGTTCTTTGAGTGACTCCAAGTGGAACCTAGTTTCTACCGTTTTATCCCAAGTTACGAGGGTGGAATTAGACCATGTAGATCGATGATGTCGACCATCACAATAAACAACTGCGGACGCATCAAAACTCTGTTAATTTTGCACAAAAGCAAAGCAAGAGAACATCACCCATCTGCAAGTTTTGTTTCGAGTGAAGCGAAAGGTAAAAATTTTGCTAATTTCAGGAGTTCTTCGGCATCTGCCTCTGTGCCCGACGGCGCTGACTACATATGGCTCAAAAACCAGTGGCACTTCTGTCCCGGTTTCCGGTCCATCTTTATTGGTATCCATTCCTGGTATGGAAAATTATATTGATTTTGTGTCGGATAACTCCACAGATTCTAATACTGTGTTGGGATTACAGCGATCGTCTTTCGAGAATGTTTCTTCACTTAGCAACGACGTGGTCAACAATTCTACACCGACGACACTTTGGAGTCCAAGTGAGGCTGGGGAGAGGGAATCTAACACCGTGCCTGCTTTGTTTGAGAGAGAGAGAGAGAGGCATCTGAACCTTTGAATGGAACGAATGATACATGGAAAATTTAGCCAAGACTTCAAATATGTTTTACCAGAACCCTGATTTGCGAAGCTGGATTGAAAGGGAATTCATAAATGTGAAAACTGTGGATTCCTCGGATTTGTTTGCTATAAGACTCGTAGTTCACTAGAATAGCTTTTAACGAATTTATTACTGACACTGGCCCCCAAATTTTCAAGTCAGCAGCTAGTGCATGGGTGCAATGGCGAAACACCTCTACGAGTTAGGCCAAAGGCACAAATTTCTGTGCCAGAGCTCCTTGAACAAGTCAAGAAATCGCTAAATCGTGATTCTGAGCGCTGTTAATTAATACTCGAGAAGTCCAGAGTAAATATAACTAGCAGAGTGACAAGAAGTCTTGGTGATGTTTCTTCTTAGAGTTTTCATGCTCAGTAGAAGCATATAAAGACCATCGCAGGATATATACGTACCTCGACACACTATTTTGATTTCTGGCATTTACTATTCATGTTAAAATTTAGCAAATTGACGCGGTATGTTTAGTATTGCTTACCTAGGGATTAAATTTACTTTCTGTTCATTCAAATAATAGAGAAATACTCAAGTGTGGGCTCCTCAGTGCATACTAATTTTACAATTTTTAAAAATTCTTTTTGCGTGACGTGATGACATTAACTGTCGTGATAAATTAACTTATAAGTTGGTACTTTTTCTTCTTGAGAAATTTTTTCGGAGGGGGGAACAAAGGTTAATGGGTGACTGAAAGTGGACTTAGTATAATAATGATCTTTGGATGTAATTTTAAATTTTAAAGAGACACAAGCTTTATAGTATTAACAGTTTTAACTTGTATATGCTTGATAACGGTCATTTTATCTCATTAAGAAATTTTAACGTGAAGTTCTTGGTTTAAATTTATTTTAAGTTATAAAATGTCTAGCAATTGTGGCTGTGGTAAAGGTGTGGTAAAAGCGAAAGGAGGGTTCGGAAATTTTTCAGAACCTATTTCGATTAATACCATTTAATTTGGAAATTATTGTTCCTTAGATTCTTGGCTGAGACGAGGTATCGTTGATATCCAAAATAATCGATTTGAATCATCATTTTCTTAGTTAGCTAGCCAGTTAGGAATGACGTAAATTTGCTGATGTAATTGTTCTTCGGAAGAAAGAATGTCATTAAAGCCTATTTTCGAGAAACGTCTTGTAAATGTTCGATTTGTTCTTTCTAGATTCTTTCTCTTTTCAGCAACGTGGGACCCTCTGTGTTCGTTACTGTTTTTTTTTAATTATATTTTTATATTCTGGATATTAATAATAATGAAATTTTCTATTTTTGTATATAATTTTAATATGGAACTTACATACAACTCTGTGTTCAGTATTGTCCTTTCTTTGAGTTGAACTTCTTGTTTTTTGTATTTTGGATATTAATAATAATAATAACAATGAAATTTTCTGCTTCTGTTTATAATTTTAATAGGGAACTTACAAGTTTTCAGGTTACGATTCTAACTAATATTTAATTTCATCAGTTACTGCCACTGCAAATTGACTTTGAAATGAAGAAAAAAATGTCTTCATTCACTCGTATATTATGTGTCATGTTATTTTTACTTTTAATTTTAATTGCTAACAGATTTTGTACGTTTGCAAGCAACTATTTACGTGTAGAATATTTCGTATTTCCTACATGTGGGCGTATAAATATCTTCTAAGTTAGTAAAACGAAAGCCTACATTTGAAGAAAACCGAAAAGTTAAAGACATGCGTTGAAGTTATTATTTGTGGGTTTCTTTATCTATTTCTACGTTTCAAGTACGCCTATGTCGAAAACATAATTTTGATTCTCCAAGTGCTTTGACCGTTAAGGAAACACGTCATCGATATAACATAGGGACAATATTTTTTCTGTGACTTATGTTGTAGCAATGCTTGACGATCGATACGGAGAAAACTGTGGAGCATCAAGATCTAGGGATTATTTTAACTAGATTACACTGCCTGTCTGTCGAAAATGACAGAATTCGCTATTTAGCTTGAATAAATTTTTCAAATGCGGATAATATGTTATTCCTACCTGAACGTTAAAAATGTTATATCTCGAAAATTACGCATCAGCCAGCAAAATGTCATTCGTGTAAACATCTTAAAATGTATCTTATTACTGATTTACGGGAACAAAATTTTAAAAATCGATGAGCGCACTAAATTAAATAATGCCCGAGACGCGTCGCAATGCTGGAAGTTATTTTAAAAGCAGATGACTAAAGAATCAGTTTGCAGGAAACCATGATTAAATAACCTAACTCCTACTTCTAGCGAGATCTACCAACTACAGCCAATATTGTCTGAATTACACGGCAACTCAAGTGTTGATACCAAACATAAGGGGACAGAAGACGAGTAGGCAGTTGTACAGACCACGGTAGAGGTAACAAGGTAGATTCATTTCTATGGGAGGAAATACACCTCATCTTGTTCTACTAGCCAATAGAAAGGCTTTCTTTCAAACAAAATTTATGACATCACCAAAGTGTAATGTCGTTAGACCAATAGTTGAGCCAGATTTGGGGGTAGCAGTGCTACCAGATGCAATATGAGCGCTGCTATATTGGTTCATTGTCGTGAGGGTCAGTAAAACCCCACCGTCAACGAAAAAAAGACTGGTTTGAACCTACCTTGTTTCCTTTACCGTGGTACAAACCCAAAGAGTCTTGTCAGAAGCATCCACTTCCAGTACCCCTCCTGTCAAGTTGGTATCATCGATACAACAAGTACTCCTATCACGAGGCAAATGAATGGCAACAAGTTTAGATCAGTTAGGTCTGTGTGCATCGCTATATTCCAACTACTTGTATTTTGAAACCAGTCCATCGGTGAAAATTATCTCCAGATAATCTCCTAAATTAAATGCTTGTGATTTCTTGCTATGAGGATTTTATAGAGAAGAAGTTTACGTCAACAAACCTGATACCTTACAGGGACTGAAACGCACAGCTGGCTGGATGCACCCTCCGAACCTTCCTCTCCTTTCCTCTTCTACTGTCATCTCGTCCTTCCTCTCCTTGGACAGTGATTTCATATGCAGGGTCACCCAGAAGTAACTGACCCTTTTAATTTGCTAGCTGAGTAAATAGGATACCGAAATAACGAAAAAAATTGTTATTCTTTCAAAAAAAATCAAAGTTATCCTTTGATTTTCCTCAAAGGGTCAGTTACTTCTGGCCCACCCTGTATAACTTCTTTAAATCAAATGCGTAACAGCTGTCGCTGAAAAGCATAATAAGCGATTGAAAGTTTCGCCGTTGAGTCATGTTCGCATTTTGACGGCCGGTTTTCAAAATGTACATGACCTCTGAAATGCCGAAATCAGACGCAGAAGCGGTATGGAAACCAGTGCATCAAAATCCACGCTTTTAATTTCATATTCCTGTTTTCTACTCAGTTGTTTATCAAATTCAGGTATAAAGAAACTTATTGTTTCGAAAAAGAATTTATGCATTAAATGCATTAAAATCAGCTATATTTTAAATATTTCTCAACACAGAGATCCTAAATTAACAAAAACAGTTAAAATTGGTGTCTATTTCTATCTTCGAAGGAACAAATACAACAGAAATTACGTTCTCGGATTCCATGTTTGAAATTACGTAGCCATGGACCAGCCACAACGACGTGACAACAGTACTGGCCGTTGCTACGGTATCGATGGTACCGCAGCGATGATTCGGAATAAAGGCATAACATGGAACTCATCATTAAAATAAGACAAATGCGCTCTTTACATTGAGAAAAAAAGCCAGGAGAGCAATAACATCAACGGATGGTAATCCACGACGTAAATCTACTAAGAAAAAATTACAGGCTGACAAATGACCTGGCATGGACATAAAAGAAATAATTAATATTCGTTCGGCTGTGAAAATATTCACAGTAGCCTTTACAGTACAGCAACGGGAATTGTTACTGTGGATATTTTGTATGTAAACGCATGAACATCATGTGTATGTGCATAATTCTGTACTACGATATGCTGTCGGTGCATGTTGGGTAAAGATACGTTTTATTCACGATTACGTTTCAACTAATAATTAAGTAATTCCGAAGGATTCTATTGTAGCATTTAAATCATTTACAAGTGGCCTGCCATGTCTTTGTGTATAAAATATCCCAGAGATATTGTGACTGTTTCTCTCAATAACATAGTTAGCCCTGACATGGCTATATAGTACTCATCGCATGGTTTGTCTTTCAGTTAAGAACTTCTATACTTTGAAATTTTTAAAATTCAATGCGGTAATCACGTATCAACTTTTGTGTAAATGAACGGTTTTCTTTCTTTTCTTGTCATAAAAAGGAATAGTTATAGCTTTGCTTAAGATTGTAGGTCTCATTAGAAATTATAAGTTATAGTTCTGAAAGAGGTTACAATGGAGAGAGTCTCAATAAAGGTTAGAGTTCATATAGCGTATAGTTACAATTTTTTGGTCATTGAGTACGATCAGAAACCTGAATAGGTCACTATGCAGATGTGATGGTTAAAAATATCTATGGTATGTAATGATTTGGGTGATTTGTGTTTGAAAATTCAAGCAATTATTTCAGTAATTCAAGGCGCCTCTACATATCATTCAATTTATTTTTACTGCCGCCATCGTTACTGCGCAGTTCGTAAGGTACACGTCCATCCTTATCCAAGTTCAATTTTTTGCTGTGATTTTATATTGTCTCGAAGCCCTATAGAGGTAAAATTAATGTATTTCATTGAGAGGAAACAAAAACTTTATCTACGTTTCGTACATCACTGAAATTCAGTGTAAAATTCCCTAGACGCAACTACAGTCGATGTTACGCGTCCCGAACACGTTCGTGACCCAGACGCTGTTCATGTAGCTAACAGTAAACACGATTTCTCTTTCATAGCTTAAAGGCTAATACGCAGCTCCTTTTACGTTAATAAATCAAATGTACTCGTTTATTTGAATTTTCAGCTCCAATTCACCTAAAAAAGAATTATTATTGCATTTCATAGCTGAATTGATAGTGTTTTTGCATGCGACATCTGGCCATGACTCGTTGGTTCGTCGAACAAACTGGACGGCTTGTCTTTATGCTTCGTTCAATGCAGTCAGTGTGACGTTGAGAGCGGAGAAGGTTGCACGTGTTGCACGAGACCGAGTTATTGGTGATTCTGCTCAAGTGTCGGAGATGTTCCATCTGAGCTCGGAATTAATTTAGATAACAGTACGTGAGTAATTTGCTTGTTCTATATCAACATCAGAAGTTTATATTAGATGCGAATGTGCCCTTTAACACATTTTTAAATATGTTTATCATGACTTGGTGTTGAAGTAATGTAGTTCGATAATACCAGAGAATACCGGACGCCATTCTTTTTTACGGCAGCCACAAGTAATGAGAAATGCTCTTAAAATGGTAATTTCAGAAATACTTAGTATGTTATTGTTTTTAAGATTTCACCAACGACATAAATTTCGCCAGAGGTTTTGCTGTTATCAGAATCCCCGTGAGTTTCATGCAATGTTCGATAAGCCGCAGATAAGTTCTGTCTGCAGATAATGTTGAGCTTCTCGTTAGCAATTGCAGTTATGTTGATAGTTTCCTTATGCAATGGTAGTTGTGTTAATAGTTATTATAAATTTTCTTGAACTTAAAGTTGATCGTTTACATGAGAGGTAGAAGTTTAGGGGTTATAGTTATAATTTAAGAGGATATAGGGCCTATTTGAAATAGGGTTGAATATCACACGAAAGTGCATACGGCTCTCATGGATGAACGCTATAGGCTAATTAGATTTCGTATGAAAGTTATTGTTATCGTATTCTTCGAAATGTATAGTTTTCTTGCCTATGATCGATTATATTAAACATCCGCTTGTGTGCTCTGAGTGAGTATCTCTAGTGTAAAAAAGATAAAAAGTTTATTTTTTAAGAGTCTAATTAAAAGATAAAGTTAAAAGTTGAATAGGAATAAAAGGTTTCGTAAAAGATTAATAAATTTATGGAGGACGAAGTCACTGGAACACAAACGAACTTTTCAGGACTATTGCGATCATGAGACAGAAAAAGAGGTTTTACCGCGTGGGAAACCAAAACGAACAAACACGTTTTAGTGCATTAAATGTGTCTGTGATGAATTTGTGTTAATGTTGGTTGTGTCGCTGCAGAACGTATCGGTGTGCTGTATTGACAGGCGAGTTTTTACTTATCGAATACAAAATTTATAGAGTTATTTTTGGTGAGGTTTTAAATATAATGCGTATTGTGTGAAATATTGAATTATTTATTGGCACAAAATGCACTCATTTTTACTGATTTTTTCGATAAATTTGTTAGTGTTTAATTTTTTCAAGAAAATTATTTTTCGAGAAGTTTGTGAGTGCACAATTCCTTTAAGCATATTATGTTCGATGAATTTGTGAGTGTATAATATCTTCAATTAGTGATGTACCGATGTATCGGTATCGCTATCGGCAGTATCGGTCATTTTTACTGGTATCGGTATTGGTGTAATTCGGCCGATACTTTACCGATACTTTCCAATAATACGTATTTTATTATGAACATGAAGGTCATAAATCGTGAAAGTAAAAATATCTAACCTAATAATACCCGTTGTGTGTTTATTTATATATTTGTTTGGTGTCCGCTTTTTAAGAAACATAGGATGTCTGAATGTGCGGTATCATGGATACCGAACATCTCAGTGTAACATTGAAAGATGACCCTTACATGCATTAATATGTTTGATATTTTATTTGGATAGCTTCGGTTGGGATAGGTTACGACAGGAAAGGTTAAGTAATGTCGACGCAATTTTTTTACAGGGCCACCTAGCTTAACGATGGCATTTTACATAGAATTTCCAATGGTCCTGCTACTCCCTTAAAATACCCTTGGTTTATTTGTTTGGAGTCCGCTTCTTCTATCTCTCTGTCACGCTCATAAATCTTGCCATAATGACCGTATCCGTGATACGAGTTTCACCAGTGCGCAAGTACAATATAAAATTTTTTTTTATCACTGGTACTGTTATAAATATATTTGTTAGTCATCCACGTCTCGTAAATATATTCAAGAAAGGTATTAAATCCCGTCGTTTTTGGCGGGCCGTGCACACTAGTAATCAAATAAAGAGCCTATTCATACCTAGTAAATTAGTTAACTAACTGTTGAATTAAAGCGTTTTATCAGGCCCGCTAACTGAATTTACTATTTTTACTTCCCGATGAGTCACGTACGGTCAGTGAGTGAAAGCTATGTAGCAGGAATAGTTGAACACAGTAAAACAAAGTAGCGACAAAAATTATTATACTTTTACAACTAAAACCTGTATAGTTTGACCCAATTTTCATTTCAATGAAAGAAATGGAGAAGTATTCTAAAAACATTTACTCTGAACGTTTCGAGTCTAGGCTCATTCCCAATAAAAAGTCTGCTAATAAAATTATAGACAAGTCAGAACACCCAAAATTACAGAAGTGCAGAATATAAGCACGAAAAACAAAACAATTTAGTAATAATTTATCAGTTGACTATTTTAAGAGAGTATGCACTCTGCATTTTGTTGAGAGAAGGTTTAAGTTTATGAGTGAATAATGACTCTAAAATGCGTAGGTCTAAGTTGGCGGTACAAGTATCTAATATTTTAAATTTGCTAATATCAATAATCTGCTCACAGGAACCATTACTACAATGTTGTCTGATACTAGAATGAGTAGGAGAAGTAAGTAAGCGTAGGAATGAGTAGGAGAAGACAACATTGTAGTAATGGTTCCTGTGAGCTGATTATTGATATTAGCAAATTTAAAATATTAGATACTTGTACCGCCAACTTAGACCTACGCATTTTAGAGTCCTTATTCATTCATAAACTCAAACTTTCTCTCAACAAAATGCTTATAACACCCATGTAGGGCTTATGATTTTATTTTGATGTATATGTCAAAGTATCGGTATTTCCAAGTATCGGAGTATCGGTATCGGCCAAAAAATGGGTATCGGTATCGGCCAAAAAATGGTATCGGTACATCATTATCTTCAATATAATTATTTTTCGATGAATTTGTGGGTGCGTAATTTCTTCTAGAATATTATTTTTGGTAAATTTGTTGCTAGTGCATGATTTCTTAATGAATATTATACTATGCTATTATGCTACTCAATATTTTATAATGCCACGGTCTGTGGTAATGTTAATGTAAATTTAAAGAGAATAAAAATTTTTTAACACCTTGGCAAAAAAAAAATAGTTGGAACATGTGGAATTGTAGAGTATAGCTGTAATGATGGGAGTGTAAGGTGTGACCAAATCCATTCATTTAAATTTTGTTCCCAGGTTGATATATCAGTCTACATACCCTTTCTTATCAGTACCGGGTACATGATGTAGGTACAGACGTAGGGTATATAAAAATAATAAAATACATAAATAACGTTATAGTGAAGTATAAAATTCATAAAAAACGCTATAATGAAGTATAAAGAAGGTTTTAGTGAAGGATAAAATGTATGAAAAACTTATGATTTATAAAATACATAGAAAACGTTTTAGTGATGTATGAACTAAATGTGCCAACAGCTCAGATAGTCCCTAATGCGGCAACTTTGATTGATCTACGACAGTAGAGAAATTATAGGCTTCAAATTAAATTAATTGACCTTATTTGTAGCAGTACGTGTTATTAAATTATTAGTATTTATGCGCTGTTACATAGTGCACTGTAATGACTATAGTCAGACATACACTTTGTGTGATAATGATTACAGATGGTTCAAGAGTGAAATCCGTAATGACCTTGAACCTGGTTTAAGGTGATTAATTTCAAAATAACCTAGAGTGACAAATAAAATGTTGACAGGTGAAGGAAGTCTTTACATTGCAATTCTTTGGTGTTCCATCTTGAAAATAGTCTGGCATTTGCAGGTAAAAGATCACTTAACACGCTGACATGGCTGACGGGAAGTTCAATATTAAACTGAAATTTAATGTCGATCTTGTTGAGAAATTTTAAAAATAGCAAACATTAACTGGATCGTACTTTCATTTAGCAACCATAAAGTAATAATAAAAATTGAGTTTGCGACTACTGGTCAGTCAGCAGCATAAGGAAAATCCCCTCGTGTACCACCGGTGGCTCACGTTGTGACCCACAAGAGTTTAAGAAAATAATGTTATTGAAGTAATAAAATTCGATGGGGGTGCAAAATTTAATAATTAAAAATAATCAAATCTTATATTGAGGTAATTTTTCCACGTAGACCAAATTCGACCGATCCTCCGACGCCAAGCGATACTTTCAAAAATCGTGGGACCAGTGAAATGCTTGCTTAGTGGTGAACCTGCGATGTGATGTGTGATCTGTTTAGGACAAAAAACATGGGGAACAATGTGTAATCAGGTGAAGTCTACAGAAAAAAGTTTTTGTGGAACACCATCTTTTCATTGCATCATGATAGTTCTGCTATCTCCTGATAATTTTTTCAAACTTTCAGAATGGTTATTTTCGCTATGGTTTTGTTTATGTTGTTCCAAAGTGTGCGGATCGTAACTTTGGGCTATTTTTATCTGTTTTTCCCTGAGTGCATTACTCACCGTCTCATTGCTGGACTTCATTTCTCAATTCATTGATTTCAATCGAGTGTATTCTCCTACCAATTTGCTGAAACATTTTTTTCCAATTTCGTTGAAAATGCCGTCTGAATTTTTGTTGTAAATTCAGACAATGCGGATTAATAAATGTCACCTTGAGACAAAATACGTCTAACGGCCTATTTTTTTCAGGTGCTTAAGAAAAGAAACATCATGGCTACCCAAAATCAAACAGACGGTCGCCCACAACCGGTGGCGATCGGCATCGACCTGGGCACCAGCAAGTGCTGCGTGGCTGCGGTGCGGGACGGTCGGGCGCACGTCCTCGAGAACGAGTTCGGCCAAAGGACGACCCCTTCGTGGGTTGCCTTCAACTCTCAGCAGCGACTGGTGGGCGGCGCTGCTCTGGATCAGGCCGTCGTGAACTGCGCCAACACCGTCAGCGCCGTCAAGAGGACCTTGGGCAGGACCTACGATCAAGTGAAAGATCTGCCTTCTCCTTGTCAGGTCATTAAGAATTATCACGAAGATAATTTCCGATATCGGGTCCACTACAAAAAGAGCTACAAATGTCTCGCACCTGAACAGATCACGGCTATGATGCTAACAAAAATGAAAGAAATCGCCGATACCTCGCTTGGTGGCGAGGTAAATAGGGCCGTTATTTCTGTGCCTGCATCTTATGGAAACGCCCAGCGGGTTGCGTTGAAAACTGCCGCTAAAGTTGCCGGTATTGAAGTACTTCAGCTGATCAACGAGACCACAGCGGCGGGCATCGCGTTTGCAGACAACCGAACTGCCACAACTCCCGTCAAAATCGCAGTGGTGGACTTCGGAGCTGGAAAACTGGACGTTTCCGTAATGGAAGTTAAAGGAAAATCCGTGAAAGTCATCGCTGCCGCTGGAAACCCTAATCTCGGAGGCTGTAATGTCGATGAATTTCTATCAGACCATTGCGCGGCTCTCATTAGAGAGAACTGCAAAATTACTCTGACTGCTAATGACAAGGCGATGGTCCGGCTGCGTCTGGCCTGCGAGAAAGTGAAGAAGACGTTGAGTTTGCTTCCAGAAGCTCGCCTTGTCATCGACTGTCTGGTAGGCAATACTAATGTTGACATGCCTGTCCACAGAAATGACTTGAATGGTCTTATCAAAAGCGAAATACAAAGAGAAATCAATGACATTTTCTATCGCCTTCTGCAAGGAAACAACATCAAGAAGGATGCCATTGACAAAGTTGTGCTTGTCGGCGGGTCGACACGCATTCCAGCGGTCAAGTCGATCCTGGAGGAATATTTTGGGTCCCACAAGTTGGACCACACGGTGAACCAAGACGAGGCTGTGGCGCAAGGCGCCGCCCTGCGAGCTGCTGCTCTCTCCGGAGCTGCGGCAGGCATCGAGGTGGCCGATGTGTCGTCATTTGATATTTTCTTCAGGTCACAAGATTCGCAGATAAAAACGATTTTTTGGAGAAACTCAAGGATTCCATTCTCGAAGGATTTACCATTTTCAACCTGGAGTAATAGTTGGGTTGATTGTTACGAAAAAAGTAATTCGAAAGAGCTGAAAAAAGACGCTTTAATTGGTTCCCTGGATCTTGGTGGGATTCCACGTGAAATCAAAATTCATGTCGAGCTGAACGTCGACGGCATTTTCAAATTTTTTGTCCCCAGTTACTTTGGTGTGTCTGTCTATCGACGAATGTTCTCATATTATCCTGACAATGTCTTAAGTATCTGGACACGGGAAGAAAATCAATTCCGACGTCACATTGAAGACGAGCTCAAGCGTGTTGAGGCTGAAGTTCAACTGGAATCACTCATTTTTGAAGTCCAAAGCGCAATACATGAGCAAGAAATCGTGAAATATTCTCCTAGAGTCGTCGAATTACTGCAAAACACATGCACGACTGCCCAAAGCTGCGTTGATGATATCTCGGCTTATTCAGAGTACAAAATCAAAGCGCAAATCAAAACAATGAGTGAAGCCAAAACTGAAGTCGAACGATTGAAAGTCGCTGCCCGCAAGAAGGCGGCTGAAGAAAAAGCAGCCAAAGAACGGGCTGTGTTAGAACAAGCAGTCACCCAGAAAAATTCTGAGCTAAAATTGCTTCATTCTGAACTTCAAAAGTCGTTGAAACAGCCAGAGCTCGTGCAGTATTCTCCCGCTCTAGAGATTAGATGGTGTGAGGAAGTTCTCGGTAGGATAGACACCAGTCAGAAGTTTGCTTCTCTGAAAGAAGTGTCTGAGAAAATTGAACTCCTAAATGGTGTCAAAAGTCGAATAGAAAAATTAGAGGAATCTTCTCGAAGGAAAGCGCTAAAAGAAAAAGAAGAAGCCATAGAAAAGAAGCAGCATTTGAAAGAGGAAATCTCGAGCGGCTTTTCAATGATTGAGTCTCTTCGTGGGAAACTTTTATCCTCCGAACAAAAGGAGGCGGAGGATTCTAAACTAACGGATAATATGCAACAAAAAATTAAGATATATGAGGAATCTCTCGATGGCGTTCTTGTGTGGGTCACTAATACAGACACTACTTCCCTGAGTGAAATATTGAAGAAAACTGAAGAAGTTAATGAAATTAAAGCTCATGTCGTGGAACTTGAAGATACTCTTTTTTCAGCTCAAATTAGAAAAACTGGATTAAACGAGACTAGTACCGAGAAGTCAAACAATGTCTTGGAAATGCCTTTTTCAGAAAATGATGGTCAGATAGACCAAATCGATAATTCTGATCAGTGCGTCTCGCATTTACAAAGTAGAGAAATGCAAGCTAAGTCGACAAATTCTTCTGCAGGTCACACTTCCAGGTCGCGAGAAAAGCCCCGTCGAAATTCTTCATCAAGATCTCGATCAACTGAGGGAAAGGAAAAAGTAGGTTGCAGTCGTTCACATTCTCCTCTGTCGAAAGAAATAGAAATGCAGCATCCCACCTCCACATTTGGTTCTTCAACTGACACCGAGCGGAACCTTGTTTCTACCGTTCTATCCCGCAGTACGAAGGTGGAATTAGACCATGCAGACGAAGGATGTCGACCATTGGAAGAAACAGCTGCGGACACATCAAAATTCAGTCCATGGTGCGGAAAAGAAAATAAACATCACCCACCTGCAAGTCTTGTTAAAAGTGATGCGGAAGGTAAATATTCTGCGGCAGTCAGGAATTCTCCGGCATCTGCCTCTATGCCCAACGGCACTAACTATGGCTCAAACAACAGTAGCCCTTCTGTCCAGGTTTCCTCACAATCTTCAATAGTATCCATTTCTGACATCGAAAATTGCGGTGATACTGACTCGAATAACGCGACCACGGTGGGTTTACAGCGATCGTCTCCCAAGAAAGTCTCTTCAGTTCGCAACGACGTGGTCAACAATTCTACACCGGCAGTAGTTATGAGTTCAAGTGATGCTAGGGAAAAAGAATCTAAAACCGCGCCAGCTCTGTTTGAGAGAGAGGCATCTGAATCTTTGAACGGAGCGAATGAACACCCGGAAAATGTAGCGAAGACTTCAAATTTGTTTTACCAGTACCCTGATGTACAAATCAGGATTAAAAGAGAAATCGATACATGTAATAGCTGTAGAACCTCAAGACGTGTTTGCTATAAGACACGTGATTGGTTAGTAAAGCTTTTGAACGAAATGATTGATGACACTGGCACCCAAATCTTCGAGTCAGCAGCTGGTGGGTGCAATGGTGAAGCATCTCAGCAAGTTACGCCTAAGACACAAGCTGCTGTGCTTGAGGTCCTTGAAAAGGTCAAGAAATTGCCAAATCGTGACACTCAACGCCGTTAACACGTTTCTTGTGATACGACCCATCGATGTTTTTTTTTGCAAAAATGTTAGGAGTGTTTTAAAATTGATATTTTAATAGAACCAGCCAATGTTTGGTATTTTTATAATTGCCAACGATTTTTGACTTTAAATTAAACGTGAATATTGAACATCACTTGAGTAAACATTACTGGCAGAGTGATAGAAGTCTTGGTGATAATGTGCTGGTACATTGGGATGTTTCATATTGTTTTCATGCTCCGTAGAAGTGGATAAGGACCATCGGAGGGTCTAAACGTTCCTCGATACACTATTTTAATATCAGTGATATACTATTGCTACTTAAAATTTGGCAAATTTACGCGGTATGTTCAGTTTTGTCTTTCTATGGATTGCTTTTATTCTCTGTTGATGTAAGTATGCAAATAATACAAAAACGTTTGAATGTGGGCACCTCAGCGTTAAATATTGATTTTTTCACAATTTACTGCCCTGCTTTTCATTATATTTACCTTATCTTTTTTATATTCGAGGAATTTGTTTTTATACCTCACGTTATCAATAATAATTTAAGTATTTTGGAAAATCCCTTTCGCTTGTGAAAGTAATTTTTTTTCTCGAAATTTTTTTTTTTTTTTTCTAGAGGAAGAGCGACAAAGGTTGACGTGTGATTGAAGGTAGCCTCGGTTAATAATGACTTCTGGATGTTATTTTAAATATTGAACAAACACAAGAACTGTAGTATAAATAATTCTAACTTCTATATGTTTGATAACGGTCATTTGACTTCATTGAGACGTAAAGTTTTAAGTTTACCTTTATTTTAAGTCATAAAATTTCCAAAAATTGTGGCTGTGGTAAAGAAGGAAAATTTTCAGAACCTATTTCTATTCATATCTTTCAAGTTTCAAATAATTGTGCCTTAAATTCTTTACTGATACGAGGTATCGTTGATACGAGACCAAAACTAATCGATTTGAATCATCATTTACTCAGTTAATTAGTATGTTGGTTTGTTAGTAGTGATGTAAATTTGCCGAAACAGATTTTCGAGAAAGGTCTTGTAATGTCCAACTATGTAGTTCTTTCGGGATTTATCTCTTTCCAGCATTATTGGACACTGTGTACAGTATTGTTCTTTCTTTGAGTTGGACTTCTCGTTTTTTCTGTGTGGGATGTTAATAATGAAATCATCTGCTTTGTGTATAATATTTACAGCGAACTCCTACAAGTTTGTAGGGGTTGATTCTAACAAATGTTTAATTTCGTGCGTTATTGCGACTGCAAATTGACCTTGAAATGAAGAAAAATGTGTCTACATTCGCATGTATATTATATGCGCCATGTGCTTTTCACGTTTATTTCTAATTATCAACACTTTTTGAGCATTTAATTAGATAGATTTTTGTTAGAAACCGTTTGTGTGTTGCAATGATAGTTCAAGTTATATTCTGAACTTCACCAGGCGCCACTTCGTGTGTACCACTCCTGCATACCTGTAGAATATGTCGCATTTCCGACACGTGGGCGTATTAATATCTTCTGCATTTATAAAATATAAGCTTGCATTTGTTGAAAACCGAAAGTATAAAAATAGACGCGTTGAGCTTTTTGTGTATGTGTGGGTTTCTTTATCCATTTCTACGTTGTAAATAAGCATACAGATGTCCCTCAAAAACACGAACCTTGTATTTATTTTTCCGTATCAGTAATACCAACCTAACAATACCATAAGCATTTCATTTCAAGCAAAATTATAATGGTATTACAGATACGGGTGTGATTAGTTTATTTTTTTTTGGGACCTACTGAATAGCGAAAATATTATTTTGATTTTCCAAGTGTTCTCAGCGTTAAGGAAAGGTTATGTGCTTGAAACTCGTCATCTATATAACAAAGGGACAGACTTTTCTGTGATTTATATTATAGCAATGCTATTGTTTTTTCGCTTGTGTTTTTTAGAATAATTTTAGTGTGTAAACTATGCATGGTTAAACAAGTGGCATACGACGGGAAAGCTTGTGATTTTTTAACTACTGTGATCATTGGAACATTAATCAGGTTTCATTGGTTGTATTTTAGTCACCGTTTTAACTTGGTGCTTGAAGCTGCTAGAGTTATTTCTAAAAACATGTGTTCCGCGTTCCCTTAATTCCATGCTAAATGGTGCCTTCTTCCTTCCTCTCTTTGAACATCTCCGTTGGCGTAAGGGAGGCTAAAACTGACTTATAATATCAATCAATTTCTGGATTTGTAGGTATAAAATTGCATGAATAACGCATAGGTCTATTATTGACATATATTTCATGTTGACATGTATCTATGTGGCAACTTGGAAAATAAACGTTTTTATTCTAGTATGTGTGGCGGATATATTGTGAATTTTGATGGAATAAATCTTTATCTCAAGTTTTGTTGTTTTCTTATCTGTCAACTTAGGGAATCCGACTTGTAGTTTTGGCGGCCTGATGAAGGTAGAAGTTTTCAATAGAAAGGGTCAAAAGAAAAAGTTTTGTTGCTTAAAAAACGTTTTTTAGGTTATCCGTAATTATTCTTGTAATTGTTTAACGGTTTGAAATTATTTTTATGTTAATGACCATCTTTTTGCGGCTCACTCCTGTTCTGTTTTTCAGCACCTACTTCTTTGTTTTTCAGCACCTACTTCTTTCTTTTTCAAATCTTATTTTCTTTTATAAATTTCTTTCTCAACTTACTGCTTTCATGCACCTTGTGCTTAGATTCCGCATTCCCTCAACTCCATACTAAATAGAGCCTTCCTTGGAACGTCTAAGTTACGGTAAGGAAAGCTAACCAACATTTAATCTAATCCATTTGAAAATTGTGCGGCGACTAATAGCGAGTATACCTATTCTGCGGGATAAAATAATAATAGAAAGCTTTTAGTTTGAAGAAACACTTGCGAGTTACCGATAAGATTAAGATAGCCGCACAAAGTTAACCGATATGATCAAGACTAAAGCATAACGTCAGCTACATCATCACTCAACTCACAAACAACCGGTTTCGAAAATCACTCTTCCTACCTCAAACGAAGGTATATGTGGACTCTATATTAAACTTCAGCCATACTGTGATGAAACTTTTTTCTATGGATTTTGACATAAGAATTGGTTGGTGCGTGTGTCTGTGACGCAGAATCTTACTGACCGTATCTGTGACACGAGTTTCACCAGTGCACGAGTACGATACCAGAATATTTTAAATCGCGAGTACTATTAAAGGTCTCTAAATGAGCACAGACCTATTGTTCGATTTGAGATTATGTTGAGAATCAAGATTAAAACGGTATAGGATTTAGCACCTTTGATGAGAATCGAAAAGTTATATTAAAAGTCAAGGCGAAAATGTGTTAGAAAATTTAGTCTTTTAGGGTGTTACGGATTCGTGGCATTGAGGAATTTAGAGTGAGCTCTTACCTTGGATAAAATATCCGAGAGAAAATAGCCTGATTGTGTCTCTCAATGACATAATTAATCCCTGACACGGCAATTGTACACCTCGTGGGGTTTGTCTATCAATCAAGGACCTTTAAAGGTGAGAAAATTTTGAAAACGAACATGTCATACATTTCATGTATCAACGTCGATAAACTAAAAAAGTCGATGAGTAGTGTAGTTGATGATAAAACTACTGCCGAGAAATTTCTATCGTGATGAAAAGTTTATCCCTCAAATAGAGATTAAAATGTGATGGGAGCAATTGAACTGTCGACTCCTCATTACACTCGCGTTGGCAAAGAGGTTAAGGGATCGGTCTTGTATGTTGGAGACGAGGGTTCGTATCCCGGCGCTGGCGCGGCGATTTTCCCCGTTGGGTATAAGGGAAAGCTCAAGTACAATACCCCACTCAACCCAGGTGTGGGAAATGGGTACCGGCTTTACGGGGGAACCGTCATGGTGTCCTATATATAGTGTTAGTTATAAGACATTTGAAAAACCAATGCTAAGATCTTATGTATCAGGCTTGATTGGAAATAAAGCATCCCAAAGATGACGATGTTTGTAGTTACTCGTTCCGAACGCGTTGTGACGCAGTCGCTGTCCAAGAAAATCACAAAATATTTTTAATTCGCATCTTCAAGGCTTATGCGTAGCTCGTGTAGATATCAAATTAAATTACAAAGGTTTTAGTACATTTTAATAATAGAAACCATTGTAATAAAATTCATCATTGCACTGAACAGTTAAAGTGAAAGGGGTTTCTCTTGCGACATCTGACAATGATTTGTTGCTACGCCGGACGAACGAATGCAGCCTGCAGACTTGCTGCAGTCCGGCATTTCAGTGCGGGAACTGCTGGGTGTAAGTTGTAACAACTTGTAAAGTTATGATTCTCAATCAAAGTCAAGTCTAGTGAGATACTGGAGTAAGATACGAGTGGTAGGTGGAGGAAACACATAATAGTTAGTGAGTGCTCGTGACATGTACGTGATATTCCAACTTAACGCGGAATACATTGCTAAAACAGTGCGTGAGTGTTCTAATTACCTGTGCACCAGAAGTTGAACGCTGCCTCTAATGCTTGCCTTTTACGTCCGTTAATGTTTAGATAAAAAAATTCTAAGTTACTTCTGACAAGCCAGACGCAAGATTGGTTAGTAGCACTAAGAAGTTCTACGTACCAAAGATTTCAATAACGTCATTAATGGATAAAATGAGCATGCCAAGTTCCAAGTTAGCCAGTATTGAGATTTTCAGCGCACCCTGGAGTGGATCTTATCAGGACTTGCGATTAGCTCTTGATGAGTTCAGATTGGGAGAGACGAAATAGATGGAGTGCAATTCTTATCGGCAGTTATTCTCTCTTCATGCTGGGTTGTCTTTAATTAAACGACAGGCTCTAGTTGTTATTCTTCTCTTGTACGGTCGCAATCGTATCTCTATCTTACACAGTTTATGGTTCATATGAAGTGTTACAGCTACAGTTCTCACAGAAAGTTACAGTTTCAGTTCTTTCGCCCACAGAGCGTTGGATTAAATGAGTTTTGAAACCCGCATAACCTTATTAATACAGCACCAGACACCACGCATGTGTACTTTGTGAGTATTATTTTTTAGGGTGTGTTTCTGCGGAATACTTTACATGTAACGTGTCCATCCACATTAATTATTCAGAACGCAGCGAGCAAACAGTTCATAAAGGAAGAGCGGTTGGTGATTTTGTCGCACGGTATACGTTTTGCTTATTGCTGTTTGTGTTCGTCATAGCCGTGTCGCTTTAGGACTTGCCTTCGTGCGGGCAAACGAGGGTTCGAGTCCCGGCACTGATGGCGATTTTCTCCGTTGGGTATAGGGGAAAAATTCTAAGCACTATACCCCACTCTAACCAGGTGTCTGAAATGGGTACCGGTCTAGCCCGGGGGGAAAGCGTCCTGGTGTTAGTTATAAGGCATTTGAAAATCCAATGTACAAGGTGATATGTATCAGGCTTGAATTGGAAATAGAGCATCCGTAGATGCCTTCATTATTATTGTTATTCTTATTTGTATTGGAATTGTTTCAGTGTACTGATCACTTGTGGTATACGCTTAATTGGGATAAAATTGAACCATTATAACTTAGGAGACAATAAACAGGAACGTTTCGGGTTATGAGAAATATAAGTTCGAGCTCGTCGAATGCAAAGTTGGGTGTTTAGAAGTTTTAAGGCACTTGTGTCAAAAACCGAAACAGTCTACTGTCACTTTCCCAGCTAAAGCAAACTGTTTTAATCCTCAAGTTCATCTTGCATGTTTGTCATCGAATTAATTTTGAATTTGCATTTCAGTGAATAGACTTGGTTTTGCTAACGGTTTGTGAAATGCTGTCATATTTGTTTTCAATTCAGAGAATTCAAGCACAGTTTTTAGTATGCCTGTGGTGTAAATTAATATACTTTGTTTGATAATGATGTTTACTTGCGAGCGTTCTTTTTTTCAGACGCGTCACAGTGAACCATGGCCACTCAAAATAAAACGGTGTCGGTCGGCATCGACCTGGGCACGAGCAAGTGTTGCGTGGCTGCGGTGCGGGACGGTCGGGCGCACGTCCTCGAGAACGAGTTCGGCCAAAGGACGACCCCTTCGTGGGTTGCCTTCAACTCTCAGCAGCGACTGGTGGGCGGCGCTGCTCTGGATCAGGCCGTCGTCAACTGCGCCAACACCGTCAGCGCCGTCAAGAGGACCTTGGGGAGGACCTACGATGATGTGAAACACTTTAGTTCTCCCTGTAAGATTATTAAGAATTATGATTGTTTCCAGTATTGTGTCAGTTACAAAAAGAGCTACAAATATCTCGCACCTGAACAGATCACGGCTATGATGCTAACGAAAATGAAAGATATCGCCGAGACCTCGCTTGGTTGCGAGGTAAATAGGGCCGTTATTTCTGTGCCTGCATCTCATGGGAACGCCCAGCGCGTTGCGTTGAAAACTGCAGCTCGAGTTGCGGGCATTGAAGTACTTCAGCTGATCAACGAGACCACAGCGGCGGGCATCGCGTTTGAACACAGCCGAAGTGTCAAGACTCCCGTGACCATTGCAGTGGTGGATTTCGGAGCTGGAAAGTTGGACGTGTCTGTTATGGAAGTGAAGGAAAAATCCCTCCGAATCATAGCAGCTTCCGGAAACCCTCATTTTGGAGGATGTGACGTTGACGAGATTTTGGTTGATCACTGCGTCAAATTCATTAAACAGAAGTTTGGCACTAAAGTGAAGATCAATGACAAAGGGCGTGTCAAGCTCCGTCTGGCGTGCGAAAAAGCGAAGAAAACTTTGTCACGTCTTCCTGAAGCTATGGTTAGAATTCAATCTTTATTTGAGGACTGCGATGTACAGATACTACTGCACAGACAGGATATTTGTGAGCTGATCGATGATGAGATTCGAAGTACAATCGTTGCTAATTTTGAACGTATTTTCGAAGAGAAATCAATAGCAAAAGACCTGATTGAGAAAGTTGTGCTCGTTGGCGGGTCGAGGCGTATTCCTGTGGTCAAGTCGATCCTGGAGGAATATTTTGGGTCCCACAAGTTGGACCATACGGTGAACCAAGACGAGGCTGTGGCGCAAGGCGCCGCCCTGCGAGCTGCTGCTCTCTCCGGAGCTGCGGCAGGCATCGAGGTGGCCGATGTGTCGTCTTTTGGAATATACTCGACTCCTCAAATTCTGGAGGGTGGTGGAAGTACTATTATCGGGAATAACACTAGCATTCCTTTCTCGGCTAACTTGCCTTTCTACGTACCCTATTCCTATTACAGTCCTACCGTAAGTTTTTTCGAAAGAAACTACTCCTCTAGCTGTAAAATGAACAATTTACTGGGTAGGCAGTCTTTTTCTAGGGGATTGTCGCGTAACATCCCTATTTTGCTCACCCTCGATGACAGTGGTATTTTCGACATCTCCGTTGATTCCCGATATCGATCATATTTTGATAAAAGCCGAATGTCTTCTTATTATCCTGACTATCAAATCCATGACTGGATTTCTACCGAGAAACAATTCCGTCAGGACATTCGAGACGAACTTGCTCGTGTTGAGGCAGAAGTTCAACTGGAATCACTCATTTTTGAAGTCAAAAGCGCATTACAAGATGCAGAAATAGTGAAATATTCTCCTAGTAACCTCAAGTTCCTGCAAAGTAAATGCTCGACTGCCCAAAGCTGTGTGGATGATATCTCGTCTTATTCAGAGCACAAAATCAAAGCGCAAATCAAAACAATGAGGGAAGCGAAAACTGAAGTCGAACGATGGAAAGTCGCTGCTCACAAGAAGGCGGCTGAAGAAAAATACGCCAAAGAACGGGCTGAGCTAGAACAAGCTGTCACCCAGAAAAATTCTGAGCTAAGATTGCTTCATTCTGAACTTCAGATGTCGCTGAAACAGTCCGAGCTCATGCAGTATTCTCCCCCTGAAGAGATTAAAGTGTGTGCGGAAGTTCTCGGTAGGATAGACACCAGTCAGAAGTATGCTTCTTTCAAAGAAGTATGTGAGAAAATTGAACTCCTAAATGGTGTCAAAAGTCGAATAGAAAAACTAGAGGAATCTTCTCAAAAGAAAGCGCGAGAAGAAGAAGAATTAGCCAGAGTAAAGAAGCAGCATTTGGAAGAGGAAATCTCGAGCGCCTTATTATTGGTCAAGTCTCTTCGTGGGAAACTTCTATCCTCCGAACTAGGGGAGGTGGAATATTCTCAACTAACGGATAATTTCCAACAAAAAATTAAGTCATTTAAGGAATCCCTCTATTACGTTCTTGGGTGGGTCACTAATGCAGACACCACTTCCCTGAGTGAAATTTCGAAGAAAATAAAAGAAGTAAATCAAATTATAGCAGATGTCGTGGAACTTGAAGATACTCTTCTTTCTGCTCAAATTAGAAAAACTGAATTAAGCGAGAGTAGTACCGAGAAGTCAAAAAACGTCTTGGAAATGCCTTTTTCAGAAAATGATGGTCAGATAAACTATATCAATAATTCTGATGAGCGCGTTTTGCATTCAGAGAGCGGAGAAATGCAGGCCAAGTCGACAAATTCTTCTGCAGGTCACACTTCCAGGTCGCGAGAAAAGCCCCGTCGAAATTCTCCATCAAGATCTCGATCAACTGAGGGAAAGGAAAAGGTAGATTGTGATCGTTCACGTTCTCCTCTGCCGAAAGGAATAGAAACGGGGCATCACACCCCTCCATTTGGTTCTTTGAGTGACACCGAGCTGGACCAAGTTTCTACCGTTCTATCCCAGGGTACTCGTACGAGAGTGGAATTAGAAAAAGCAGACGGAGGATGTCAACCATCGCAAGAATCAAGTTCGGATATATCAAAACTCAATTCATCATGCAGAAAAGAGAAAGAACATCTCCCACCTGCAAGCCGTGTTTCGAGTAATGCGGAAGATAAAAATATTGCCGCAGTCGGGGGTTCTTCAGCATCTGCCTCTGCGCCCAACGGCGCTAACTATTGCTTAAAAAACTGTGGCGCTTCTGTCCAGGTTTCCTCACAATCTTCAACAGTATCCCTTCCTGGCATCGAAAATTGCGTTGATTCTGACTCGCATAACACGACTACGGTGGGATTACAGCGATCGTCTCTCGAGAAAGTTTCTTCAATTCGCAATGACGTGGTCAGCAATTCTACACAGACGACACTTGGGAGTCCGAGTGGTGCAAGCGAAAGAGAATCCGAAACCACGCCAGCTCAGTTTGAAAGAGAAGCATCTGAATCTTCGAATGGACCGAATGATCTTCAGGAAAATGTAGCTAAGACTTCAAATTTATTTTACCAGCACCCTGATATACAAAGCATGATTAAAAGGGAAATCGATACATGTAAAATATGTAGACGCTTTCGACGTGTTTGCTATGAGACACGTATCTCGCTAGTAGAGTTTTTGAACGAAATGATCGATGACACTGGCACCCAAATCTTCAAGTCAGCAGCTAGTGGGTGCAACGGTAAAACGCCTCAACAAGTTATGCTAAAGGCACAAGTTTCTGAGCCAGAGGCGCTTGAACAAGTGAAGAAATTACCAAATCGTGACACTGAGAGCCATTGATGCACCATAAGTCCAGGATAAACATTACTGGCGGAGTGATGTAAAGTCTTGGTGATAATGTGCTGGTACATTGGGATGTTTCATAGAGTTTTCAATGCACGTCAGAAGTGTATAAGGACCATCGGAAAGTGCATACGTACCTTGATACAATATTTTGATGTCAGTGATATATTTTTGTTGCTCTAAATTTAGCAAATTTACGCGGTTTGTTCAGTATTGCGTATCTAGTGATTGCTTCTATTCTCTGTTGATGTAAATGTGTAAATAATAGAACAATGCTTGGGTGTGGGCACCTCAATGTTAACTATTCATTTGTTCACTACGTGCTGCAAGTTACTGACCCGTTTTTCTTTATATTTAACTTATCTTTTTATTTCCGGAGAATTTATTTTTACATTTCACGTTATCAATAATAATTTTAGGATTTTGGAAAATCCCTTTTGCTTATAAAAATATTGTTTTTTCATGAGAATTATGAGAATTTTATTTTTTTAGAGGAAGAGTGACAAAGGTTAACGTGTGATTGAAGGTTGACTCAGTTAATAATAACTATTGGATGTTAATTTAAATATTGAAGAAACACAAGAACTGTAGTATAAACAATTCTAACTTCTATATGCTTGAAACCGGTAATTTGATCTCATTAAGAAATTGTAACGTGAATTTCCAAATTTACTTTTATTTTGTGTCATAATATTTTTAGCAGTTGTGGCTGTGGTAAAGAGGGAAAATTTCCGGAACCTATTTCGTTTCATATTTTTAAAATTTCAAATAATTTGCCTTAAATTCTTGACTCAAACGAGAAATCGTTCATACGAGACCCAAGCTAATCGATATGAATCATCATTTTCTTCGTTAATTAGCATGTTGGTTAGTTGAGAGTGATATAAATCTACCGATGTATTTGTTCTTCGGATCAAAGAATGTCATCGGAGCGGATTTTCGAGAAAGGTCTTGTAAATGTCCAACTCGTTCTTTCGGATTCTTTCTCTTTTCAATAATGTAGGACACTCTGTGCACAGTATTGTTTTCTCTTCGAGTTGGACATCTAGTTTTCTGTATGTGGTATATTAATAATGAAATCTTATGTTTTGTGTATAATTTTTTCAGGAAACTCGAACAAGTTTGGAGGCTACGATTCTAACATTTAATATCATGCTTACCGCTGATTGCTAACGTTGTCGCAACTGCTAATTAACCTACTAATGAAGAAAAATGTGTCTTCATTCGCTCGTATATTATGTGTGAAAGGTGCTTTTCAGGTGTACTTTTAATTGTTAACACATTTTGTGCGTGAAATGGTTTGGTGCGGCGTTTTTTTTTTTGGGGGGGGGGGGCTATAACAGTTGGATGCTGCGTTGATAAGACATATTTTTTAAAAAAACTGTTTGTGTTCCAATGATAATTCTAATTATATTCTGAAATTCACCTGACGCCATTTGGTGAATGTTTCACGCACATACCTGTAGAATATTTCGATTTCCTACATGTGGGCGTAATAATATCTTTTACGTTTATGAAATAATAGCTTCCATTTGAAACAAACCTAAAGGATAAAGACGGACGCGTTGAACTTCCTGCACATGAGTGCGTTTCTTTATCCATTTCTCCGTTGTGTGTAAGCATTTATCGAAAATATTATTTTGATTTCCAAGTGTTCTTCGCGTTAAGGAAAGATTATGTGCTTGAAACTCGTCATCGATGTAACAAAGGGACAGAACTTTTTGTGTGATTTATATTGTAGCAATGCTATTGTTTTTTCTCTTGTGCTTGTAGAATAATTTCAGTGTGCGAACTATTCATGGTTAAACAAGTGGCGTACCAATGGAAAGCTTAGGATTTTTTTAACTACTGTGATGGCAGAATATTTGTCAGGCTTCATTGGTTCTATTTTAATCACCGCGGTAACTTGGTGCTTGAAGCTGCAGGAGTTATTTCTAAAAACTTCTGTTCCGTGTCCCCTTAAATTGTGCCTTCTTCTTTCCTCTCTTTGAACATCCTTGTTGTGGTAAGGGAGGCTTAAACTGACATATAATCTATAAACAATCAACTTTTGATTTTGTGGGCATAAAATTACATGAATAACGCATAGGTCTATTATTCTCGTATGTGTGGCGGATATATTGTGAATTTTGGTGGAATAAATCTTTGTCTCAAGTTGTGTTGTCTTCTTATCTGTCAACTAAGAAAATCCGACTTGTATTTTTGGCGGCCTGATGAAGGTAGGAGTTTTCAATAGAAATGGTCAAAAGAAAACATTTTTGTTGTTGAAAAAACACGTTTCTTAGGTTATTCGTAATTTATCTTTTAATTGTTTAACGGTTAGGAATTACCACTACATTTGAAAATCCCTTCAGGAGGACACAACTATTGCACCTATCGAGAATTTGCACTCCCAGGGAGAAAATGTGAGGTCCCGAGCTGAGAGTTAGGTAGGTTTTCATTTTGTTGAAATAATTTTTTTTTGTTATGGTAATGACCATCTTTTATCGGTTCACTCCTGCTTTGTTTTTCAGCACCTACTTCTTTCTTTTTCAACTTTTATCTTGTTTCATAAGTTTTTTTTCTCAACTTACTGCTTTTATGCAGCTTGTGCTTAGATTCCGTATTCCCTTAACTCCATACCAAATGGTGCCTTCCTCTATTTGGAACATCTAAGTCGCGGTAAGGGAGGCCAACCAACATCTAATCTATTCCATTTGAAAATTGTGTGACGACTTGTGGCATGCGTACATATTCTGTGGGCTTCAAATAAAAAGCTTAAGTTTGAAGATAAACTTGCGCGTTACCGATAAGATAGAGACGGATGCATGAAGTTAACCGAAGTGATCAAGACGAAAGTATAACGTCTGCTGAATTGACCATTTATTTTGAAGATAAAAATACGTAATCCATGGAAAATTGTCTTTCCGAAAATTTTCACCTGCGGATAAAAACAGCAAATAAGGAATGATGCGGAAATAAAAAAGCAAAGTGGACACGAAAGACACAAGTCCCTCAGGTCTACCCATGAGGTAACATTACAGTAACCCCATAGGGAGCGCCAGTCTCCTTAGCATAGGGATTGATGAACCGGCGCTGCTATAGCGTGAGGTCTACCACACTATAGCCTGAGATCTACCTTTAGCTAGTACTACAGCGTGAGGTTAGGTTACTAATGAATATTGCTTATTTCCATATATTTAATTTAGCGATCGATGAACACTAAATTTGTACATCTCAAACTGCACCTGGGTATGCGACATATGGCGGTAGACCTCAAGCTATAGTGGCACCGATAAACCTGTCTTTAGGCTAAAACTACTGCGTGTCCTATGCCACCTGAGTGGTGTAATTTCTGTATCGATGATACCAACTTGACCGGTGGGCACTTGATTCTGCATTTCATTCAATACCCTCTTGTCAAGCTGGTATCATACCCTAAATAATGATACCGAGTTGTTGCTTGGTTGGTGCGTGTGTCTGTGACGCTCTTAATGACCGTATTTGTGAAAATTTTACCAGGGCACTAGTACAAAAACATTTTAATTGCGGGTTTCATTAAGATGGATGTGCTTATTTGTTATCCCCATATGCAAGATTTATTTAAGCAAAGTATCAATTCCCGTCATTTTTGACGAGCCGCGTGCACTAGTTTAAAACATCCCGAGCTCTGGATGCTCTATTGTTTTCTCGTTGTTTGTTAATCATGGTAAGTTTGTTTGTTAATCATGAGATATGGGTCACATTATTGAAGATTTGTTTAAAAACACATGAATAAATAGTCAGTTCGCAGGAGACAATGATTTGATAACCTAATTCCTACTTCTTGTGAGATATGTCAACTTATACGAGTAGTCAATACAGTCGAGTTGCTGGGCAACGCAAGTGTTGATACCAAACACAAGACGACCGGACCGAAGCAACCAGTCAGTTACCCAAGCAGTCTTGTCGACAGCACTCACGTCCGCTTGTCAAGTTGGTATCATCGATACAGCGAGGGCACCAATCCCGTGGCAAATCCGCCTGTCAGGTTGGTATCATCGATGCAGAAAGTACATCAATCATCCGGCAAATGAAAGGCAACAGGTGCAGAAACTGTTAGAATAATGTTTTCTTTAGCGGTTTTGAACAAAGCGGAACATTACAAACGCTTAGTGTGTTAGAAAGTTTTGATATTGGCGATGAACGGATTGATGAACATTGCTGCACAAGTTTATTGAATGGTATTTTTAAAAATGCAACGTGACAGTAGAGTCGCGGGAACAAAAGAAAAAGTGTGTATTTCCGACTGAGTTTATGCATGTTATCATCAATGTGATGTGTGTTATCACCAATGTGATGCAAGTTTAATCCAACTGTGTTTATAAGTCAGTGATAAAACTAACTTGTTAGGAGTTATTTTGATATAATATTTATTTGTATTGAATTCCAACTGGAAAATATTATCACAGTAAATTGTTCCTTCAGGAGCACCGCCACTTTAACAACATTCAAATACCAAATAAATTTTTCGTATTTTAAAGTCACTTACTCACTGTATTTTCAAATGTTATATTCAAAAAGACGATTTGTCAATGGCCCTTGAAATATTGAATAAAACAGCAAAATTCTTCCGTTATTTTACTTTCAACATTTCCAAAATACTTGTTGGCAACATTCGATAATTATTAAAGCTCCCCCATGACTCAATTACTTAAGAATATCAGATTACGAGTTACTCATTTTCCGTAGAACATCTGTTTGCTAAAACTCACTTTTAGGGGCATTTTTAAACGTCTGCTGCGTGAATCTTAGAAGAAAAATTTATTATAGTAGCTGGCAGCATAGGATTCTTGGTAAATTGTGCAATTTTACAAGAATTAACGGTAAAATTCTATTTTTCAGGTATCCACATCCACAGCAATGTCTTCGAACATGCATCCTGACGGTCGCCCACAACCGGTGGCGATCGGCATCGACTTTGGCACGAGCAAGTGCTGCGTGGCTGCGGTGCGGGACGGTCGGGCGCACGTCCTCGAGAACGAGTTCGGCCAAAGGACGACCCCTTCGTGGGTTGCCTTCAACTCTCAGCAGCGACTGGTGGGCGGCGCTGCTCTGGATCAGGCCGTCGTGAACTGCGCCAACACCGTCAGCGCAGTCAAGAGGACCTTCGGCAGGACCTACGATGATGTCAAAGGTCTCCCTTCTGCAACCAACATTCGGAAGGACCCGAACTCAGGAACACGATTCAAATTTATTGTGCAATACAAGAAAAATGAACGAATGCTCAATCCAGAACAAGTTGCGGCTATGCTTCTGAAACAAATGAAAAGCGTTGCAGAGTCGTCATTGGGTTGTTCCGTAGATCAGGCTGTCATTTCAGTCCCAGTCTCATTCAATAACTCCCAGCGAATTGCCATAACAAACGCAGCTGCGATCGCCGATCTGGAAGTATTGCAACTGATTAATGAAACCACAGCAGCAGCCATCACTTTCCTAAACAACCGAACAGATAAAACTTCAGATATTATTTTGGTTGTAGACTTCGGAGCTGGCAAACTGGAGATGTCCATCGTGGAAATCCGGAAAAACTGTGCGCAAGTCATCGCGTCCGCCGGAAATTCTGCTTTCGGTGGACAGGACATCGATGATATGCTGGTCAAGTTTCTCATCCAACAGATCGAAGAGACGCAGCAATTGGTCGTGGAGCGTGACGCAAAAACGTTACATAAAATCAGACTTGCATGCGAGAAAGCTAAAATAACGTTAACTCTCCTCAACGCAACGTTCGTGCTCATCGAAAATGTTGGTGATGGAATCGACGCCAAACTCCACCTCAGCAGGGAAACTTTCAATAACCTTGTTCGTCGCCGGCTTCGGGCAGTTATAAAAGACATCCACGACCGCTTATTTGACAAACAAACTTCATTGAAAGAGAAAATCAGTAAAGTCGTACTTGTTGGTGGATCGACGCGTATCCCAATACTGCAGACCACCATCAGGAATTATTTTGGCTCCAGGAAGTTCAATCTGACTGTCAATCAAGACGAAGCTGTTGCGGAGGGAGCAGCATTGCGAGCAGCTGCCCTACTCTGTGGCGAAACTAAGGTTGGAACAAAAGCTTTTGATGTTTTTGGCTTTGATCTTCACACCCAAGTTGAAAATGAAAGGAAAAATGCGGTATTGGTGGATGTGCATCAAGCGATTCCATGCACAAAAGAATTTGATATAACCGAGAATTTGGCGGAATTTTATAAAATATTTGAACGTGTTCTTCAGGACGGTGCCGTGAACGATAATCTGATCATCAGATTCCGGTCTGAGATGATAATGAAAAGGCTTCGACCTGGACACAAAGCCACGTTGATACTCAGCATCAATCAAAGCGGTTTGTGTTCTGCAGATGTGATACTTAATGGAGAAGTTGAAAAGGACTTGTTAAAATTTGCAGGTACGATTTCATCTCAGCGTTTAAGTGAATGGAAAAGAGAAGAGCATGAGTTCCAAGATGACGTCATGAAAGAACTTCAGCGAGTTGATGCTGAGGTGAATTTGGAATTATTGTGCTTCGATCTCATAGATAAATTACGATGTTTTCAGGAGAATTTCCCATCATCTCAACTGGAAGACAGCCATGAGATCTTCGCTAGTGTCCTGGAATGGCTCAGTACCGAAGAGTCTCCTCCAGTTCAGCGACTATCGATCCAAACGGAGAAACTGTTAAAAATCAAAGAAAAACTGGAAAAAATGGCTGATCATGGACCAATGGTTGGTCCTGATCATTCACTTGAAGTCACATCTCATGAGACTTCAAGTTTTAGAAATGAAACACACAAGGAATTTAAATCGGAATTGGAAAACGGAAACTCAAAGCTCACTGCTACCCGTGAGTTGGTGCGCCGCTGTGTAGAATCCAACGCTAGAGTATTAGAAAGATATAACAGTGCTGCCTGTTCTAATGATGACAATGGTACATCATTAGATGCAATCAGCAACTCTGAAAAAACAAATTTTTCAGGAAAGGGCTTTCCTGATTTCAATTCACATGAAGACCGTCTAGTTCGAAACAGTCAAAATCAAACAGTGGTCGAAGAACCAAAATGCGTTCTCGAGACTACGAGCTGCATTGGCGATGAGGGTGGCGTTCAGAAGGAAGTTGTTCAGCAAGAAGATACCTCCTATGAGTTTCCTTTGCAGGGTAACCAAACTATGGAATTGCTGACGTCGAAAACTAGCGAACTTGTGCCTCCCTCTGACAATTTTAGGACGTTTTACCATAAGCATAAAGCTACCACTGATTCCTCAACCTCCAAACAGCTGGATAACGTTCAGAATCGACATCGACCTCGATCTTCGTCAGTGTTGGATAGTTTCCTCGAAAAAAAACAATATCTAGAGGAACGTTGCTCTGCTTTGGAAAACAAAACCGAATCAATATATCCATCTAATTGTACGGAAACCGAAGACGCTCGAGGGAATGAGATCAGATTGCCGTCAGGTAAACTTCTGAAACATCTATGTGCATCTGAGGGCGAATCTCTACATGAACGACTCGTAACTAATGATCACTATCCATCAGACAGAGGATTGCGGAAAACGAACGGTGGTAAAGCAATGCATAATCAAGCCACAGCTGGTTCTTGTACAAACGTTTCTCATTTCGTCGACGTAGGATACCAAACACGATTAGGAGAAAAGACTGACACCAAACCAGTAGTTACCAAGGCAGTTTCAGATCAAAGTCAGATAGGAGTGTGTGATTTGAAATGTGCAAGATTAGATTCCTTTTCAAACTCTGTCTTGACCTGCAATATTTGTTCGGCCATAAACAGTATTTGCCTTTCTCACTCACAAGAAGGGTTCAGTGTATTCAGAAAATTAGATCAATTTAAAAGCTTGCTCTGTCTTCCATTGCAGTCCCCTCACTAAATGATTGAATGCTCGTTCCCGTCATAGCCGTGTGTCTTTAGGACCTGCCTCCGTGCGGGCAAACGAGGGTTCGAGTCCCGGCGCTGGGTGGCGATTTTCTCTGTTGGGTATAGGGGAAAAATTCTAAGCACAATACCCCACTCCACCCAGGTGTCTGAAATGGGTACCGGTCTTGGCCGGGGGAAAGCGTCATGGCGTCCTGGTGTTAGTTATAAGGCATTTGAAAATCCAATGTACAAGGTGATATGTATCAGGCTTGAAATTGGAAATAAAGCATCCGTAGATGTCGTTGTTTGTTTGTTGTTTGAATGTTTGTGAGTGAATGATTGTGAGTGACCGTGGCCTAGTGGTTGGGAGCGTGAGCCTTTCACGGGAAGAGTCGTCGGTTTGATTCGCGATAATGTTAGCCCGGCGATTCTTCCCGTCAGGCAAGAAAAAACTTAGCCATTATTCCTCACTCCACTCAGGTATCGGAGAAAATGGGTATCCGTTCGACCTGCAGGTACCGTCATTGCATCCTGGTCTTAGTAACAATGCATTTGGAAAACTAATGCGCAAGAAAAAATGTGGCTGGCATGAAGGGAAAAAGGTACTATCATGTACTTTCAGTTTTGTACTCTCAAATTGGTTATCTCGTTTCACAGCTCTTTAAAGCGTTTGTGCGTGGAAACAGTTTTTTTCCAACTTTTCATTGATCTCATTTTACTTTTCAGAATGCAAATCTAATCTTTGCTTGCTGTGGGAATATAATTAAAAATAAGCTTCGAAATGATCCTTTCCTTCCCATCCCACAGCTCTTTTATAAAATATTGATTTGAATAAGAAGAATGTTGTCATTTTCATTCAATCTTAATACTCGAGCAGGGGCTTGAAATCTATGCGACTTTCTCTCCAGAGACTCCTTTGTTTACTTTTAAGAGCACTGGATTATTACTGACTCTAAAAATGACCTATTCAGGTCAAAAGTTTGAATTTCTATCGGTCATTTAATTTCTAAAGCCCATTCTAGAAGTCATTCTTTTAGAGCAGGGGTTCCCAACATATTTTTCACACAGCATCCCTAAAGGAATTTGCAACAAATTTCACATCCCCTGAAATAAAAGTGCTAACATATAGTCAACATCCAGTTATTTACTTGGACTTTTCTAACACCTCCTGGAATATTGTCTCGCACCCTCCAGGAGGATAAGAGCCTCTGGGATCATGTTGCGAACCCCTGTTTTGGAAGAGCACCCCAGGTTGGGAACCCTGGTTTCAGAGGGTCAGAGGGTCCCATGTCTCAAAACTCCAGAAGAAACAACCCAAACAATTGTGTGATAGCATGTGCTGAAGGACTATGTTCTACATTCGCATAAATTTAATCTATTCGCAATTACGCCAATGAAGATAACTTGTAATTATTTACGATCATAATAGTCTTTCAAGGTATATCCATAAAAATAGGAAAGGAAGTCACCTTCAAATTCGTTGAGTAGGAAGGTCTACCTATGACCTCTCTACTTGCCTTCTATGATTCTTAAATGGTTGTGTTATTGAGGCAGATTTGTTCTAAAAATCATCACCTTCGCTTTGTAATTCACATTACCTGCGATTTGACTCACAGTTCCTGAAAAATATACATTTTGTGTTGCTAATCTTCCATACATGTCAAATCCAAGTGTATCTCTCTTTTTTATAAGCTAATTTCAGATACGAATCATTTGCAGCTAGAAGTAATCATCGACAATGTGAATATTAACAAATAAAAATAATTTTTAAAGTCAAATAGGAAATATGGTGGCAGTTGGGTTTTAGGTGCAAAGATCTTTGTTGGCGATCATTTTTAGGCAGATTCGATATATAACTCAATTTTAAAATGGGATGTTCACTTTTACGTGAAGCCTTAAGTTAATTCAATTCGGAATTACATGACATGGGGCCAATGCTTACTCGATCCAAATCCTAAATTCTTTGAATACACAAACCATTGGATAAACCAAACTATTGACCAATAAGCAAAATGTAAAATAAATTCATATATATATATTTCTCAATGATCATTCATGAGGTATCCATAGATGCCTACTAGTTTTTGGTAGTTAAATTTGGACCACCGATGTAATATAACATGGGATCTAGTTTATTTGTGGATTTAGTTTCTATTAGGTAAATCATTCAAATTATAATTAAAAATAAATCCATGATACTCGTATTCAATTTCAGTTCAGATGGAAAATTGTTTCTTGTCTCATTTGCTGAGAAATTTGATCAGAAAATTTGATTATTTCTATTTCAGTCTCCGCAAAAATGACAGTTTTCTATGTTATGTTTTGATTTCATGGGAACGGAGAACCTCCATTTTCTTGGTTGAAAACCACCAACGCAATTTAGTTCAATATTGAACTTGAATATAGTGTAATATCGCCTATGGTTGAAAATACTTTTACCTACCAGGCATAAGGTGAGTGTTTTAACTTAACTTTCGGATTTTATTTCATTGCATTGTCCATATTTATTCTGTATTTTTAGGATGAGTATTGGAACTAGCTACTTCGGGGACGAGTGGCGGAATGATATCGCGATTCACTGTAAACAGACTTCCGTCAAAACATGTTCAACCCAGATGCAGCTGTTTTGAAAGGGATGTTTACAATGATTCAATTAAATATTACTAAGCTATGTATGCGCTAATTTCATTAACCTGCTCATGCCCTGAACAAATAACGCGATGTACCGTCTGATGTTATGGTCTTTTGTGCTTGATATAACTTGGAGAAAATAGATCAGCTACTTGGAATATGTCGAGGCTATAGAAATGAATTGGAATTGTTTATATAGAGTCTTAGGAAAACCTGAGTTGCTTACATCCTTCTAATGGGAAAATTATGTAAATAGTGTACATAATATACTAATAATTTTCCTCATATTGGTAGAACCAATTGAATTAATTAAGGTAGGTTTTACCATAAGTATACACACATTTTTACTATGATTCTATCTGCAGCCAATATTTCTAAATGGTGAGGAGTTTTCTAGCCTACAAGTAGTTAAAATGATGGTGAAAAGTTGATAGAAACATTTTTAATTTTGATGTAATTAACATTATACAAGCGACAAAAATTTGAAAATTGATTAGTGTGTTGCCCTCAACAAATGCCATATAATTATTTCCAGTTCTCCAAAATTATTTAAAAACTAATGTAAATCCTGAAAAATTTTGAGGAGCACAATCAACTTGATGATCAAAGAGCAAACCAAGCAAGGTAAGCTATATAATAGAAGGACTAGGACCTTGATTGAGAGAAGCTTTGAAAAGACTAGCTTACCAGTACAAGTGAAGATTTGCTTCAAATTATCTTTGAGCTTCCTATTAATCCCTAATAGTTTTCTTGAATTTGTTAAATGTTGAATGTTTGGTAGTTATCGATTTTCCAATTTTTGGTGCCTAAACATAGTTTATTAGATCAAAATACACAAGTTTACTTCTATGCACTTTTCGGTGCAAATGAGGGTAAATCTGAAGATGACAGTTGTCGATTTTCCCCTTTTTGGTGCCTGAACCTAATTAATTGAATCAAAATAAACAAGTTTTCTTCTATTCTATTTTCGTCTCAAATGAGTATTTTACGATTTATAGCGGTAAGTTTAGTTTCGTCATTGATGACGAATGCGCTCGAATAAACAGCTACTCATCGATTTTCAAATTTTTGTTGCTTGAAACATGGTAATAACATCAAAATAAACAACTTTTATTCTATACACTTTTTTCGTCAAATGAGTATATAACAAGGTATAGCGGTAGGTTTGGTTTCGTCTTTCAAGACAGAGCGCTGGAAGCGAGACGCTATTGCAGTATTGCCATACAGCTCGATCCAAGAATTTCTTTCTGCTTCAAAGACTGGAGTTGCGGTAAGTCATTTACCGCTATAACTAAGAAAATACTAATTTGAGACAAAAAGTGCATAGAAGAAAACTTGTTTATTTTGATCTAATTAACTATGCTAAGGCATCGAAATTTACAAAATCGACAACTGTCATCTCCTTCAGATTTACCCAAATGAGTATTTAACGAGTTATAGCGGTAGATTTATATTCATCTTTGATGACGAATGTTCTTGAATAAACAGCAACTCATAGATTTTTTAATTTTTGTTGCTTGTATCTTTGGAATAACATCAAAATAAACTTCTTTTCTTCTATACATTTTTTGAGGCAAATGAGTATTTTACAAGTTAGAGCAGTAGGTTTCATTTTTTGCGTGATTGAGCTGTGAGAGTATGTTTGAATACTATGTAATTTATTATTAGCTCACCCCGTGGAGCTTGAACCCACTTCTAGGATCTTTAGTTAATAACACAATATAAATTATAACCCAAAAATGAGTTATAGCAGTATGTTAACTTTCGTCTAAGATGGTGGGAGTGCGCTTGATCATTCGAGCGCGTCGGAAGGAAGGGTCCGTTGTAGTATTGCCATACGACGCGCTCAATGAATTTCTTTCCGCTTCAAACACTGGAGTTGCGGTAAATCATTTATCGCTATAACTCCTAAAATACTCATTTGCACCGGAAAGTGCATAGAAGAAAACTTGTTTATTTTGACCTAATATGCTACATTTAGGCACCGAAAACTGGAAAATCGATTTCTACCATACATTCAACATTTACCTTGAGAAGAGCGTCCCCCATACGGACTTTTTTCTTTATTATTGAACCTAGAACAATGAAATTTGGTATACTGATAGGAAATTAAATTTAGAATCGTTTTTGCTTTGAGCAAAAGTTCAATTTTCTTGAAAAGAAAATGGGAAATCAAAGAAAACGAAGTTCGAGGGGGGGTTTCAAAAATCTTCTCCTACAGTTTTTGAGCTACAGTGATGAATTTGGTATCATTGGATGCGGAAAGACACGGGCTTTTATGGGAACTAAAATTCATTCCAAAATTATTTATTGCTCATGAGTTATGACGTCATAAAATTGCACATTTTCAAAAAAGTTCATTTTTTTCCCATTTTTACACTTTTTCATGTTAAAAACGGAAACTTGAGGAAACAAATTTTAGTTTCCATAAAAGCCCGTGTCTTCCCGCATCCAATGATACCAAAATCATCACTGTAGCTTAAAAACTGTAGGAGGAGAAGCATTTTGAAACCCCAAAAACCATTGTTTACAGGAACAAGTCTCGAACTAACCCACCCATTAAGGTGACGACCGCAATCTTGTTGACATCGGGTCCAAAATGGCGGCGCCCATGGTGGTCGCCATGTTAGACCCGATGTAAACAAGATTGCGGTCTTCACCCTAATGGGTGGTTTAGAAGCTTTATTTATACTTTTCACTTAAAGAACTGTGGCTACCCCTCACGACCCAACCTCTTTACGTTTGTAATAGCGGGTTAGCTTCCGTTTTTAATTAAATTACGCTCGCTTCCTTGGGTGCGCGACGGCCAACTTCAACGTTTAATAATTCGAAAATAACGCATCGGCGAGCAGAATGTCGTTCATGAAAAACGTTCTTAAATGGGTTCCTTTAGTGATTGTTTGGGATATAATTATCAATTTCCGTGATTGCATTAAACTTCACAATGACCGTACAATCTCCAAGACTTTTAAATTTGAATGTATTTTTAGGATTATTTTGCTACCACAGTATCTTCAGGTTGTTATATTATTAGGTGTGTCTCATATTCAAAAATGGTTAATTTAGTTCCTTAACATGTTCCCTGCGTATTGGGCCACATGTGTACCGACAGGTAAATTGCTCATTCACGCACCAGTGCAAATGAATGGCATTTCATCCATTTCACGACCTTTTTAATAGAATAAATCTCATTATACAAGGTGAAATGTTACAGTGCAATTTTATTTTGCTTATTTCTTGGAAAAATAAAATTTTTTATGAGCAGTAAAGTTGATTTCCCAATTTTGCTACATACAACCTAACCAAACAATCATCAACAACTGAGGTTATGCAGTGAACGTGTTAAACCTGCAGTGTTTGCTATTTGATAGTTATTTATGACTACTCAATTAAATGAAACACTCATTTTGGCCTGTCTACAGACCATGGTGGGGCATTGACAAAGTGACTCAATTTTTTGTACCAAATTGCCTATATTTTACTGAGTATTCCCATGTATATAATGTATTTTTTACAGAAATGCAATCATTTAATAGTGAAAAATGATATGGCAATGGAAATTCATAAACATGGCTTTTTGTAAATCTTATGAGTTTAAAAAATGAACTGTAAAATGTGAATATCTTATCTTACTGCTTTTATATGCTGCAGAGTTATCTTTATTCATCCAACACCCTGGAATCAGTGGCGCAGCCGCCCAGAAATTTTGGGGGACAAAAATTTCATGGGGGACTGACAATAATTATTGGCAATTTTTCATTCTTTTACTTATAATGGCAACTGAAACTGGCCCCCAGCTAAACATTTTGGTGGGAGCATGGCCCCTGTGGCCTCCCTCTGGCTGTGCCACTGCCTGGAATCTTATCTTTTTCAAATGATGGACAGTACCTGTTGAACTACATTCTCAAATTCTGATAGCAATTTTATCTTGCCAAAAATGAAGCATAAAATATTTTAACATGTATGATTGCAAATCTTTTGTGCAATGCGGCACAAGTGAACTGTAGAACTCTTACGTGTTTCCAACTTAACATGTTCTCTCTTTTGTCCCATTTTCAACTCTAATCATTCGAGCATTGAAGTTTTCAGCTACCATCATGGTAAGATTGATTTAGTTGATCATTTTGTGATATTGAAAATCTCTTAGGGGATAAAAATATTGTATCTACAGGAATATATGCTCTCAGGGGTATGTAATGTCCCGAGTTAAAGGTTAGGTATACCTATGGTTAAAATAGAATAGTTTTTGTATTTGTTATGGACCACCTTTTCTAGGTATAGTGCTCTTCTGTTTTTCAGCAAGTAATACTTTCTTCTTCAAACTTTATCTTCTTTCAGAAACTTCTTTCTCAACTTACTGTTTCTATTTATGTTGTGCATAGGTTCCATATTCTCTCAACTTCATACTAAATGATGCCTTCCTTCTGCCTCTCTTTAGAATGCCATTCTTGCGGATAGAGAGGCTTAATCCTTTCGGTACGATAATTCAAATGGCTTGGGTAAAATTTTCCAGGGGAAAAAGTTGTCATTAGCCTGAATTGTAAGTAAAATTGTCCTAGTGTGGGTGCTTTTAGCTTAAGCAAGTGCCTACTTCTTTATTTTAATTTTAAAATTTTTTGAATCTTTGAAGCTCTATGCTTAGCGATAAAAATTTTTGATGTTGAGAATTAAGTTTTGTATTTACGAAGAAATTACTTATAAGTTCTTGCCCGAATTTATCAAAAATAAACAAAGTTCAGTAAACTTGCTCAAGTTAAATGGAAAGGGTATTGAATGCGTTACACGGACCCTGTAGCATGAACTTACGCGTGCCTATGTTAAAGTGTCCTATGGTAATTACAGGGTCCTATGGTAACCGATGGTAATTTACGCGTGCAGGCTTCTGGAATTGTTTAAAAACTTGTTTAATAAATGTTTGTAACTTCCCTAATTTTGTTATTTACTCCAAAATATTCCCCCACTAGTTAAATTACTTTAAAACTAGGTTAGATGCCCGAAACTGGGAGAACTAGCCAACTTGGCACTGGAGTAGCCGTCACTACCAAAAGGGTTAAATTAACATCTAATCTAATCTGGCATTAAAAAGAAACAACTTCAATAGGATCCATGTAAGAAATTGTGGTCACTTTTTATTGACTCCTTCTCTTTTGCAGGTTTAGAGACACAAAATGGACTCGGAGAGAACTTTGGACCGGCTCGGCCAAGGTTCATCAGGAGACTTCCTGAGCCTGGACCACATTGATGCAGGCGCTACTGCTAGCCCTGGGGGCTCTGTCTTGCTGGTGGCTGGTATGTTGATAGTTGGCCTGGGTGGGATATTTTCTGGTTGCTGATAGGTGGCTTGTGGTTCTGGGTGGGAAACTCTTTGGTTGCAGGTATGTTGATAGTGGTTCTAGGTGGGAACGTGCAGGTTGAAATTTTTTGACTTTTTGTTTTGGTTGAAAAACATTGTGGCTTATAGTTCTGGTTGGGAAACATTGCGTCTTATGGTTTGGGTTAGGATATTTTCTGACTGTAGGTATGTGGGTTAAGGTTCTGGTTGGGAAACCTGGAGGTTGAAAGTATCTTTCTTATTGTTTTTGTTGGGAAACCTGGAGGTTGAAAGTATCTTTCTTATTGTTTTTGTTGGGAAACCTGGAGGTTGAAAGTATCTTGCTTATTGTTTTGGTTGGGAAACCTGCAGGTTGAAATTATTTAGCTTATTGTTTTGGTTGGGAAACATTCTGGTTTATGGTTCTGGTTGGGAAACATTGTGCCTTATGATTCTGGTTAGGATATTTTCTGGCTGTGGGTATGTGGGTTAAGATTCTGGGTGAGAAACCTGTAGGTTGAAAGTATTTTGCTTATTTTTTGGTTGGAACACCTGGAGGTGAAAGTATTTTACTTTTTGTTTGGGTGGGAAACTTGCAGGTTGAAAGTATTTGGCTTATTGGTTTGGTTGGGAAACCTTGTTGATTATGGTTATGGTTGCAAAAAATCCTGGTTGGGTAACAACACTGAGGGTGTTGTTAGATAAGATTCTTACTCCAAGAGTAGGTTAGATTATAACATCAAAAGTATTATTACATAAGATTACAGACACTTTAAGGGTATATTTTGGGGTAAGATTACCACAGTGCACATGTGCGTGCAGGTGACACCAATATGCGCAGCGGCAGCGGCAGCTACACAGCCATGGAGGGACTTGGGTGCGGCTCTGCAGACGACCACCAGTTCCTCACCTCCGACACCCTTGACCAGCTGGCGGGTGAGTGCTGTTGGTTTGTTTCAAACACATTTCTGTGGTTTTTAACACTTCACTACATATTGGTACCAATTGCTCATTAGGGAGAACAAGGTCATAACTCAAAATTTCAGAAAATTCACTTATATGTACTATCAAGTTTGCCATTTTGTTCTACGGGTTTTGGTATAACTGTCATAACTAGATATTAATAAATTGATTACGAGGCAGGATTCCTTTTTTTTTATCAAAACCATCAACTTTATATTCAACTTTCTTACAAAGAAAAATGTAACTTCATTTTTATCCTTCCTAAGAAATATGAAAGTGCAATCCCGCTACTCAATAAAATTTCCCGTCAAATGATCGCAAAGAGATTAAATATCAACGGATAGCAAAAAATTAAATTTTATTCATTTATACCAGTACATGAATGAGCAATTTGCATATTGGGACACATATGGCCCAATACGATTAGGGAGGCATAAACTAACCTATAATCTAATGGCCCAATACGTGGGGAACATGTTAAAGTGAAGTATTTTATTTTCTAACCCCATAAGGTTTTGTTGCCAGATGTCTACCCTTATACACAGTTGTTGGTTGGCTGGTCCGTCTCTCTGTCACGCTCTTAACACTCTCACTGCAGCGTGTGCCACCGGTGGCCACGGAGGGGATTTTTTATTATGCTGCTGACTGGCCTGTAGTCACTTGCTCAATTTTCATATATGCTTAATCAAAGTAAATGAATGAGTCATCCAGTTCATGTTTGCTATTTTCAGTATTGCACACTACAATTGACCTTCAATTGGAGTTGAATATTGAACTTCAGTTCAACCCATTGCGGTCAAAGTGTTGAATTTATGTTTAATTATTTCTGGCTCCATGTGGTTTCCAAATTAGAAGTGTGTGGTGTTAGTTAATCGTCCTCGTCAGTAGTGATTTTGAGGTAATCAGTGTAGTTAATTCAATAGTGGTCATGGTAGAGGAAACAAGGTAGGTTCAAACTAGTCTTTTTTAATTCAATCAATTCTTGAATTCAAATAAGCAGTTAATTATAGTAGATAAGGTAATTCATGTGTGAAAACTACTTAAAATTAATTAACTGTTCGAGTGGGCACCTCTTTCTCTTTAAATTCCTTTTTTTTATATAAGCATGACATATGAATGAATTTCAATTGAAATAAACGAATTGTTATTTAAGAAACAGAAATTTGCTCTCGTTATGTAGTGTTCAGGTATCCAGTTTACAGGGTGGTTGTAGCCATGTTATTTCCAACAAAGTGTGACATTGATATTCATGTACAATAAGACTTACTGGTACCATTTCATGTTGAATGTAGAAAACCATCCCATATATGCTGATATCCTCATTGTTATCATTATGTAGTATCATTTTTTCTAAGAACCGTTTTTGTTTTTGGATTTTAAAATTTCATCTTTAAACTATTTCCTTCTTTTCTAACATTTCTGCATTAATATATGTTATTTCATGCAGAATTCACTAGTAAATTTGAATAGAATATATTTGTATACACTCAACGTCCGGAAAGAGTATTGAAGTTTTGAATGTTGCCGCTGATATAGATTTATGTTGTGTTTGATCAAGCCAGTCTGCATGCCACTAGTGACAAGCTTCTCTGAACCAATTCAAACTAGCTTATTTGTGCAAATTATTTGGTAGACCTGTTTTTTCATGATTTTCTTTAAATCTTATGCTATTTCAATAATTGGCTGTGCTCTGTGTCAGTGAAAAGCCGTTTTAACAGTGAGAAAATAATTCAGTCATGTTTGAATCGGGGTCGGGGTAAACCAGCCATGGCTCTCGGGCCTGACTGTGGAAGGTGGTTGTGCTGGGCTGCTGCTGATCCTGGCAGTTCAGGTGCGGCCAGTGCTGCCTCTCTCGCCTCCTAGTGACTAAGTCTGGTGATTGTGGCCTGCTGTCGGCTACCCTCCCATAGGGAGGAGAAGCCTGGTATATGAGTTATATCATATGTATGATGTATGTTTGAATAATTGCCCAAAATTCTAACATGAGCTGCAAACTAAAATGTTTTCCACTTGCAGGAAGTCTACTGGAAAGCCGGACTCCACTACAACTTCAGTTCACAGCAGACACCGGCAACACAAACCTCTTATCATCCCACACGCAACAAAGCTTACAACGTCTTTTTGTTCCAAGTTGCAGCAGCGTAACCAACCACCTCAACTTCTCCCTCACAACCTCCACCAATCACAGCCCAGGGACAGTGCACGGTATCACTGATACGGCCGTCTCCTCTACCCCCAACATGCAAAACACTTTCAGTTTTCTCAACTCTGGGAATTCAAGTATCTCTTCTTCAGGAGTTTTAATAGGCGATGGAAATGTTGCGTTGCAGGGTGCAGGAAGTGGAGTGGTGTTGCAAGGCGCTAGAAACACAGGCAGTCTTCTCGTGAACATCCCTAGTTCCAGTGGTCAGTCTAGCCGGTTGATGCCATCTTTCTCAATGCGAGACACGTTAGGGGTAGTCGACCAGTCGCAGTCCAACCTCATTTTGAACTCTTTTTCTTCTGGGAATCAATTGGGGTTAATTGGTGGCCAGACTTCTGGTCTCAATCAGTCAGGTTTTATATTAAGAGGTGAGACGCTGCAACCTGTGGTGTCCGAATCCGCCATCTTGCTTCCGTTGAGCCAAAACATGGAAGCCGGTCAGTCCAACAGCCAGTTATTGCTGGGTGGCTTAGCTGGCGTTCAGCCATATGGCTTACTTGGGGACTCCAGTAACAGTGGTAACGTTCAATCTTCCGCAGGAGGCATTTCAGGATTATTAGGGGGCCAATCCTCTGACTTTTTGCTAAGTTCAACAGTGAACAGCAACAATCTCAACAGTAGCAATCTTGAAAGTGCTAACAGCGGAAACAATTTCAACAACCGAAACAACAGCAATTTGAATAGCCTCAATAACAGTAACGGTTTTAATACTTTGAATAGCAGCAACAATTTCAATAACCAAAACGACAATCTCAACACCTTTAACGGCAGTAACGGCAACAATTTCAATAACCAAAACCACGACAATTTCAATACCCAACAGAGCAGCAACAGCAATAACTTCAATACCCAAAACCACAACGACAATCTCAACACCTTGACCGGCAGTAACAGCAACAACTTCAGCAGCCAAAACAACAGTGGCAATAACAATAACAACAGTGGCAGCTTAGAGGTGATGCTGGCCGACGAGGGGGCGGCGCCCTTTGTGAGTGGCGGGCTGTTGGGGGACTCAAGAATGCCCCCCCAAGAAGGGCATGGGGCCCAGTCTCCACTGGCTGGCCACATTTTTATGATCCATTCGGACGGGACGCACAGTATCGTCATGGACGACGCGGCGGTGGGTTGTGCGCGGGGTGCTGTTTGTGGGATATTACAAATGAATAAGCATACTACCTCTGATAGTTTGTATAACTTGAATTAGTTACACAAAGAAAATTTGAATGCGTTCAATCATGCGAAGAACTTAACTGAAGTTTAATGCTCTCTGCATTAGAAAGTGGTTTAATGTTAACTCAATGGTCTCTGTCTTATAAAAGTAGGTAGTGGTTAAACATTAACTCAATGCCCTCTGCATTAGTTAAAGGTAGTGGTTTAAGGGTAACTTTAACGCTCCTTGCCTTCTCCAATAGCTGCTCAAACTTTTGACTAGAATATATTTTTCAAAGAATGTTTTGGATTGATAGACCTGTTTTTGAAATGCCATATGACTAATTCCAGAACGCAATTCCTACACCTGGATCGAGTGGCAAAGTACAACTACGTTTTCAGTTCTTCCTTTGTGAAGAAACACTGCGCTTGCCTTGCTGGCTGTCTGTTTTTGTAAATTTTTCATAGAAGTTTGCAGATTTTTCCTGTGTGGGGTTTCCACTTTTAATGCTGAGGTTTTTCACTCTAGTTTGAATAAAGATAGCTGTTTTGTTGAGACTGTCGTAAAAGTTTGATTGTAAAAGTTCTGTTACGAATAATGCTAGGGTCAAAAATCAGAATTTTTTTAGGGTTTATCACTTGTCATTTACCTTCATTAAATGATAAGCTTAATTATAAATACATTGCTATTTCGATAAGATACGTTAAAGTTTGATTGTAAAAAGTCCTGATAAGGATAAAAATTAAAAAAATTATTTTTTAAGGATTATCTCTTGTCATTCAGTCATTTTCATTACATGATCAATATGATTTTTTTATTCAGACATTCTCCATACAGTCGCCGCTAAACCTCTCCAGCGCCAGGGAAGTAAGGTGAGTGTAACCTGTAATACAGGCTTCACTACCTCTCCAATTTTGCCTACATTAATCCTTCACTACCTCTCCAATTTTGCCTACATTAATCCTTCACTACCTCACCAATTTTGCCTACATTAATCCTTCACTACCTCTCCAATTTTGCCTACATTAATCCTTCACTACCTCACCAATTTTGCCTACATTAATCCTTCACTACCTCTCCAATTTTGCCTACATGAATCCTTCACTACCTCTCCAATTTTGCCTGCATTAATCCTTCACAACATCTCCAATTTTGCCTACATTAATCCTTCACTACCTCTCTAATTTTGCCTGCATGAATCCTTCACTACCTCTCCAATTTTGCCTGCATTAATCCTTCACAACATCTCCAATTTTGCCTACATTAATCCTTCACTACCTCTCCAATTTTGCCTGCATTAATCCTTCACAACATCTCCAATTTTGCCTACATTAATCCTTCACTACCTCACCAATTTTGCCTACATTAATCCTTCACAACATCTCCAATTTTGCCTACATTAATCCTTCACTACCTCACCAATTTTGCCTACATTAATCCTTCACTACCTCACCAATTTTGCCTACATTAATCCTTCACTACCTCTCCAATTTTGCCTACATTAATCCTTCACAACATCTCCAATTTTGCCTACATTAATCCTTCACTACCTCTCCAATTTTGCCTACATTAATCCTTCACTACCTCTCCAATTTTGCCTACATTAATCCTTCACTACCTCTCCAATTTTGCCTACATTAATCCTTCACTACCTCTCCAATTTCCCTACGAGCTATACATCAAGTTATGCTATCCTCGAGTTATATGGATGAAAATTAGTTTTTTTTTCATTAAATAGAGTACTTTGATACAGTTTTTCCTTAAATACGACACTTTAATACTGTTGTGAACTGTTCATGAAATTAGTATTTTGTTATAACTATAATATCTAATACTTTTGTTTCTTCAGCAGCGCAACAGACGCTCAGCAACATCATCAACAACAACCGCTACAACAACAGATAATACCGATCAAGAAATCCATAAAAGTCATACCTCGCATTTCCCCCAACAAACTCAACACAAACTTCACCAACAACTACGTGTTCAGAAACAGCAACAATGTTAGTACCATCACCAACTCGGACAGCAACACCAGCTATGTCACTACCAGCGTCAGTAGCAGTGATACCGCTGCGGTTACCACCAATACTAGCAACGGTATCATCGTGGGGGCCGATGATAGGGCCGTCAATATCATCGACAGCACCACCAGAGGTGGTCGTAACAATAACATTGTGCACAGTTTTGATGCTTTCAACAACAACAGCAGCAACAACAACTTTGTTGTGAATGCCATCCAAAAGGATATAGGTGATACCTATATTCAAAAAGATATAGGTGGTACCAGAAGTACAAGTACCATGCTAGACCTGGGCCAGGGAGTACAAGTACCACCTGAAAGTACCATCGTGCTGACCGGACAGAACGGAGAGTTCATCCAGATGGTGCTCGACGATCCAGCCATGCTGGAGCACAAGATCCAGGTATGTTGTGTCATCCAGATGGTACAGGATTTATCTAGGTGAAGCTGGATTTGCCCAGATGGTGGTGGGTTTGTCCAGATCGGGCTGGATTTGTCCAGATCGTGCTGGGCTTGTCCAGATCGGGCTGGATTAGTCCAGATCGTGCTGGATATCTCCAGGTCGTGCTGAAGTTATCCAGATAGCTTTACAAGATCCAATCGTACTAATCTCAATACCCAAGCGTAGTTTGAGGGTGTAAGTTTATTGTGTGTGTGATGTTCAATACATTCTGGGGGTAATTTGTTGAAGTGTATAAATTTTCACGTCGATGAGAAATAGTTCAAGTCGTTCCTGTCAAAAGTTCTGTAATAAATAATGGCATACTGAAGCTTAACATATATAGGCGTGTATGAACATACTCATATGTGTGTGTCTGATTGCAGCAGCAAAGCAATGATTTTAACCCTTGCACTCATTGCTGTTATTATTAGTATATTGGACCCCTCAGGGGGATACAACTATTGTATCTATGGGAATTAGCGCTCCCAGGAGGAATGCGTGAGGTCCCGAGCTGAGGGTTAGGTATGTTGAAATAGAATAATTATCTTGTGTAGTTACGGACCACCTTTTTTCGGTTCACTGCTGCTTTGTTTTTCTGCACCTACTACTTTCTTCTTCAACTTTTATCTTGTTTCATGAACTTCCTTCTTAACTTACTGTTTCTGTGCGCACATGATAATATACGGGAACGAACCTGGTGCTAAGATTCCGCATAGCCTTAATTAACTTCACACTAAGTGGTGCCTTCTTCCTTCCTCTCTTTGAACAAGATTCCACATACCCTCAACTCTATTCCACATGGTGCCTTCATCCTTCCTCTCTTTGAATATCTTAGTTTTGGCAGCTAAAACTGCCCATAATCTATCTTGAGCAGCCGACATTGCAGTTACAACGGTCATCTACCCGTATCATGGTGCCTTCATCCTTCCTCTCTTTGACCATCTTAGTTGTGTTAGCTGAAACTCACCTCTAACCCATCTCGGGCAGCCGCCATTACAGTTATGACGGTCACCGGCCCGTATCATGGTGCCTTCATCCTTCCTCTCTTTGACCTTCTTAGTTGTGGCAGCTAAAACTAACCTCAAACCCATATCGAGCAGCCACCACCCGAGATGCCGCGGTCACCAACACCCCCACAGGGTCCGTACCAGTGCCCCAAGTGCCCCGTGGTGGCACGGGCCCTCAGCAAGTACAAGAAGCACCTGCTCACACACAAGCAGGACAAGCCCTACAGCTGCGGGCTCTGTGACGAGACCTTCAACGTCCAGGTGACTTCTGGCGAAGTTTTAGGTCGCTGTTGTGATGTTGTGTAGTGTGGATACGTGCAGTGTCCATTTGTGTAGTGGACTTTCAACTTGGTAAAGTACGGTATATACCTATGCCATACTTTCAAATTACGGGTGACTTATGGTGAAGTTTTAGGTCACTGTTGTGATGTTGTGTAGTGTGGATACGTGCAGTGTCCATTTGTGTAGTGGACTTTCAACTTAGTAAAGTACGGTATATACCTATGCCATACTTTCAACTTACGGGTGACTTATGGTGAAGTTTTAGGTCACTGTTGTGATGTTGTGTAGTGTGGATATGTGCAGTGTCCATTTCTGTAATGAACTTTCAACGTGCAGGTTTTTTTTGTTGCAAAATTAAGGTCGTTGTTGTATAATTCATTTGTGTGCAACGGAGACGTGTAATGTGCATTTGTGCATTGGACCTTAAACGTACAGGGGATTTACTGCAAGGTATTTGGTTGCTGTTGTGATGTTGTATAGTGTGTGTTGTAATGTGCGTTTGTGTAGTAGACTTTCAACGTGCAGGTTATTTCTGGCAGAGTTTAGGTTGCTGTTGTAATGTCTATTTCTTTAGTGTGTGTTGTACGTGCTATGTGTATAAATACAGTCCATTTGTGTGGTGTCTAGGTGAACGTCCTAATGCCCAGTGAACTGTTGTGTGGCTACCGGTATTCTTCTGGAAACCCTATGTGTTTCTTTATCTTTTCACACTCGTCTAATTTCCACTTTCCCTCAAATCCACATTAAATGGTGCCTTCATACTTCCTCTGTATGGAACGTCTTTGTTGCGGTTAGGGAGACTTGAATTATCTAATCTAATCCCCCCAAGGCAACTTACAGCTGCACGCTAACATCTAACCTAACCTAGACAAACCTACTCTAACCTAACATCCAACTTCACCTAACCTATACTAACATACACCACACTAACCTACACTACACTAACCTACACTACACTAACCTACACTACACTAACCAACACTACACTAACCAACACTAACCTACACTACCCTAACCTACACTACCCTAACCTACACTACCCTAACCTACACTACCCTAACCTACACTACCCTAACCTACACTACCCTAACCTACACTACCCTAACCTACACTACCCTAACCTACACTACCCTAACCTACACTACCCTAACCTACACTACCCTAACCTACACTACCCTAACCTACACTACCCTAACCAAACCTAACCTAACCTAACCCAACCTCCCCCAGAGCAACCTAGCGCTGCACGCCAACACCTAAACTAACCTAACCTAACCCAACTTCCCCCAGGGCAACCTAGTGCTGCACCTAACCTAACCTGACCTAACCCAACCTCCCTTTAGGGCAACCTAGCGCTGCACAGCAGCCTGCACGGCCCGGGCCCGCCGTACAGCTGCAGCGAGTGCCACAAGAAGTTCCGGCGCCTCGCGTCCTACCGCGCTCACCTCACGCTCCACCTGCAGGAGGAGAGCGTCTCCTGCGCCGCCTGTGGGGAGGAGTTCGTGTCCGTGGTGGGTGCGGGTCGCCATATTAATATGTTAATATATATTACATTATGATATGATGCAATATTAATGTAATATGTAATATTAATAAGTTGATATAGTGCAATATTAATATAATGTAAATAAAGTAGGTGGTGAGTGATGAGGTTGATGGTGGTAGGGGATGGTGGGTTTCTTTTTGCCGCGCCCTAATAAAAAATGACGGGTTTGTTTGTTCGAGCTACGAAAATGATATCGGTTTCAATTTTTAAAACGATGGCTCTGTCTGTTCGAGTTTCTTTGAATTAAGTGAGACGTTATTTTCTTTACCATCAAGTGTCAGACGTTGATGGATGTTATATGTTAACGGACGGTGTTAGTTAGAGGAATGATTTGGATTCTGTGCATTATTAAGCATGAATAAATGATATTGAGTTATTGCTGCTCAGTTTCAGAGTTAGAATATTCGTCGATACGCGTTAATTATTAACCATTATTTCCTCTGTGCTATACTTTTTAGTAATATCTTTCAACTGTTAATTAGAGCAATCATAGAAGCAATCCTGCTTGGGAACACTCATTATGCAAAGATTCCCGTTCCCTTAACTCCACTTTAAGTAGTGCCTTCCTCATTCCTATCTTTGGATATGGTTAGGGAGGCTTAATCTAACAATCTAACCCCTAAGGGGAGTACAGCTATTATATCTAAGGAAATCAACGCTCCCAGGGGGAAAACGTGAGGGCCTCAGCTGAGAGTGAGGTAGGCCTTCTTTTGTTGAAATGAAACGTTTCTTTTTTTGTTAAGGACCATCTTTTTTTCAGCTCACTGCTCTCCAGTTTTTCAGTATCTCTGACCTTCTTCTTCAACTTTTATCTTGTGTCATAACCTTCCTTCTTGACTTGCTGTTTTTATGCACATGGAAACACTCCTTGTGCACAGATTCCGTTTTCCCTTAACTCAATTCTAAATGGTGCCTTCATCCTTCCTCTCTTAGAACTTCTTTGTAGTGGTAAGGGAGGCTAAAACTACTTTATAATGAATCAGTCACCAACAATGTTATATTTTATGTTTGATCAACCAATGTTTCATCAATCAGTCACTAACAAAGTAACTTTCACCAGCTGGAGCTGCCAGAACACGAACGAACAGTACACGGAGGTCCTCTACCCTCAGTAGTGAAGGTGGAACCACCGGACGACCCCACAACCGTCGACGTGAAGCCTTCAGTACGATTACTGGAAGAGATCACGAGCCTAGGCTCCATATCCAACCAGGATTTGGGATCCATCTCCAACCGGGAAATGAAGCTAAAGTTCACCGCCAATCCAAGCCAGGGGTTCAAATCGGGCCACATTGACCAGGAAAATTCCAACCCTGAAGACATGGACGCCGGCGGGGAGCGCACCAAGGTGGACCCTGACGGCGAGCACCCGCAGGGGGGCGGGGACGAGGAGCTGTATCCTAGATACCCGTGCTCTGAGTGCAGCGCCAGCTTCTCGGCCTCCAGGCTCCTGGACCAGCACGTCGCGCTGCATAAGAGGGTAGGTCGCTATTTTATTGATGTCATGAGGGATTAGTTGTGCATAAGAGGGTAGGTTGTTGTTTTATTTGTAATGCATCTAGGGATTAATGCCTCCAGACTCATGGACCAGCACGTCGCGCTGCATAAGAGGGTGAGCCGTTGTTTGTTTTTAGTTGTGTTGTGGCGAGGGATTTTAGTTGGGAATGTTATGTTACGAGGGTTTGTTTACGTGACTGGATGGTCATTGTTTTATTTATGGGACGAGGCATTTTATTTTATTTTTTTGTTGCCAGGAATTTGTTTTGAATAATTTAGTAGGCCGTGATTTTTTTGTGTCGTGACAAAGGCCTGTATTTTATTTGTGTTGTGACGAAAGATTAGTTTTGCATAAGGGGGTATGCATAAGAAAGTAGGTCGATGTTTGTTTTAAGGGTTTCTTGACAAGGGATTTTAGTTATGCTACGTCGAGTTTTGTCATTTAAAACTTGATGTGCCCTTTGGTTAATATTTCCCTGCTCCTACAGGTAAAAAAATTGATCAGGACGAGAGGACGAAGGCGGAGACGCAGCAGCATTCTGGCGCCACCTGGCAACTCCAGCGATGAATGGAGGGGCGGGGCTTACATTGATAAGGGCGGGACTTATACTGATAAGGGTGGGGCTTATACTGATAAGGGCGGGGCTTATACTGATCAAGGCGGGACTGACGACGATAAAGACCCGGAAAGTGATGAAAAGGGCGGGGTTTACGCCACTAAGGGCGGGGCTTACTCCGGTGCCAGAGGTGCAAGGGGCGGGGCAAGTGCTGGTGCCAGAGGCACGAGGGGCGGCGGCTACCGTGCCAGAGGCGCGAGAGGCAGGATGCTTCACCAGTGCCGCGTCTGCCGCAAGGGATTCGAGAAACCTTCTCAGTTGGAACGCCACGTTCGTATTCATACGGGAGAGAAACCTTTCAAGGTGAGATTTTTTTAAATTTTAAGTTTGGAAGATAACCCTCAGGGGGAAGGGGGATACAACTATTGTACCTATGGGAATTAGCGCTTCCTGGGGGAAAATGTTAGGTCCAGAGCTGAGATTTAGGTAGGCCTTCTTTTGTTTTGTTGAAATAAAATATTTTTTTTTTGTTATGAATCATCTTTGTTTCGGTTCACTGCTGTCCTGTTTTTTCAGCAACTATTACTTTCTTCTTCAACTTATATCTTGTTTCTTGAACTTCCTTTTCAACACACTTTTTCTATGCACAGGGAAGCTATTGCGGGAACACCCTTTGTGCATAGATTCTGAGTTTTCTGAACCCTTACTAAATGCTACCTTCATCCTTTCTCTCTTTGAACATCTTTGTTGTGGTAAGAGAGGTTAAATCTAATAATGATCATCAATTAATCATACATTTAATAATACCGAGGCAGTTTTTGAGACATGCTGTATATAATGATACAAAGCCATGTTGTAGGGACACCCTCTATAGGAGAATAGAAAACCATTTTATAGGTGCACCCTGTATCATAAGACGTAAAACTATTTTCGGGACAAAATGGTACAAAATCATTTTTTGGGTGTACCCTGTATGTTATAATGGCACCAAGAGCGAATACTAACCAGTGTGGCTAACCTCACCATAAAATACCAATCAGTGGAGCTAACCCCACCACACCTTGCAGTATTTGCACCTTGGTTGTTAAGGATTAAGTTGGTAATTCACATGGATGGTAAAGGATTAAGTTGGTAATTCACTTGGACGGTAAAGGATTAAGTTGGTAATTCACTTGGACGGTAAAGGATTAAGTTGCTAATTCACTTGGACGGTAAAGGATTAAGTTGCTAATTCACTTGGACGGTAAAGGATTAAGTTGCTAATTCACTTGGACGGTAAAGGATTAAGTTGCTAATTCACTTGGACGGTAAAGGATTAAGTTGCTAATTCACTTGGACGGTAAAGGATTAAGTTGGTAATTCACTTGGACGGTAAAGGATTAAGTTGGTAATTCACTTGGACGGTAAAGGATTAAGTTGGTAATTCACTTGGACGGTAAAGGATTAAGTTGGTAATTCACTTGGACGGTAAAGGATTAAGTTGGTAATTCACATGGACGGTAAAGGATTAAGTTGGTAATTCACTTGGACGGTAAAGGATTAAGTTGGTAATTCACTTGGACGGTAAAGGATTAAGTTGCTAATTCACTTGGACGGTAAAGGATTAAGTTGCTAATTCACTTGGACGGTAAAGGATTAAGTTGGTAATTCACTTGGACGGTAAAGGATTAAGTTGGTAATTCACATGGACGGTAAAGGATTAAGTTGGTAATTCACTTGGACGGTAAAGGATTAAGTTGCTAATTCACTTGGACGGTAAAGGATTAAGTTGGTAATTCACTTGGACGGTAAAGGATTAAGTTGGTAATTCACTTAGACAGTAAAGAGTCAAGTAGCTAACCAGATCATATCTTGCAGTGCCTGCACCCTGGTTGCGGGCGGGCATTCAACCAGCAAGGCACGCTGGCCACCCACCAGTCCACACACACCGGCCACCGCCCCCACGCCTGCCAGCTGTGTAGCAAGCGCTTCACACAGAAGAGTGTGTACTCTGTGTGGTTTGGTGTTGAGTGTGTGGTTGTTTTGTTTGGGTGGTTGGTGTTGGGTGTGTTATGTGGTATGAGTGTTGTTGTGTAGCAAGCGCTTCACGCAGAAGAGTGTGTATGCTGTGTGGTGTGGACTGTGTGATTGTCATTGACTGTGTAGTTGTTGAGGTGTTGCTGTGTGGTATGAGTGTTGATATGTAGCAAGCGCTTCATGCAGAGTGTTTAGATTGTGTAGCTTCATTTGGATTGTTAGTGTGTAGTGGTTGTTGTTGTGTGTGTGTGTGTATAATTGGATGTGTGGTGTGTGTGTGTGTTGCTGTATGATTGATGATCGTTAAAGAGGAGTGTAAGTAGGGATTGTAACTGTCTTAATATCGTTTATAAGATCAACCGTAAAACCTTCCTTTTTTTACACAAGATTTCTATTGAAATACTTATCAATTTCTATGGGCAAGTTGTTGGTTTATTTATACTTCAGTGGTACTTATTGAAGATTGCTGTCACTTTCATCTTGAACTACTGTAACCTGCCCGCAGGTAACCTGGTGTGCCACATACGACGGGTACACCCCGTGGGCCCCGCAGCAGCCGGCGGGTACAGGTGCGAGGAGTGCTGCTGTGTCTTCCGCAGGGCGGGCAGCCTCAACGCCCATATCTCGCAGGTGCCCTTAGTTTGTGGTCAGGCCTTATTTTGTGGTCAGGCCTTGTTGTTTTGTGGTCAGGCCTTGTTGTTTTGTGGTCAGGCCTTGTTGTTTTGTGGTCAGGCCTTGTTTTTTTGTGGTCAGGCCTTGTTGTTTTGTGGTCAGGCCTTGTTGTTTTGTGGTCAGGCCTTGTTGTTTTGTGGTCAGGCCTTGTTGTTTTGTGGTCAGGCCTTGTTGTTTTGTGGTCAGGCCTTGTTGTTTTGTGGTCAGGCCTTGTTGTTTTGTGGTCAGGCCTTGTTGTTTTGTGGTCAGGCCTTGTTGTTTTGTCAAGGCCTGACGTCAGGCCTTGTTGTTTTGTGGTCAGGCCTTGTTGTTTTGTGGTCAGGCCTTGTTGTTTTGTGGTCAGGCCTTGTTGTTTTGTGGTCAGGCCTTGTTTTGTGGTCAGGCCTTGTTGTTTTGTGGTCAGGCCTTGTTTTTTTGTGGTCAGGCCTTGTTGTTTTGTGGTCAGGCCTTGTTGTTTTGTGGTCAGGCCTTGTTGTTTTGTGGTCAGGCCTTGTTGTTTTGTGGTCAGGCCTTGTTGTTTTGTGGTCAGGCCTTGTTGTTTTGTGGTCAGGCCTTGTTGTTTTGTCAAGGCCTGACGTCAGGCCTTGTTGTTTTGTGGTCAGGCCTTGTTGTTTTGTGGTCAGGCCTTGTTGTTTTGTGGTCAGGCCTTGTTGTTTTGTGGTCAGGCCTTGTTGTTTTGTGGTCAGGCCTTGTTGTTTTGTGGTCAGGCCTTGTTGTTTTGTGGTCAGGCCTTGTTTTGTGGTCAGGCCTTGTTGTTTTGTGGTCAGGCCTTGTTGTTTTGTGGTCAGGCCTTGTTGTTTTGTGGTCAGGCCTTGTTGTTTTGTGGTCAGGCCTTGTTGTTTTGTGGTCAGGCCTTGTTGTTTTGTGGTCAGGCCTTGTTGTTTTGTGGTCAGGCCTTGTTGTTTTGTCAAGGCCTGACGTCAGGCCTTGTTGTTTTGTGGTCAGGCCTTGTTGTTTTGTGGTCAGGCCTTGTTGTTTTGTGGTCAGGCCTTGTTGTTTTGTGGTCAGGCCTTGTTTTGTGGTCAGGCCTTGTTGTTTTGTGGTCAGGCCTTGTTGTTTTGTGGTCAGGCCTTGTTGTTTTGTGGTCAGGCCTTGTTGTTTTGTGGTCAGGCCTTGTTGTTTTGTGGTCAGGCCTTGTTGTTTTGTGGTCAGGCCTTGTTGTTTTGTGGTCAGGCCTTGTTGTTTTGTGGTCAGGCCTTGTTTTGTGGTCAGGCCTTGTTGTTTTGTGGTCAGGCCTTGTTGTTTTGTGGTTTATAACGCCCGCATCTCGCAGGTGCCCTTAATTTATGGCCATGCGTTATCTTATGGTGTTTGTGATGAAGCCAAATATTATGGCGTTCAGGGAGTATAATGGTCACTGCTCTTTGCTGTGGTTATTGGATTGTTTATGATGATTGTGATCGTGTATCACTGGGGATTGTTGCTTGTTCTTGTGGTTATTTATCTATTTATGGGGATTGTGATTGTTGGTCAGTAAGGATTGGGGTGAATTGTGATTGTGGTTAATATGATGGGCGTAAAATAAGTTTTAATTTGACTTAATTTAAACTACACAGCAATTAAAAATAACTTTAAATGATTACGGCTTATTGTGATTGTTAGGTTAAAAGTGGTAGTTAGGATCAGTTAGGATTGACTGGTAAATGTGTATACTAGTTATATTAATGCTCCTATAATAAATGATGATCTACTGATGATAATGATAGTGTGCTGGTGATAGCAATGATGGTGTGCTGGTGATAATGATGTTGTGCTGGTGATAACAATGATGGTGTGCTGATGATAACAATGATGGTGTGCTGATGATAACGATGATTTTACAGGTGCACAGCAGACCAGTGCAGGTGGGGCAGTCTGGTGCGTTGCAGGTGTTGCAATTGGAGGAAAGTGCAGGGCACCAGGTAAGTGCTTTCACTTCGGATACAATAATTGTTTTCACTAGTTGTAAATTGAGTATCTTTGTTCTGTAAAACTTTGTGTTTGTGCTGGATACAAAACGCTGGATGTTTGTTTACATTAGATGTTAGTGAATAGACTTGGTGTTTTCCATTAACAAGAATATCTAATTGAAGAATCTGGTTGTCCTGGTTTAGAGTCGGTGGAAGCTTCGTCTGTCTTGTGACCCGCATATACACTTGGGAATTAGGGGAAAAAATATGAGGTCCCGAGCTAAGAGTTACGTAGGCCTCCATTTTAAAGAAGTAGAACAGTTTTTGTTTTCTTACCGATTACATTTTTTCTATTCACTGCTGTCCTGTTTGCCAGCACCTAAAACATTCTTCTTCAACTTTTACTTTCTTTCATGAACTTCCTTCTCAACTTGCTTTTATATGCGTAAAGGATGTATGAAAACACACCTTGTGCATTGATTTCGCGTTCCCTTAACTGCATATATACTAAATGGTGCCATCATCTTCTCCCTCTTTGGAACACTTCGTTGTGATTAGGGAGGTTTAACTTCGTTGCATTATCTGCATGCTTGCTAAATGGTGCCATCATCTTTTCCCTCTTTAGAACACCTCGTTGTAATTAGGGAGATTTTAACTTACTCGGGTTGACTTCCTTCCCCTGGCAGCACCGTGATCCCTGATTTATAATTGTTGTCCTTATTGATTTGGAATAATTCTGCCTAGAAGGTTGCCGTCGCTGGGGTTCGAACCCGGGACCGCAAGAGTGCTAGAGAAACACTTTACCACTTGGTCACGGTGGCCTCTAGTAACAGGAAATCAATTTGCATATAAAGTCAATCCAGTTCATTGATTTTTCATTCATTTTGCAGGATTTTACTTCCAAGAATTCTCAAGGGCTTCACATCAAGAAAATCTCCAGCAACGACTTCGGACAAACGGCAACAACGAAGAACAGAATTATAAGCATTAAAAAAGAACTCTTTGTTAAGAAACTTAAGGAGAACAAGATTTTTGACCAGAAATCGAGTGGTGGTACGAGACCTAAAATTAATTTGGTCTTTATCAAAGGAGGCAGCAAGAGCAGCAACAGCAGCGCGTCCTCTGCCACGGCTGAAGACATACTGAAGCAGGCACTCGTCAACAGTGGCGTGGATAAGGAGGCGTCTGGCAACCCTAACGGTCTGTTGATTGGTGGAGCTATGCTTTTTTTTATTGATGTGGAAGTATCTGACAACTTTTAACTCTTTGTTGATTGGTGGAGCCACGTTTATTTATTGATATGGAAACATTTATCAACTCTAACGGCTTGTTGATTGGTCGAGCTATGTTTATTGATATAGAAGCGTCTGGCAATTCTAACGGTTTGTTGATTGGTGGAGCTATGTTTATTAATTGACGTGAAAGCGTGCGTCAACTCTTCAAAATTTTTGATTGGTAGGGCCGCATATTTATTATTTGGTATGGAAGCTTCTAACAACTGAAACTGTTACTTGATTGGCTAACTCCAGCACTAGTTCTGACTCCAGTAAGTGTCTGGCATTGCAGTCGTTGAATTTATTGGTCTATTCATTCAGTGAGATTAAGATGTGGAGGTGTGTGGCATCTATCGAGATTAGTTCATTGGTTAGTCGAATGCACTTGTTTTCTTTGTATGGCGGCATTTGGCTTCTTTAGGGTTCAGCTGATTGGTTAATTCATTCCGCATGTTTATTATAAATAAATAAGGAGGCATGTGGCATCTATAGCGATCATCTCACTGGTTAGTCAACGCATGTTTATTATTTCTTGGTATGGTGGCGTCTGGCATCGGTAGCAATCAGCTCATTGGCTTTGGGTTCTCCAACAAAAATCCCAGAATTATTTTGAAGCATAACGATCTTAAAAAAATTGACCTGCAAAACTAATGGCAAAAATTTATGTACACTCAATTCAGATTACTAAAAATTTGTCTTTTTTGAAAGACTACTACATAGTAAATGATACCTTAATCTTTTTCAAAAACATCTTCTTTGTAATATGAGGCTGAAACTAACTTATCATGTCATTTTTTATTGATTTTTTGTGTTTGATTTATTTTTTAAACCAGTAGGTTTTGTTGAAAATTTTGAACACTTCCTCTGCCATTAATTTATTTGTGCTTTTGTTTATATTGGCGATTTTCTTGTCATAGTTGCGATTTTTTTTTTTTGCTAGTTAAATTCAGCCAAATTCAATTGTGGTAAATTTTGTAAATTTTTTTTTAACTCATTTGTCTTTATCTAATTATTGCATTACTTTTGTAGCACCTGCACTGCAAAAACCGAACGCCGATGCTACCACAATTGCTGATTTTGGGAGTCGTCGCACCGTGTCTGACCCTCCTGAGGGGACAGCAGAGACAAAACATCCAACTTTGTCCGACCCCACGAAAGGGTCGGCGGAAACAGAGCATCCAACTTTGTCCGATCCTGGAATGATAACAGAGGATTTTTCAATCGAGAGCGAATTTAATAACAACTGTGAGCTGTTTTCGGACGATGCTAATGAAAACCAACCCTCAAATGGAGCTAAGAAGAGGCATCAAAAGAACGAGTATTTCGAAAACGGCAACTGTAATATTGAAGAGGGATTTCATAAAACCTCAAACGGTTCATTTGAGATTACTAACGATTCTAATTGCATGGATGATAATGGCAGTGTCAACATAAATGAAAATCTTAGTACTCCTAATCGCAGAACTAAAGTTTCTAAAATGGATAGCGCCAAAGATGGTGGAACAAATGTGGAGTATACAAACCAAGATGACGATCTTGACGCTGTTGATAGCGATACGAACTACCTGGAGAATTTAATCGGCTGTGATGACAACCAGAACACCACACTGGATAACTACTCTAACAAGGACAGTAATAACTTAGGCGAAAGAGACGAGAAAAAGTACAATCCAAGCGATCACTTGCCTAACACCACACGGGAAGTGCTCAACAACCACATCGCACCATCAAAGCACCCTGAAAAGTTCCGTTACATGATGGTGACGCTGTCAGACCACGTCAATGACGTCACCAAGAGGTACCAAGTGGTTGTCAAATACACTAAGGGGGCCAAATTCCACCATTGCTGCTTTGCCAACTGCCCTAAGGAGTTCCGCAAACCTTCAGATCTCCTGCGACACTTGCGGGTCCACACGAATGACAAACCTTTCAAGTGTACCAAGTGTTTTCGTGCGTTTAGGGTGAAGTCTACCCTCATAGGACACTTGAAAACCCACGCGCCCACCAAACAACACATCTGCAACATCTGCAATAAGGGTTTCACGTCGACCTCCTCTTTGAAGCTGCACTCCTGGTCTCACTATGGAAAAGAACCTTTCACATGCCAGAAATGTGGGAAGGGCTTCAAGACGTACATTGCCCGTAAAACACACATGGCCACATCGTGTACGCAGGAGGGAGATGGTACACATGGTGGTAGTTCTCCCAGTGGTGGGGATAACAAACACCCTTTGCGCAGACGGAAGGGTGTGCGCATTGCAGACAGACTGTCCAAGATACCGCTGCCGGATATAGCTCTGCAGGAACCCATTCTCATTACTGAACATGGTAAATATGATAAACTCTGGGATCGGGATTCTATGGATTGCGTGAATCCAAAGGTTGCCTGCACCTGATGATTGTGCGAATTGTTTAGTTTTATCCGTCCAAAAGTTTCGTGAATTGAATATTTCTTTGAATTGAAAAGTGTGTGAGTGGAAAGATGTACAAATCCAAAGATTGTGTGAATCGAAAAGTTGTGTGAATCTAAAGATTGTATCAATTAAAATGTATGTGAATCCAAAGATGTGTGAGTGGAAAAATTGTGCGAGTCCAAAAATTGTATGACTAAATATTCTATGAATTTGAAAATTATGATTCGAATTGACACTGGAGCTTGGGAGAGTAACATGTATGATGCTGACTAGCTACTTTGATGAATTTTAATTTCAGTGGTGACCAAACGTATTCACATGCGTGATGTTGATGTTTGTGTACTGAATAGGGTGACTGGGTGTTTATTGATACCTATCTCAGCAAGTTGTATCTTTGACACACTCAATAAGTATACTGTGTCTCTATTGGTATCTATCACAATGAGTTGTATCTGTGCTATTGGTTTATCAATTAATATACTGGATTCATATCAACACCATAGTGTCTTTTATCTGTGCTATTGGTGTACTAATTAATATACTGGATTCATGCCAATACCTTAGTCTTTTATCTGTGCTATTGGTGTACTAATTAATATACTGGATTCATATCAACACCTTAGAGTCTTTTATCTGTGCTATTGGTGTACTAATTAATATACTGGATTCATGCCAATACCTTAGTCTTTTATCTGTGCTATTGGTGTACTAATTAATATACTGGATTCATGCCAATACCTTAGTCTTTTATCTGTGCTATTGGTTTACTAATTAATATACTGGATTCATGCCAATACCTTAGTCTTTTATCTGTGCTATTGGTGTACTAATTAATATACTGGATTCATGCCAATACCTTAGTCTTTTATCTGTGCTATTGGTTTACTAATTAATATACTGGATTCATGCCAATACCTTAGTCTTTTATCTGTGCTATTGGTGTGCTAATTAATATACTGGATTCTTGCCAATACCTTAGTGAGTTGTATTTATGATGTGGGTTTACTTGATAAGTAATGGGTCCATATTGATATTTCCTATAGTGGTGAATTGCTTGTTTGTGATTTAGGTTTAATGAATAGGTGAACTAAGTCCATGTTGAGTTATACGTGCAGACACTGGTGTGTATCCCATGAAAAGGAGTTGCATTGAAAGTTAAGTTTCACAGAACTGCACGTGGGATGAAACAAATATCTAAATTACGTGAATGTACTGAATTTAATTGCTGGGAATGTATTAACAGCATTTACTGAAGGCGGTTGTTGAGTTCATTTCTTATGTCAATTTTAATCTTTGAGATTGATTGTTTAGACATTTAGGTATTTATACAGATACTATTCACATAGGGGGAGGTCAAGTAAGAGAAACCCAATTTTTTGAGCCAAAACTGTTAATTTAGATGTTGCTTCACATTACTTTATCTCAACTGGTTTAGTTGCCTATCCCACGCAGAACAAATGGAAGTAGTCTCATAGTCTCCTTATTCAACAAGTCCCCTTGCGTATTTTGTACAGACAGGAGCAGTTTCATATTCCCTATATTCAACTAATCCACTTCCGTATTTTACACAGAACTGGCAGGAGTTGTCTCTAATTCCTTGTACTCAACAAGCCCACCTGCGTATTTTGTGTACAATTTACTCCCTATATCCCAGGCCCTGTGGCTCAAACAGCCCGCAACTCAGAAGTGTACAATAACCCGAGCATGGGATCGCAGTCGAGCGGGACCAGCAAGCGTCCACACAAGTGCCGTTTCTGCCCAGCTGCGCTGAAGAAATCAAGTCACCTGCGCCAACACGAGCGCATCCACACAGGGGAGCGTCCCTTCTGCTGCGGCGACTGCAGCAAGACCTTCAGCTCGCTGAGTGTGCTCAAGGTGCACAAGCGCACGCATTTGGGGGTCAAAAGTTCCCAGTGTCCGCTGTGTCAAAGGCTCTTTGCCACTGCTAGTAGCGTGAAGCGCCATCTCACCACGCATTCCCAGGTGTGGTGTTGGAGGGTGGTATTGGGGTGTTGGGGAGGTGGTACTGGGGTGTTGAGAGGGTGGTGTTGTAGAGGGTGATATTGGAGTGTTGTTAGGGTGGTATTGGGGTGTTAGGAGGTGGTACTGGGGTGTTGAGAGGGTGGTGTTGGGAGGTTATACTAGGGCCTGTGGTGGGTATTGTTGGGGTGTTGGGAGGTTATAATAGGGCCTTTGGTGGGTATTGTTGGGGTGTTGGGGGTGATATTTGGGTGTTGGGGCTGATGTTGGGGTGTTGGGGCTGATGTTGGGGTGTTGGGGCTGGTGTTGGGGTGTTGGGGGTAATGTTGGGGTGTTGGGGCTGGTGTTTGGGTGTTGAGGGGTTGGTGTTGGGGCTGTTGTTGGGGTGTTGGGGGTGATATTTGGGTGTTGGGGCTGATGTTGGGGTGTTGGGGCTGGTGTTGGGGTAATGTTGGGGTGTTGGGGGTAATGTTGGGGTGTTTGGGTGTTGAGGGGTTGGTGTTGGGGTGTTGGGGCTGTTGTTGGGGTGTTGGGGAGGGTGGTATTTTATTTGTTTATGGTCCAATATCCCATTGATGTTTTGGTCGAGGTTATGCAGCTTTTCAGCGAGGCTGGTGTTGATGTGTTGCTTAGAGTACTATTGTTGTTTTGGTGAAGGTTGTTCAGGTGCTACAAATTCAGGATAAGGTACAAAATCTCAGAACAGTTCTTAGAAATGAATTTTAAAATCGGTATAGGGTTTAACTCTTCCCCCAGTTGTCCATTTTGGGACAATATTATATTATGAGTTAGTTTAAGCCTCCCTAACCGCTACGAAAAAAAAGAGCGTTTTGAAGAGAGGAAGAAGGAAGGCTCCATTTAGTATAGAGATAAGAGAATGGGGAATCTATGCACAAGGTTCATAGAAACAGTGAGCTAAGAAAGAAGTTCATGAAACGAGAAAAAGTTGAAGAAGAAAGTAGTAGGTGCTGAAAAACAGGACAGCAGTGAACCGATCCGTAACTTAACAAAAACCTATTCTATTTTAACAAAAAGAAAGCCTACCTAACCTTTAGCTCGGGCCCTCACATAGTCCCCCCTGGGAGAGTTAATTCCCATAGATATATACAACAGTTGTATCCCCCTGAGGGTCCATTCTGGGAAAAAAAGCATAAACTTCTACAACTGTAAACCCTGTTTTTGACGTTAAAAAACGAGTTAAATTTACATATGTACGTCTCTAAAAAATATTGCTTTCCTCTTTCAACTATAAATTAGACTACTGTGGTGCGCGCTTGTGCTAGTTCAACATGAGGGCTATATGAGCCTGAAAGTGTTGATACGAATTTTTTCAATATGCTCCTAAACTTGTTTCGTTGTGCAAATGTATGTATCACATTAAATTGGTGCGTTGATATTCTCTTGAAAAAACATTTATGGTGGTTCCTTGTTCAAATATATGTATGTATTAGCATTAAATAGGGGCATTTTGCTTGCAGTCTCGCCCGTTCATGTGCCCCTACTGCGAGAAGACCTTCAAAACAAACGTGAGCTGCAAGAAGCATCTCCAGATACACAGGCTAGACCTCACCATGCAAGCTGTGAGGTCTGCCGGGGAAAATTTGCAGGCTGATCAAGAAGATGCGAATAAAATGGCGGCTTCTTTTCACGATCCAAACAAGATGGCGGTGTCTTACCATGATCCAAACAAGATGGCGACGTCTTTCCATGATCCAAACAAGATGGCGACGTCTTTCCATGATCCAAACAAGATGGCGGCGTCTTTCCATGATTCGAATAAGATGAACTCATTTCAAAATTCGAGCAAGACGACTACAGGTTTCAAAGACATGAATAAGATTCAGGCTTCTTATCAAGACGCAAGCAAGATAAAAACTGGTTTTAAAGATTCTAATAAAGTCGTTACCTCTTTCCAAGAGATGATTAAGATGACGACGACAGTGTTTCAAGACCGAAATAGAACGGACGTTTCTGTATCTGATGCTCACAAATTGGTGAATTCTTCCCATAACTGCATCCCGCAAGTTGTTAATTCCAATAGCAATAATACCAGTACAAGTTTATGTAAAGAAAGCATTCCTCTTCTAGCAGAAGGTAAAAGGACGATAGAAAATGATGATGGTGAAAGAATTTTAGGCTTAAAATACAGGTCAGGATCATCTGTGACATCTACATCCAATCTTCCATCTGTCATGACTTCAAACATACAGCAACCCACGAAGTTCATCATAGTAATGCCTGAACGGCCTACAGTGGGGGAAAATTCGTTAGTTTCCTTACAAAATGTTGACAAAGAGCACCAGACTTATCAAACAACCACAGCTCAACGGAGGGTCGAACAGGGCGGTAATTCTTCAGAAGACCACGCCAACTCGTCTCTGTATGATCCCCTTGCTGTCAACTATGGCGAAACCCAACTGCAGAATTCGGGTTACGACTCTCCAAGGAAACCTGGAACCAGAAAAATTCTTCCTTCGCATGCCAAAAACACTAGTGCAGTCAGTGGGTCCACTGGGATCAGCATATCAGGTGTCACTGCTGCAACTAGCAGCATTTCCTTGTCGGTGCCGAGAGACTCCGAGTACACAGGGGGGAAGTCTGTTCTGCCAACTATCACCATAGATGAGAAGGGCACCGTCGTTGTTGCGAGAGATGGAGATGCTGTGCAGGTAATGTTCGAATCCTAGTTTTCTATGACGTCGAGTTTTATTTTTGCGTAATTAGATAATATTTTAAGTTAGTTCAAGCCTCCCTGTATATATTTGCATAATTAGTTGAGATTACATTGTAAGTTAGTGCCAACTATCACCATAGATGAGAAAGGCACCATGGTTGTTGCCAGAGATGGGGATGTTGAGCAGATAAAGTTCGAATCCTAGTTTTCTATGATGTCGAGTTATATTTCTGCATAATTAGATAACATTTTAAGTTAGTTAGTTAGTTCTACTCTCTTTGAACATCTATGCTGTGATAAGGGAGAACTAATTCATAATCAACCTATCAATCTCTACACTCAGCCCGCAGTCAACCATCTCCAGCAAGATGACGAACTGATGCAGTTTGCTTCAGAGGGCCGGGCCCGGTGTGGCAAAAATGAAGAACAGCAGGGAGAGGACGGTGGGTGAATCTCCTGTTTGTGTGTGTTGTGAATATTGTGTGGTTTATGCTGTTGTGTGAATGATTATATTGTTCTGCTGTTGTGTGGATGATTATGTTGTCTTGTGAATGTTGGGTGTTGTTTTTACTGTCCTTTTAATGTTGGGTGTTGTCCTTGTAATATATTAAAATATGCATTGTTATAATGTGGCACTGGTTTTTGTGAGTAGGAAATCTGGAGGGTATTGTTGCGCGCCTCTTAATTGCCTGAGTTCCCACCTCGGCATGTTAGAGGGGCAGTCTGTAACCGGAAGCCGCCCTGTACACTTGTACGTGCTTAGCAGTGTTTCCTTACTCCTGCCTTGGTAGTCTATAGCTACTGAAACTGTAGTTTGCAGCTACAGCTAAATGAACCTCTAATTGTGTTGAAAAGAAACTACGCAACACATGTAAATGTTGTGTGTTTTTCTGTGAATGTTGGGTGTTGTCCTGTGAATGTTGGGTGTTGTTTATACTGTCATATAAATGATTGTGATGTCCTGTGAATGTTGGGTGTTATTTTTACGGTCTTGTGAATGTTGTGTGTTGTCCTGTGAATGTTGGGTGTTGTTTATACTGTCATATAAATAATTGTGATGTCCTGTGAGTGTTGGGTGTTGTTTTTACGGTCTTGTAAATGTTGTGTGTTGTCCTGTGAATGTTGAAAAAGCTGTAGTTGAATTTCATTTTGTAATGCGCCAATTTTTCAGAAATTCGCCTGACAAATGTTTTCTTAAATTTGCTTGATTTTAGTGCGTCGGAACTTCTTGTTCATGAATAATTATTGGATTTGTGTTCGGGGGTTAAAAAATGATTTTTCTTTCTCCTTTTAAGGATTTTTAAATTTCTCAATTATATTTTTCTTAATTTCACTGCGTCAGAACTTTTTTTTTATGCATAACTTGCTAAAAATAAATTTTCTTCAGTAATGGATGCTTTGTCTCCTGAACGCGTAGCCGATATGGAGGAGGACGCAGGTGGTGGCGTGCATCAGGCGCTGCTCGGCGACGATGACGATACTCACCTCCTGACCGCCACCACCTCTGAGAACGGTCAGTTGACTGGATTCATCAGTTTGTGACGGTCAATATCATTGACTCAATATATTGATGAGATTTTTTGTTGCCCACCAAGTCAATTAATAGACGGTGGTCAATCAAGCCCACAGACGATCAATTAAATTGTCAATATTCATTATTGTCAATTATATTGACAATAAAATTGATCGTCTATGGGCCGCTTAACTCTTCAAAGACTGTTTCCTGTGAAATATGGTTGCAAATTGCGACTTCCTAACTTGCTGTTATGTGAGGGAACTCACCTTGTGCATGGATTCCCCATTCCCTTGAATCGATACTAAATGATTCCTCCCTCTCTTGGGAACGCATTTTATGGGGTCAGGGAAGTAACTTGGTATATAAATTATATCTTAGCCCTGCAGCGACCCGATTTTTTGGTTCGTGACTGAAATATTTCGGTAATTTCTCTTAAATTATCGTAAATGAATCCCAGGAAATGTGAACAAAATATTACGGTAATTTCCCCTAAATTATCGTAAATGAAACTCAGTAAACGTGAACGAAATATTACGGTAATTTCTCTTAAAACATCGTCAAGGGAATCCTGTAAATGTGAACGAAATATTTAGAAAATTAAAACGATGCGAGTGGTTTCCTAATGGCCATAACTATCTTTTAAAATTAATGGTTTTTAATGGACCCACTTAATATTTGGTACTTATATAATTGCTAACAACTTTTGATTTGAACACGGTAAGTGAGCTGGGTTAAAATGAAGTTCAATATTCAACTCAAATTAGCGTTAAATTTCAGAGATCAATTTTTGTTCATTCATATTTATAGGTAAATTAAATCAATCATACGTATAGGTATATCAAATCATGCATATGTATAGGCTTTTTCAAATTAATCATTATGAAAATCCCCTCGGTGAACATTGAATAGATCGCGCCTTCATCTAGTTTTCATTCAGCATTTATCGAAATGGAGTTAGCGACTGCTGGTCGATATCGGCAAAATCCCCTCCGTGACCACCGGTGGGTCACGTCGCACTAGAAGTGTTAAATTTGAGTAGAATATTGAATTTCAGTTTAACCCAGCGCAGTCAACGGGTCAAAGTAACCTAGTATTTAACCCAGTATAGATCATTGATATTGCCCCTCAGGGGGGACACAACTGTTGTGTGTATGGGAATTAGCGCTCCCGAGGGGACTATGTGAGGGCCCGAGCTAAAGGTTAGGTAGGCCTTCTTTTTGTTGAAATAAAATATTTTTTGCTATGTTACGGACCATCTTTTTCGGTTCACTGCTGTCATGTTATTCAGCACCTACTACTTTTTTTCTTCAACTTTTATCTTGTTTCATGAACTTCTTTCTGAGCTTTTTGTTTCTGTGCACCTTGTGCGTAGATTGCGCATTCCCTAATATCCATACTAAATGGAGCCTTCTTCCTTCCTCTCTTTGATACGCTCTTTTTTTGTAGCGGTTAGGGAGGCTTAAACTAACCTATAATCTTAATCTAATCATCGATACTGACTATATCACATCTGTGTTGCAGGAGCCGCGACGGCTGATACTTTCGGTGCTGGCTTCACTATACACCTGCCGGTATGTATGGTGTATGTGTGTGTGTGTTGTATGTGTATGCGTGCGTGTGTGGTTTGTGTGTGCGTGTGTGGTGTATGTGTATGTGTGCGTGTGTGTAATAGTGTATGTGTGGTGTATGTGTGCATGTGTGGTGTATGTGTGCGTGTGTGTTGTATGTGTATGTGTGCGCGTATGGTACTTTTCATATAATTTGTCAGAATCGTATAAAACGTGATACACGATGTCGTTGGAAGAAGACATCAGTAATTCCAAAATATTGATTCTTTTGTTTCCAACTGAATTTTGTTTTTGATTAAAAGCCATGAAGCAGGAAGGTGGATTACATGCTAAGCCAAACCATGTTGGTGGATTTAAATATCAAACTAAAATAATTTCATTGGGTGATATCGCCACTTCTAAACCATGTTGTTGGGTTAGGATATTTCTATCCATGTTGGTGAATTAGAATATTTTTATCCATGTTGGTGGATTAGAAATTCTCGCGAAAGCAATTACATTGGATGCAAACCAAGCATTAATGGCTAAATAACCCTCCCTGTATCCACCACAGCCGGGCGTGGATCTGTCATCCCTGACACAAGACCAGCTGCTGCAGCTGCTCGGCTGTCAGGACGTAGTACTGACAGCAGGGAGTGCTGACACTGACAGCATCGATGATAAACTGTCAGCTGACGCCAGCTCTAAAGCCAGCGACAGCCGTTTGTTGACGTCTGACGTCAGGCATAACCAGAAAGGGAATGATCGATATCATCGAGATGTCGATAGCAGTGGTCAGCTACCGTCTGATATCGCCAGGAAATGCGTCGATAACAGTCTTGTGTTATCGACAGTTGACAGAAATGGGGATATGGACAGTCAAAACATCCTTTCAGCCCCGCCAAAACACTGCGATATCGATTTGTTATCGCCAGAAATCATTGGTAAGCCTGTGTCTGATGATAAAGCTCGCGATACCACCGATGATACCATAGAAATGATAGCTGATGATGATGCTGAAGTGATGATGGTCACCGCCGGTGGTCCCGCTAGTAGTAATCATCACAATCATGATGATTTATCATTCAGGGCTTTTGTCATCAATGATAATGGTGACCACACCACCAGGTATCACAATGATGACAACCATGACAGGTATGGTAATGATGATACTACCACTTACGTTGATGATGATTGTGATAGGTATGGTAATAAAGGTTATGGTTATGATGCTACCTTCGACCACGCTACTTCTGCTGCGAGTTATGGCAATGATGATGGAAAAGTGCCGGATGATAACAGTGGTTACTTGGATGATACCACACCTATCATCACCGTGCGAAAACCAACCGTCAACCTCAAGTTCGGTGGCAGGAGAAGCAAGAGGAAAAGTGGAGGGTGAGTTATAAAGTTCTTCTTAGGATTCGAGATATGAGGTTTTTCCAGTCGATAATTTTTGTCAGCTCTATCGATGGTTTTTGGACTAGTCGTATTATGAATTTGCTGAAAAAATGGAGGGTGAGTGAAGAAATTCTTTCTAGAATTCAAAATATAAGGTTTTTCCAGTCATTAACCCTTTAACGCCCAAGTGGACTATTCGGTCCTCTTTCAAAAATAACAATAATATATTGTATTTCTTATTCAATTTGTTCACTAATGTGTCCTTTGAACTGCACTGCCAAGTGGCAGTTCCTTCCCCATCTTGACAACAGTGACTACCTAATGCCAGTGTCGGTTTAGTGATAGTGGTTGTCATAACGGTAATATGAGTATAAAAATGTGGGCCTTAAGGGTTAATTTTTGTCGGCTATATATTGACCGCTTTTGGCGCATGTCACTTTTTATCATTCATTTCTATTTGTTGAATTATGTATCTGATATTATTGTTTGCTGTAGGTTTGATCCATGAAATTGCTGTTCATTGGAAACAAGTAGCGTGTATCATAGAAAATACGTTTGGAAATACCGAGTATTTATAAAAGAGACGTTTGGTAAATATCGCATTTGATAGAAAATACGTTTGGAAATACTGAGTATTTATAAAACAGACGTTTGGTAAATATCGCATTTGATGAAAAGTAGTTTGGAAATTCAGTGCTTTACGAAATACGTTCAAAATATATATTATTTTATTGGAAAATTTTTAGGTAATTATTGTATTATAGAAGAAGAACCTTCATTAAATGCTATATTTTATGAAAAAAAAGACAAAACCGTATTTTGTGGATTATACCTATGGGTAATACCGTATTCTATTGTAAAAATACAAATACCGTGTTTTATGAAAAAGCTTCTGTTAAATACCGAATTATATACCAAAACCTGTGATAAATACCAAAAACCTGTTACAAATATCGCATTTTGTGAAAATACATAGGTTAAATACCGAATTATATACCAAAACCTGTGATACATACCAAAAACCTGTTACAAATACCGCATTTTGTGAAAATACATAGGTTAAATACCTAATTATATACCAAAACCTGTGATACATACCAAAAACCTGTTACAAATACCGCATTTTGTGAAAATACATAGGTTAAATACCGAATTATATACCAAAACCTGTGATACATACCAAAAACCTGTTACAAATACAGCATTTTACGAAAAAACATGTGATGAATACCGAATTATACACCGGAACCTGTGACAATAACTAAATTTATATATCCTTATATACCCTTATTTATATATTATTGTATACCCTTCCGTCTCCAACAAAACATTCGCATGTTGTCTCACAGAACTTTTCTGTTTCAGTTTGGGCCGCGCGTTGAAATCTGGTATCGCAACTTCCACCACCACACCTACCACCGCTACCACCTCACTGTCCACCTCAGGCGTCATCATTGATGCTACCAGGGGCCTGGCCGATGATACCTATGATGATAAGGTGTCTGGTATCAATGATACCAGTATTCCCGTTACTGGTGTTGGTGATACTAGTATTCCAGTGACTGGTATAAGCGAAACCAGTATTCCAGTGAGCAGTATCAGTGATACCAGTACACCAGTAACAGGTATCACTGATACCAGTATTCCAGTGACTGGTATTGATACCAGTACACCAGTTACTGGTATCAGTGATACAGGGTACGGTGGGAAGGCTAAGAAGAAGAGAGGAGCTCGGTCTGCTCACGCTTGCGTGGTGTGCGCTGCTGTCTTTGCCACTCGGGCATTGCTTAGTGTGAGTATACTGATCTATGCTGCTGGTGTACTAGATAGTCTATATTACTAGTGTACATGATAGTCTATATTACTTGTGTACAAGATAGTCTGTATTACTTGATTGCAAGATGGTCTATATTACTTGATTGCAAGATAGTCTGTATTACTTGATTGCAAGATGGTCTATATTACTTGATTGCAAGATAGTCTGTATTACTTGTGTACAAGATAGTCTATATTACTTGATTGCAAGATAGTCTATATTACTTGAGTGCAAGATAGTCTATATTACTAGGGTGGAAGATAGTCTCTATTACTTGTGTACAAGATAATCTACGAGTATACTACCAATGTACTAAGTAATTTATGCTACCAGTGTACTAGGTAATCATACTACTAGTGTACATGTGTAATATATAATCTATACTGCTGATGTACACAGCCCGTCACAAGTGACGGGATCCTATATTTCCTTCAGACAAATCCTCCGGCTGTGGATGCCCAACAAATATATCCATCCCAACAGTACCCGCCATCAAAGTATTCTTGTACTTGTGCACTGGTGAAACTCGTATCACAGATACGGTCATTGAGCGTCCTTGTGAGCGTCACAGACACACGCACCAACCAATTTGATGTGTTCACTCAGATGCCCATTGTGATAACATGGCTCTAATTACGCACATAAATATATAAATAATTGTTTATTTATTTATATAAGGAGACACCGGGCGTTTATTATATAGTGTTGGTTGATAATAGTATTGATAGTTCTACCTAAGTATCCAGTATTCTCAAGTATCCTCCCTTCAAAGTATCCTCCCCCAAAATATCTCAAAGTATCCTTCCACCAACATATTTTCAAAGTCTGCTCCCCTCAAAGTATCTTTCCCTCCCAAAGTATCCTCACCTTACGAAAGTATCTTGTATCCCCATATTATCCTCCCACCAAAACATCCTGAAAGTCTCCTTCCTTCCAAGTGTCTCCCCAAAGTATTGTGTCCCCTCCAAGTATCGTGTACTTTCAAGTATCGTGTGCTTTCCAAGTATCGTGTACTTTCCAAGTATCGTGTACTTTCCAAGGATCGTGTCCCCCCAAAGCACCCTCCCATAAAGTATCCTCCCATAAAGTATCCTCCTCTAACCAAAGTATCGTGTCCCCCAATGTATCCTCTCAAAGAATCCTCCTCTAACCAAAGTCTCCCGTGTACACAGACACACATGCGGAGCAGCCACCCCGGGCAGCACTGGTGTGAGGTGTGCCAGCAGCTGCTGCCCTCCCTGCGCCAGCTTGTCAGGCATCGCTCCAGCAACCACCAGCTGTGGGTGTTGGGTGGTGTGTGGTTGTGGGGGTGTGGTGTGTGGTTGTGGGGTTGTAATGGAGGAGTGGTTGTTGTGTGGTTGTGGGGGTGTGGTGTGTGGTATTAGGGTTGTAATGGGGGAGTGGTTATTGTTGGTGTGTGATGGTAGGGGTGGTGTGGTTGTGGGGGAGTTTTGGAGGTGGTGTTGTGGGGGTGTGCTGGGAGTGTGGGTGTGGGGATGGGGTGGTTGTGGGGGTGGTGTTCGTGTGGTTGTTGTGGTTTTGGTGTGGTGTGAGAGTGGTTGTGTTGTGGTTGTGGTTAGGTTGTGGTTCACTGACTACCCCGCCTCGCTGTTACCAAGAGCTAAATAAGTCCACTTGACATAATCGAGATCATCACATTGAGCAACTCCGTAGCGAATGATTAAAGAAGAATCTAAAATTCCATGTATATATTCGTTTTTTTTTTACATATGAATTCTTTGTATTGCTCTAGAGTTTTTATGTTCCATCCAAAACTATTCGAGTTCATTAAAAATTCTTTGAATGTTTCTTAGCACTTTGACTGCTGCAGGGAAAACTGAAGTTCAACATTCAACTCAAATTTTGTCAACGGTAGTAAGCTGATAATCTGAAACAAATTCCGTTTAATTTACCTTGTATTCATATGATAAGTTTTATAACTGCCAAAAATAAGGGTTATATACCTTGTTAGGGCATAATTTCTCAACACTTTGACTGCGACGACTAAATATTAAGTTCAGCACCAAACTCAAATTTAAAGGAAATTGTGGTAAACTATTTTTAAAATACCAGACATGAACTGGATCGTGCCTTCATTTAGCTTTGGTTAAGTATTCATGGAAATTGAGTTTGTGACTACTGGTCGGTCTGCAGTATTATGGAAATTCCCACTGTGTACCACCGGTGGCGCACGTTGCAGTCAAAGTGTTAAATCTCCAGCGTTCTCATGATATTTCTAGAGTTTGTTTCAATCTCTTTCGGTTTTCTAGATCCATAAAGGTTCACTTGTACTCTTTTAAAATATTTAAAATTCAATTAAATTGTTTTTTTTTATTAATGTCAGATGTTTTACGAACTTGAATTATCTATGTACTAGAATTTCATACATGCTAGAATTTCTATATCCTAGAATTTCATACATGCTAGAATTTTCTATATCCTAGAATTTTATGCATGCTAGAATTATTTATGTCCTAGAATTTCATGCATGCTAGAATTTTCTATATCCTAGAATTTCGTTGAGTTGAGGTTGAGAGCAGCTGAGAGGAGGAAGTTGGATGTGTTTGAGATGAAGTGTTTGAGGAGCATGTATGGAGTAACTAGAAGAGATAGGATCAGGAATGAGTTGGTTAGGGAGCAGACGGGTGTTATCAAAAAGTTGAGCAGGCGAGTGGATGAAAGAGTGCTTGGATGGTTTGAGCATGTAGAAAGAATGAATGTTGAGCGGCTGGTGAAAAAGATATATATGTCGGAAGTGAGTGGTCTTCGAGCGCGAGGTAGACCACGGATGAGTTGGATGGATGGGGTGCGACGTGCTTTGTATGAGAGGGGTCTGACTGTGGACGTGGCGAGAGGGATGGCTGCGGACAGAAGTGAGTGGGGGCAGTGTATAAGGAGGTAATTTTATTTTTGACGCGTTACTGGAAGCTGCCCGCGTGTGATGGGGTTGACCTGTCATGTGCGGGGGAGGGGCTGCACTCAATGAAGCGGTCGGGGTAAACCAGCTGTTGCTGTCGGGCCTGACTGTGGAAGGTGGTTGTGCTGGGCTGCTGCTGATCCTGGCAGTTCAGGTGCGGCCAATGCTGCCTCTCTCGCCTCCTAGTGACTAAGTGTGGTGATTGTGGCCTGCTGTCGGCTACCCTCCCATGGGGAGGATAAGCCCGGTATATGTATGTATGTATGTACAATTTCATACATGCTAGAATTATTTATGTCCTAGAATTTCATGCATGCTAGAATTTGCTATATCCTAGAATTTCATACATGCTAGAATTATTTATGTACTAGAATTTCATACATGCTAGAATTATTTATGTACTAGAATCTCACATATCTTGAACTGCTCACACCAGCAATGCACTCTACCCTAGAAACCTTCAATTCTAGGAAATCTGCCAAGTCCCCTCAGATTTCTTGAGATCTTTCAAACACTACAATATCTGTAGAAGTGCACTAACACCACTACCCTGAACCAACCACCACGACACCTATTGACGTGCCCTACCACCACACCACCCGGACACCAACACCACCACACCTATAGATGCGCCCTAACACCACCACACCTATAGATGCGCCCTAACACCACCACACCTATAGATGCGCCCTAACACCACCACACCTATAGATGCGCCCTAACACCACCACACCTATAGATGCGCCCTAACACCACCACACCTATAGATGCGCCCTAACACCACCACACCTATAGATGCGCCCTAACACCACCACACCTATAGATGCGCCCTAACACCACCACACCTATAGATGCGCCCTAACACCACCACACCTATAGATGCGCCCTAACACCACCACACCACCAGGTGGCGGTGCCCGGTGTGCGGGGAGCAACACTACAGCGTGGTCAGCATGCAGCAGCACCTCAAGCAACACCCCCGCCGTCTCGTGAAGACAGCCTTGCTGGGGCCCCTCTCGGAGGTGCGCCCTGTCCTTTCGGCGTGCCCTTAGGGGTAGTTTTGGGAAGGGGTGCCATTTGGGGAGTGCCCTTAGGGGTAGTTTTGGAAGGGGTGCCATTTGGGGAGTGCCCTTAGGGGTAGTTTTGGAAGGGGTGCCATTTGGGGAGTGCCCTTAGGGGTAGTTTTGAAAGAGGTGCCATTTGGGGAGTGCCCTTAGGGGTAGTTTTGGAAAGAGGTGCCATTTGGGGAGTGCCCTTTGGAGTGATTTTGGGAGGAGGTGCCATTTGGGGAGTGCCCTTTGGAGTGATTTTGGGGGGAGGTGCCATTTAGAGTGATTTTGGGAGGAGTTGCCCTTAAGAGTGATTTTGGGAAGTGGTGCCTTTGGAGGAGTGCCCTTAGAGCGAATTTGGGAGAAGGTGCCTTTGGAGGAGTGCCCTTAGAAGCAATTTTGGGAGAAGGTGCCCTTGGGGGAGTGTCTTTAGGGGTGATTTTGAGAGGGGGTGTCCTTGGAGGAGTGCCCTTAGGGGTGATTTTGGGAAGGGGTGCCCTTGAGAGAGTGTTCTTAGGGGCAATATTGGGAAGGGGTGCCCTTGGGGGCATGCGCTTAGGGAGCGGGTTTCTTTAAGGAAGTGGTCTTAGGAGCAGGTTCTTGGAGGGGATTGTAATAAGAGCTGGTTTGGGAGGACGTATCGGCGTTAAGGGTGGATTTTGGGAGTGGGATTGGCGTTAAGAGTGGATTTTGTGAGTGGGATTGGCGTTAAGGGGGGATTTTGTGAGTGGGATTGGCGTTAAGGGGGGATTTTGGGAGTGGGAGTGGCGTTAAGGGGGGATTTTGGGTGTGAGATTGGCGTTATGGGTGGATTTTGGCAGTGGGATTGGCGTTATTGGTGGATTTTGACCGGATTTTGTATGAATCAGGGCCATGATGGTAAATTTTTTAAAGAGTTAGACTCACATGTTATTTTGGACACCCAAGTATATAAGTCTTGTTTATCAAGTTTTGAAATAAGATACCCTTTTATCAAATTACGGTCTGTTTCACCAGTAACAGTCTCATTCTGGCACCACTTCCAATATTCTGGAGTATGAAACTCTGGGATCATTTTTTTTTGTGAAGTATCAAAAAACCAATGAGAGAGTGCTGTTGTCTTTCTTGAATTTTTGGTTCTAGTGTTGTCTTTCTTGCATTTATATTGCATGGTTGTTGCAGAGGCAGTACGGGAAGGACAAGCGGGAGAAAATCTTCTCTGTGGTGAGTGCTTGAAATATTCGTTGTGTAGTTGAGGGTATATTCTTTTAATATTTTTACGTTTAACTTTTAAATGAGGCATCCATGCACCTCCGTTGGGTTCGATTTTTGTTTATGTAAATAGTTTTCTAGAAATTTTGTTCTCAACACGTTAACTGTTCAGGAAGTGATTTTTATTTTGTTATGGACCATATTTATTCAGTTCACTTCCCACCTCAGGGGGACACAACTATTCTATCTATGGGAACTAGCGCTACCAGGGGGACAATGTGAGGGCCCGAGCTGAGAGTTAGGTAGGCCTTCTTTTTGTTGAAATGGAATGTTTTTTGTTTTGTTACGGGCCATCTTTTTTCGGTTCACTGCTGTCCTGTTCTTCAGCTCCTGCTACTTTCTTCTTCAATTTTGGTCTTGTTTCATGAACTTCTTTCACAACTTACTGTTTCTATGCCTTTCTGTGTAGATTCCGCGTTTCCTTAACTCCATACTAAATAATGCCTTCCTCCTTCCTCTCTTTGGATCGCATTTGTTGCTGGGTAGGGAGGCTTAAACTAACGACTAATCAAATCTAATCATCGGTTCAGTTCTGGGCTGTTTTTCAATACATTTGTACTCGCTTCTTCAACTTTTTTTTGTTACACAGACTTCTATCTCGATTTGCTGTACCTTTACGCTACGTGGGAGCACTTCTTGTGCGTAGATTCCGTGTTCCCTGAACTCCAGTCTAAATGGCACTTTTCTCCTTCCCCTCTTAGAAACCCCAGTGTTGTGGTTAGAGAGGCCTGAAGTAACATTTAGACTGATCTAATCTTTATTAATACGATTTCGCATCGAGGGGAGCTTCACTTCGTTTTAGTGTATACATAATTACATGTATATATATATATTTTTTTAGTTCAAGAGTCTAATAGTTTTTTCAAATAAAATAAATGTAACATAGATTTCTATATTGCCAATCAGCGAAAGGTTTATTATTTGGAATAGCTAAGTAATGTTTTTTGAACAAACGGTAATCCCGCTTGATTCTAGTGTCTTATTGTTGCATCGCAAAAGCTAGCTTTGATATTTAAATTCATCGATAGGTACCACTAGAATTCATTAGTTTCCGGTATTTAAAACAAGTTTCATTCATTTTTTATTTGGTTTATAGAGTAATTTTCCACCAGGGAAACGCATCGTCTATGGATGTGTCGAGCGGTGTTGCCACACCAACGGACGACGCCACTGCGGTGTTGCCATCGCCCCGCAACGGCCGGTGTTGCCCTCACTGCACCAAAGTCTTCAAAAAACCAAGCGATCTCGTCAGGCATATTCGCACCCACACTGGCGAGAAGCCTTATAGGTATTTATTGTTATTTGTTACAGGCTGATGCCCCCTATAGGTATTTCTTGTTATTTGTTACAGGCTGATGCCCCCTATAGGTATTTCTTGTTATTTGTTACAGGCTGATGCTCCCTATAGGTATTTCTTGTTATTTGTTACAGGCTGATGCCCCCTATAGGTATTTCATGTTATTTGTTACAGGCTGATGCTCCCTATAGGTATTTCTTGTTATTTGTTATAGGCTGATGCCCCTATAGGTATTTCTTGTTATTTGTTACAGGCTGATGCCCCTTATAGGTATTTATTGTTATTTGTTACAGGCTGATGCCCCCTATAGGTATTTCTTATTTGTTACAGGCTGATGCCCCTATAGGTATTTCTTGTTATTTGTTACAGGCTGATGCCCCTTATAGGTATTTATTGTTATTTGTTACAGGCTGATGCCCCCTATAGGTATTTCTTGTTATTTGTTACAGGCTGATGCCCCCTATAGGTATTTCTTGTTATTTGTTACAGGCTGATGCTCCCTATAGGTATTTCTTGTTATTTGTTACAGGCTGATGCCCCCTATAGGTATTTCATGTTATTTGTTACAGGCTGATGCCCCTATAGGTATTTCTTGTTATTTGTTACAGGCTGATGCCCCCTGTAGGTATTTCTTGTTATTTGTTACAGGCTGATGCCCCCTATAGGTATTTCTTGTTATTTGTTACAGGCTGATGCCCCCTATAGGTATTTCTTGTTATTTGTTACAGGCTGATGCCCCCTATAGGTATTTCTTGTTATTTGTTACAGGCTGATGCCCCCTATAGGTATTTCTTGTTATTTGTTACAGGCTGATGCCCCCTATAGGTATTTCTTGTTATTTGTTACAGGCTGATGCCCCTATAGGTATTTCTTGTTATTTGTTACAGGCTGATGCCCCCTATAGGTATTTCTTGTTATTTGTTACAGGCTGATGCCCCCTATAGGTATTTCTTGTTATTTGTTGCAGGCCTATGTCCCCTATAGGTATTTCTTGTTATTTGTTACAGGCTGATGCCCCCTATAGGTATTTCTTGTTATTTGTTACAGGCTGATGCCCCCTATAGGTATTTCTTGTTATTTGTTACAGGCTGATGCCCCTTATAGGTATATCTTGTTATTTGTTACAGGCTGATGCCCCCTATAGGTATTTCTTGTTGTTTGTTACAGGCTGATGCCCCTATAGGTATTGCTTGTTATTTGTTATAGGCTGATGCCCCCTATAGGTATTTCTTGTTATTTGTTACAGGCTGATGCCCCCTATAGGTATTTCTTGTTATTTGTTACAGGCTGATGCCCCCTATAGGTATTGCTTGTTACAGGCTGATGCCCCCTATAGGTATTGCTTGTTACAGGCTGATGCCCCCTATAGGTATTGCTTGTTACAGGCTGATGCCCCCTATAAGTATTGCTTGTTACAGGCTGATACCCCCTATAGGTATTGCTTGTTACAGGCTGATGCCCCCTATAGGTATTGCTTGTTACAGGCTGATGCCCCCTATAGGTATTGCTTGTTACAGGCTGATGCCCCCTATAGGTATTGCTTGTTACAGGCTGATGCCCCCTTTAGGTATTGCTTGTTACAGGCTGATGCCCCCTATAGGTATTGCTTGTTACAGGCTGATGCCCCCTATAGGTATTGCTTGTTACAGGCTGATGCCCCCCTATAGGTATTGCTTGTTACAGGCTGATGCCCCCTATAGGTATTGCTTGTTACAGGCTGATGCCCCCTATAGGTATTGCTTGTTACAGGCTGATGCCCCCCTATAGGTATTGCTTGTTACAGGCTGATGCCCCCTATAGGTATTGCTTGTTACAGGCTGATGCCCCCTATAGGTATTGCTTGTTACAGGCTGATGCCCCCTATAGGTATTGCTTGTTACAGGCTGATGCCCCCTATAGGTATTGCTTGTTACAGGCTGATGCCCCGATAGGTATTGCTTGTTACAGGCTGATGCCCCCTATAGGTATTGCTTGTTACAGGCTGATGCCCCCTATAGGTATTGCTTGTTACAGGCTGATTCCCCCTATAGGTATTGCTTGTTACAGGCTGATGCCCCCTATAGGTATTGCTTGTTACAGGCTGATTCCCCCTATAGGTATTGCTTGTTACAGGCTGATGCCCCCTATAGGTATTGCTTGTTACAGGCTGATTCCCCCTATAGGTATTGCTTGTTACAGGCTGATGCCCCCTATAGGTATTGCTTGTTACAGGCTGATGCCCCCTATAGGTATTGCTTGTTACAGGCTGATTCCCCCTATAGGTATTGCTTGTTACAGGCTGATGCCCCCTATAGGTATTGCTTGTTACAGGCTGATGCCCCCTATAGGTATTGCTTGTTACAGGCTGATTCCCCCTATAGGTATTGCTTGTTACAGGCTGATGCCCCCTATAGGTATTGCTTGTTACAGGCTGATGCCCCCTATAGGTATTGCTTGTTACAGGCTGATGCCCCCTATAGGTATTGCTTGTTACAGGCTGATGCCCCCTATAGGTATTGCTTGTTACAGGCTGATTCCCCCTATAGGTATTGCTTGTTACAGGCTGTTGCCCCCTATAGGTATTGCTTGTTACAGGCTGTTGCCCCCTATAGGTATTGCTTGTTACAGGCTGATTCCCCCTATAGGTATTGCTTGTTACAGGCTGATGCCCCCTATAGGTATTGCTTGTTACAGGCTGATGCCCCCTATAGGTATTGCTTGTTACAGGCTGATGCCCCCTATAGGTATTGCTTGTTACAGGCTGTTGCCCCCTATAGGTATTGCTTGTTACAGGCTGATGCCCCCTATAGGTATTGCTTGTTACAGGCTGATGCCCCCTATAGGTATTGCTTGTTACAGGCTGATTCCCCCTATAGGTATTGCTTGTTACAGGCTGTTGCCCCCTATAGGTATTGCTTGTTACAGGCTGATTCCCCCTATAGGTATTGCTTGTTACAGGCTGATGCCCCCTATAGGTATTGCTTGTTACAGGCTGATGCCCCCTATAGGTATTGCTTGTTACAGGCTGTTGCCCCCTATAGGTATTGCTTGTTACAGGCTGATGCCCCCTATAGGTATTGCTTGTTACAGGCTGTTGCCCCCTATAGGTATTGCTTGTTACAGGCTGTTGCCCCCTATAGGTATTGCTTGTTACAGGCTGATGCCCCCTATAGGTATTGCTTGTTACAGGCTGATGCCCCCTATAGGTATTGCTTGTTACAGGCTGTTGCCCCCTATAGGTATTGCTTGTTACAGGCTGATGCCCCCTATAGGTATTGCTTGTTACAGGCTGATGCCCCCTATAGGTATTGCTTGTTACAGGCTGTTGCCCCCTATAGGTATTGCTTGTTACAGGCTGATGCCCCCTATAGGTATTGCTTGTTACAGGCTGTTGCCCCTATAGGTATTGCTTGTTACAGGCTGATGCCCCCTATAGGTATTGCTTGTTACAGGCTGATTCCCCCTATAGGTATTGCTTGTTACAGGCTGATGCCCCCTATAGGTATTGCTTGTTACAGGCTGTTGCCCCCTATAGGTATTGCTTGTTACAGGCTGTTGCCCCCTATAGGTATTGCTTGTTACAGGCTGTTGCCCCCTATAGGTATTGCTTGTTACAGGCTGATGCCCCCTATAGGTATTGCTTGTTACAGGCTGATGCCCCCTATAGGTATTGCTTGTTACAGGCTGTTGCCCCCTATAGGTATTGCTTGTTACAGGCTGATGCCCCCTATAGGTATTGCTTGTTACAGGCTGTTGCCCCCTATAGGTATTGCTTGTTACAGGCTGATGCCCCCTATAGGTATTGCTTGTTACAGGCTGATTCCCCCTATAGGTATTGCTTGTTACAGGCTGTTGCCCCCTATAGGTATTGCTTGTTACAGGCTGTTGCCCCCTATAGGTATTGCTTGTTACAGGCTGATGCCCCCTATAGGTATTGCTTGTTACAGGCTGATTCCCCCTATAGGTATTGCTTGTTACAGGCTGATGCCCCCTATAGGTATTGCTTGTTACAGGCTGATGCCCCCTATAGGTATTGCTTGTTACAGGCTGATGCCCCCTATAGGTATTGCTTGTTACAGGCTGATGCCCCCTATAGGTATTGCTTGTTACAGGCTGTTGCCCCCTATAGGTATTGCTTGTTACAGGCTGATGCCCCCTATAGGTATTGCTTGTTACAGGCTGATTCCCCCTATAGGTATTGCTTGTTACAGGCTGTTGCCCCCTATAGGTATTGCTTGTTACAGGCTGTTGCCCCCTATAGGTATTGCTTGTTACAGGCTGATGCCCCCTATAGGTATTTCTCGTTATTTTCGTGTCATACACTGGGTGATTCAAAAAGAATGACTTGTTTTGTGATCAAACATCTCGTAAGGGAATTTGATCAATTTTAACATGTCAAATAAAACTCCACTGTTAGTAGAACACCTGTATTTTAAGTTTATTTTTTTGCTTTTTTCCTTCCCAAAATATTTAATCATGAAATATGGTCATTGTTTTTGAATCGCCTTGTATTACATGTTTTTTACGCTTGATATTTCTTGTTCTTATTATCGTTTTTTTTACTTCTTTTAGGTTAAATATTACTTGTTCTATTTATGAATATTAATTGTTCTGATGTAAAATGTACCTGTTCTTTGATGTTGAATATTACCTCTTTTACGGATGTTAGATATTTTCTCTTCTATTGATAAATAGACTTGTTCTCTTTGTTAAACATTACCTGTTCTTTGATGTTAGGTATTGTATTTTGTTTTGACGTTTGTTAGTGAGGTCCCGAGCTGAGAGTTAGGTATTACTTTTTTTTGTTGAAATAAAATGTTTTATTCGTTATGTTGAGGACCATCTTTTTTTGTTCACTGCTGTCCTGTGTTTCAGCACCTACTAATTTCTTCTTGAACTTTTGTCTTGTTTCTTGAACTTCTCTCTCAACTTAATGCTTTTATGCACCTTGCGCATAAATTCCGCGTTCTCTGATCTCCATATTAAATGGTATCTTCCTCCTTTCTCTCTTTGGAACGTCTTTGTTGCGATTAGGGAGGCTTAAACTAACTTCTAATCTCATATTTATTTTCAGTTGCAGTCAGTGTGGCAAAAATTTTGCTGTGAAAAGCACTCTGGACGTGCATGTACGAAGTCACACCGGCTCCAAGAACTATCAGTGTCAGGTGTGTCATACCTACTTTGCTTCGAAAGGGAGCTATGGCATTCATATGCGCATCCACACCGGTGACAAACCTCTCCAGTGTCCATACTGCATGATGAAGTTTCGTACCAGTGGTCACCGCAAAGCCCACATCCTGAGTCACTTCAAAACCAGCGCGGGTGGTTCAGATCTTCCTTCTACCAGCGCAATGGCATCATCTACTTTGGAAAACGAGAACCAGACAACATCTATTGTACTTGCAGATGGCCCTGAAGAAGGGCAAGGGTTGTCCACGCATGCTTTGGAAGACCCTAATGGTGAAGGGCACATTCTCGCCAATGTGGAGCAAGTTAGCAACGCAGACGGGACTATCTCCTTCATCTTGCAGATGCCTACCGCGTCTGGCGTTGTTCAACACATCAACCTCTCGAACATTGATACGACCAGCATTCTCAACTTGCAGAGCTTGCAGCAACTCACGTCACTTGTAGGAGAAAACGATACAGATGACGTTTCTGCCTTGAACTCAACTGCTGGTGTTAATGACGTCATTGAAGAAGATGCTGCCGAGGTTGTCACGGTGAACCCGAACGTGGTTTTTGGGAACGTGTCCGAACGTATCACTATGGATGATGAGGACTCTGCGGGACGGTTTTTATCATCAGGTGTAGATTCCGACGGACTGTACATTCTCCCTTCTTCGTCTTCCTTCTCAGAAAAGTCGAGGAAGTCTTTGGATAGATCGACCGGAGGAGCGTCTGGGTCTGTTGATACTTTCATAGGAGCAGACGAAGGTGCTTCCAGTAACCAACATATCCTGTTATCTAAAAGCTCCTCTGTGAAAGCCCAGAATAAATTTCCAAGATCCAACGGTCAAGGTTCGAAGAAAGCTTCTTATGTTTCAAACCAAAATACCCAACCTCCAAAGTTGTCTTCTGCTGTGGTTGAGTGCCTGTTTTGCCACTCAACTTACGCAAACAAGACGCAGCTGAGCAACCACGTGGCTGAAGACCATCTGTGTTCGGTGGTGGCGAACCAAGACTTGATTGAGAGAATGGGACTGGTACTCAGATGGTAGGACTAGAATGTTTGGAACTGGTACCTACATGGTAGGACAAGTAGGCCTAACTAGTAAACATCCTTAGGGTAGGATTAAGATACTTAACACTAGTATGGTAGGACTAGGTAGTACTGGCAAGCATCCTAATGGTGCTACTAGAATGGTACTATTAAACATCCTAATGGTAAGATTAGGATGGTACTAGTAAACATCTTAATGACAGGACTAGGATGGTACTGGTAAACATCCTAATGGTAGGACTAGGATGGTACTGGTAGACATCCTAATGGCAGGACTAGGATGGTACTGGTAGACATCCTAATGGTAGGACTAGGATGGTACTGGTAGACATCCTAATGGCAGGACTAGGATGGTACTGGTAGATATCCTAATGGCAGGACTAGGATGGTACTAGTAAACATCTTAATGACAGGACTAGGATGGTACTGGTGAACATCCTAATGGCAGGACTAGGATGGTACTAGTAGTGAACATCTTAATGGTAGGACTAGGATGGTACTAGTAAACATCCTAATGGCAGGACTAGGATGGTACTGGTAGACATCCTAATGGCAGGACTAGGATGGTACTGGTAGACATCCTAATGGCAGGACTAGGATGGTACTGGTAAACATCCTAATGGCAGGACTAGGATGGTACTAGTAAACCTCCTAATGGTAAGATTAGGATGGTACTGGTAAACATCCTAATGGTAGGACTAGGATGTTTGGAACAAGTACTCAGATGGTAGGACTATAATGATCAGAAGAATAATATAGAACAAATACTTCAGAGACGTGCAGTATTGACTTGAATCCTGTGAACAAATTCATGAATACCGCTAGTTGGGTTTCTATTTCATTATATTTTAACTGTAGTAAATACAGTGTTGAATTGTTGAAGATATTATGTACTGTCTCTGCTGTAGAAAATAATTCATTTCATCAGTGCAATGTTATGTAATCCTTTGTGTGGGTATTGATCCACAATCAAATAGGCTCGGTGAATTTGCTCTCCTACGCATGTATATTTTTTTGTAAGGGAATAATGTATTCTGTTTCGCTCTGTTATTTTAAGTTGAATGAAAGGGGTTTTGCTCGCTTTGATCTCGTTAGAATTGGATATTGAACAGATGAATGCGTTTCTGTGTGGTTTTTGTGTTCAGATATTGAACCGATGAGTAGAGTTTTTGTGTAGGTCACTCCTCAGGGGGACACAACTATTGTTTCTATGGGAATTAGCGCTCCCAGGGGAAAAGGTGAGGGGCTTGAGCTGAGAGTTAGGTTGGCCTTCTTCTTGTTGAAATGAAATGTTTTCTCTGTTAAGGACCACCTTTATTTCGGTTCACTGCTGTCCTGTTTTCAGCACCTACTACTCTCTTCTTCAACTTGTTTCATGAACTTCTTTCTCAACTTACCGTTTCTGTTCACCTTGTGCGTTGATTCCGCGGTTTTTATCTCCATACAAAATGGTGCCTTCCTCCTTCCTTCCTTTGGATCGCCTCTACTGTGCTTAGGGAGACTTTAAACCAACGTAAAATCGAGTATTACACTAACCTTAAAAATTTGTCCACTCGCTATCAGTGGAATACTTTATAATTATTCCTAATGCTTTAATTATTTACAGTGTAGTTGTCGTAAAGAAATAATCTCCAGTATTGTGATGATCAGGTAGGCTTGTACAGTTTAGTAGACCTGACAGGTCTGTATGTGGTGCTGGTGTAGTGTTAATGTGTCGAGACGGCAGTATGTGATGTTGAAAACAAGTTGAATGTACCAAGAAGGCAGTATGTGATGTTGAAAATAAGTTGAATGTACCAAGAAGGCAGTATGTGATGTGGAAAATAAGTTGAATGTACCAAGAAGGCAGTATGTGATGTGGAAAATAAGTTGAATGTACCAAGAAGGCAGTATGTGATGTTGAAAATAAGTTGAATGTACCAAGAAGGCAGTATGTGATGTTGAAAACAAGTTGAATGTACCAAGAAGGCAGTATGTGATGTTGAAAATAAGTTGAATGTACCAAGAAGGCAGTATGTGATGTGGAAAATAAGTTGAATGTACCAAGAAGGCAGTATGTGATGTGGAAAATAAGTTGAATGTACCAAGAAGGCAGTATGTGATGTTGAAAATAAGTTGAATGTACCAAGAAGGCAGTATGTGATGTGGAAAATAAGTTGAATGTACCAAGAAGGCAGTATGTGATGTGGAAAATAAATATCTAGGGTTTCAACAAAATATGAGTTATATATTTAGCGTACGTTGCTGCCTATGTGTAGAGTAAGTTCGCCTGTTCACATTTTTTGTACAAATAAATTTTATTTTTCTACAGATCTCGTTTCAGTTTCACAGTTCCTGCTTACCCAGCGCGTCGAAAATTTTTTATTAAAGTTTATTATGTTATTTATCAGCTTTCATTAATAATGATAATTATAATTAGCATTTTTTTACCACTCCAAATTTATTTTAATCTTCGAAAAGCTAAAATTTTGAATTATGAGCCTGCCAAACCAGACAATGGATTTAGAGAACTTCAATTCAAGAATAATTTAAAGTACCTACTAACAATTGGTGAGTAATAATATAATGCAAGATGATATTGGTCAGTTGCTTCATCAATAATGCGTAACTCCGATACATAGCCAGCAGTTCGTAGCCTTGATACGCTATCTAATTTAAAAAAAAACGAAATTTCAGAGAAAAACTTGGGTACGAAAAACGATATTTCCTACATTACTTGGATATGTGTCTTTTTAGATAGAGTGAATCAGGATTTTTACGCGTGTAACGATACCATGTTCGACGAAATATTGAAAATTGAGAAATATGCAAAGAAAAGCAAAACGGTTGATTGTGACCATCATGTTGGAATGATAGATACTCAGCGTAAATTTCTAATCAGTCATGAATTTTACAAGCATTAAATCACCAGTACGAAATCAATCATTTTGTAATATAACGCCCACATAATCGGTAATAAGAATGTAAGATAGGATAATGATAGCACCGAACACAGGGAAACACTTTCACTCTTCTTAAAATGGAAGATTAGGAACAGTATAATGGCAGAATGTTCTGAAGTTCATGGTTTAGCCACAATTTGAATTGCCTTTTAATGCAAACATACTTTAAATTGGCGAAACCTGGTGGGAAAGTGTCAAGTTTCAACTACGGTACTGATTTTACCATTAAGTTATGAGTTTACGTCACTATTAATACTGTCATTTCCAGTGATAAGTGTTTTACCGTTATAACAAGTACATTTATATTTAACATCAAGCAACGAATAAAAATTGAATTCTAGATGCTGCTGTGCTCAATTTCAGCTTTCCTTGATTTAAATCTTTTTGGAATATTCGACGGGAAAAAAACCCAAGACGCGACTGTCTGATTGTTGTCGCGTGGCAGAGAAACTTTATGAGCATTCAACTTTCTCTGAACTTTCCAAACATTTATAGCATTTAGATGAAAATCTCGCAACTAGTACGAAAAAGAACATAAAAATGGCGGTATGTACGGTCAAATTGTAATTATTATTTATTGTCCAAGCCGGAAATTCTCAAAAAACAGTGGACGAAACGACAGCTGGTTGTGAAGCACGATGAGTAATCGGCATCAGATGCCGCTGTCTACATTTCTCGTTCGCGAACTCATGTAAACGACTAAATAAACCCTTTATAGTGCAAAGTTGTGCTATATTTTAAATTAAAATGATCACAATAATATATTAAAAGGTTATTAGACTAGAAAATAGTAGAAAGAAAAGCAATTTTGGGAAGGGATTTGGCGAGAATTGTGGCATTTGGCAACTAAACCGCCGCTTGCGAATCTCCAACGCAAAGGAGCGTTTCAGACACACCCCAACTCTCGTATTGTAAGGATATAGGTAAGCTTTGTTCTGGTGTAGCTGACTAAAACTATCTACTTTAGTGCCGTAAGTGACCTTTGTTCTGTCGAGCTCGTCTGCAGCGTGAGTACAGTCACATTTTGTAAAATTTTAGGTATTTTATAATGTCTTTTGCAGGGATTTTGGGTATAAGAATCCTGTGCTTGCAAGCAAGCGCAAGCCGGCCGGTGGCGGTGCTTGCAAGCCGTATTTGTCTCTCTTTCGGCTTTGCTTGCAATTTTTGTTTTAAATTCAATTTTTTTTTGTAATCCTTGCGACAGAGACTCGAAATTTTTGCGCGTGTCTCTGATTTCTTTTTTTTTTTTAAGTCTTGCGATGCAATCTTCGCGCGTTGCTAGAATTCGGTAACCATTAGGTAAATTTTACTTCTATTTATGCAGTAAAGTATTCACTTTTGCGGGAATCCAGCGATGTTGGGAAAAATTCTCATAATTTTTCAGTCGGACTTATTAATTGCGTCGTCTAGTTATAATTATCGATTTGAAACGTAATGTAGTTTACTATCTCTAAGGTTATTTTGTACGGCGGAAACACGAAGTAATACTGATATTGGAAGCATTCACTTCAAAAACTTCTAAACTGAAGTTTGTGGGATTTTGTGTCATATCTACCGTATTTCCTTCAGTCAGCGAATATCTTTCATATGCCTATATATTCAGCTCAGTGAGCATGTATCCATGATACTCCGAAGGCCTCATTAGTATTCACTCCAGTGATGTTGAAAAAACCCTGGTGCTGGTTATAACTTTATCTACTCCTGTCCTTAGGCTAAGTTTACTTGCCATAGCTCTACCTCAAATGATAAGCCCTGATATTTATTTATTTATTTATTTGTTTGTTTAGTTATTAGTTCGTGGCAAGTCTATCTGGTCGTGAGTTTTGTTTGGTGTTGAATGTAGCTTTGCAATTGAATTTGAATGTGACAAAGCAATATAATGGAACCAAGTAATTTAATATAACTAAGCAGTTGAATGTAACAGAGGAATTTAATAAAAAGAGGGATTTCAACAATAAACCGAGATTAGAGTTTAGATGTCATGGAAGTGATGCAGCATCTGCTGATTTATTTTGAAAATAATTCAATCTAATGCAGAATAACTTTAGTCCTATCATCAAGATAGTTACTGCTTGTTAAAACTCACAGTATTTTAAGTATTACTTTTTGTGATACCTGCATTACAAATTACACTGAGGTACAGAAACTATTTCTTTCAAATATAGACAAGACTTAGTATGTTGGCTGGTATAGTGAACCATGTTAAATATTTTTTAATAGTTAATGATTTACCCTATGCTCAATGTAGTTCAATGTTTTCTTCATGCTCGAATTAGTTAGAACTGCAAATAGTATTAGTTTAAAGCTGAGCAAAATCAAAGAATCAGCAAAATAGAAAATCGGGGTTGTTTTGCTGTAGCTGTCTCCTTATTTTTTGGACATTTTATTCTGTGTTCAGTTGATTTAATACCAATTTCTGCATTTTATTTTGTTATTTCTTGGTCATGGTAGTTTTTCCTGCTCTATTGTTTTCTTTTCACCCTTTAATATTTATCTATTATTATAGTGATTTTTTCATTTCGTTCATTTTTTCATATCGTTCATTTTTTCATTTCGTTCATTTTTCATAATTTCGTTCATTTTTTTCATTTCGTTCATTTTTTTCATTTTGTTCATTTTTTTGTTTTTTCCATTTTTTTGTTTTTTCCATTTTTTTATTTTTTCATTTTGTTCATTTTTTTCATTTTGTTAATTTTTTTCATTTTTTCATTTTGTTCATTTTTTCATTTTTTCATTTTGTTCATTTTTTCATTTTTTTCATTTTGTTCATTTTTTTAATTTTTTCATTTTTTCATTTTGTTAATTTTTTTCATTTTGTTCATTTTTTCATTTATTTCATTTTTTTTCATTTTGTTCATTTTTTCATTTTTTTCATTTTGTTCATTTTTTTCATTTTGTTCATTTTTTTCATTTTTCTTCCATTTTACACCATTTTCATTCATTTTCATCACTTATCTTCGATTTTTGTTGCATCGTACCATTTCTTATTACATATACTGCGTTTTCCTATTGTTCTTCATTCAGGTCTCCGAAGTTGTCCATTTTCAGTTGTCTCCCCTTTCCTTGCCTCGCCATTTCCCCAGCTGTCCGCGCCCGTTACGCTCACCTGACCGTCTCGTAACGGCCGTGCGCGCCCGTTTAACGGTCCTCGTTGACGTCCCGTGCTAACGTAACGCATTCTACCGTTCTAACGGCATTATAAGTTTTGTTCTTTTGGAGTTAGACGATAAACTTCTAGATCTCCAATGCCATTACACGCCTTCCAATACCGTTACACGGCTTCCAATACCGTTACACGACTTTCAACACCGTTACACGCCTTTGAACACCGTTACACGCCTTTGAACACCGTTACACGCCTTTGAACACCGTTACACGCCTTTGAACACCGTTACACGCCTTTGAACACCGTTACACGCCTTTGAACACCGTTACACGCCTTTGAACACCGTTACACGCCTTTGAACACCGTTACACGCCTTTGAACACCGTTACACGCCTTTGAACACCGTTACACGCCTTTGAACACCGTTACACGCCTTTGAACACCGTTACACGCCTTTGAACACCGTTACACGCCTTTGAACACCGTTACACGCCTTTGAACACCGTTACACGCCTTTGAACACCGTTACACGCCTTTGAACACCGTTACACGCCTTTGAACACCGTTACACGCCTTTGAACACCGTTACACGCCTTTGAACACCGTTACACGCCTTTGAACACCGTTACACGCCTTTGAACACCGTTACACGCCTTTGAACACCGTTACACGCCTTTGAACACCGTTACACGCCTTTGAACACCGTTACACGCCTTTGAACACCGTTACACGCCTTTGAACACCGTTACACGCCTTTGAACACCGTTACACGCCTTTGAACACCGTTACACGCCTTTGAACACCGTTACACGCCTTTGAACACCGTTACACGCCTTTGAACACCGTTACACGCCTTTGAACACCGTTACACGCCTTTGAACACCGTTACACGCCTTTGAACACCGTTACACGCCTTTGAACACCGTTACACGCCTTTCGACACCGTTACACGCCTTTCGACACCGTTACACGCCTTTCGACACCGTTACACGCCTTTCGACACCGTTACACGCCTTTCGACACCGTTACACGCCTTTCGACACCGTTACACGCCTTTCGACACCGTTACACGCCTTTCGACACCGTTACACGCCTTTCGACACCGTTACACGCCTTTCGACACCGTTACACGCCTTTCGACACCGTTACACGCCTTTCGACACCGTTACACGCCTTTCGACACCGTTACACGCCTTTCGACACCGTTACACGCCTTTCGACACCGTTACACGCCTTTCGACACCGTTACACGCCTTTCGACACCGTTACACGCCTTTCGACACCGTTACACGCCTTTCGACACCGTTACACGCCTTTCGACACCGTTACACGCCTTTCGACACCGTTACACGCCTTTCGACACCGTTACACGCCTTTCGACACCGTTACACGCCTTTCGACACCGTTACACGCCTTTCGACACCGTTACACGCCTTTCGACACCGTTACACGCCTTTCGACACCGTTACACGCCTTTCGACACCGTTACACGCCTTTCGACACCGTTACACGCCTTTCGACACCGTTACACGCCTTTCGACACCGTTACACGCCTTTCGACACCGTTACGCGCCTTTCGACACCGTTACGCGCCTTTCGACACCGTTACGCGCCTTTCGACACCGTTACGCGCCTTTCGACACCGTTACGCGCCTTTCGACACCGTTACGCGCCTTTCGACACCGTTACGCGCCTTTCGACACCGTTACGCGCCTTTCGACACCGTTACGCGCCTTTCGACACCGTTACACGCCTTTCGACACCGTTACGCGCCTTTCGACACCGTTACACGCCTTTGAACACCTTTACACGCCTTTGAACACCTTTACACGCCTTTGAACACCTTTACACGCCCTTTGAACACCTTTACACGCCCTTTGAACACCTTTACACGCCCTTTGAACACCTTTACACGCCCTTTGAACACCTTTACACGCCCTTTGAACACCTTTACACGCCCTTTGAACACCTTTACACGCCCTTTGAACACCTTTACACGCCCTTTGAACACCTTTACACGCCCTTTGAACACCTTTACACGCCCTTTGAACACCTTTACACGCCCTTTGAACACCGTTACACGCCTTTGGACACCGTTACACGCCTTTCACATCCGGTATATTTAACTTTTCTTTACTTTGGAATGTCATCTATGATTTTTACAATAATTAATTCTTAACTTTCTAAATTTTGTGAAAGTGAAGACGAAAAATAAAATCTTCGTATCGTGATGCATGGTTTATGCCTCCATTGTGAAAATACGTACGGCTGTTATCGTCATGCATGGTGGCTATGTGCGCAACGTGTAGGTAGGTGATGTGTGTGTGTTTGATACGTGTTTTTTGGTTCTCCTGATGTATTTTATTTTGATACTTTTCTTCGACCGTGTTTTTGCAGCGGACGGGATTTGTTCGACGTGACACCGAAGTTGGTGCGTGTGTGTGTGTGGCGCGCAAGTGTGACTCTCTGTCCAGATGTACGCACATGTGTACATTGTACGGACACGAGTGGACGTGTACGGACACGCGTGGACGTGTACGGACACGCGTGGACGTGTACGGACACGCGTGGACGTGTACGGACACGCGTGGACGTGTACGGACACGCGTGGACGTGTACGGACACGCGTGGACGTGTACGGACACGCGTGGACGTGAGCGCACACGCGTGGACGTGTACGCACACGCGTGGACGTGTACGCACACGCGTGGACGTGTACGCACACGCGTGGACGTGTACGCACACGCGTGGACGTGTACGCACACGCGTGGACGTGTACGCACACGCGTGGACGTGTACGCACACGCGTGGACGTGTACGCACACGCGTGGACGTGTACGCACACGCGTGGACGTGTACGCACACGCGTGGACGTGTACGCACACGCGTGGACGTGTACGCACACGCGTGGATGGGTACGCATGTGCGTGTCTGCGTATGCGGGCAGACACGTGTTCTTTGAAAATTTTGACGTTAAAATTTCACCTTCAGCAACATGGAACCGTTGACGCACGCTCGTGTTCTCACCGTCACTTATTTGTTGCTAGGAAAACCAAAAAAAATTTAGGATTGGTATTGTAAATTTGTAATAGTGATGTGCTTCACCTAGTATCAACCACCGTACTTTCTGTGAAGGGCTTTAACACTTGACTGCGACGTGCACCACCGGTGGTACACGGAGGTAATTTTAATAATGCTGCTGACCGACCAGTAGTCGCTAGATCAATTTTCATGAATACTTAATGAAAGCTAAAAAAAGGCACGATCCAGTTCATGTTTGCTATTTTCAAAATAGCCTACTACAATTGACTGGTAATTTGAGTTTGGTGTTGAACTTAATATTTAGTTGCCGCGGTCAAATTAAGTTACATCGTTCATGTTTACTGAGTGTTTCGATGGTAAGTTCACATTTGCTGGGCGTTATCACATTCCCCTAACTCCTTACTAAATGGTGCCTTCTTCCTTCCTCTCTTTGGATCTCATTTGTTGAGGATAGGGTGGCTTAAACTAACTGATAATCTAATCTGCTAGGCGTCGTTGTAGTATTTCTTTCAAGACTTAAAATATTTGGTTGTTTTAGGGTTACTATCTCCGTTTGTGCCCTAAAATTATTTTAACAAGTCTCATGATGAATTAAAACCCAGAAACGTTCACATTTAATAAGTTATATTTGTGGTATATCATGAGAAATTGAAGTATTTCATCTACGACTCCAAAATATGTTGGTCGTTAATGGTTTGCTATCTCCGTTTGTAATTATTCAACAATTCTCACATGATTTAAAACCCAGGAACGTTCACATATACCGGGCTTCGTTTTTTTTTATAATATGAGAAGAATTACAGCTATATTTAATTCTTTTAAAATCCTCATATTATGGTCCTATAGGGATAAAATCTCCGTTTGCACCCTAAAATTATTAAAAATTTCAATATACGCTCATAATAGTACGTTCCTGTGCGCAATTCCTACCCTAAAGATGGTTTCTCCCCTGAATTAATGGTGTCATGTACGGGTTTGCCCGTGTGTGTTTACCTGACACGTACACACGCGCATGCACGTACAGTATGACTCATGTACGGCCTCTGCCACTCGTGAGTTGCCATTATGTTACGCAGCTGTTGCCAGTTGCCACTTTGTTGCGCAGCTGTTGCCAGTTGCCACTTTGTTGCGCAGCTGTTGCCAGTTGCCACTTGTTGCGCTGCTGTTGCCAGTTGCCACTTTGTTGCGCTGCTGTTGCCAGTTGCCACTTAGTTGCCCAGCAGTTGCCAGATGCGTAACTTACCAGCCAGTGTGACTAGTGGTAACTGCTTCTAACCAAATATCAAGCCATTAATTGACCAACCACTGTAACTAGTGGTGATTTATTGTGCTGCTAGTGTTATCCCCCTCAGGGCGACACAACTATTGTATCTATGGGAATTAGCGCTTCCAGGGGGACAATGTGAGGTCCCGAGCTGAGAGTTAGGTAGGCCTTCTTTTTGTTGAAATATGTTTTTGTTATGTTAAGGACCACCTTTTTTTGGTATCGGTCACTCCAGCTCACACAACACACATGTTAAGTTGTGTGCAGCTGTCTTGCTTCAAGTTGCTTGTGGTGGTTACTTCCCTCAGGGGGACACAACTATTGTATCTATGGGAATTAGCGCTCCCGGGGGGACCATGTGAGGGCCTGAGCTAAAGGTTAGGTAGGCTTTATTTTTGTTGAAATAGAATAGGTTTTTATTTTGTTATGGACCATCTTTTTTCGGTTCACTGCTGTCCTCTCTTTCAGCACCTACTACTTTCTTCTTCAACTTTGATCTTGTTCCATGAACTTCTTTCTCATCTTACTGTTTCTGTGCCTTTTCTGCATAGATTCCACGTTCCCTTAACTCCATACTAAATGGTGCCTTCTTCTTTCCTCTCTTTGGATTGCCTTTGTTGCGGATAGGGAGGCTTAAACTAACTAATAATCTAATCTAATCTTGTGGTGGTTACTTATGATCTGCATGGTGCTTCCCTCTCACATGACTTGCGTCTGTCTGCTGCTAAAACAACTTAATATGAATTGACAAGCATAGCAATTCTCTTTGCACATCTTGTATCTTTTCAGACTACAGAGCTTTGTCCCTATGCATATGGTAATTGGTAAATGGTAATTTTGCCCCTCAGGGGGATACAACTATTGTATCTATGGGAATTAGTGCTCCCAGGTGGACTATGCGAGGGCCCGAGCTAAAGGTTAGGTAGGCTTCCTTTTTGTTGTAATAAAATAGGTTTTTGTTTCGTTACGTACCATCTTTTTTCGGTTCACTGCTGTCCTGTTTTTCAGCACCTACTACTAACTTCTTCAACTTTTTCTTGTTTCATGAACTTCTTTCCTAGCTTACTGTTTCCGTGCACTTTGTGCATAGATTCCGCGTTCCCTCAACTCCATACTAAATGGTGCCTTCCTCTTTCCTCTCTTGGAACATCTTTGTCATGGTTAAGGGAGGCTAGAACTTTCTTATATAATAATAATAATAATAATAAAAATGGTATCTCTGATAGACAAGCTTAATTCATACAACGTCCATAGAATGTAATAATTCAAATAATAATGTAATATAATGTTGGAAATAAAGTAATCAAGTAACAATATTTACTCAATAAGTTTATATATAAATCTGAAATAGAGGCAACTGTAGCTGTGTGAATAACTCTTTTAAACACAAACAGGTATTACTAAAAAATCCAACCAACACCCCCTCACCCCTCCCCACCCTTCAAATAAAAATTAACCCAAGATGACCCACGTGGTTTTTTTTTAACGCAGGGTTTTTCGATCCCTGTTTTGGATCGCATGTGTTGATGCGGGTAGGGAGGCTAAAACGAACGACTAATCTAATGTAATCTGCTAGTATTACCTGACATGTTTTGTAACTAGTTGCAAACTTACAAGTATGTGTGTGACCTATTCTAGTGGACGCACACCCACCCACACACCAATACCGGTCATCTAACTGTGGTTTGGGTGACGTCACCGCAACGTGACCCTCCGGTGGCCACGGAGGAGATTTACATATTGCTACTGACCGACCAGTAGTCACTAACTCAAATTTCATTAATATTTAATTCAGGATAAATGAAGGCACGATCCAGTTAATGTTGGCTATTTTCAAATTTGCTTACAAGAATTGACTCTAAATTTGAGTTGAATGTTGATCTTTGGTTTGGCCAATCGTGGTCAAACTTTCGAGTGACTTGTGTGGGTGTTGTGAAGCCACGAAAGGTGGTAAAGATGGATAAAAACGATGGATAAAGATAGTTCACTGATGGATTAAAAACGCTGCCGACCCCTCATGGGGATACAACTATTTTATCTAAGGGAATTGGCGCTCCTTGGGGGAATATGTGAGGTTCTGGGCTAACGGTTAGGTAGGCTTTCTCTGTTGAGATAAGTTTTTTTTTTTTTTTGTTACGAATCGTTTTTCGGTTCACTGTTGTCCTGTTTTCAGCACCTACTGCTTTCTTCTTATTTCATCTTGTTTCTTATACTTCTTTTTGAACTTCTGCTTCTGTGCCCCTTGTGCATAGATTCCGCGTTCCCTCAACTCCATCCTAAATGGTGCCTTCGTCCTTCCTCTCTTTGAACATCTTTGTCGTGGTAAAGTGAGGCTAAAACTTGCTTATATTATAATAATATTAATAATAATACCACTGCTCTAGGGAACTTCCGAGCAAACCAGCCTTTCTTTTATCTATCAATCCGTTAGGTATTTTTTATATATTGGATGCTCTTGGCATTTGCATTTTGCTGCATTAGTCGTTCTGTGCTTTAGGCTACCAAATGTGGGGGTGAGATCGGAAAGGAGTTCAGTCAATGCCAAAGAAGGCGTGGTGACTCCTGATCAGACGGCCTGTGTGGGATTTGATTCCTTTTAAAGGTGGTCAAGTCAGGTCGATGTTCACCCCAGTTTTTGGCGATCTCTCGGAACGCTCGAACTCTGCCAATTAAACTTTGCAGTTTGTGACGGTTAATTTTTTTTTAAATTGTGCAAGTTGAAACGTCACTCACAGATACGTGCGTATATGCCGTAGTTTGGTATCATAGATACATTTGGTGCGGTATCGTTGGCCGCGGTATCATTTGCCATGGCATCACAGACATCATTGTGGTATCATACATACCATTGTGGAAAACGAAGGTCTTTCGTATTGTTCTGTGTTGGGATTAAACTTCACGTATCGTTCACGGACATAATTATCATTATTATGGATTTCCCGTGAATTTGAGGGTAATAATACAAGTATACCAGCGAAAGCTAGCTGCTGAATACAAAAGACAAAAGCAGGTCACCGCTTGGGATGTCGGACGAAGCCTCAATGGTTCCTTTTATGGCTATCGGAACCAATTAAATATGGTTCGAGTCTCCCATATATGGCGGCTTTGTAGCGGGGGCACTGAGAGGTGTGTGTGTGTGTGTGTGCTTTTAGTTGTGATTTTTGTTTGTTTTGGATTTGTGTAGTTTTGGATTTTTGTTGTAATTATTGTTATTGTTTTGGATTTGAGTTGTAACTTTTTTATTTTTTTTTTTATTTGTGTTGTACGGAGAAAATAAATGTTAGATGCAGGCGTGTTTGCTGTGCCTGGTGCACAATAGCTCGTGTTATTGTTCGAATATAACGGGTTTTTGGTATGCTAAAACTTATGTGAAGTAGTCTCTTCCTTCGGCAAGGGAGGCTTGAACTAACACCTAATTTATCAGAGTTATAAAAACACAGAACTCCAATATCTCCAGCAAATATCGAATGAAGTGGAAAAACGACGACGGGTTTGAACGCGGATGTGTACCATACACTACACAGCACTTGAAGAACACAAGGAGACTCTGTTCTCCCTTGTTCTTTCTTCTTGGTGTTCTCGCGCTGCTGTGCTGCCTTCTTGCTAGCTTCCTGCTCAACTTCTTTTTTTCCCCGTGCTCGGATGTAGGAATGTGGACTGTCGTTTTTATTTTGAAAGCTTCGTGTGACTTCGGAAATGTTGATTTTGGGAAGCTGTTTTGAATTTCGACGTGAGGATGCTAATCCAAACTTGAAAAGCGGATAATTCTGACTGAGAAAAGTCTAATTTATTCTATGAAAGGGCTAATCCAAATTGGAAAGGGGCTAATCCAAATTGGAAAGGGGCTAATCCAGATTGGAGAAGGGCTAATCCAGATTGGAGAAGGGCTAATCCAGATTGGAGAAGGGCTAATCCAGATTGGAGAAGGGCTAATCCAGACTGGAGAAGGGCTAATCCAGACTGGAGAAGGGCTAATCCAGACTGGAGAAGGGCTAATCCAGACTGGAGAAGGGCTAATCCAGACTGGAGAAGGGCTAATCCAGACTGGAGAAGGGCTAATCCAGACTGGAGAAGGGCTAATCCAGACTGGAGAAGGGCTAATCCAGACTGGAGAAGGGCTAATCCAGACTGGAGAAGGGCTAATCCAGACTGGTGAAGGGCTAATCCAGACTGGAGAAGGGCTAATCCAGACTGGAGAAGGGCTAATCCAGACTGGAGAAGGGCTAATCCAGACTGGAGAAGGGCTAATCCAGACTGGAGAAGGGCTAATCCAGACTGGAGAAGGGCTAATCCAGACTGGAGAAGGCTAATCCAGACTGGAGAAGGCTAATCCAGACTGGAGAAGGCTAATCCAGACTGGAGAAGGGCTAATCCAGACTGGAGAAGGGCTAATCCAGACTGGAGAAGGGCTAATCCAGACTGGAGAAGGCTAATCCTGACGAGAAATTGTTGATCCAATCTGAAAAATTGTTGATCCAATCGAATCAAAGATTAATTGGAACTCTTGAAGTTGAAATGCTCAAGGGAACACTGTCATTTCTCATAAGATGATTGCCAGATCTGACAAAAACAATCTCCTCAGGAACCATAGGAAAGGCTATGGGTTTAAGTACGTCTTTCCTATGCCATGGTGACTGGCGCCCCCAGGGGGATACGGTTAGGTCCCCTCAGCTTTAGATAGGCCTTCGAAGCTTCTAGCTTTCGTGCCCACTTTGCTTCTTTCTGTTACGCGTTGCCTTTTCCCCCATCTCTTCTTTGTTTTTTCTTCTTCTTTCTCCCTAACTTGCTGTTTCTGTGCGCTGGGTATCTTATGTGGGAACATGCTTTGTGTATAGATTCCCTGTCAATGCTAAATGGTCCCTTCAGTGAAATCTTGTCCACAATAAAAACGGGGACTCGAACCATTATTTTCAGTTGACTGCTGTCACGTTTTTCAGCGCTTTCTACCTTCTTTTTCGACTTTAATCATGTTTCACACTCTTCTTTCTCAAATTACTGTTTTTATGTACTCTCTGGATAAATTCCGCGTTCCCTTGACTCCATCCTAATTGGTGCCTTTCTCTTTCCTCTCTTCGGAACGCATTTTTTAGCGGTTAGGGAGGCTTCAACAACTAATCTAATCAACTGCGTTTTAAGGTGATGCTTATCGAGTAATTACCGGAACATTTTGTTCAAATGTCAAAAAATAATACCGTTATAGGGCGCGAAGTACAACATCACCCTGCACTTCTGACCAAAAAACTTCACAACACATGTGAACAAAGCAAAGTTCCAGGGCTGAGGCACGTCTCCGTATGAAGTCATTGCCGCTGTTGACAAACTGCACAGGCTGCCTGAACTGCGCAGTGACGCCTGAAGGTCGCATAGCAAGCGGGCGAAATGCCAGATACTGATCCCAATGTCGTACAATTGTTGAGAAGTGATAGCTATATCGTACATTTTTTATTTTCGAAAACTGATAGGAATTGTGTACTGTTGTTGAAAACTGATAGCAATCTTGTACAATGATGAAGCGTTCAGAACCGTTTAATTTAGTGAAATAGCTGATACGTATGTTTAGGACCATTTTATAAAGTAGAGTGCAATAGCTGTGTAGAATCGTTTTATAGAAGAAAATATCCACCTGGCACATTCTGACCCGTTTTAAATCGTGCAATAGGCGTTTAAAACAGTTTCATGGAGTGCAATAGCTTCCTGGCGCGTACAAAGCCGTTTTAGGCAGTAAAATAGCCGCTCATCATGTTTAGAACCGTATTAAAGAGTGGAATAACCGTCTAGAACCGTTTTATAGAGTGCGATAGCCGTCTAGCACCGTTTTATAGAGTGCGATAGCCGTCTAGCACCGTTTTATAGAGTGCGATAGCCGTCTAGCACCGTTTTATAGAGTGCGATAGCCGTCTAGCACCGTTTTATAGAGTGCGATAGCCGTCTAGCACCGTTTTAAAGAGTGCGATAGCCGTCTAGCACCGTTTTATAGAGTGCGATAGCCGTCTAGCACCGTTTTATAGAGTGCGATAGCCGTCTAGCACCGTTTTATAGAGTGCGATAGCCGTCTAGCACCGTTTTATAGAGTGCGATAGCCGTCTAGCACCGTTTTATAGAGTGCGATAGCCGTCTAGCACCGTTTTATAGAGTGCGATAGCCGTCTAGCACCGTTTTATAGAGTGCGATAGCCGTCTAGCACCGTTTTATAGAGTGCGATAGCCGTCTAGCACCGTTTTATAGAGTGCGATAGCCGTCTAGCACCGTTTTATAGAGTGCGATAGCCGTCTAGCACCGTTTTATAGAGTGCGATAGCCGTCTAGCACCGTTTTATAGAGTGCGATAGCCGTCTAGCACCGTTTTATAGAGTGCGATAGCCGTCTAGCACCGTTTTATAGAGTGCGATAGCCGTCTAGCACCGTTTTATAGAGTGCGATAGCCGTCTAGCACCGTTTTATAGAGTGCGATAGCCGTCTAGCACCGTTTTATAGAGTGCGATAGCCGTCTAGCACCGTTTTATAGAGTGCGATAGCCGTCTAGCACCGTTTTATAGAGTGCGATAGCCGTCTAGCACCGTTTTATAGAGTGCGATAGCCGTCTAGCACCGTTTTATAGAGTGCGATAGCCGTCTAGCACCGTTTTATAGAGTGCGATAGCCGTCTAGCACCGTTTTATAGAGTGCGATAGCCGTCTAGCACCGTTTTATAGAGTGCGATAGCCGTCTAGCACCGTTTTATAGAGTGCGATAGCCGTCTAGCACCGTTTTATAGAGTGCGATAGCCGTCTAGCACCGTTTTATAGAGTGCGATAGCCGTCTAGCACCGTTTTATAGAGTGCGATAGCCGTCTAGCACCGTTTTATAGAGTGCGATAGCCGTCTAGCACCGTTTTATAGAGTGCGATAGCCGTCTAGCACCGTTTTATAGAGTGCGATAGCCGTCTAGCACCGTTTTATAGAGTGCGATAGCCGTCTAGCACCGTTTTATAGAGTGCGATAGCCGTCTAGCACCGTTTTATAGAGTGCGATAGCCGTCTAGCACCGTTTTATAGAGTGCGATAGCCGTCTAGCACCGTTTTATAGAGTGCGATAGCCGTCTAGCACCGTTTTATAGAGTGCGATAGCCGTCTAGCACCGTTTTATAGAGTGCGATGGCCGTCTAGCACCGTTTTATAGAGTGCGATGGCCGTCTAGCACCGTTTTATAGAGTGCGATGGCCGTCTAGCACCGTTTTATAGAGTGCGATAGCCGTCTAGCACCGTTTTATAGAGTGCGATAGCCGTCTAGCACCGTTTTATCGAGTGCGATAGCCGTCTAGCACCGTTTTATCGAGTGCGATAGCCGTCTAGCACCGTTTTATCGAGTGCGATAGCCGTCTAGAACCGTTTTATCGAGTGCGATAGCCGTCTAGAACCGTTTTATCGAGTGCGATAGCCGTCTAGAACCGTTTTATCGAGTACGATATCCACCTGGCATGTTGAGTATCAACCTGTGCAGGAAATAGCCATCTGGCCGGCCTATACTTAGCACCACCCACAGATGGTGGCGTGCCAGCCATCGCCGCCTCGGCCGTGCCAGCTGTAGCTGTGTCACGTGCTCTGCTGCTAACTGCTAGGCACAGATGTTTTTTTGCCGTTATTGGGGGTATTTCGGATATGTGATTGTGGTTTGTTGGCCGTTATTAGGGGTATTTGGGATATATATACGACTGGGGTTTGTTGGCCGTTATTAGGGGTATTTGGGATATAAATGATTGTGGTTTGTTGGCCGTTATTAGGGGTATTTTGAACTTGAGTGGTCGTTTTAGTGGTTCTTCCAATTATGTGGGTGAAATTTTTGATTTTAGCCATCATTGAAAGCTGAAAATGTTTTTTTCCTGTATTTTGGGTAAATTTTGGATTATAGTGCGCATTTAAAGCTTAAAGTAGTTCGTATTTCCTTTATTTGGGGAATGTTTGGAATATTAGTGAGGATTTCGAGCAGTTTGTGGTTTGTTGACCGTTATTTAGGGGGTATTTTGAACTTTTGTGTAGATTTCAAGCCTTAAATGACTCTATTTGCCGTTATTTTTGTTAGACGTACGGTTTCTATCCCCTTTCTGCGTAGGTTCCGCGTTTCCTCAACTCCATACTGAATGGTGCCTTCCTCCTTCCTCTCTTTGAATCGCGTTTGTTGCTGCGGGCAGGGTGGCTAAAACTAACGACTAATTTAATCTATTTTGGCTAGATTCGTGATTTCAACAAATATTTCTAGCTGTAGTAGTTTTTTTTGCAGTTTATATAATAAATAATTATATTTATTTGGCTGCACTGTTTCTATGCACCTTGTGCATAGGTACCGCGTTCCCTCAATCCAAACTAAATGCTTCCTTCCTCTCTTTGGAACGCCTTAGTTGCGGCTAAGGAGGCTCATACTAACGTTTAATCCCAGTAGTCCTTACTAAATGGGGCCTTTTTGCTTCCTCTCTTCGGAACACCTTCGTTGCGACTAAGGAGTGTCAAACTTGCATCTGAAATAATCTCTAATCTAACTAGTGTTACTGACTTCATTTAGTAACTCCAAAGGTTTCTCTAAGTTCACTTAATGCTTTATCAGTTGCCTCACTAAGCACTAATTATTACAGTCATATCGGATTCAATAAACTTATTATAGCTATGGATTGTCAAATATTATACTTAATATAAATATTTGGGTTTCCAATATGATCAAGTATTACTGAACACAAATTGTTGTTCTTACTTGCATAGGCATATGTGATGTTTCGATGCTAACTGCTTTGTGTGCGTGTGTACATGTACATTCGTGTTTGTCCATGTATGCTTGTATGCGTATCGGTGCATGTACATGTGTGTGCGTGTGAGTGCATGTGCGTGTGTGTACGTGTACTTGTGTGTGCATGCACTTGTGTACGTGTGAGTGCATGTGCGTGTAACCAGTCACCCTGTGGGGCACTGAACTTCTGCAGTGCCGACCTTGTGTGCGTGTGTGTGTAGTTGCATTCTTGTGTGCGTGTGTGTGTAGTTGTATTGCACTCATGTGTACCTCTCAGGGGGATACAACTATTGTATCTATGGGAATTAGCGTTCCCAGGGGGACAATGTGAGGGCCCGAGCTAAAGGTTAGGTAGGCTTCCTTTTAGTTGAAATAGAATAGGTTTTTGTTTTGTGACGGACCATCTTTTTTCGGTTCACTGCTGTCCTGTTTTTCAGCACCTACTACTTTCTTCTTCAACTTTTTCTCGTTTCATGAACTTCTTAGCTTACTGTTTCTGTGCACCTTGTGCGTAGATTCCACGTTTCCTTAACTCACTAAATAGTGCCTTCATCCTTCCTCTCTTGGAACATCTATGTCGTGGTTAAAGAAGGCTAAAACTTATTTAATAATAATGCATTTTTGTGTGTAATCCATGAGAATTAACGCTCCTAGGGGGGGAAAATGTGAGGTCCCCAGATGAAATATATGTCGGCCTTCCTTTCGGTAAAACAAAATAGATTTTGATGTGTTAAAAACCATTTTTTCTGTTTGATAAATCTTGTTTCATCAACGTCTTTCGTGACCTAATGTTTCTATGCAGTGAGGTTCATGTGTGGAAACGCAACTTGTGCATATATTCCCCGTTTCTTAATTCCATTCTAAATGGTGCCTCTCTCATTCCTCTCTTTGGAACACTTTCGTTGCGTTTAGTTGAGGAGGCTTGCATTAACTTTTATTATCTAATAGTAGAAGTCAAAATTAAAATAGATCTTATTCCGTAAGTACCTAAATGATTCGAAAAATAGTTATAAACAGCTGGTACTGGCTACAGCTGGTACTGGCAACAGCTGTTACTGGCTACAGCTGGTACTGGCAACAGCTGTTACTGGCTACAGCTGGTACTGGCAACAGCTGTTACTGGCCACAGCTGGTACTGGCTACAGCTGGTACTGGCCACAGCTGGTACTGGCTACAGCTGGTACTGGCCACAGCTGGTACTGGCCACAGCTGGTACTGGCTACAGCTGGTACTGGCCACAGCTGGTACTGGCCACAGCTGGTACTGGCCACAGCTGGTACTGGCCACAGCTGGTACTGGCCACAGCTGGTACTGGCCACAGCTGGTTCTGGCCACAGCTGGTTCTGGCCACAGCTGGTTCTGGCCACAGCTGGTTCTGGCCACAGCTGGTACTGGCCACAGCTGGTTCTGGCCACAGCTGGTACTGGCCACAGCTGGTACTGGCCACAGCTGGTACTGGCCACAGCTGGTACTGGCCACAGCCGGTACTGGCCACAGCCGGTACTGGCCACAGCCGGTACTGGCCACAGCCGGTACTGGCCACAGCCGGTACTGGCCACAGCCGGTACTGGCCACAGCCGGTACTGGCCACAGCCGGTGCTGGCCACAGCCGGTGCTGGCCACAGCCGGTGCTGGCCACAGCCGGTGCTGGCCACAGCCGGTGCTGGCCACAGCCGGTGCTGGCCACAGCCGGTGCTGGCCACAGCCGGTGCTGGCCACAGCCGGTGCTGGCCACAGCCGGTGCTGGCCACAGCCGGTGCTGGCCACAGCCGGTGCTGGCCACAGCCGGTGCTGGCCACAGCCGGTGCTGGCCACAGCCGGTGCTGGCCACAGCCGGTGCTGGCCACAGCCGGTGCTGGCCACAGCCGGTGCTGGCCACAGCCGGTGCTGGCCACAGCCGGTGCTGGCAACAGCCGGTGCTGGCAACAGCCGGTGCTGGCCACAGCCGGTGCTGGCAACAGCCGGTGCTGGCAACAGCCGGTGCTGGCAACAGCCGGTGCTGGCAACAGCCGGTACTGCAACAGCTGGCCGGGATTTTGTGAAGCCTTACAAATGCCCCTTTCTCTGCCGCTTCCTGTTCGTCACAGCTGGTGCATCGCTGAGTCGTCTTTGAGGGATTGCTTTTTCCAACTGAAAAAGTGTGTTATAAGCGTTTTTGTTTGAGAACCATCCGCGTAGTTTGAGAACCGCCTGTGTGGTTTGAGAACCACATGCGGGGTTTGAGAAACACATGCGGGGTTTGAGAACCACATGCGGGGTTTGAGAACCACATGCGAGGTTTGAGAACCACATGCGCGGTTTGAGAACCACATGCGCGGTTTGAGAACCACATGCGTCGTGGTTTGAGAACCACCAGCGTCGTGGTTTGAGAACCACCAGCGTCGTGATTTGAGAACCATCCGCGTCGTGATTTGAGAACCATCCGCGTCGTGATTTGAGAACCATCCGCGTCGTGGTTTGAGAACCGTCCGCGTCGTGGTTTGAGAACCACGTGCGTCGTGGTTTGAGAACCACGTGCGTCGTGGTTTGAGAACCACGTGCGTCGTGGTTTGAGAACCACGTGCGTCGTGGTTTTGAGAACCAACCACGTGCGTCGTGGTTCGAGAACCACCTGCGTAGTTCACAAACCACCTGTCTCAGCTCTGCCTGTTTGTCCAGCAAACGGTCCTTGTTTACATGTCCGTCCGATAGACAGCGAGTTAGTGTGTGTAGTTGACAGTAGCCGACAGTTGCTGTCTGTGTCCGAGCTGACGAGCGCAAAACTCGCTCTGTTCAGGAAAAGTATGCGCGGTATGCTGTCCCATTGTGAAGACCTCTCGTGGAATGTTTCAGAGTTGCTGTAGTTTTTGTCTGGCATGCTGTTGTGTTGTGTGTTGAAGAGAGGTTGTGTGTGGATCGTTTGCGCTGTTTCTAGTGCTGTTAGTGGGAAGACGTGAGGTCCCGAGATAACGGTAGGTAAGGAACCTTTTATTTTAGGTGAATGTTTTTATTTTATCATTTGTTTTCTGTTGACTGCTGTCCTTTTTCTCTACATTAATTAAATTTTATCATCTTGTGTTGTAAACTTCATCCTCACCTAACTTTTTTATGCGCAAGAGGATCCGCGCATTTTTTCTTTCGTGGGAACACCTTATGCTTAAATTCACTGTTCTCTAGATTGTATGATTAAGCCTTCCTTTCTTTGGAACACTCCAGTTGTGGTTTTGAAGCTTACATTAATTTATCTGAAATTATGGCGAAGTTGAACATGGGGAAATTGTAATGATCGTTTATCACCGGTAACTATTAGGTATATGTATTAGAATATCAGCTCGTCTTCCAGGCGGGCTATCACCGTATCGTCATAATTTCCAATCGCGCAGTCGAGATTTGAACCCGAGACCCGTGGTATGGAAGGCGAGCGCGCTACCACTCAGCCACGGTGACCGTGCTCGGGTCAAGGATAAAATGCAACCTTCCTTAGATGAGTTATGTGGCATTTCTCATTAGTCAATGACTCGAGAAGGAAAAGAGGGAGCAAGAAGCGAAATTGCGCATTTGTTTATGGATTGCGTCCTAAGGTTTTCATAATTTCCAACTAGCTAAAGTGCGGAGCTGAATTCTTTTACCTTATCAAAAGGGAACTCATTAATCATTGTCGTACAATTGCGATTTCTTCATGTTCTTTTCACTTCAGTATAATTTGTGAAGCAAAAGTTATCTATTTTAGCAGTTTTTCTCCGACTGCTTGGAGTCCACCGTAGCCGATTGTTTGATGAATGACCTCCGGACAAGGAACAGCTGTTTTGTGTCTGACTGCAGCGCTGTTGCATTGTGCAGCAAGTAGCAGCTTTGTGTTGCAAATAGCGAGCTTCTTTGTTTTTGTTCCTTAATATTTTGTTTGTTCTTTGTGTTTGATGGGTGGTTCTTAATTAGTTCGTAATTTTGTAATAGTTCTGTTTGTTTGTGGGGGTTCTGTTTATTGGTTTGACGATTGGTTCTTCGTGTTAGATGGTTTATTCGTTTGTGTTCGATCTCAAGTTCTTTGTGTGTGCTTGTGATAATTTTGTTAGTGTTTGATGGTCATGATTTGTTTATTATTGTGTTCGTGCATTTGTGCATGTCGAAATGAGGTTGCGTTTTGAACACCTCATTGATTAAAGTATTCGAGGTTAAACGTTAAGAGGCGATCGTGACATGAAATCCTTCTCTTGCCTGCGCTTTTCACCTTAGAGGAGCTGCGTCCTTCGGAAAATGTCGCGCGTGTGCAGGGCTTCGAACCCGCGACCTTTGATCCTAGTGTCACGCCCTGCTCCCGCTCCGAAAATTTGTACGTGCAAATGATTAGATATGAGAATTTCATGTTCCGTTCTTTAAAGCAATAACGTGTTGAATGAATAGGACAGTCGTTTGCGTCCGACATTTGTATATCCCAATGACTTTATTTTTTGGCCCTTGAACGAAAATCACGGTAATTTCTCTTAAATTATGGTCCATGAAGCCCGGGAAACGTGAACTTTTCATAGAAACATTCAGAAAATTAGAACGATTCAAAATAAGAAAGAAAAGAAAATCGAACGGTTTTGGGGATTTCCTCAGGTCCTTCAGAAAGGACGTTGATTCATGAAGAGATACGATGACTTACGAGTTAAAAGATACTGCTTGATTCGTCTTACGAGTTATAATCGAGTTAATACATTTAATCTTCAAGTTAATGCATTTTCCGAGTTATAACTGTAACTGTTTCGATTCTTCATTCAAGTTATTCAAGTACATTATGACGATGAATAATTTAACTAATTAAAACCCACTCAAGTTCAATTTATTCAAGTTAATAAGTACATTATCAAGAATTTAATTCATTTTTTAGAACACACTCAAGTTCCATTTATTCAAAGTAATAAAGTACGTTATTGAGATGAATTATATATTTACTCAGAAATCACACTTTCGTATTAGTACGAGTTACAGTACGAGGAGAGAGAGAGAAGCAAGATCTCTTCCTTACTCCCATGTTAGACCGCATGCTTAGAAATGCCGCATTCGCTATCTTATCTCTACACATGAGTGGGTGTGCTGGCGTCGTGATTGAGGAGGTGATAACGAACAGAGGTTATAGTAAACTCTCTCATCGCACAGTATCCGTGGTGAATCCGTGTAACGGTCCCCTTAATTGCCCAAATTTTTGTACTCATACTCACAATGTGTGAGGTCCATGATGTATCCGTAAAATTTTTTGCTGACGATTATTCGTGTATTTTTGTTTTAGGTGCTACAAATTTTTCGTCTACCGTACGGTAGTCGAATTTCGGATATGCTACAGTGTTTCTTTTGAATTAACTCATTCGTGATAAAACTCTTCATCTCACATTCAACTCAATACAAATTATGGTGGATGATAACGAAACGAACAGAGGTTCTATTGTACTCTCAGAGGGCACAGTATCCATGATGAAATCCGTACAACCAACCCCCCCACACACACCAAAAAAAATATGCACGCAACTTTTAACCCTTTAACGTCCGAATTTTTGTACTCATATTACCGTTAACACAACCACCGTCACTAAACTGGCGCTGGCATCAGGCAGTCACCAATATCAGGATTGGATAGGAACTGCCACCTGGCAGAGAACTTCAAAGAGCACATTAGGGAACTAATTGAACAAGAAATACAATATATTGAGGGTATTTTTGAAAGAGGACACTGGTGTCCTCTGGGGCGTTCAAGGGTTAACGTTTCACGCGTATTGGGCCACATGTGTACCAACCAGTCAGTAAATTACTCATTCACGTACCGGTATAAGTGAATGACATTTCGTCTTTTTCGCGACCTTTAAAAAAAAAACTTATCTCACCAGGTGAGATGTATCGTGCAATCATATTTTTCATATTTCTTAGGAAGGATGAAAATGTGTTCGAGTATTAAAGTAGATTTCATTCTTCTGCTACTTACAACCTAACCAAACCAGTCGTATTCGTTAAGCTTAAGCCACCTCAATACTGGTGAATATTGGCCCGAATTGTATAGAACAAGGTTCTGTTAAAATGGATTCGGTTGTGAAACCTGAAGAAAGAAATAACCGGGGTAGTTTTCCTATGCTTATCATAACGCTGCCTGTACCGCTCGTATGTCGACCATGACGCTCCCTCTTCAGTGATAAGATAAAGATGAATAACGACATAATGCTGGTCTCATGAGCGCTGGTTTTGAGCAGCAATAAACGTTTGTTTCAATATTTGTTTGGAGAAAACTCTCGACATGGAAGTCTTTCAAGTTCATGTATTCCTTTAGTACTCCCAGGGGGAGAATGTGAGGTCCCAAGCTGAGAGTTAGGTGGGCCTTCTTTTTGTTGAAATAAAATGTTTTTGTCTTGTTGAGGGCCATCTTTTTTCCCTTCACTGCTGTCCTGTTTTCCAGCGCCTCTGACTTTCTTCAACTTCTAATCTTCTTTCATAACCTTCCTTCTTAAATGACTATTTCTTTGTGCACGGTAACCTTCGCAGGAACACCCCTTGTGCATAGATTCCACGTTCCATTAACTGCATACTAAATGGCGCCTTCATCCTTCCTCTTTTTGAACATCTTTGTTGTGGTAAAGAAGGCTAAAACTAGTTTGTAATCAATTAATCAAGTGTTCCTTCGACGGGATGGGATAGACAATAGAGTTAAGTTAGGTTTGTCTATACTATGCTATGCCCTGAGTGGGGAGATACTGTTAGGTCCCCTCAGCCACAGATAGATAGGCCTTCGAGACTTCCGTCTTCGTGCCCCCTTTGCTTTTTATGCCTTTTTCGGAATCCTGTTTTTGTCTTTTGTTCCACTTCCTTCCTTCCTAACGTGCTGTTTCTATGTGCATTACATTTAAACTCGAGTTGAAAAGTCGCTGAGTTGACCTTTAAGGCCAAATGTAGTGAGTGGTTAATGGTGTGCTGGTGGTATTTAGCTCGGGCGAAACTGGAAACTCGCTCGAGTTTTTTCAAAATGTTAGTTTGACGTAGGAATGTGTTGGCACGGAAAAAACTTCGTTTCGGACAATATAGCAGTGAGTTATTTGTCAGGGATGACGAATCATTACTTTGAGGAAGAAATTTTTTGTAAAAAAAATCGTTACGAGAAATTTCGCTGTTCTTTATTTGTAAGAGAGATGTCATTTCGCATCGTAATATACTTTATTGTTTTGTGGTTTTAGAGTGTGACGCAAGTACTGTAAAATAAACATCTGGATTAATATATTAGTGTTATATATCTCCTTCACGGAGGTTGTGGTGTGAGACGGGACACTCGACGCTTATCTGGAGGTATCTCTCACACATGCTCTGTGTGTTGAGTGCTGTGTGACTCATGCGCTGCTTGTGTAACGTGCTGTATACCTTGTGTGGCTTGTGTGTGTGAGTGGGTGTGGTTTGTGTGCCGTGTTGTATACCTTGTGTGGTTTGTGTACGTGTTGTATACCTTGTGTGGTTTGTGTACGTGTTGTATACCTTGTGTGGTTTGTGTACGTGTTGTATACCTTGTGTGGTTTGTGTACGTGTTGTATGCCTTGTGTGGTTTGTGTACGTGTTGTATACCTTGTGTGGTTTGTGTACGTGTTGTATACCTTGTGTGGGTTGTGTACGTGTTGTATACCTTGTGTGGTTTGTGTTCGTGTTGTATGCCTTGTGTGGTTGGTGTACGTGTTGTATGCCTTGTGTGGTTGGTGTTCGTGTTGTATGCCTTGTGTGGTTTGTGTACGTGTTGTATGCCTTGTGTGGTTTGTGTACGTGTTGTATGCCTTGTGTGGTTTGTGTACGTGTTGTATGCCTTGTGTGGTTTGTGTACGTGTTGTATGCCTTGTGTGGTTTGTGTACGTGTTTTATGCCTTGTGTGGTTTGTGTACGTGTTGTATGCCTTGTGTGGTTTGTGTACGTGTTGTATGCCTTGTGTGGTTTGTGTACGTGTTGTATACCTTGGTATCTAGGGTATCTAGTATCTATAAAGATTATCGCTCCAAGAGAAAATATGAAAACTGGAAATAGCAGGGGACGAAATGATCAAAAGAATTACAGCAAGAATAATGAAGCTTGTCGAAACAGAAGGAATACATGAAAGTATATAACGTGTGAATAAGTCCAGCCTTTGGTGGTAGTGCACTCAGAACACTGGGGAAACTTTCGGAAGGAATAAAATGAAAGAAGTATAAACGGAGGAAACAAATGAAATAACTAAAAACGTATATGCCATGTGATGAGTCCGCTTGAATAAGTCTAGCCATAGCCTCCAGCACTGCACTCATAACACTACCTATGTAGTGTCCGGTGGTGGAGATACAGCTTTATCTAACTCTTGTTTCCGCTCTCTGTCTGCTACAGCTTGTGTGCGTGCGTGTGTGTGTTGGTGTACGCCTGCCGTCAAAAATGACCGCGTCAGTTTCAAGCTGAAATTCATTTAAAGGAAAATCCTTGAAATTAGAATTTTCAGCGCCGATAGAACTTTCCAATTTTTTCTATCGGGTTTACATTGGAATAAATTAATTTTCGATGAATGTAAGTGAATTGCATTTGCGAAACACAAATTTTTTCATCATTTCGCTAACCATGCTGTATGAATACGTGGTAAATATATTTTTTACCTTGTATATTACATTTTACGTATAATTAAATTAATAATAATCGTTGGGACCGTATATCGTACGACAACTGCCCGACGAAAGTCGGAGTTTCCGTTGTGCCAGACGCGCGTCGCGTCGCCGACGCTGCCAGTTACACTCGAGACGTCGTCGTGTGAGGTTCGTGCCGCTCCCCCGGCCACTAGGCGTTGTCCCTTGCTCAAATTACGTATATTCCATTCATGTTACTGCGTTAATGAGCATCTCAAAGCACCAAGATTTGAATTAATCACCATATCCTTTTTTATTCGCGTGTTTGGTTCAGAGAATCCGCTTGTGGTATACTTAGTTCTTTGTTTATATATACAAGTGTCTGGTTTCCGTGAAGGGGAGAATTGAAAGCAACGGGCGAGGGAGAGGTAGTTTCCCCCATGTTAATAATAGGTCCTTTTATTTACAGTAACCTACTGTCTTCACACGTTCCCTGCGTATTGGGACGTATGTGTACCACTTGGTTAATTTATCATCCATGTACCGGTGTAAATAAACAGTATTTCAAATATTTCTCTAGGCTTATTTAGTGCAAATTTTGGCGCGCGATGTAAAACTTTATTGAGTAGTTGCATGTTTCTCCAATTCTTGAGAAAGATTGTTGTTTTATTCGACGTGCTAATTCGGTTTCTAGTTTTTATGTAACGCGTTTCCTGCGGAGGGACCCACCGGTGGTCACCGAGGGTATTTTCATGTTGCTGCCAACCGTCATGAAGCACTCACTTAATTTTCGTAAATATTTAATGTTTGCCAATTTTCAAAGTTGCTTACTATCTAGGACTTAAAATTAGAGTTGAATGTTGAACTCCAGCTTGACCCCTCACAGGATGGGTGTTGATCACGGTAGAGGCAACAAAGTAGGGTCATTTCTATGGGGGAAAATACACCTCTTGTTCGGCTAGCCAACAGAAAGGCTTCATTTCAAACGAATTTTATGACATCACCAAAACGCCGCGTCGTTAGGCCAATAGTGGAGCCAGATTTGGGGGTAGCAGTGCTACCAGATGCAATATGAGCGCTGCTATTGGTTCGTTGCCGTGACGTCAGCAAAACCACACCGTCAACGAAAAAAAGACTGGTTTGAACCTACCTTGTTTCCTTTGCCGTACCGTGGTGTTATCGAACGTTAGTATCTGTGCTACGGAACCGTGTTGCACTATGTGTTATTTTCGTAATTTGTACATGTCAAATTAACCAGCTGAATCGATCATGGTTTGTATTCAAATATGCATTTGAATAATTTCATTTAGGTTGTCATGTTGATTGTTCGTATTCCCTGTGGGAAATGTGTGCCCCGAGCTATGAGTGTTGAGTACCCTTTTTTTTTGTTGAAACAGAACAGGATTTTCAGACCATCTTATTTGGTTCATGCTTTCCTGGTTTTCAGCATCTGCTGCTTTCTTCTTCAACTTATATGTCTTGAACTTCTCAACTTGCTGTTTCTATGCGGAAGGGATCTTGTGTAGAAACCCGCTTGTGCATACATTCCGAGTTTCTCTAACTCTCTTTAACTCCATACTAAATAGTGTCTCCCTCTCATGGGAACACCTTTGTTGTGGTTAAGGAAGCTCCAACTAATCTTTTTAATCTAATGAGTGTTTCCTTCTTCCCGTTGGAACACCCTTCTCTGGTTAATTAGGCTCAAACAATCTCAAGGGGTTACCCTTAACACTTCACTCTCTTGGGAACATCTTTCCTATAATTAAGAAGGCTCCAACTAGCACCTAATCTGACTAGTGTGTCCCCTTCCTCTCTTGGGACCACCTTTACTATTGGTTTACTAGGCTTAAACAAACTTATATTCTGACGAGTGTCCCCTTACTCCCTTGAAAACTACAAAAATAAATGATATTTAACCCCCTCAGGGGGATACAACTATTGTATCTATGGGAACTAGCGCTCCCAGGGGGACTGTGTGAGGGCCCGAGCTTAGGGTTAGTTAGATAGGCTTCTTTTTTGTTGTAATCAAATAGGTTTTGTTACGGACCATCTTTTTTCGGTTCACATCTGTCCTGTTTTTCAGCACCTACTACTTTCTTCTTCAACTTTTTCTTGTTTCATGAACTTCTTTCCTAGCTTACTGTTTCTGTGCACCTCGTGCATAGATTCCGCGTTCCCTCAACTCCATACTAAATGGTGCCTTCCTCTTTCCTCTCTTGGAACATCTTTGTTGTGGTTAAGGGAGGCTAAAAGTTTCTTATATAATAATAATGATATTTAATAATGATTATAATAGTCTTCATAATGTGAAAAGTGTTATTCGCTCTCTTGGGAACACCTTTACTCTGCGAGCACTTCATTTCACTGGCATCCCCCCTGACCCTGCCCCTGTGAAAAGTGTTATTCCCTCTCTTGGGAACACCTTTACTCTGCGAGCACTTCATTTCACTGGCATCCCCCCTGACCCTGCCCCTGTGAAAAGTGTTATTCCCTCTCTTGGGAACACCTTTACTCTGTAAGCACTTCATTTTACTAAACCACCCTGCCCTTGTGAAAAGTGTTATTCCCTCTCTTGGGAACACCTTTACTCTGTAAGCACTTCATTTCACTAGCATCCCCCCTAACCCTCCCTTGCGTTGCAGAAAACCCCGATCACAAGATGGCCGCCGCGACGCCCCTCAAGGACCTGCCCAAGGTGGACGCCACCCTCAAGAACCAGCTCGAGGGCTTCACGCCCGACAAGCTCAAGCCTGCGCAGACCGAGGAGAAGACCGCCCTGCCTACCAAAGAAGGTGGGAGGCTGTTTTGGGCCCTATTCTTTCTTATTTCTAATACTTATGATCATTTTTGTCTTATCCTCGATTATTTCTTTGTCCCATTCTGACCTTTTGCAGTAATATTGACGTTTTTTTTTCCTATTCTGAACTATTCTTGTCTTTCAACATAGTTTCATTTTCTGTTTTGGCCTCTTTTCTGTTTAATTCGGCCCTTTTTTTGTCTTAATTTGGTCTATTTGTATTCCCATTGGCCTTTTTGTTCTATTCATGGTCTCATTCTATTTTCAATCCTATTCTTATGAATCTTCTACCCTATTTTTGTGACATATTTGGATTCATTTCATAGCCGAATCTGGTTTACTTTACGGTGTAGCATGACCTATATTGTAGCCTTGTTTGACCTATATTGTAGCCTCCTTATGTGGCATATTATATAGTCCTATATGACCTATTTTGTAGCCTTGTTTGACCTATATTATAGCCTCCTTATGTGGCATATTATATAGTCCTATATGACCTATTTTGTAGCCTTGTTTGACCTATATTGTAGCCTCCTTATGTGGCATATTATATAGTCCTATATGACCTATTTTGTAGTCCTATATGGCCTATATTGTAGCCTCCTTATGTGGCATATTATATAGTCCTATATGACCTATTTTGTAGTCCTATATGGCCTATATTATAGCCTCCTTATGTGGCATATTATATAGTCCTATATGACCAATTTTGGCTTGGTAAGTAGTTGCGGCATGTCAGCCTTTCTATGACTCGATTTGTATTCTAGTGTGGCCCATTTCTGTGGTTAACTATGGCTTGGGGGCACCTATTCTATGAATTTATGTGACCCTTTTACCATTTTGTGGTTTTTCTATTCAGGAAAATATGAAATTGATTCCTAATACAACCTATTTTAATGAATTTATGTGACCTATTTGCCATCATTCGAGTAGAGAAGTCGTCGTATGTGTAGTGTATAAAAAGCACGAGTCGCCCATGTCCTTTGGTGAGTCTTGACTTCTTGTGACCTTTTTTGGTGCCTTCCTTTGTGTTGTGGTGACCTAATCGTTTCACAATCTCCCAAGCGCTTGTCACCAGTCATATTGTCACCTCTTTTTACATTTCCTGGCGTGTTTTACATTCTCCCAAGCGTTTATCTCGTCATATTGTCACCTCTTTCTACATTTTTATAGGCATTTGTCACCCGTCATGTTGTTACCTATTTTACATTTCTTCAGGCCTTGGGTCACCTATTTTACATTTTTCCAGGCGTTTGTCATTTAAATCAAACTATATATAGGTCAACGTTCAGTTTGTTGATGTAAGTGACTCCCTCGTGTTTATATCTCCCTAGTCCACCCCCCCTTTATTTGAAATAAGAAAGAAAGCGAAATGAAAGAAAGGCCGTAAGAAATAAAAAAAAAATCAATCTCTCGAGAGTTGATGAGGCCGAGTGCACCCAGCCCGTCAAAAATGTACAATAATGTTCGACAAATCACATGAAACGCGTTCTAATTTCCTAAGAATTCACGTGATATTCATTCCTACTCAAATCTGATGGCTTAATGCACTGGAAATTGTGGAGTTGATGAAGCTTTATCACAGATACGCTCATCACATACTGCAGGCTGGCTTTGGAGACAGACGCGGCTCTTATTATAGTGTAGATTAATGAGCATTACACAATATTCATTTTATGAACATGGAGTATGAAGACTTGAGATCGTTATCTCTTGCTTCATGAGTACCGGTATCTACCAAAGGTTATCAGTTGATCTAGTGTGGAAATATGACCTCTTGCACCACTGCTGAGGCAAAAGCCTGCATCGTTTTTATTTAATACGAGTGTACGTCAAACATGACGGAATTCGATACCTTCCGTGAATAAATCCTCCAGATGTGAATGACAAACAAATATATCTATCCTAATAGTAGCCGCGATTTCAATATTCTTGTACTTGGGCACTGGTGAAACTCGTATCACAGATACGTTCGTTAGTATCACAGATGCGAGCGTTAGCATCACAGATGCGAGCGTTAGCATCACAGATGCGAGCGTTAGCATCACAGATACGGTCGTTAGCATCACAGATGCGAGCGTTAGCATCACAGATACGGTCGTTAGCATCACAGATGCGAGCGTTAGTATCACAGATGCGAGCGTTAGCATCACAGATACGGTCGTTAGTATCACAGATACGGTCGTTAGCATCACAGATACGGTCGTTAGTATCACAGATGCGAGCGTTAGCATCACAGATACGGTCGTTAGTATCACAGATGCGGGCGTTAGCATCACAGATACGGTCGTTAGCATCACAGATACGGTCGTTAGCATCACAGATACGGTCGTTAGTATCACAGATACGGTCGTTAGTATCACAGATACGGTCGTTAGTATCACAGATGCGGGCGTTAGCATCACAGATGCGGGCGTTAGCATCACAGATGCGGGCGTTAGTATCACAGATACGGTCGTTAGTATCACAGATGCGGGCGTTAGCATCACAGATGCGGGCGTTAGCATCACAGATGCGGGCGTTAGCATCACAGATGCGGGCGTTAGCATCACAGATGCGGGCGTTAGCATCACAGATACGGTCGTTAGTATCACAGATGCGGGCGTTAGCATCACAGATACGATCATTGAGCATTTGTAGTGTTGTGTGAGGTGTTGCAGCGTCTTGCAAGAAAACTGCTGAATTTCAGACAGACACGGCTCATGATAAGACTATTTGTTATCCTCGTTTCAGGGCCGGGCTCTTGTTGTCCATGCCACTGGATTGTTACTGTTATCGTGTAAAACGGACCATAGACGATCGATTTAATTGTCAATTTCAGTGACTTAATATATTGATGTTTTTTTTTTTGTCCGCTAAGTCAATTAATTGACGGTCGTCAATCAAGCCCACAGACGATCAATGAAATTGTCAATATTCATTATTGTCAATTATATATTGACAATAAAGTTGATCGTCTATGGGCAGCTTAATTAAAACTTGGTTTTCACTTCAGTTGTCCATCACATCATCTCCAATTGTCGTCTTTCATTTGTAAGGTAATCCCTTGCGGTCATTTTGCGCCATAATATTCATTTTTTTCTTTCTTTGACTTCATTATTTCGAGCTGTGTGTCATTTCTTGTTACTGTGAACTGGTTTGCTGGAGTCGCAACCTCATCAGAAACCTAAAAACAAAGTAAATTCCGAGGAAATTTTCTTACTAAGAAAATGCGTCGGAGTACAATTCCATTACCATTTAAAAAATCATTCTGGCTCTAAAATACAAGATAAAAATATAGTGGCATTAATTCATTTTACGAAAAAAAAAGTCAAGAAAAATGCGTGAATATGTAGAATTGAGTAGGTAAATTAAGAGGTTGCTATCTTTTTTTCCAGCAAATATGAGCATTTTTCTGTAAATTTTCATCATTACCAAGTCCCTCTTGTCCCGCGTCATTCCTTCCTTGTTCTCCTCTTCATTCACTGTTATCCTTGTTATCCCCCGTTATTCCTAGTTATGTTAATTCATACTACGCTGTCCTCGCCATCCCTGTTATCTTCATTTCGTTATCCTCGTCATTCCCTGTTATCTTCATTTCGTTATCCTCGTCATTCCCTGTTATCTTCATTTCGTTATCCTCGTCATTCCCTGTTATCTTCATTTCGTTATCCTCGTCATTCCCTGTTATCTTCATTTCGTTATCCTCGTCATTCCCTGTTTTCTTCATTTCGTTATCCACGTCATTCCCTGTTACCCTTATTTAGTTATCCTCGTCATACCCTGTTATGCTCGCCGTCACCATTATCCTTGTTATCCCTATTATCCTCGCCGTCACCATTATCCTTGTTATCCCTATTATCCTCGCCGTCCCCATTACCCTTGTTATCCCTGTTATCAGATGTTCTCGCCGAGAAGGCCCACCAAGAACACCTCGCTGGCATTGAACAGAGCCAAAGGGCAAAGTTAAAGAGAACAACCACTGCCGAGAAAATAGTTCTCCCCTCCAGTGAAGGTTGTTATCCGTCCCTCTTTGTTCTCGCTGTTATCCTGTTTTCTCTTGTTCTGCCGGGCTGCGGAAAATGTATGGGACGCTTTTGCTCTGATTTTCTTTTTTCCAGCTTAACGAATTGAATAAATATCTTACATTGTCATGTTAAAATGTGTCGTTGTGATTGGTTGTGAATACGGTGCGTCGTTCAGCATGATCTACTTAACAACGTTTGTATCCTGATACAGTTAGTACGTATAGATAGGTTTAACTTTCTATTTGTGTGTGGGGTCACCATGGCCGAGTGGTGAGAGCGCTCATATTCCGTACGGAGGGTCTGGGTTCGATCCCAGGGTGAGCCTGATGTTTTGTAAGAAATATAGTAATAATTTCCTAACTAACTCTGGTGGGTACAGGTTACAAGCAAATAGGTACCAGCTGGATTCAAGGGGATCAGGTCTGAAATCATACCTCTTACCCTTTGAACTATGATATAATCTATAATAAGAGCCTTGTAGTGATAATAATAAATTCTTTAATATCGAAAATGCCGTTTCAACGAATATTAGTCCTTGACGATATCGAAAGATATTTACGATATTACAAGTATGTGACTATTTAACGTAGATTTGAGCGTTAAAATGCTATCGGCTTGGCAACACACAACTCTTCATATGAGAGATGCTCGTCAGTTAAACTGTTGTCTTTACCTTGACGCTGTTATTTTTTTATGCCAAACACCATGGTGTGATTGCTTACCATTGAGGAACATGATACTGCGCTCGCTTTGTATCATATAACATGCGAGTCGTGTATGTTTCGAGTGCAATGCTACTTCGTGCATAAATCCCACTCGCCGTATACATTTGCTTTTATACATAGCATTCTAACGTGTTCGTGGCCTTCATACCCTGTAAATAATCATCAATATGCGCTTCCTTGTTATTGCGAATCGTTTCGAGATTTTTTTTTTTGTGAGGATGAAAGAGGTGATGCGAAAGAATTTTACGTAGTTTTATCAATGTTCCATTCAGTCGTTTTATTGATCATGGAATTGAAATTGTAATCATTACAATGATGATGTTCATACCAACGAGAAATTATGTTGTGGGAGGAACTAGAAATGTTGACTATTGTAGGAGGTTTGAAGATATGTCTTTTTTGTAATTCAGCGTTTCTCAACTGTTCAAGAAATAGGAAGATGCGTTAATAAAGCACCTGTACCTAAATAATATTGGGCAGTGTTTCCTGTGCAAGGTTCTTTCTTTTTGTTCGTTAACATTAGACAGGCATTTAGACCCCATGTAGCTGGTTTACCCCTGTGCTATCATTTGACCTAACATTTCGCGTTATTTAACAACTTATTTTATTTCATGTATTCCAATTCCTGTTATAAATAAAAGTGCAAGGACACGCATCTTCAGTGAAATCGTTAACTTATCAATCGTGCACTTTTATTTATAATTCGGAAATGCGAAAAGCTGCTTACTATATTATATTCTAACTCCCAACTATAGGAATAGATTTCTTGTATATATATTACGTTCTTAATTATATTTTATGTGCTTACCCTGCTGCTTTACATATTTACGTGTGTGCTGGGGTGTATGATTACCCTTAAAATTTGTAACATGTATGGTATAAACTTTTTTTTTTTTTCGCGCTATGTGAGGTAACGCCTGGTGTTCATTTGGCGTGGTCTGGTGTTAATTGATGAAGAGTGGTATTTAAACTGTGTACATATTTAACACATGTTAACAATTTTTGCTTGCTTTAAATATGATACGCTTTACTAAAGTTAAGTTAATTACTGAAAAGTTTTCGGGTAGGAGGATAAGGAAGTTAAATGCTTCTGAATGTAAAAGTCACTGATTTATGTTAAATATAAAATGTTTGATTTTGGATTTGTGTTATACATAAATAATTTGATTTTGGATTTATGTTAAGTGTGGGGCAAAAATTTGCGATGCTTAACTAAAGTTAGAGTTGGATAGACATGGTGTGGCGCCTCTTCGGGTTAGGTTCGATTCGCTTTGACTCTCCCATTGTTTCTACGAGAATTAACGATCACGAGGAAGATGCAAGGTCCCGATCTAACGGTTAGGTAGGCCTTCTTCTCGTTGAAATAGAAAATATTTTTGTTTCGGAGCACTTTTTTTTTTTTTTTTTTTCAGTTGAACACGGTCTCGTTTTTCAACACCCTTTTCTTCTTCAACTTCTACCGTGTTCCATTACCTTCCTTCCTACGGTGCTGCTTCTCTGCGCGAAGGATCTTGTGTGAGATCGGACTTGGTGCATAGATTCCCTTTTCTTTTGTTGGTGTAAGGCTTCAACTAACGCGCGATCGAATCACTCCTATTTATACCTCAAGTTGCCATCAATATAGAACGTTACAATACAACATGGAGCGTTACAATACAACATGGAGCGTTACAATACAACATGGAACGTTACAATACAACACGGAACGTTACAATACAACACGGAACGTTACAATACAACACGGAGCGTTACAATACAACACGGAGCGTTACAATACAACACGGAACGTTACAATACAACATGCAACGTTACAATACAACATGGAACGTTACAACACAACATGGAACGTTACAATACAACATGGAACGTTACAATACAACATGGAACGTTACAATACAACACGGAACGTTACAATACAACATGGAACGTTACAATACAACACGGAACGTTACAATACAACACGGAACGTTACAATACAACATGGAACGTTACAATACAACATGGAACGTTACAATACAACATGGAACGTTACAATACAACATGGAACATTACAATACAACATGGAACGTTACAATACAACATGGAACGTTACAATACAACATGGAACGTTACAATACAACATGGAACGTTACAATACAACATGGAACGTTACAATACAACACGGAACGTTACAATACAACATGGAACGTTACAATACAACATGGAACGTTACAATACAACATGGAACGTTACAATACAACACGGAACGTTACAATACAACATGGAACGTTACAATACAACATGGAACGTTACAATACAACATGGAACGTTACAATACAACATGGAACGTTACAATACAACATGGAACGTTACAATACAACATGGAACGTTACAATACAACACGGAACGTTACAATACAACATGGAACATTACAATACAACATGGAACATTACAATACAACATGGAACGTTACAATACAACATGGAACGTTACAATACAACATGGAACGTTACAATACAACATGGAACGTTACAATACAACATGGAACGTTACAATACAACATGGAACGTTACAATACAACATGGAACGTTACAATACAACATGGAACGTTACAATACAACATGGAACGTTACAATACAACATGGAACGTTACAATACAACATGGAACGTTACAATACAACATGGAACGTTACAATACAACATGGAACGTTACAATACAACATGGAACGTTACAATACAACATGGAACGTTACAATACAACACGGAACGTTACAATACAACATGGAACGTTACAATACAACATGGAACGTTACAATACAACATGGAACGTTACAATACAACATGGAACGTTACAATACAACATGGAGCGTTACAATACAACATGGAGCGTTACAATACAACATGGAGCGTTACAATACAACATGGAGCGTTACAATACAACATGGAGCGTTACAATACAACATGGAGCGTTACAATACAACATGGAGCGTTACAATACAACATGGAACGTTACAATACAACATGGAACGTTACAATACAACATGGAACGTTACAATACAACATGGAGCGTTACAATACAACATGGAGCGTTACAATACAACATGGAGCGTTACAATACAACATGGAGCGTTACAATACAACATGGAGCGTTACAATACAACATGGAGCGTTACAATACAACATGGAGCGTTACAATACAACATGGAGCGTTACAATACAACATGGAGCGTTACAATACAACATGGAGCGTTACAATACAACATGGAGCGTTACAATACAACATGGAGCGTTACAATACAACATGGAGCGTTACAATACAACATGGAGCGTTACAATACAACATGGAGCGTTACAATACAACATGGAGCGTTACAATACAACATGGAGCGTTACAATACAACATGGAGCGTTACAATACAACATGGAGCGTTACAATACAACATGGAGCGTTACAATACAACATGGAGCGTTACAATACAACATGGAGCGTTACAATACAACATGGAGCGTTACAATACAACATGGAACGTTACAATACAACATGGAACGTTACAATACAACATGGAACGTTACAATACAACATGGAACGTTACAATACAACATGGAACGTTACATATACAATACAACATGGAACGTTACAATACAACATGGAACGTTACAATACAACATGGAACGTTACAATACAACATGGAACGTTACAATACAACATGGAGCGTTACAATACAACATGGAGCGTTACAATACAACATGGAGCGTTACAATACAACATGGAACGTTACAATACAACATGGAACGTTACAATACAACATGGAGCGTTACAATACAACATGGAGCGTTACAATACAACATGGAGCGTTACAATACAACATGGAGCGTTACAATACAACATGGAGCGTTACAATACAACATGGAGCGTTACAATACAACATGGAGCGTTACAATACAACATGGAGCGTTACAATACAACATGGAGCGTTACAATACAACATGGAGCGTTACAATACAACATGGAGCGTTACAATACAACATGGAGCGTTACAATACAACATGGAGCGTTACAATACAACATGGAGCGTTAAAATACAACACGGGACCTTACAACGCGTTGCAATTGACGAGAATTTAGACGACCTGGCTTTTCCATTTGCCGAGTTCATTTTTTTCAATCCGTTTCCATTTTAATTTCATTATCTTTTTATTATTTGCTTAGTTTATTTTGCAAACATTCTTCTTCGTTTGGGAACATTTTAAGCAAATTTTTCTTTGTTTGGCCGTAACGATTTTTTTTTCAATTTTGGCAGTTTTCCTCTAAATTTTACGAACTATTTTTTAGTTTTGCAAAGTTTCCATCAGTTGTGGTACGATTTCTAATTTCACTTGCTTCATTTAATTTTAGCAACTTTTTCAGTATTCTATGAAGCATCATTTCTGCAATTTTTTATTTTGGCTGGAATTTTTTATTTTAGTGGGATTTCTTTGTTTAGGCAAGGCTCACTTTCTATTTTTCAAACTATCCCCTAATTTTGCAAGGTTATATTTAATTTTTGCAAGGTTTCTTTTATTTTGACACGATTTTCTCCTTTCCGTTGGGTTTTCTCTCATTTCGCCGAGGTTTAATTGATTTATTCCATTTTTCTCATTTTGCTAGATTTTCGTTTACTTCTGCCAGGTTTCTCTTAATTTTTGCTGGGGTTTATTTAATTTTCTCGGGTTTCTTTTAATTTTTGCTGAGGTGTAGTTTAATTTTGCCAGATTGCTTTTCATTTCGATTAGATTTTATTTAATTATGCCAAGTTTTCTCTGATTTTTCTAGCTAGATTTTCGTTCGTTTTGCAGAGGTTTTGTTTAAGTTTGCCAAGCTTCTTTTAATTTTGCTGAGGTTTCGTATAATTTGCTAGCTTGACCCAACTCTGTTCCGTTGCCGGCGCTAGACATCGCGACTGAGAAGACGCACCAGAACCTGTGTCAGGGCATCGAGGGCTACGACAAGTCCCGCATGCAGCACGCCGAGACCGCTGAGAAGATTGCGCTTCCTGACAAAGAAGGTAAACCGTTGTGGCCGCACCCGTCACTTCTTGGCCCGTTATACCTCTTGGTCCGTTACGTGGGGTACCCCGGGCCCGTTGCGGGGGTCAACTCTTGGCCCGTTACAAGGGTTACTCCAAGCCCGTTACATGAAGCTCATCTTAACCCGTTATAAGGTCTAAGGGTTACCCCGGGCCCGTTATGTGGGTCAACTCTTGGGTAATGGCCCGTTATTTCTCTTGATCCGTACTAAGGGTTACCCCAGGCCCGTTATGTGAATCAACTCTTGGCCCGTTATATCTCTTGATCCGTTCCAAGGGTTACTCCGGGCCCATTAAATGGTCACCTCTTGACCCGTTTTAAGGGTTACCTCGGGCCCGTTACGCGAGTCACCTCAGATCCGCTATACTGTGTGAACGAACTTCGTAAATCTCCAGCGGCAGGTGATCTCTCGGCCGTTATTAACAAATCAAAAACTAGTCTTCACTCAGCCGTTATGGCTTCTTCATAACATAACTTTAGCAACATAACAATGAATGTTGCGAGAGCCCGTTATAGGTTGCGAGGGCCCGTTATAAAATGCGAACGGGTCAGGTTCGGTCCGTTTTATTCGCAAGAGAGCCAGAAGCTACGGACCAGGGGCGGAACCTGAAGCAAATGCTGATGTTCTGAGAGTGGGAACAGAGGGACGGTCTTCGCTGTGCTGTGTGACGGTTGATGTTTATTTTATTTATTGACAACTTTATTTTATTTATAAATGACTAGGCTCCAACTTTTTTATTTTATTTATAACAATGATCTATTTTTGTCGTGGATTTGCTGCGGTCCTGCTTTAATGTTACATTTGTAATTAGAATAACTTCCCAAGGTTTATTACGCGTTTCGTGTTGACGTTTTGCCCACACCTCGCTCTGGATATTCTATGCTGCTTTTTTTTCTACATTTTTTATTTATCGCGAAAAATGTTTCCAAAGCCGTTTCATTTTACTGATGAATTTTTTTATTTACTTTAGCTTGACTAATAATTATTTTTGTATAATAATAATTTTATTAATATGGAATTATATAATAAAACATAATAGTAATTATTGTGTGCCCATTTCTGGAGTGACATATTTGGCGCATTATATACTCGCTTGATGCTTTATTTTTTATGGTGATAGAAGTCATCGAGTTCTGTAAGTTGATGTACGCTAATTTTCTGTAATTCACAGCTACTTAAACACTTAGACCGCAACGTGACCCACCGGTGGTACACGGAGGGCTCTTGCATAATGCTGCTCAGTCTAGAGACCAGTAGTCACTAACCCAAATTTCATACATTCTCAACCAAAGCTAAATGTAGGCTCGATCCTGTTAACGTTTTTTTTTTTTTTAAATATCGGACTAGAGTTGACTTAAAATTGAAGGCGAATATTGATATTGTATTGGAGTAGAATATTGTACACATCACGGTCAATGTGTTAAAGTGCGCTTTGCATTTTAAATGAAACGCTTCTGTAGCAAATGTAACGACGGATTTTGCTTTTTAAATGAAACGCGTATGTTGCAAATGTAACAACGGACTTTACATTTTGAATAAATCGCTTTGACTTCGTATTTTAAATGAAATGCTTATGTTCCAAATGTAACAAGGGACTTTGCGTTGCAGCATCGGAGGGCTACGGAGTGTCGTAACTGCTGCTTACTGCCTTTACTGCTTGCTGCAGGTAGTCAGTGTGGACCTGTGTTGTGTTCGGTGGTAGTAAACGTCACCATCATTGCCTCTGCTGTTTGTCTTTTTTACTGCGACTAACATAGTAATCTTGTGCGTTTAACTGCAGGAAGTTTGTTCCCTAGTTAGTAAATGTGGGGTCCCTTGTTGGTAAATGTGGGGTCCCTTGTTAGTAAATGTGGGGTCCCTTGTTAGTAAATGTGGGGTCCCTTGTTGGTAAATGTGGGGTCCCTTGTTGGTAAATGTGGGGTCCCCTGTTAGTAAATGTGGGGTCCCTTGTTTGTAAATGTGGGGTCCCTTGTTAGTAAATGTGGGGTCCCCTGTTAGTAAATGTGGGGTCCCTTGTTGGTAAATGTGGGGTCCCTTGTTGGTAAATGTGGGGTCCCTTGTTGGTAAATGTGGGGTCCCTTGTTGGTAAATGTGGGGTCCCTTGTTGGTAAATGTGGGGTCCCTAGTTGGTAAATGTGGGGTCCCCTGTTAGTAAATGGGTGGTCCCTAATTGGTAAATATTGAATTTCCTGATATTTTTATTTACTGTCACTACCATAGTAACTGAGCCTGTTACTGCAGGAAGCTGGGCCCTTCATAAATCTTGAAAATCCTGATATTCCTCTTTTTTTAGCTGTCCCTGCCATAGTAATCTCATGACTTTAACAACACATGTTGATTTTTTGCTGTTAATTTAAAGTTCATAGTTCTGTCTGTGGTTTTTGCTGTTAATTTAAAGTTCGTAGTTCTGTCTGTGGTTTTTGCTGTTAATTTAAAGTTCGTAGTTGTGTCTGTGGTTTTTGCTGTTAATTTAAAGTTCGTATTTCTGTCTGTGGTTTTTGCTGTTAATTTAAAGTTCGTATTTCTGTCTGTGGTTTTTGCTGTTAATTTAAAGTTCGTATTTCTGTCTGTGGTTTTTGCTGTTAATTTAAAGTTCGTATTTCTGTCTGTGGTTTTTGCTGTTAATTTAAAGTTCATAGTTCTGTCTGTTGTTTTTGCTGTTAATTTAAAGTTCGTATTTCTGTCTGTGGTTTTTGCTGTTAATTTAAAGTTCGTATTTCTGTCTGTTGTTTTTGCTGTTAATTTAAAGTTCGTATTTCTGTCTGTGGTTTTTGCTGTTAATTTAAAGTTCGTATTTCTGTCTGTGGTTTTTGCTGTTAATTTAAAGTTCATAGTTCTGTCTGTGGTTTTTGCTGTTAATTTAAAGTTCGTAGTTCTGTCTGTGGTTTTTGCTGTTAATTTAAAGTTCGTATTTCTGTCTGTGGTTTTTGCTGTTAATTTAAAGTTCGTATTTCTGTCTGTTGTTTTTGCTGTTAATTTAAAGTTCGTATTTCTGTCTGTGGTTTTTGCTGTTAATTTAAAGTTCGTATTTCTGTCTGTGGTTTTTGCTGTTAATTTAAAGTTCATAGTTCTGTCTGTGGTTTTTGCTGTTAATTTAAAGTTCGTAGTTCTGTCTGTGGTTTTTGCTGTTAATTTAAAGTTCGTAGTTCTGTCTGTGGTTTTTGCTGTTAATTTAAAGTTCGTAGTTCTGTCTGTGGTTTTCGTGTTCTCTGTTTTGATTGCGAGCTGTGTTCATGAAATTGCCCTTTTTGAGTTCTGTTTTGTGGATTGAAATGAATTTAGTAAGCCGAATTTTGTGGGTTTCATGCGTTCTCAGCGGAATTTAGCAAATCAAAGTCTCATTTAAACGTATTTTGTAGGTTGAGATCCCATTGATAACCAAAACCTAAAGGATGTAAACCTCATTTTATATATTTCATGCATTTTCTATTTAATATAGCAAATTTGAATTTTTTTGTTTCGTGGATTGAAATTTCTTGAATCGAATATAGTGAATTAAATTATAGTATTCTTCGAATGTAAGCGTTGAAATTTGATTCCATTAAATTCTCTGATTTGGGTTGAACTTGGTAGAATTTTTTTGTTTGAATTCTATGAGATGGTTAGATTTCAGTTGAATTCTTTTTTTTATGTGAACTACGTTCAGTACAGGTAAAGTTACAAGAATTTTCACTAATCCATAAAGATTGTGCTACCTATTAGAAACTTTTTACTCAACTACCTTTATCTTTCCTCTCTTTGAAACATATTTTTTGTGGTAAAGGGAGGCTAAAACTTATATATGATCAATCAATCAGAGTCAACCACAGTTGTGGCCGTCATTATTTCTTTCAATGCGAAACTGGAGTGGTCGTGAAACCTGTATCACTGATACGTTCATCACACTTTCATTTTCTGTTTGTGTATTCTGAGTTTGTAGAAATGGAGACGTGAAACATAGTAGGAGCTTTAGAACAGGCTCAATTTCGTCGCAGCCCCCATTTTCCGCCGTTTGAGAGCGTTCTGACGAGTGCGATAATGTAATTTCCATTGGTCAATTCTCAACGTGACACAAGTGTCACAAAAACGTTCATCACACCCTTTGTCTTTATAGAATTCCGAGTTTGTAAAATTGGAGATGTCGTGAAATCTGTATCACAGATACGTTCACCACACTTTCATTTCTTGATGTATTCTGAGGGCAATTATTTGGATTGTATGTTTAGCAAATGGAGTAAATTATTGAAATGTGTTGACGTTCACGGTTTTGAATACTGATATTCCTTGACGGGTTGTGCACAGTTGATGATTATTTGCTGAAGCGAAGTTCATTTATCTGTATCTAAGGAAGAGTTGGTGTGTATGAATCGATGTTTGGAGGTGCGCTGGCATTTGTGAGGGTTTGCGTATTGATGGAAAATGTCCTTATGTAACTTGTTCCTTTTGACGTAATAAATACTTCGTGAAAGTTAATTTAAAACTTTTGACATCAAGTCAAACGACCGATGTTTGGCGTTGGTTGCGTTTTTTTCTGCGAAGCCGTTTTTACCCGATGTTATATTCATCTCTATCCGATGTTGTGTCCATGTTTGTCTACCAGAGGTAATGCCCTTGTTCATCCAACAATGTCCATGTCTACCAGACGTATCCAGTCTATCAAACGTAATATCCATGTCTACGAGACGTAATATCCATGTCTACGAGACGTAATGTCCATGTCTACCAGACATAGCAGCAGAGAAGGCGCACCAACAACTGCTCACGAGGCTGGAGTCATTCGACAAGTCGTCCATGCTGCGCCCTACCACCACCGTTGAAAAGAACCCCTTGCCAACGCCTGAAGGTGGTGTTGGTGTTGACGCTAACGCTGCTGGTGTTGTAGTACCTTTAGGTGTTACCCTAACACCTGTGTGATAACGCGCCTCGAAACACTGTTGGTGTTATAGTACCTCTGTAGGTGTTAACCTTAACGCCTCCGTGTGATAATGCCCCTGGTGTTATAGTTCCTGTACCTTTGTAGGTGTTACCCGTTGACGCGCCTCGATACCTTACTGGTGTTATGTGATAAAGCCACTGTTACCCTAGGAAGTTATTAGGACTCCAGTAGGTGTTGTTCTAACGCTTAAAGCCTCTCAAAACGTCACGCTGTAACGCCTCTGGCGTTCACTCGACAAATTGAAAGTCACTAACGTTGTCTTACTGCGTTGTTCTTGAAACTTTGTTAATTTTAGCTTTATCTGTGTGGTGAAAATGTGTTCGTTGAGTTCGAAGTATTGTTTTTTTTTCCAACACGAGTGTTACCTTGTTGTTTTTAGTGTCGAGTTTTCCAGAGTTTCGAGTATTTTTTCAATATCGTTCACGTTGTGTGTTATTTTTTGCGTTTTTTCTTTTCTCTTTATGTGAATGGTATAGGGGGGAGATTGGAGAGTATCGCAGATACGCTCGTCACACGCAATAAATCGGCCAAGTAATTGGGATTAATTATCGTCGTATAGAGTTCACTTGATTTCATCTTGTACGTCACATGGAATTTAATGAAAATCAATAAGTTTCAGCCGTTATTTTGTTGACGGTACTGGGTACGCTTCTTTTCTATATTGCGAACAATCGTACTTTTATTCTCAACTCGGGTCTTTTCCAGATGCGCCCCGCCACTAATGCTACACATAAGTTCACCCACTTGTAACTTTCGAAATAATGCACCTATTGACTTCAAATTACTCTCAATCGAAAGATTAAAACATTCTTATGCTTGAGAGTAATTTGAAGTCCATGGTGCATTATTTCGAAAGTAACGAGGGGGTGAACTTATGTGTTGCGTTAGTGGCGGGGCGCGTCTGGAAAAGATCCCGCAACTCGACTGGTATTGCTGACATGATACAGTTGTGTACCCTCAATGTATAAATGTATGTTTTAATATTGTTGTCTCTACTGCAATATTCTCGGGTGTGTTTCTATAACCTTCCTTACAAAAATGAGTGCCTAAAAATGGATTTCGACGTATGATTTTTGTGTGCAGTTGTGTGGGGTCATATTAATTGTTTGATCTGTACAAATAAGCGTGCATTCTCATTTTCAGCCTTTGGTAATTTATGTTAATTTTATAATAGTTGATATAAATGTCATGGGGTTGAGAGTTGATGAACTAATTAAAGTAGAGATGCAAAATAGTCGTCAATGTCGTCCGTGCGTAACATTTACTAGGTTTTATTTATGAACTATGAATCAAGTTCCAAATTGTGTTCAAATGTTTTTCAATACATTTGATATTGAATTTTAATAATATTAATATTATTTGTTTCTTTTACAATATTAATATATTATTTTCAATAAATTGGGTCGTAGATGCATGAGAATAATGTGTTCAAAAATAATTTTTCAAAAAGAACCAAGCTTTAGAGATTAGTAACTTGTAATTACATTACGAAATTATTCCAGAATAAGCCAAGCTGCATAAATTATCAAATGTGTTACAAAATTATTTTTCAAATAAACCAAGCTGCAGAAATTATCGAATGTGTACAATATATTTTTCAAATAAACCAAGCCAAATAGATTACTAACTATTGTAATTAATTTCAGATATCGCAGCCGAGAAGGGCCAACAGGCGCTGCTCTCTGGCATCGAGGGCTTCGATGCTGGCGCCCTCAAGAAAACTGAGACGCTCGAAAAGAACTCCCTGCCTACCAAGGAAGGTGGGTTGTGTTCTTTGTTTCTTGTTTGTATTTGTTTCACCCTGTATTATTGGCTTGTGTTTGCCTTAACTACGTACTCGTTGGTGCCTTCCTCTCTTTGGAGCGCCTTTGTTACGGTTAGGGAGGCCTAACCCCTTCCCCAATAATTTTTTCATAAACGTCATTTTCACCCCTCAGGGGGATACAGATATTGTATCTATGGGAATTAGCGCTCCCAGGGGAAAAATGTGAGGGCCCGAGCTGAGAGTTAGGTAGGCCTTCTTTTTGTTGAAATAAAATGTTTTTTGTTATGTTAAGGACCACCTTTTTTCGGTTCACTACTGTCCTGTGTTTCAGCACCTCTGACTTTCTTCTTCAAATTTTATCTTGTTTCGTGAACTTCTTTCTCAACTTTACTGTTTCTATGCCCCTTCTGCATAGATTCCTCATTCTCTTATCTCCATACTAAATGGTGCCTTCCTCCTTCCTCTCTTCGATACGCTCTTTTTTGTAGCGGTTAGGGAGGCTTAAACTAACTTATAATCTAATCTAAACGTCATTTTCAGACTAATTTTTTTATTTTGACGAGAATGCTCGTTTCACACGTAGAATGGCTTACAAAGGCTTAAAATCGACGAGTATATACGTATGTAGCTGTTTTTTTTTCTCGAAAGTAAAGTTTTAGACGAGTATACTCGTCGCCGACTGAAAAAAGGACATTTTGTGAAAACGTGTATACTCGTTTCTGCCGGGGAAGGGGGTAAGCTGTCTTATAACTTAATTTAACCCTTAAACGCTCAAGTGGACTGTACGGTCCTCTTTCAATAATAACAATAATATATAGTATTTCTTATTCAATTTGTTCACTAATGTGTCCTTTGAACTTCATTGCCGAGTGGCAGTTTCCTTCCACATCTTGATAACAGTGACTACCTAATGCCAGTGTTGGTTTAGTGATAGTGGTTGTCATATCGGTAGTATGAGTAAGAAAATGTGGGCCTTAAAGGGTTAATCTGACCTAACCTCACTGCACCTATTGATAGTTCGTGCGCTTGTTTCATCTTTTAATGATCCATAACTCTAAACCTGAAGTGTTTTGCGTAGAGTGTAAATGATAATGTTAAATATGATGTTGATAATGATGATCACAAGTAATGGTGACAATAGCAATGATGATGATAAAGGCTGATGTAACCCCGTGTGTGTGCAGTGATAGAGCAGGAGAAGTAATGATAATAATAAGCAATGATGACAATAAAGGCTGATGTGACAACAAAGGCTGATGTAACCCCGTGTGTGTGCAGTGATAGAGCAGGAGAAGTAATGATAATAATAAGCAATGATGACAATAAAGGCTGATGTAACCCCGTGTGTGTGCAGTGATAGAGCAGGAGAAGGCGGCGTAAGCCCCCCCTCCAGTCACGCAGCTCAGCGACACTCAGCGGACGCATCACACGGCCCCTACACACCTGCACCCCTGCCTCTTCGACCATGCCCACCGCTGTCTCCTGAGCTTCCTGGTCTCCGCGCCCCCTATTTTGCCCCCTTTGTCCCCCGGCTCTGCGCGACTGGCCCTTCTGGGTCGGTCGTCCGAGTTCGTGTACGGGATACCGTGTCAAGTTGGTATGCGGGGTACCGTGTCGACTTCGAATGCGGGGTACCGTGTCGATTTCGTATACGGGATACCGTGTAAACTTCGAATGCGGGGTACCGTCTCGAATTCGAATGTGGGATACCGTGTCGACTTCGAATGCGGGGTACCGTGTCGAATTGGTATGCGGGATACCGTCCCATACGTTCCGTGGAGGACACATTGGGTGAAGTAATTGTCGTATTAGGAGCAACCAGGTACAGTTTAGGAGGACAGTCCTTGCGTGAGAGGAGGTAGACGGTCGACCTTGTGAGAGAGGGTGTGGAAATCGGCCTTGTCAAAGGTTTAGATATTCTTCCACCTCGTGGTAGGAGGTTTCGGAATCGATCTTGTGAAAATGGTGTGGAAATTCCACCTTGTGAGAGGAGGTGCGGATACCGGGCCTTGTCAAGGTACCGCGAGGTTCAAAAGAGCTGACCTTGTGGAGAAGAGGTGATAGTGAACCAAGTAGCTTCACCGAAAAAGAATTACAGCAGACTAGATTTGGAAGTTGAGGGAAAGCGACACAGTAGAGAATGACTAGTCGGCTCAGGGTATGGTGGGCTGTACTTGGTAGGTATCTGCACAGACGTTTCTCCCAACAATGTATCCACCCTCATGGTTCACCATGACCCCCCCTGTGGTACATATTCCTCTCTAGGTCCCACGCGTACTCGGGTCAAATACTTCGTATCCAGGGTACGGGTTGTACGAGATTAGGCTTCGTTGTACGCTGGGTGCATTTTTTTTGTATTTTGACTGTAGTTCTCTCCCAGGTTTTGCTTGTCTGTACCCAGGCTAAGGTTCTTCTAAGCCAGGCTGCAGTTCGTCTGTATCCAGGCTACAGTTCGTCTGTGCCCAGCACAGTTCGTCTGTATCCAGGCTACAGTTCGTCTGTACAGTACTGTTCGTCTGTGTCCAGGCTACAGGTCGTCTGTACTCTGGCTAAGGTTCTTCCAAGCCTGGCTACATATTTCAACACCAAAGAGTGTGATGCACAGGCTCCGCATCTGCGGTGTTTGCTGTCCGTGTCGAGTTAGCTGAGCGTGCGCTGTGGCTACCAGCAGCAACTGCCGTGGCACGTTTTGCCATCCTTAACTAGAGCGTCCGTCGTTTGTGTGAAAATGAGGGTTTCGTGGTTGGTGGCTTGCGGTTCATGCTTGGTGACCCCTTTCCGCTCAACTTTCGAATGAGTGCCTGAGTTTTTGTGTGAAACGTTTTCAAATGAGAGTATGGGTTTCGAGTGAAACGTTAACGAATGAGTATGGATTTAGTGTGAAACGTGCGTAATGTTGCGAGTGATCGCATGTTGTGCTTATGCTTTCCACATTCGAATGAGAGGGGGATTTGAGCAGAAGTGTGTATGTGTTTAGCGTCTCACTAGGAAAATCTTTGATAAATTCCATGCTGTGCTTAACATCTTTAAAATTGATTTTTAAATCACGTTTTTGGTGAAATTTTTCGGTTCACAGGTGAAGTTATGGTGACCAGTAAGAGCATTTATTTACACGATGATAGATATGCGTGAAGTATGTTTCTGCGAATCACGCAAGTTTCACTGTTGAAAATTGTGAGTGGGATTATTTTGTGAATGTGATGTGTGATTGATGTTTGTTGAGTGTTGTGGATGTGCTTGTATGCTTGTGCATTCGACGTGCTCTATTATACGGGGCGGCAGGCAGTCCGGCGTTTCAAAACAGTGAGAAAATCCGATAAAAATTAAAAAAAAAATTACAAAAAAAAAACTGATTAGTTGTAAGTTTGTATTATTAGGGATAATAAAATAATTAGTTCATTAACTATTTTAAGGAAGATCTAGGTTAAGGAATAGTATCCTAAGCTTAGCTTAATTCTTATTAATGCTGGATAGGAATTATTTAATTGGTCGGATTAGTGGTGATAATTATTTTTCTAAATTAATTATTTGCTAAATTTTAGCCTTTGCCGCCGTATTCAGGATACGCTTCAGGGTGGTTCCGTGTATAATCTTTCCTTCTTTTCTTGAACAAACCGAAAAGGCCATTTTCCCCGCGTTTAATCTGATAAAAAAGATATAAAAAAACGTCTTCCTGCTTTTCTTTTAGCATTTTGAACGTGTAAATTCGTATCTATTTTGTATGATTGATATTTGAATAAGAGAATTAGAAATTGATCGTCCATTGGAGAATGTGTTATAACATCTGATGAATTGCTTGTCCAATCTGTGCTTCTTTTGATGAATAAATTGATAAATCTGTGCTTCTTAGGTGCGATCGAACCAGTTTTATACTTGTGTGTTGAGCCGCGCCGTGGTATGTGCGTGCGTACTTATCTTTCATTGGCCGTACATGTGCGTGTGGTGACAATAAATGACAACGGTGCGTTTGTACGATTTTTTCATATCCCTACATTGTTGAAGGCATAAGAATTCTATTTTTCCCAGTTCTCGAAATTATTGAATGCTAAAAAAACTACGGTTTTCCATCATTTCTCGACATTGAAGGCGAAAATCATTTATACGGTTGTTTTCCCATTTCTTGACTTCATTAAAAGCAAAAGGCGTTTATACGATTTTTCATTTCGTGACATTATTGAAGGCTAAAACAATTCCTGCTATTATTTCATTCGACATGATTAAAATAAAAAATTTCTTTGTACTGAAGATGACCGTGAACCTCACCAATGTGGTTAGTGGACTAATTGGAACAGGGAATTATGCTCAAGATATCTAGCATAGACTTAAGTAATTCTTCAATAAGAAATCAGCGTAAGAGATTACCTTTAAATTAACTAGTTCTGTTGTGTGTCCATAGACGTAGGTTGTGCTCGATTTGTAGCGTCTTTTTCATGCTTATGTTAAGAAAATAAATTCCCTAAGTTATTTTTATTTCAAAATCCGTGGGTTGTGTTCTTAAGAGCTCGATGTTCAATCTAAATCGCCAAAATTAAATTCTACAGTCAAAATTCTCAACTTGTGTATTCGTGCGGAGGAGTAATTACTCTCTTGATTCTGGTGCTCTAGCGAAATGAAGTCTTTTACTCCTAAATAGACCTTTATTTTTGATCAGAAAAACCACCTCTGTTGAGTAAGCTTCAACCACAGGTACCATAGGTGCTAACTGGCCGTATACATAACTAGTATGATGACATCAACTCTGTATAAAACACCTGTTCATGTTACACTCATTTAGGATACCAGCCCGTATGAATACAGGTATTTACTAGCCGTATTTTGGGTATGTAGGATACCAGCCCGTATGAATACAGGTGTTTACTAGCCGTATTTTGGGTATGCAGGATACCAGCCCGTATGAATACAGGTGTTTCCTAGCCGCATTTTGGGTATGCAGGATACCAGCCCGTATAAATACAGGTGTTTACCAAGCCGTATTCTGGCTATGCATTATACCAACCCGTATGAATATAGGTGTTTACCAGCCGTATTTTGGGTATGCAGGATACCAGCTCGTATGAACAAACCGCCTTCAATATTACCGTGATGTCGGCAGTTGAGAATTGTGCCCGTCTTTCTAATGTCTACGTTTCTTTCAGTGGAATAAAATCCTGTGCTTTTGCTTTCTGTTGAGTTTTATTATTCCTGCAGCCGTTGGTGTCGTCTAAATTGAGAATTAGTGCTGGAAAACACTATGACAAGTTAAAGTAAAGTTGTGCCTCAACTTATTCAGTATTTCGATAAAGTTGTGCCACAACTTATTCAGTATCTCGATAAAGTTGACTCGTGGGGGAGCATTGCATTGCCTCATGTCACGCGACCTAACACATTTCCTGCAAAGTGGCCCACCGGTGGTCACTGAGGTGATTTTCATAGTGCTGCTGACCCACCTGCAGTCACCAAATCATTTTTTAATATACTTAATGAAAGCCAAATAAAGGCCCGATCCAGTTAATATTTGCCATTTTCAAAGTTGATTACCACAATTTACTACTAAATTTGAGTTGAATGTTGAACTTTCAGTTTGACCCACCGCAGTTAACGTGTTAGGCCGAAATTCGTGTGTGAAAATCCGTTCATTCGACTTGGTTCATTCAAAAATGTTAGGTTGAATTTTCCCTCGAGGGAAGCACACCGTGACAATTGCATTAAGAATGTTCGAGCCTTGAGCTTGTACTGAAGAGACTAATAGCAGCATATCGAGTTAAAGTGCTCACGGTGATACAGTTCTTGTGTGGATTACGTACGAATTGTACGCCATTCTAAATTATACGCTTGGGGCTTGTGCGTGAAGATGCCAATAGTAGCATATCGTAGGGGAATTTCAGAGCACGCACGCACGAAGTTACAGTACTGGTGGAAATTACATACGAATCATACACCATTCTACAATTTAAACAATTTATTTACCACAAGAGGTACAGCGATAGAAAATATATCAAGACTAGTACAATAGACACATTTGAGTATAGCCACTTGTGGGCCCGAATAATAATTAAATTATACTCTGCTGGATTCTATTGAACACGGCCGTTGCCCGTCGCCTCTCCTTTGACTTCATTGCTACCTTTATTTTGAGTTACTCCACTGAACTCTATTTAATTCTTCAAGTTATTGGGCGAGTTACGACTTCCTCATTCGAGAAAGCCACAGGTTCGAGACCATGTCTTGCGCGATGCATTTTCCGACGCAAGCGACTTCTCTGGTGATGATAGAGAACGCAGAAATGGCTGGTGATGGATGGTATAGGAAGACTTTCAGCGCTTCGTTATCAGGCCTACTTCTGAACGTAGCACCTAGTAATGAAGGTGACGTTGCAATACTTGTTGGGAAATAAGAAAGATTAATTTGTGTGTAATTGCCAACAAAATTTACCTAGTATGTAAGCGCGCACACGCGTGTATACCACAAAAACGAGGGCCTATTCAAATATGAACACGCTTTTTATTTTCTGTTAGAAACGAGTATGGGTAATTGAATTGCTAGCGCTCTCGTTTAAAAAAAAAACAAGTTTCACTGCACATCTGGGAAAATTTCCCAGAGCTTGGTTTGCTGCTTAACAAGTAAAATCGTCGATACGTTATGGGAGGAAACTACATGTCGTCCCTTCAATTAAGAAATGGCATTCGATAAAAGACATAAATCATGTAATCAGGTGTGTCTGATGTGGAAAACTTCACAGGAGTCTGATGTGGTGAACTTCACAGGAGTCTGATGTGGTGAACTTCACGGGAGTCTGATGTGGTGAACTTCACGGGAGTCTGATGTGGTGAACTTCACAGGAGTCTGATGTGGTGAACTTCACGGGAGTCTGATGTGGTGAACTTCACAGGAGTCTGATGTGGTGAACTTCACGGGAGTCTGATGTGGTGAACTTCACAGGAGTCTGATGTGGTGAACTTCACAGGAGTCTGATGTGGTGAACTTCACGGGAGTCTGATGTGGTGAACTTCACAGGAGTCTGATGTGGTGAACTTCACAGGAGTCTGATGTGGTGAACTTCACGGGAGTCTGATGTGGTGAACTTCACAGGAGTCTGATGTGGTGAACTTTACAGGAGTCTGATGTGGTGAACTTCACGGGAGTCTGATGTGGTGAACTTCACGGGAGTCTGATGTGGTGAACTTCACAGGAGTCTGATGTGGTGAACTTCACAGGAGTCTGATGTGGTGAACTTCACGGGAGTCTGATGTGGTGAACTTCACGGGAGTCTGATGTGGTGAACTTCACGGGAGTCTGATGTGGTGAACTTCACAGGAGTCTGATGTGGTGAACTTCACGGGAGTCTGATGTGGTGAACTTCACGGGAGTCTGATGTGGTGAATTTCACAGGAGTCTGATGTGGTGAACTTCACGGGAGTCTGATGTGGTGAACTTCACGGGAGTCTGATGTGGTGAACTTCACAGGAGTCTGATGTGGTGAACTTCACGGGAGTCTGATGTGGTGAACTTCACAGGAGTCTGATGTGGTGAACTTCACGGGAGTCTGATATGGTGAACTTCACGGGAGTCTGATGTGGTGAACTTCACAGGAGTCTGATGTGGTGAACTTCACGGGAGTCTGATGTGGTGAACTTCACGGGAGTCTGATGTGGTGAACTTCACAGGAGTCTGATGTGGTGAACTTCACAGGAGTCTGATGTGGTGAACTTCACGGGAGTCTGATGTGGTGAACTTCACATGAGTCTGATGTGGTGAACTTCACGGGAGTCTGATGTGGTGAACTTCACAGGAGTCTGATATGGTGAACTTCACAGGAGTCTGATGTGGTGAACTTCACGGGAGTCTGATGTGGTGAACTTCACAGGAGTCTGATGTGGTGAACTTCACAAGAGTCTGATGTGGTGAACTTCACAGGAGTCTGATGTGGTGAACTTCACGGGAGTCTGATGTGGTGAACTTCACAGGAGTCTGATGTGGTGAACTTCACAGGAGTCTGATGTGGTGAACTTCACGGGAGTCTGATGTGGTGAACTTCACGGGAGTCTGATGTGTTGAACTTCACGGGAGTCTGATGTGTTGAACCGTATCTTGGCTACAGCGTCATGTTTCAAACCTATAATTAACGTCCGCATTTTCTACTCACATTACCATCATCACAACCCCAATCACTAAACTGGCACCGGCATCATGTAGTCACCGACATCACAACGAGGAAGTGACTGCCGTTCGACAATGAACTTCAAAGAACACATCATAGCACAAATATCACAAGGAATAAATTCTCTATAGAGCTGTTTATGAATAATTAAAAGTGGGTTTTGAAATCCATTTTGACGGTGAAGGGTTTAGTTTATGATATTTCATTCGTGCGTCCAGTGTCATAATATCGGAAAAGAAAAAAGTTTCTAAAGACTGTAACCAGTGCCTCACTCTAACTATTCCAAGCACAAACTATTCAAGAGTGGGTGCAAATCAGACTCCTGCGTTTTGAAAAGCGAATAAAAAGGTGAAATAAACATACAGAATTATTTGTTGTTTCTATGAATCAGTACAAAGTGGTGTTTGTGATCTCACTTTTTGAAGATGGCATCAGGAAGACGATGGTGACCACACACATCTTACCGTCACCATCACAGCCGTTGCGCGCGCCTTTCAAAACTTGGACATTTGATTTGCTCCGCCTAGTAGAACTCGAATATTTTGTTACCTGCGTTACCTAGACTTAAGTCAGAGTCTGTAGACACAAGTCAGAGTCTGTAAACACAAGTTAGAGTCTGTAGACTTAAGTCAGAGTCTGTAGACACAAGTCAGAGTCTGTAAACACAAGTCAGAGTCTGTAGAAAAAAAAGAAAGAAAAAAAACGGTTTATTTAGACACAAGTCAGAGTCTGTAAACACAAGTTAGAGTCTGTAACAACAACAACAAAACAAACATCGGCATCTTTGGGATGCTTTATTTCCAATCAAGCCTGATACAAATGATCTTAAGCATTGGTTTTTCAAATGTCTTGTAACTAACACTATATATAGGACACCATGACGGTTCCCCCGTAAAGCCGGTACCCATTTCCGACACCTGGGTCGAGTGGGGTATTGTGCTTGAGCTTTCCCTTATACCCAACGGGGAAAATCGCAGCGCCAGCGCCGGGATACGAACCCTCGACTCCAACATACAAGTCCGATCCCTTAACCAACCGCTGTGCCACCGCTCAGACTCAAGTCAGAGTCTGTGGACTCAAGTCAGAATCTGTAGACTCAAGTCGGAGTCTGTGGATTCGAATTGAAGTCCATTGACCTAGTCGCAGTCAACTAGACTAAGTCAAAGTCATTTGGATCGTGTCGCAGTCAACTGGAGCAAGTCGATGTGAACTGGACCAAGTTTGAGCTCATTGAGGTAATTCAGTCAGATGTGCCTTGAAGTAGTTTCTGCTGTTGATAATCTACTTCATAATTTATGGTAAGAAATACTGTGTTTCCTTTCCCTTCAGTGGGATACAATCAATGTATACGTAAAGTTTTTTTCTTTGGGAGGAAAAGGTGAGGTCCCAAGTTGAGAGTTAGGTAGGCCTTTTCTTGTTGAAAAAGAAAAGTTTTTTGGCGTTTCTAAGGATCATTCTCTGCTTTCCTATTTTTCATTGCCTCTGACTTGTATCTTCTTCTTTTATCTTGATTCATTTACCTTTTTTCAAATTTGGTGTTTCTATACTCGTATTTCCAACACACACATTTTGCCAGAACTCACTTTCTGCATAGATTCCGCGTACTATTCTAAATGTGCTTTCACCCTTCCTCTACTTGGAATACCTTTTTCGTACATAGGGAATCTTAAACTAATTTATCATTTATTCGTGATTCCTCTCTATGCTCTTTCAAGTTTAAATCAATTTATTTTATTATACTGGATACGAGAGAGCATACTCTAAGCTATAGTTTGAGTGATTCACTGTGCCTACTAGCGATTGTTCGGAAATTAGAGTATATTAGAAAATCCTCATGACATTCCTCGTGTGAGAGAATATAATTATGTATTTCAAGAGTTTTTTTTAGAGGAATCGCAAAACTGCACTTCAATGTTACTGCGGCTCGAATCCTTTGATTACTTTGTTGCGGATCAAATTCTGTTAACTTTAAACGGAGGATCATCAGTGGTGCAATTGGCCCTTCGCTTGAGATTACATCATAATCATGAGTATGATGTGTTGTTAGAAATATTGATCAGTTTCCATGACCCTATGTTAACTGAACCCTTAAATGAGAGATTTGAGTAATCGTATAAACATAGAGGTATTATACGTTTTTTACGAGTATGGGATTACGAGTATTCTGACAAAAATACTAGAATTTAATAAAGATTTAATATTTACTTTGTCGAAAAAACAGCATCCTCCCAAAGCTATGGTGAGAACATATAAAATGTATAGGTTAAAGCCTTCAAAAGGATAATTTTAAAATAAATTTTTTCGTGAAAATGTTTGCCGCTGCTTTTGGCGTCCTTCAAATCTACCCAAAACCGGTCAGAGGCGTGTCTCAATGCTCGTGCGGGTGGTTAACTCAACGCATTACGGTCTCAAAAATACGGATGAACTTCAGGTATTAATTTAGTATTTTGTAATAGATTTTCTTCTATTCCAGCTTCAAATTTACGTCGTTTTACCATACATTTAGGAACGTGAGGTTTAAAAAATATGTAGCTAATCCGCCTTGACAGGTGCCATCTATCAAGAAAAAAAAATTCTAACTGAAGAGCCATTCTAGTTGCACAATTCTTGTGTATTTAGTGCATGTAGGATTCTTCTGAGTGTCGGGTAAAATTGTCATACAGGAAACTATAATTAAAAGTCATTTTGTCAGTTGACCCAGATTATGATTATTATTTATTATTAATTGCTTCATATGTTGATTGATCGCCATCTTGGATCGGAGGTGTAAGTTCAATTTGATGCATCTATTACTGTAAGTATATTAGGCTGAATTATTTCAGTGCCATTCTCATTTATTTTTAGTAAAGTGTTAGCCTCATCATGTGATTTCTTTTGCAACTTCAGTATTCAGTAGGTGCAATATTTTAAATGACAATTTCTTGAAGCAGATTTTTTTATTTAAAGTATATATATGTAGAATTAAAATTTAAGGTCATATATGATTATGCCAGAAGCATCATAGGTTTGTTACACATAGCTTGAGTAAACATTTTTGACAGATTTGACACAATTTTGGTAAAATTGGATATCAATTTCTCATTATTATTATTAGTTAACTACCGATATATAGTTTATTCAATCTTGTATAATAAAGTGCAGAGTTGAGCATGTTTGAAGGTTTTACGGCTGCATATTGTTGAGCAGCCTTGTGCTATTTTGTGTTCTTGTGAAGAGAGATGCTACACAATTTTCTTTTAGTCAGAGTTAGGGTTAAAATTTTAACTTTGGGTTGGAATTGCTTATTTTTAAAAATTTTATAACAAGATAGTTCAGTTAATGATGCTGAAATTATTTTTATTGTAGAGTGTTGCATTTTCAACTGCATTGGAATTGGTTCTTTTTTCTGGATCTATGTTGCAGGATTATTTTGTTGACGATGCTGAAATTATATTTTTTTTGTAGGTGTTGCAATTTTAAGTTATAGTTTCATTGCTTCATTTTCCAAGAAGTTGTAAGGTAATTGAGTTGAAAATGCTGAAGTTAAATTTTCTTGGCAATAATATGCACAAGTTGGTGAATTACTTCATATATTTTAGGACATCAATCTTCAGCAGGTTGTAAAAGAAATTTTTTTTTGTTATCATTTTACTGCATAGAAGGATAAAAGTATTGGATTTTTTAGTAATAGTGCATCTGAGAGAAAAATTTTAAATGCTAAAAAGTGGTTAGGTTGGCATTTTTTGTGAAAGTTAAGCCATTTTTAATTTTTGAGGATCTTTTATTTAGGGTAAAATATTAAAAGTCCTGAAAAGTGGTTAGGTGGGCATTTTTTATGGAAGTTGAGATATTTTTAGGATCATTTATTTATGGCAAAATGTAAAAAAATTCTTGAAAGTGGTATGGTTAGCTTTTTTTATGGAAGTTGAGCTTCTTTAGGACCATTTATTTATGGCAAAATGTAAAAAATACTTGAAAGTGGTTAGGTTGGCTTTTTTTATGAAAGTTGAGCTTTTTTTCAAAACCATTTATTTATGATAAAATGTAAAAAATTCTGACGGTGATTAGGTTGGCATTCTTCTTTGGATATTTAGGATTTATCAGGACCATTTATCTATGGTGAATTGTAAAAAGTTCTAAGAAGTGGTGGCTAGGTTGGCCTTCTTCTTGTTTAACACATTCACTGCGTATTGGGCCGCATGTGTCCCAGTTGGAAAATTGCGCATTCACGTTCCAGTATAAATGAATGACATTTCGTCTGTTTCATGACCTCTGTAAGAAATAGCTGTCACCATATCAGATGAAATGCATTGTGTAATTGTATTTTCCATACTTCTTAGGTAGGAGGAAAATATTTTCAAATGTTATAATCGATTTTCCTATTTTGCTACTTACAACCTAACCAAACCAAACATTTGCAACCAAAGGAACGCAATGAACGTGTTAAATTGAGTTTTTTTTTAGAAATTTTTGGGTCCTTGCTGTACAGTTTTTCAGCATCTGCAATGTGCTACTCTCTTTTTTGAGGTTCATCTTGTTATATGAATTTTTCTTTCAACTTACAGATGTGTGCAAGGATGCTTCTGTGACACCACACCTCATGCATATATTTTTTTTCCCCCTTGCTATTAAGTTGTACTTTTAGGTTATACTAATTAACACATTAAGTGCGGCATGACCCACTGGTGGCCATTTAGGTGATTTTCATAATGCTGCTGGCTGATCAGCAGTCACGGACTCAATTTTTATAAATACTAAATGAAAGTTAAATGAATCATGATGAAAGTTAAATGAATGCATGATCCAGTCAATGTTTGCTATTTTCAAAATTTCTTACTATAATTGACTCTAAATTTGAGCTGGATATTGCATTTCAATTTAACTCGCCGCACTTAACGTGTTCATAAAAACTGAATTGATGAATTGAGAGAGGAAGGTACGTTTGATGTTGATCAAATGTATCTTCTTCTCTTAGGAACACCTTTGTTGTGGACAGAGAAGCTACAGCTAATAATTTAATCTACTTAGCATCTGTTTTAAATTTTTAGTTAAGTTTTTAGCATTTCCTCTTTTATTCCTGAGTTTTCAAATTGTTGAGTGAATTTTTTTTCAAACTGGCTGTTTCTATGCAGTGGATGAAAGGATGCACTTTGTGCATAAATTCCTTGTTCCTTTCATTATGTACTCAATGATATATTACTTCATTCCCTCAAGGCAACACAGTTACCATTTTGTAGTAAGGCTGGCAGTAACTAACTTATAATCTAAACATCCTTCAGGGGAGATACAATTGACTATAATTGCTATGGGAATTAGTGCTCCCAGGGGGGAAAATGTGAGGCCCTGAGCTGAGAGTTAGGTTGGCCTTTTTTTTGTTGAAATATTTTTTGTCATATTAAGGACCACTTTTTTTGGTTCACTGCTATCCTGTTTTCAGTGTGTATTTCTTTCCTCTTCAACTTTAATCTTGTTTCATAAACTTCTTTCTCAGATTACGGTTTCTATGCCCTCTCTTCATAGATTCCACATTCCCTTTACTCCATACTAAATGGTGCCTTCCTTCTTCCTCTCTTTGGATTGTATTTGTTGTGGATGAAGAGGCTTGAACTAACTTATAATCTAAACAAATCTTTGAAATATTACAATACTTGTCATGTTTCAAAATAGTAATTATGTTCTTACAAAGTGGTACTTCAACATGTTGTGACGATATTTAAAATGGTGATTAGCATCCAAAATAGGTCAAGAAAATCTGTTGGTATATTTGAAAAAAAATTTCAGCCGAATATAATTTTATGAAATTAATCTTCAATGCGTGTTGTCTCCTAATAGGGAGACTAAGATAGGCAATAATTTAAGGTTATGTAAGCATGGGAATTGGCATCCCTAGGGGCGAAGTGTTTGGCTACCACAACCCTAAATTAAACAACTTATTTACCATAAGTGATACAGCAGTAGATTGTTCAAGTCTAGTATAATAGACACGTTTGAGTATTGCTATACTTGTGGACCTGTTTAAGTTCAGTGACTTCTAGGGCATCTTATCAACAATGCTATTCTAAGGTGTATAATTATTTTTGACCTAAATAGGATAGGTCTTTAGGACTTATTTCTTCTGTGCCTATTGGCTGTTTTGTTTTTATTCTTTCTTTCTCTGCTATCTCCTCTTTGTCTATCTTTCTCTTCATTTTTGGCTTGTTTGCTTGCTGTTTTTATGCACAGGATATCCGCGTTTGTGAACATACCTTGTGCATTGATTCCCTATTTTTTTAGTTCATACTAAATGGCCTCATTTTCCATCACTCTTAGTTAGCTATATTAGTAACTAGAAAGGCTTGAAATGTATTATATATTATTTATTGACCAATGTGCTATTCTAGTGCTATTATTACAGAGACTGTTTATTTGCGGACTCAAACAAAACCGACTCACTCTTCCTCTTTTTGGATAGCCTTTCTTGCAGTTAGGGAGATTCAAACTAACATCTAATCAAATTTTCTGATGATGAGATAATACCGAGACAATAGATTGGAGGGAGTAAAGGCTGTAGGTTGAATATTTATTCAGGGTTTATCTTGGTGTTGTAGAGGTGAATCGACACTCTATAAGGTTTGCAGTTCATTTTCCTCCTTCTGGTAAGAAGCTGGGAAACATTTAGACAATTTGACGGTAGAAATGAAGCTAGAAGTGAATATGTTCTTGAGATACGTAGATACCAGCCACATCTGCTAAAAATCAAGCGTTTTTAAACTTAAATTCTATTCAAATTCAACTTTATTCTAGTTACATAAAAGTTGAACTTTTGCCTTCTATCTTTCTGGGTGAACTTTGGATTTTAAGATTTAGGTTGAACTTTTACCTTCAATCCTTGCTGAACTTTGGATTTTAAGATTTAAGTTGAAGTTTTTACCTTCAATCCTTGGTGAACTTTGGATTTTAAGATTTAAGTTGAAGTTTTACCTTCAATCCTTGGTGAACTTTGGATTTTTGATATTTAGGGTGAACTTTTACTTTCAATCCTTGGTGAACTTGGGATTTTAAGATTTAAGTTGAACTTTTACCCTCAATCCTTAGTGAACTTTGGATTTTAAGATTTAAGTTGAACTTTTACCTTCAATCCTTGGTGAACTTTGGATTTTAGGATTTAAGTTGAACTTTTACCTTCAATCCTTGGTGAACTTTGGATTTTAGGATTTAAGTTGAACTTTTACCTTCAATCCTTGGTGAACTTTGGATTTTAGGATTTAAGTTGAACATTTACCTTCAATCCTTGGTGAACTTTGGATTTTAGGATTTAAGTTGAACTTTTACCTTCAATCCTTGGTGAACTTTGGATTTTAGGATTTAAGTTGAACTTTTACCTTCAATCCTTGGTGAACTTTGGATTTTAGGATTTAAGTTGAACATTTACCTTCAATCCTTGGTGAACTTTGGATTTTAAGATTTTTTTCAGTTGTTAGGTTCACTTTAGTCTTATCCTAAGCTTGACCCTGACTTTGACCTTTGATTAAAAGTCCACCAAAGTAACTACTGAATTTCAGTATCCGAATTTTAGGTCTCTATTAAGGTAAATTCTATGTTGTGCAGTGACCTTATGTTAGCATTAGTATTCTCAGAAAGGTTTGATGGAATTGTTTTTGTTATTGTGCAGCATTTGCTACTTGACATGGGAGAAGATGTGAAGTCGTAAGATAAAGGATAGGTAGAATTACTTTTTCTGAAATATATTCTTTCTATTTCCCCTCAGGGGGATACAACTGTTGTATGTATGGGAATTAGCACTCCCAGGGGAACTATGTGAGGGCCCGAGCTAAAGGTTAGGTAGGCTTTCTTTTTGTTGAAATAGAATAGGTTTTTGTTTTGTTACAGACCATCTTTTTTCGGTTCACTGCTGTCCTGTTTTCATAGATTCCGTGTTCCCTCAACTCCATACTAAATGGTGCCTTCCTCCTTCCTCTCTTAGAACATCTCTGTCATGGTTAAGAGAGGGTTAAACTTTCTTATATAATAATAATTTTTTCTATTTAATTATGAACCATCTTTGTTTTCCACCGTTGAGCTGTCATGTTGGTGTGCTCTAATTACTCAATGTTGAAGCCTTTCTTGTGTTGTAAAATATATCATTGGGACTAACTTTAGCACAAAGTGAACTGGCTCACTATGTGCGTAGATCCCCCATTCCTGTAATGTCATACCAATTGATGCATTCTTCCTTTCTCCTCTTGGGGTCACTTTTGTTTTGGTTAGGAAGGGTTAAACTTGCTCATAATCTAATCTATGGTGCACTTTCCATTCCCTCAGGCAGGTAACAGCCTTTGATGCCATTGCTGAGCCTGCTATGTAAGTACAAAGTTGTAACGTTATTCTCTGTCCTTACTTGATTTAGTATTGATTTTACTATTGTAGGTACCATATGGGAGTCAAGATTCATTCACATCATAAAAAATTGTCAGCAATGTTTGCTAATATTTCATGTAGATATCCCACCAAAATAAAGTGGTCAGCTTCATCTAGTGGTATGAATTTTGAATGTTTGGCACTGCAGGGGATGAATCTATTGTATCTCCCTGTGAATATTGGTACTCCCAGGGGAAAATGTGTGAGGGCCTGAGCTGAGAGTTAGGTAGGCCTTCTTTTTGTTGAAATAAAATTTTTGTTTGCAATGTTTTACACCACTTTTTTCAGTTCACCACTGTCTACAGCATCTATTACTTTCTTCTTCAACTTTTATATTGTTTCAAAAACTTCTTTGTCAACTGGCTGTTTCTATGCCCCTTATGCATAGATTCTGCATCTCCTTACCTTAAGTTAAGATTAAAGATTTTTTTTTTTTAGAGTGATACATGTAAACTCATATAATTATCACATTTTAAATACAGTCTTCATCAAGATGTTATTTACTTGGAGATCTTTGGGTAAACTCATATTATCATCACATTTTAAATCTAATCTTCATCAAGATGTTATTTTCTTGGAGATCTATATGTAAACTTGTATGATAACCAAATTTTTATAATCTTCAAGATATTTTCGTGAAGATATATATGTAAATTCACATGATTTTTCAATTTCAATTATAATCATCAAGATGTTATTCTCTTGTAATGATGTTATTAAACTCGTACGATAATTATTGGAGGGCAAATGTGCAGAGTGTCCTAACCCACAAAACACAGAATTTTAGGGCACTCAAGTGTTCTAAATGCGTGGTGTTCGTTGCAGGGTTGCCAAACTGGCTTTTCCTAGCCAAGTTACTCACTAGGAACTGAACTAGGAACTAGGCCACTCTGTCTGAAAGACATCTACGCCGCTATGAGGTGAAATTATCACTTGACCCACTCTCCAGTTTTGACCTCTGATTTGTGGGTTAGGGCACTGCATATTTGCCCTCTAATGGTTTATAAATTTGTGGATTAGGACACTGCATATTTGGCCTCTAATGGTTTATAAATTTGTGGGTTAGGCCACTGCATATTTGCCCTCTAATGGTTTATAAATTTGTGGATTAGGCCACTGCATATTTGCCCTCTAATGGTTTATTGTTTAGAAATTGAATCTATTTTTGTTAGGTCAAGGACCACTGTTTTTTTATTAACTGCTGTCCTGTTTTTCCACCACCTACTGCTTCTTCAACTTTTATCCTGTTTCATGGCCTTCTTTCTCTATTTACTGTTTCTGTGCACTTTGTGCATAGATTCCGCGATCCCATGTCTTTATACTAGATGGGGCCTTCCTTCTTCCTCTTTTTGGATAGCTTTTGTTGCGGATAGGAAGGCTTAATCTAACATCTAATCTAATTTTTGGAAAGAACTTTCAAGTGATAATTCATAGTATCCTTTAATAATGTTTACCAAGGTTTCGTATGGGCATTATTTTGCTGCATGAAAATCCTGGGCTTCACGCTTGCATACCCATGCACCGTGTGCTTCAAGATTCGATTTAGGTTTCTTTGGCTACTTTACAGAGCCAATTTTGTTAGGGGAAATTCCTTGCATTTTGTTGTTTTTTCTCTTTCCAAATGAATGTGTGATTCCTATATTATTTTATCTTCGGATATTTTCGATGCATAGCGAACTGAAGAAGTGTGTTTCTTAACATTTTGACTGCGACGTGCGCCAGCGGTGGTACACGGAGGTAATTTCCATAATGCTGCTGAGGGACCAATGTCGCAAATTCCATTTTCATAAATTCTTAATCAAAGCTAAATGAGGGCAGGATCCAGTTCATGTTAACTATTTTCTAAATAGTTTCCTACTATTTACTTTAAATTTGAGTTCGGCATTGAACTTAATTTTTAGTAGTCGCAGTCAAAGTGTTAATCGTACGAGGTCGAAAATAATCACATAATAATCGCATAAATTGCCTTCATGTATCGTAATTAGCGCTCCCAGGGGGACTATGTGAGGGCCTGAGCTAAAGTTTAGGTAGGCTTCCTTTTTGTTGTAATAAAATATGTTTTTGTTTCGTTACGGACCATCTTTTTCCGGTTCACTGCTGTCCTGTTTTTCAGCACCTACTACTTTCTTCATCAACTTTTTCTTGTTTCATGAACTTCTTTCTTAGCTTCCTGTTCCTGTGCACCTAGTGCATAGATTCCGCGTTCCCTCAACTCCATACTAAATGGTGCCTTCCTCTTTCCTCTCTTGGAACATCTTTGTCATGGTTAAAGGAGGCTAGAACTTTCTTATATAATAATAATAATAATAATGGTAACTTTGATGGACAAGCGAACTAATTCCTCAAAAAGTCACTCGATTACAGCGATTCGACAACTCTGCGCAGATTAGCTCGCGTCCGCCTCTTCTTCTCCATCAAAGCTAGCATACCTATCACGCTTTCAGGTGGTCGACCGAAATTTCATTCCCATACTCTGGAAAAAAAAATAAAGATTGGCAAAGTCAGTAGTGAGGGTTGTGTTGAACATAGAAACGCGATTTTTAGCTGAAGGTTGGCTTCGTGCCATTCGATATAGAATAAACAATGCGTAATGTTGGCGAGTTACTCGTTCATATGTGTTTTCTTGAGGAACAGTTTGGGTACGCCGACGTTTGTGGAAGGCAACGGATTACTCATCGATGAACAGATTGGTGGAGCACCCTCTCATTGTGTAGGGAGCCATTCTAAAAAGTCTCATTAGCATTTTCTCTCCATCCTTGCCGACGAAACTCCGCAAAAGAACTGTTACTCCACTGTCGATCACGAGAGCCCCTCGTCAAATTTTAAACGGGATTTTTGATACGAAGCGCTGCGGTTGAATTTTTTTTCGAGTGCTGCGAATTTCACATTGATGATACGTTTCAGTTTGTCGGCATTGCTTCGATGTGCATTCGTGTTGCCTAACCTCTAATTCTTCTTGAAAAACTCGAACGTTGATGCATTTGCCGGAGATGCTGAGCGGTTGTGGTCGGATCTAGAACAGTCTTCACGTTAGCTCCGAATTCAGCGCTGCCATCCCGGCACGTTGAGTGCTGTGGGTGTGTGGAAATCTACTTGAGTTGGTCCTGGCGCTAGAAGTGAGCGCGGCGGGGTGTTCAGTGTTCTGGAGGTGGGCGTCGCATGGTGGGGTGTAGGCTATGACCATACTCCAAAGGATCATTTCTATAGTATGTTGTCATTATCCTAGAGCTACGACTCTATCCCTATGCCGCGATGACGAGTTCAGCGTGCAGTCCTGAGCGAGAAACTGCTCACGAGAGATCCTTCTCTCCGTGAGTCTGATGACCGTTCCTAGTTCTTCTTCAGGACTAGGAGGGACTGTCCGCCGGCTGAGCGGTTAGGGTATACTTTTTATCCGTCCCTCATTAGGGACTCAAAAACTCTCATCACAGCAATGGTTGTCGCCGACTCGCTCATCTCGTGTCAAGTGGAGGGAGGGGGTGGGTGTGCCTGAAATTTGTTCGCAGCTCGCTCAGATTTAATCGTGTGCTCAGCTTGCGCGTGTCGTGATGCGATAAGTGTTTTTCGCGGAGGAAATTTCGTTGTAGCACCCAATTTAGCCTGTCGCATTGACAAAGGCATGGCGGACGTTTATCACTACATGTAGTCATTTCGTGTACGTGGACAAAAATATCGCTGCAAATGAAATCGAAGCGTTGCTCAACCTCACAGATCTAGACTCAAGTGGTATTCGCCTGAAAAGTTATAACTGCGAGCTTTACACGTTGTCAGTTATTCATTTTATCGCGTTGGCAGAACGACTGCTAATTTTTGTTGAAAATTTGCATTAATATCAGTGTGTTCTCTCAAATTTCAAAGAAATTTCGTTTACGACGATGTACGAACACGTCCTGCCTATGATGGATTTGTCTTTGAAAGTTACGAATGATAATCTTCTGGAGAGGCCTCTGCTGCTGCTGATGCGTGTGTTTGTGTGCTCTCACGTTAGTCAGTCTGATATTGAAAGCTTCCCGCATTATTTCTATTGCGAACGTGTTGAGGTCATTTTGTATGCTCTCGGTTGATTTTTTGGTGGACTGTGTGATTGATAGTTTTTTTTTTGTTGTTGTTTGAATCGGAGCCATCTTCTTCATTCCACGTCCGTTCGTAGTTTCTTGATTGCGCAGGGGTGTGTCCAGCAATGTGCGCCCAGATGAGATGTGCGCGAGCATCTGGAAAAGTTCGAAAATGAGGTTAGTATTATAAGTGTTATTTTAGATGTGTTATTTTCGTTGACCGATCCCGGAGGTAGTGCAATACCGGGCCGATCCGCGGCAAAGGTGGAGCAAGCTCCTAGCACTTCGCCATGATCCAAAAATCAGTTTAATATCGTTGACCCCACATGGGGGTCGTATCAGATATTAAGCTGATAAGAACAGATACTACACTTTGATCTTAGCCAAAAGGCCGAGAAGCGATAACTCCATTTTAATTTAGACGTTAGAGGGCTTTACTTGACTGATCATTTGCTCCGAATTTAAAAATTGAGAGATAACTCGTCTGCTTGAAATGGAAGGTTGAGAGTCTGGGCTTGTACTGTCTGCTGCATTCAGTCGGCTCGGTTTCATTTCCAGAGCGTTTCTATTTATTTTTTTTATTTGATAGACGCAAAAAGTTTCTACCTGGTTTGAAATAGGTTTGGAATATTTTTCAAATGATCCACGTCGAATCGGTTGTCAACTTGATATCAGCCCACCGGCGCGAGAAAGAAAGAAAGAAAGCAAGCAAACAAAGAACAGGGCAGAAAGAACAGTCACCAAGACGAACTTCTAGAAATTTCACTCCTGTCAAGCTGTGGTACAGAATGGAAAGAGTAGAGCTACGAGAGGATTTCGTCCTATTCGGATGAATTCGTGTTTCTTTATCCACGCAATTGCTGTAACGTAGGACCATTTTTCTCGCTCGACAATTTCAATGTTCCGGCGTTGTTTAGCAGGGTCGTCGGGCAAAAAAGCCCAAATGCTTCGTATTGTGTTTCGAATGGAAGGTTCGCATTCTGTGGAGCCGAATTGTATTTGTAATTACTCAAGAGACTTGGAATATGCAGTCTTGAAATCCGTTATGTCGATCGTTCAAGTGGATTTTTCCACCCTGGCGCAGTCCCCGCTTCCACGACTGGTCAGGGGAGGTTTTCAGTCGGCTCAGACCGGTGCCTGTGTGGTACGAAAACCAGCATACTTACCTGGCACAGGGGATACCGTGATCACGAAGGCGGTTCCCCCAGGGCGAGGCTCACCATTGCACTCCGGTGTTGCTGACCCTTGCGATTACCCCAAATGTGGGTAACTCGGGTGCGTAATTTTTGGTAGCGGGGGACTGCGTTCGCGCTATCCCCCTCACAATATCCCATCAAATCAGGAAACACACACCATGTCATACTACGCGCTGGTAAATGTCGACCTCTATTCGCGTCTTCCTCTATTCTCAATCAACTTTCGCTCTTCCTTCAGCTAAGACATGTTAGGTCAGTACGTTGCAAGCTCGGCTCCCTCTACCTCTTGTCCACAGCGAGATGCATTCGCCGGCTGATGGCTTCGGAGACCGACCTCCACCCAAATTTTCTTGGTGATTCGCACGTGCTTGCTCTGAGCCGAGCCCATTCTCTCACTCAGGTCAAAACAGCGATTATGCTGCAATCAATGCGAGATCAGATCATGACAACTTCCTAAATAGCAATTGCACGCGATATTTCACCTCTGCGCCAATCTTAGCCTCTAGTCCTTAGTACGTACGTTATGTTTTCACTTTGAAAGCGAACTAATTCCTCAAAAAGTCACTCGATTACAGCGATTCGACAACTCTGCGCAGATTAGCTCGCGTCCGCCTCTTCTTCTCCATCAAAGCTAGCATACCTATCACGCTTTCAGGTGGTCGACCGAAATTTCATTCCCATACTCTGGAAAAAAAAATAAAGATTGGCAAAGTCAGTAGTGAGGGTTGTGTTGAACATAGAAACGCGATTTTTAGCTGAAGGTTGGCTTCGTGCCATTCGATATAGAATAAACAATGCGTAATGTTGGCGAGTTACTCGTTCATATGTGTTTTCTTGAGGAACAGTTTGGGTACGCCGACGTTTGTGGAAGGCAACGGATTACTCATCGATGAACAGATTGGTGGAGCACCCTCTCATTGTGTAGGGAGCCATTCTAAAAAGTCTCATTAGCATTTTCTCTCCATCCTTGCCGACGAAACTCCGCAAAAGAACTGTTACTCCACTGTCGATCACGAGAGCCCCTCGTCAAATTTTAAACGGGATTTTTGATACGAAGCGCTGCGGTTGAATTTTTTTTCGAGTGCTGCGAATTTCACATTGATGATACGTTTCAGTTTGTCGGCATTGCTTCGATGTGCATTCGTGTTGCCTAACCTCTAATTCTTCTTGAAAAACTCGAACGTTGATGCATTTGCCGGAGATGCTGAGCGGTTGTGGTCGGATCTAGAACAGTCTTCACGTTAGCTCCGAATTCAGCGCTGCCATCCCGGCACGTTGAGTGCTGTGGGTGTGTGGAAATCTACTTGAGTTGGTCCTGGCGCTAGAAGTGAGCGCGGCGGGGTGTTCAGTGTTCTGGAGGTGGGCGTCGCATGGTGGGGTGTAGGCTATGACCATACTCCAAAGGATCATTTCTATAGTATGTTGTCATTATCCTAGAGCTACGACTCTATCCCTATGCCGCGATGACGAGTTCAGCGTGCAGTCCTGAGCGAGAAACTGCTCACGAGAGATCCTTCTCTCCGTGAGTCTGATGACCGTTCCTAGTTCTTCTTCAGGACTAGGAGGGACTGTCCGCCGGCTGAGCGGTTAGGGTATACTTTTTATCCGTCCCTCATTAGGGACTCAAAAACTCTCATCACAGCAATGGTTGTCGCCGACTCGCTCATCTCGTGTCAAGTGGAGGGAGGGGGTGGGTGTGCCTGAAATTTGTTCGCAGCTCGCTCAGATTTAATCGTGTGCTCAGCTTGCGCGTGTCGTGATGCGATAAGTGTTTTTCGCGGAGGAAATTTCGTTGTAGCACCCAATTTAGCCTGTCGCATTGACAAAGGCATGGCGGACGTTTATCACTACATGTAGTCATTTCGTGTACGTGGACAAAAATATCGCTGCAAATGAAATCGAAGCGTTGCTCAACCTCACAGATCTAGACTCAAGTGGTATTCGCCTGAAAAGTTATAACTGCGAGCTTTACACGTTGTCAGTTATTCATTTTATCGCGTTGGCAGAACGACTGCTAATTTTTGTTGAAAATTTGCATTAATATCAGTGTGTTCTCTCAAATTTCAAAGAAATTTCGTTTACGACGATGTACGAACACGTCCTGCCTATGATGGATTTGTCTTTGAAAGTTACGAATGATAATCTTCTGGAGAGGCCTCTGCTGCTGCTGATGCGTGTGTTTGTGTGCTCTCACGTTAGTCAGTCTGATATTGAAAGCTTCCCGCATTATTTCTATTGCGAACGTGTTGAGGTCATTTTGTATGCTCTCGGTTGATTTTTTGGTGGACTGTGTGATTGATAGTTTTTTTTTTGTTGTTGTTTGAATCGGAGCCATCTTCTTCATTCCACGTCCGTTCGTAGTTTCTTGATTGCGCAGGGGTGTGTCCAGCAATGTGCGCCCAGATGAGATGTGCGCGAGCATCTGGAAAAGTTCGAAAATGAGGTTAGTATTATAAGTGTTATTTTAGATGTGTTATTTTCGTTGACCGATCCCGGAGGTAGTGCAATACCGGGCCGATCCGCGGCAAAGGTGGAGCAAGCTCCTAGCACTTCGCCATGATCCAAAAATCAGTTTAATATCGTTGACCCCACATGGGGGTCGTATCAGATATTAAGCTGATAAGAACAGATACTACACTTTGATCTTAGCCAAAAGGCCGAGAAGCGATAACTCCATTTTAATTTAGACGTTAGAGGGCTTTACTTGACTGATCATTTGCTCCGAATTTAAAAATTGAGAGATAACTCGTCTGCTTGAAATGGAAGGTTGAGAGTCTGGGCTTGTACTGTCTGCTGCATTCAGTCGGCTCGGTTTCATTTCCAGAGCGTTTCTATTTATTTTTTTTATTTGATAGACGCAAAAAGTTTCTACCTGGTTTGAAATAGGTTTGGAATATTTTTCAAATGATCCACGTCGAATCGGTTGTCAACTTGATATCAGCCCACCGGCGCGAGAAAGAAAGAAAGAAAGCAAGCAAACAAAGAACAGGGCAGAAAGAACAGTCACCAAGACGAACTTCTAGAAATTTCACTCCTGTCAAGCTGTGGTACAGAATGGAAAGAGTAGAGCTACGAGAGGATTTCGTCCTATTCGGATGAATTCGTGTTTCTTTATCCACGCAATTGCTGTAACGTAGGACCATTTTTCTCGCTCGACAATTTCAATGTTCCGGCGTTGTTTAGCAGGGTCGTCGGGCAAAAAAGCCCAAATGCTTCGTATTGTGTTTCGAATGGAAGGTTCGCATTCTGTGGAGCCGAATTGTATTTGTAATTACTCAAGAGACTTGGAATATGCAGTCTTGAAATCCGTTATGTCGATCGTTCAAGTGGATTTTTCCACCCTGGCGCAGTCCCCGCTTCCACGACTGGTCAGGGGAGGTTTTCAGTCGGCTCAGACCGGTGCCTGTGTGGTACGAAAACCAGCATACTTACCTGGCACAGGGGATACCGTGATCACGAAGGCGGTTCCCCCAGGGCGAGGCTCACCATTGCACTCCGGTGTTGCTGACCCTTGCGATTACCCCAAATGTGGGTAACTCGGGTGCGTAATTTTTGGTAGCGGGGGACTGCGTTCGCGCTATCCCCCTCACAATATCCCATCAAATCAGGAAACACACACCATGTCATACTACGCGCTGGTAAATGTCGACCTCTATTCGCGTCTTCCTCTATTCTCAATCAACTTTCGCTCTTCCTTCAGCTAAGACATGTTAGGTCAGTACGTTGCAAGCTCGGCTCCCTCTACCTCTTGTCCACAGCGAGATGCATTCGCCGGCTGATGGCTTCGGAGACCGACCTCCACCCAAATTTTCTTGGTGATTCGCACGTGCTTGCTCTGAGCCGAGCCCATTCTCTCACTCAGGTCAAAACAGCGATTATGCTGCAATCAATGCGAGATCAGATCATGACAACTTCCTAAATAGCAATTGCCCGCGATATTTCACCTCTGCGCCAATCTTAGCCTCTAGTCCTTAGTACGTACGTTATGTTTTCACTTTGAAAGCGAACTAATTCCTCAAAAAGTCACTCGATTACAGCGATTCGACAACTCTGCGCAGATTAGCTCGCGTCCGCCTCTTCTTCTCCATCAAAGCTAGCATACCTATCACGCTTTCAGGTGGTCGACCGAAATTTCATTCCCATACTCTGGAAAAAAAATAAAGATTGGCAAAGTCAGTAGTGAGGGTTGTGTTGAACATAGAAACGCGATTTTTAGCTGAAGGTTGGCTTCGTGCCATTCGATATAGAATAAACAATGCGTAATGTTGGCGAGTTACTCGTTCATATGTGTTTTCTTGAGGAACAGTTTGGGTACGCCGACGTTTGTGGAAGGCAACGGATTACTCATCGATGAACAGATTGGTGGAGCACCCTCTCATTGTGTAGGGAGCCATTCTAAAAAGTCTCATTAGCATTTTCTCTCCATCCTTGCCGACGAAACTCCGCAAAAGAACTGTTACTCCACTGTCGATCACGAGAGCCCCTCGTCAAATTTTAAACGGGATTTTTGATACGAAGCGCTGCGGTTGAATTTTTTTTCGAGTGCTGCGAATTTCACATTGATGATACGTTTCAGTTTGTCGGCATTGCTTCGATGTGCATTCGTGTTGCCTAACCTCTAATTCTTCTTGAAAAACTCGAACGTTGATGCATTTGCCGGAGATGCTGAGCGGTTGTGGTCGGATCTAGAACAGTCTTCACGTTAGCTCCGAATTCAGCGCTGCCATCCCGGCACGTTGAGTGCTGTGGGTGTGTGGAAATCTACTTGAGTTGGTCCTGGCGCTAGAAGTGAGCGCGGCGGGGTGTTCAGTGTTCTGGAGGTGGGCGTCGCATGGTGGGGTGTAGGCTATGACCATACTCCAAAGGATCATTTCTATAGTATGTTGTCATTATCCTAGAGCTACGACTCTATCCCTATGCCGCGATGACGAGTTCAGCGTGCAGTCCTGAGCGAGAAACTGCTCACGAGAGATCCTTCTCTCCGTGAGTCTGATGACCGTTCCTAGTTCTTCTTCAGGACTAGGAGGGACTGTCCGCCGGCTGAGCGGTTAGGGTATACTTTTTATCCGTCCCTCATTAGGGACTCAAAAACTCTCATCACAGCAATGGTTGTCGCCGACTCGCTCATCTCGTGTCAAGTGGAGGGAGGGGGTGGGTGTGCCTGAAATTTGTTCGCAGCTCGCTCAGATTTAATCGTGTGCTCAGCTTGCGCGTGTCGTGATGCGATAAGTGTTTTTCGCGGAGGAAATTTCGTTGTAGCACCCAATTTAGCCTGTCGCATTGACAAAGGCATGGCGGACGTTTATCACTACATGTAGTCATTTCGTGTACGTGGACAAAAATATCGCTGCAAATGAAATCGAAGCGTTGCTCAACCTCACAGATCTAGACTCAAGTGGTATTCGCCTGAAAAGTTATAACTGCGAGCTTTACACGTTGTCAGTTATTCATTTTATCGCGTTGGCAGAACGACTGCTAATTTTTGTTGAAAATTTGCATTAATATCAGTGTGTTCTCTCAAATTTCAAAGAAATTTCGTTTACGACGATGTACGAACACGTCCTGCCTATGATGGATTTGTCTTTGAAAGTTACGAATGATAATCTTCTGGAGAGGCCTCTGCTGCTGCTGATGCGTGTGTTTGTGTGCTCTCACGTTAGTCAGTCTGATATTGAAAGCTTCCCGCATTATTTCTATTGCGAACGTGTTGAGGTCATTTTGTATGCTCTCGGTTGATTTTTTGGTGGACTGTGTGATTGATAGTTTTTTTTTGTTGTTGTTTGAATCGGAGCCATCTTCTTCATTCCACGTCCGTTCGTAGTTTCTTGATTGCGCAGGGGTGTGTCCAGCAATGTGCGCCCAGATGAGATGTGCGCGAGCATCTGGAAAAGTTCGAAAATGAGGTTAGTATTATAAGTGTTATTTTAGATGTGTTATTTTCGTGGACCGATCCCGGAGGTAGTGCAATACCGGGCCGATCCGCGGCAAAGGTGGAGCAAGCTCCTAGCACTTCGCCATGATCCAAAAATCAGTTTAATATCGTTGACCCCACATGGGGGTCGTATCAGATATTAAGCTGATAAGAACAGATACTACACTTTGATCTTAGCCAAAAGGCCGAGAAGCGATAACTCCATTTTAATTTAGACGTTAGAGGGCTTTACTTGACTGATCATTTGCTCCGAATTTAAAAATTGAGAGATAACTCGTCTGCTTGAAATGGAAGGTTGAGAGTCTGGGCTTGTACTGTCTGCTGCATTCAGTCGGCTCGGTTTCATTTCCAGAGCGTTTCTATTTATTTTTTTTATTTGATAGACGCAAAAAGTTTCTACCTGGTTTGAAATAGGTTTGGAATATTTTTCAAATGATCCACGTCGAATCGGTTGTCAACTTGATATCAGCCCACCGGCGCGAGAAAGAAAGAAAGAAAGCAAGCAAACAAAGAACAGGGCAGAAAGAACAGTCACCAAGACGAACTTCTAGAAATTTCACTCCTGTCAAGCTGTGGTACAGAATGGAAAGAGTAGAGCTACGAGAGGATTTCGTCCTATTCGGATGAATTCGTGTTTCTTTATCCACGCAATTGCTGTAACGTAGGACCATTTTTCTCGCTCGACAATTTCAATGTTCCGGCGTTGTTTAGCAGGGTCGTCGGGCAAAAAAGCCCAAATGCTTCGTATTGTGTTTCGAATGGAAGGTTCGCATTCTGTGGAGCCGAATTGTATTTGTAATTACTCAAGAGACTTGGAATATGCAGTCTTGAAATCCGTTATGTCGATCGTTCAAGTGGATTTTTCCACCCTGGCGCAGTCCCCGCTTCCACGACTGGTCAGGGGAGGTTTTCAGTCGGCTCAGACCGGTGCCTGTGTGGTACGAAAACCAGCATACTTACCTGGCACAGGGGATACCGTGATCACGAAGGCGGTTCCCCCAGGGCGAGGCTCACCATTGCACTCCGGTGTTGCTGACCCTTGCGATTACCCCAAATGTGGGTAACTCGGGTGCGTAATTTTTGGTAGCGGGGGACTGCGTTCGCGCTATCCCCCTCACAATATCCCATCAAATCAGGAAACAGACACCATGTCATACTACGCGCTGGTAAATGTCGACCTCTATTCGCGTCTTCCTCTATTCTCAATCAACTTTCGCTCTTCCTTCAGCTAAGACATGTTAGGTCAGTACGTTGCAAGCTCGGCTCCCTCTACCTCTTGTCCACAGCGAGATGCATTCGCCGGCTGATGGCTTCGGAGACCGACCTCCACCCAAATTTTCTTGGTGATTCGCACGTGCTTGCTCTGAGCCGAGCCCATTCTCTCACTCAGGTCAAAACAGCGATTATGCTGCAATCAATGCGAGATCAGATCATGACAACTTCCTAAATAGCAATTGCACGCGATATTTCACCTCTGCGCCAATCTTAGCCTCTAGTCCTTAGTACGTACGTTATGTTTTCACTTTGAAAGCGAACTAATTCCTCAAAAAGTCACTCGATTACAGCGATTCGACAACTCTGCGCAGATTAGCTCGCGTCCGCCTCTTCTTCTCCATCAAAGCTAGCATACCTATCACGCTTTCAGGTGGTCGACCGAAATTTCATTCCCATACTCTGGAAAAAAAAATAAAGATTGGCAAAGTCAGTAGTGAGGGTTGTGTTGAACATAGAAACGCGATTTTTAGCTGAAGGTTGGCTTCGTGCCATTCGATATAGAATAAACAATGCGTAATGTTGGCGAGTTACTCGTTCATATGTGTTTTCTTGAGGAACAGTTTGGGTACGCCGACGTTTGTGGAAGGCAACGGATTACTCATCGATGAACAGATTGGTGGAGCACCCTCTCATTGTGTAGGGAGCCATTCTAAAAAGTCTCATTAGCATTTTCTCTCCATCCTTGCCGACGAAACTCCGCAAAAGAACTGTTACTCCACTGTCGATCACGAGAGCCCCTCGTCAAATTTTAAACGGGATTTTTGATACGAAGCGCTGCGGTTGAATTTTTTTTCGAGTGCTGCGAATTTCACATTGATGATACGTTTCAGTTTGTCGGCATTGCTTCGATGTGCATTCGTGTTGCCTAACCTCTAATTCTTCTTGAAAAACTCGAACGTTGATGCATTTGCCGGAGATGCTGAGCGGTTGTGGTCGGATCTAGAACAGTCTTCACGTTAGCTCCGAATTCAGCGCTGCCATCCCGGCACGTTGAGTGCTGTGGGTGTGTGGAAATCTACTTGAGTTGGTCCTGGCGCTAGAAGTGAGCGCGGCGGGGTGTTCAGTGTTCTGGAGGTGGGCGTCGCATGGTGGGGTGTAGGCTATGACCATACTCCAAAGGATCATTTCTATAGTATGTTGTCATTATCCTAGAGCTACGACTCTATCCCTATGCCGCGATGACGAGTTCAGCGTGCAGTCCTGAGCGAGAAACTGCTCACGAGAGATCCTTCTCTCCGTGAGTCTGATGACCGTTCCTAGTTCTTCTTCAGGACTAGGAGGGACTGTCCGCCGGCTGAGCGGTTAGGGTATACTTTTTATCCGTCCCTCATTAGGGACTCAAAAACTCTCATCACAGCAATGGTTGTCGCCGACTCGCTCATCTCGTGTCAAGTGGAGGGAGGGGGTGGGTGTGCCTGAAATTTGTTCGCAGCTCGCTCAGATTTAATCGTGTGCTCAGCTTGCGCGTGTCGTGATGCGATAAGTGTTTTTCGCGGAGGAAATTTCGTTGTAGCACCCAATTTAGCCTGTCGCATTGACAAAGGCATGGCGGACGTTTATCACTACATGTAGTCATTTCGTGTACGTGGACAAAAATATCGCTGCAAATGAAATCGAAGCGTTGCTCAACCTCACAGATCTAGACTCAAGTGGTATTCGCCTGAAAAGTTATAACTGCGAGCTTTACACGTTGTCAGTTATTCATTTTATCGCGTTGGCAGAACGACTGCTAATTTTTGTTGAAAATTTGCATTAATATCAGTGTGTTCTCTCAAATTTCAAAGAAATTTCGTTTACGACGATGTACGAACACGTCCTGCCTATGATGGATTTGTCTTTGAAAGTTACGAATGATAATCTTCTGGAGAGGCCTCTGCTGCTGCTGATGCGTGTGTTTGTGTGCTCTCACGTTAGTCAGTCTGATATTGAAAGCTTCCCGCATTATTTCTATTGCGAACGTGTTGAGGTCATTTTGTATGCTCTCGGTTGATTTTTTGGTGGACTGTGTGATTGATAGTTTTTTTTTTGTTGTTGTTTGAATCGGAGCCATCTTCTTCATTCCACGTCCGTTCGTAGTTTCTTGATTGCGCAGGGGTGTGTCCAGCAATGTGCGCCCAGATGAGATGTGCGCGAGCATCTGGAAAAGTTCGAAAATGAGGTTAGTATTATAAGTGTTATTTTAGATGTGTTATTTTCGTTGACCGATCCCGGAGGTAGTGCAATACCGGGCCGATCCGCGGCAAAGGTGGAGCAAGCTCCTAGCACTTCGCCATGATCCAAAAATCAGTTTAATATCGTTGACCCCACATGGGGGTCGTATCAGATATTAAGCTGATAAGAACAGATACTACACTTTGATCTTAGCCAAAAGGCCGAGAAGCGATAACTCCATTTTAATTTAGACGTTAGAGGGCTTTACTTGACTGATCATTTGCTCCGAATTTAAAAATTGAGAGATAACTCGTCTGCTTGAAATGGAAGGTTGAGAGTCTGGGCTTGTACTGTCTGCTGCATTCAGTCGGCTCGGTTTCATTTCCAGAGCGTTTCTATTTATTTTTTTTATTTGATAGACGCAAAAAGTTTCTACCTGGTTTGAAATAGGTTTGGAATATTTTTCAAATGATCCACGTCGAATCGGTTGTCAACTTGATATCAGCCCACCGGCGCGAGAAAGAAAGAAAGAAAGCAAGCAAACAAAGAACAGGGCAGAAAGAACAGTCACCAAGACGAACTTCTAGAAATTTCACTCCTGTCAAGCTGTGGTACAGAATGGAAAGAGTAGAGCTACGAGAGGATTTCGTCCTATTCGGATGAATTCGTGTTTCTTTATCCACGCAATTGCTGTAACGTAGGACCATTTTTCTCGCTCGACAATTTCAATGTTCCGGCGTTGTTTAGCAGGGTCGTCGGGCAAAAAAGCCCAAATGCTTCGTATTGTGTTTCGAATGGAAGGTTCGCATTCTGTGGAGCCGAATTGTATTTGTAATTACTCAAGAGACTTGGAATATGCAGTCTTGAAATCCGTTATGTCGATCGTTCAAGTGGATTTTTCCACCCTGGCGCAGTCCCCGCTTCCACGACTGGTCAGGGGAGGTTTTCAGTCGGCTCAGACCGGTGCCTGTGTGGTACGAAAACCAGCATACTTACCTGGCACAGGGGATACCGTGATCACGAAGGCGGTTCCCCCAGGGCGAGGCTCACCATTGCACTCCGGTGTTGCTGACCCTTGCGATTACCCCAAATGTGGGTAACTCGGGTGCGTAATTTTTGGTAGCGGGGGACTGCGTTCGCGCTATCCCCCTCACAATATCCCATCAAATCAGGAAACACACACCATGTCATACTACGCGCTGGTAAATGTCGACCTCTATTCGCGTCTTCCTCTATTCTCAATCAACTTTCGCTCTTCCTTCAGCTAAGACATGTTAGGTCAGTACGTTGCAAGCTCGGCTCCCTCTACCTCTTGTCCACAGCGAGATGCATTCGCCGGCTGATGGCTTCGGAGACCGACCTCCACCCAAATTTTCTTGGTGATTCGCACGTGCTTGCTCTGAGCCGAGCCCATTCTCTCACTCAGGTCAAAACAGCGATTATGCTGCAATCAATGCGAGATCAGATCATGACAACTTCCTAAATAGCAATTGCCCGCGATATTTCACCTCTGCGCCAATCTTAGCCTCTAGTCCTTAGTACGTACGTTATGTTTTCACTTTGAAAGCGAACTAATTCCTCAAAAAGTCACTCGATTACAGCGATTCGACAACTCTGCGCAGATTAGCTCGCGTCCGCCTCTTCTTCTCCATCAAAGCTAGCATACCTATCACGCTTTCAGGTGGTCGACCGAAATTTCATTCCCATACTCTGGAAAAAAAATAAAGATTGGCAAAGTCAGTAGTGAGGGTTGTGTTGAACATAGAAACGCGATTTTTAGCTGAAGGTTGGCTTCGTGCCATTCGATATAGAATAAACAATGCGTAATGTTGGCGAGTTACTCGTTCATATGTGTTTTCTTGAGGAACAGTTTGGGTACGCCGACGTTTGTGGAAGGCAACGGATTACTCATCGATGAACAGATTGGTGGAGCACCCTCTCATTGTGTAGGGAGCCATTCTAAAAAGTCTCATTAGCATTTTCTCTCCATCCTTGCCGACGAAACTCCGCAAAAGAACTGTTACTCCACTGTCGATCACGAGAGCCCCTCGTCAAATTTTAAACGGGATTTTTGATACGAAGCGCTGCGGTTGAATTTTTTTTCGAGTGCTGCGAATTTCACATTGATGATACGTTTCAGTTTGTCGGCATTGCTTCGATGTGCATTCGTGTTGCCTAACCTCTAATTCTTCTTGAAAAACTCGAACGTTGATGCATTTGCCGGAGATGCTGAGCGGTTGTGGTCGGATCTAGAACAGTCTTCACGTTAGCTCCGAATTCAGCGCTGCCATCCCGGCACGTTGAGTGCTGTGGGTGTGTGGAAATCTACTTGAGTTGGTCCTGGCGCTAGAAGTGAGCGCGGCGGGGTGTTCAGTGTTCTGGAGGTGGGCGTCGCATGGTGGGGTGTAGGCTATGACCATACTCCAAAGGATCATTTCTATAGTATGTTGTCATTATCCTAGAGCTACGACTCTATCCCTATGCCGCGATGACGAGTTCAGCGTGCAGTCCTGAGCGAGAAACTGCTCACGAGAGATCCTTCTCTCCGTGAGTCTGATGACCGTTCCTAGTTCTTCTTCAGGACTAGGAGGGACTGTCCGCCGGCTGAGCGGTTAGGGTATACTTTTTATCCGTCCCTCATTAGGGACTCAAAAACTCTCATCACAGCAATGGTTGTCGCCGACTCGCTCATCTCGTGTCAAGTGGAGGGAGGGGGTGGGTGTGCCTGAAATTTGTTCGCAGCTCGCTCAGATTTAATCGTGTGCTCAGCTTGCGCGTGTCGTGATGCGATAAGTGTTTTTCGCGGAGGAAATTTCGTTGTAGCACCCAATTTAGCCTGTCGCATTGACAAAGGCATGGCGGACGTTTATCACTACATGTAGTCATTTCGTGTACGTGGACAAAAATATCGCTGCAAATGAAATCGAAGCGTTGCTCAACCTCACAGATCTAGACTCAAGTGGTATTCGCCTGAAAAGTTATAACTGCGAGCTTTACACGTTGTCAGTTATTCATTTTATCGCGTTGGCAGAACGACTGCTAATTTTTGTTGAAAATTTGCATTAATATCAGTGTGTTCTCTCAAATTTCAAAGAAATTTCGTTTACGACGATGTACGAACACGTCCTGCCTATGATGGATTTGTCTTTGAAAGTTACGAATGATAATCTTCTGGAGAGGCCTCTGCTGCTGCTGATGCGTGTGTTTGTGTGCTCTCACGTTAGTCAGTCTGATATTGAAAGCTTCCCGCATTATTTCTATTGCGAACGTGTTGAGGTCATTTTGTATGCTCTCGGTTGATTTTTTGGTGGACTGTGTGATTGATAGTTTTTTTTTGTTGTTGTTTGAATCGGAGCCATCTTCTTCATTCCACGTCCGTTCGTAGTTTCTTGATTGCGCAGGGGTGTGTCCAGCAATGTGCGCCCAGATGAGATGTGCGCGAGCATCTGGAAAAGTTCGAAAATGAGGTTAGTATTATAAGTGTTATTTTAGATGTGTTATTTTCGTGGACCGATCCCGGAGGTAGTGCAATACCGGGCCGATCCGCGGCAAAGGTGGAGCAAGCTCCTAGCACTTCGCCATGATCCAAAAATCAGTTTAATATCGTTGACCCCACATGGGGGTCGTATCAGATATTAAGCTGATAAGAACAGATACTACACTTTGATCTTAGCCAAAAGGCCGAGAAGCGATAACTCCATTTTAATTTAGACGTTAGAGGGCTTTACTTGACTGATCATTTGCTCCGAATTTAAAAATTGAGAGATAACTCGTCTGCTTGAAATGGAAGGTTGAGAGTCTGGGCTTGTACTGTCTGCTGCATTCAGTCGGCTCGGTTTCATTTCCAGAGCGTTTCTATTTATTTTTTTTATTTGATAGACGCAAAAAGTTTCTACCTGGTTTGAAATAGGTTTGGAATATTTTTCAAATGATCCACGTCGAATCGGTTGTCAACTTGATATCAGCCCACCGGCGCGAGAAAGAAAGAAAGAAAGCAAGCAAACAAAGAACAGGGCAGAAAGAACAGTCACCAAGACGAACTTCTAGAAATTTCACTCCTGTCAAGCTGTGGTACAGAATGGAAAGAGTAGAGCTACGAGAGGATTTCGTCCTATTCGGATGAATTCGTGTTTCTTTATCCACGCAATTGCTGTAACGTAGGACCATTTTTCTCGCTCGACAATTTCAATGTTCCGGCGTTGTTTAGCAGGGTCGTCGGGCAAAAAAGCCCAAATGCTTCGTATTGTGTTTCGAATGGAAGGTTCGCATTCTGTGGAGCCGAATTGTATTTGTAATTACTCAAGAGACTTGGAATATGCAGTCTTGAAATCCGTTATGTCGATCGTTCAAGTGGATTTTTCCACCCTGGCGCAGTCCCCGCTTCCACGACTGGTCAGGGGAGGTTTTCAGTCGGCTCAGACCGGTGCCTGTGTGGTACGAAAACCAGCATACTTACCTGGCACAGGGGATACCGTGATCACGAAGGCGGTTCCCCCAGGGCGAGGCTCACCATTGCACTCCGGTGTTGCTGACCCTTGCGATTACCCCAAATGTGGGTAACTCGGGTGCGTAATTTTTGGTAGCGGGGGACTGCGTTCGCGCTATCCCCCTCACAATATCCCATCAAATCAGGAAACAGACACCATGTCATACTACGCGCTGGTAAATGTCGACCTCTATTCGCGTCTTCCTCTATTCTCAATCAACTTTCGCTCTTCCTTCAGCTAAGACATGTTAGGTCAGTACGTTGCAAGCTCGGCTCCCTCTACCTCTTGTCCACAGCGAGATGCATTCGCCGGCTGATGGCTTCGGAGACCGACCTCCACCCAAATTTTCTTGGTGATTCGCACGTGCTTGCTCTGAGCCGAGCCCATTCTCTCACTCAGGTCAAAACAGCGATTATGCTGCAATCAATGCGAGATCAGATCATGACAACTTCCTAAATAGCAATTGCACGCGATATTTCACCTCTGCGCCAATCTTAGCCTCTAGTCCTTAGTACGTACGTTATGTTTTCACTTTGAAAGCGAACTAATTCCTCAAAAAGTCACTCGATTACAGCGATTCGACAACTCTGCGCAGATTAGCTCGCGTCCGCCTCTTCTTCTCCATCAAAGCTAGCATACCTATCACGCTTTCAGGTGGTCGACCGAAATTTCATTCCCATACTCTGGAAAAAAAAATAAAGATTGGCAAAGTCAGTAGTGAGGGTTGTGTTGAACATAGAAACGCGATTTTTAGCTGAAGGTTGGCTTCGTGCCATTCGATATAGAATAAACAATGCGTAATGTTGGCGAGTTACTCGTTCATATGTGTTTTCTTGAGGAACAGTTTGGGTACGCCGACGTTTGTGGAAGGCAACGGATTACTCATCGATGAACAGATTGGTGGAGCACCCTCTCATTGTGTAGGGAGCCATTCTAAAAAGTCTCATTAGCATTTTCTCTCCATCCTTGCCGACGAAACTCCGCAAAAGAACTGTTACTCCACTGTCGATCACGAGAGCCCCTCGTCAAATTTTAAACGGGATTTTTGATACGAAGCGCTGCGGTTGAATTTTTTTTCGAGTGCTGCGAATTTCACATTGATGATACGTTTCAGTTTGTCGGCATTGCTTCGATGTGCATTCGTGTTGCCTAACCTCTAATTCTTCTTGAAAAACTCGAACGTTGATGCATTTGCCGGAGATGCTGAGCGGTTGTGGTCGGATCTAGAACAGTCTTCACGTTAGCTCCGAATTCAGCGCTGCCATCCCGGCACGTTGAGTGCTGTGGGTGTGTGGAAATCTACTTGAGTTGGTCCTGGCGCTAGAAGTGAGCGCGGCGGGGTGTTCAGTGTTCTGGAGGTGGGCGTCGCATGGTGGGGTGTAGGCTATGACCATACTCCAAAGGATCATTTCTATAGTATGTTGTCATTATCCTAGAGCTACGACTCTATCCCTATGCCGCGATGACGAGTTCAGCGTGCAGTCCTGAGCGAGAAACTGCTCACGAGAGATCCTTCTCTCCGTGAGTCTGATGACCGTTCCTAGTTCTTCTTCAGGACTAGGAGGGACTGTCCGCCGGCTGAGCGGTTAGGGTATACTTTTTATCCGTCCCTCATTAGGGACTCAAAAACTCTCATCACAGCAATGGTTGTCGCCGACTCGCTCATCTCGTGTCAAGTGGAGGGAGGGGGTGGGTGTGCCTGAAATTTGTTCGCAGCTCGCTCAGATTTAATCGTGTGCTCAGCTTGCGCGTGTCGTGATGCGATAAGTGTTTTTCGCGGAGGAAATTTCGTTGTAGCACCCAATTTAGCCTGTCGCATTGACAAAGGCATGGCGGACGTTTATCACTACATGTAGTCATTTCGTGTACGTGGACAAAAATATCGCTGCAAATGAAATCGAAGCGTTGCTCAACCTCACAGATCTAGACTCAAGTGGTATTCGCCTGAAAAGTTATAACTGCGAGCTTTACACGTTGTCAGTTATTCATTTTATCGCGTTGGCAGAACGACTGCTAATTTTTGTTGAAAATTTGCATTAATATCAGTGTGTTCTCTCAAATTTCAAAGAAATTTCGTTTACGACGATGTACGAACACGTCCTGCCTATGATGGATTTGTCTTTGAAAGTTACGAATGATAATCTTCTGGAGAGGCCTCTGCTGCTGCTGATGCGTGTGTTTGTGTGCTCTCACGTTAGTCAGTCTGATATTGAAAGCTTCCCGCATTATTTCTATTGCGAACGTGTTGAGGTCATTTTGTATGCTCTCGGTTGATTTTTTGGTGGACTGTGTGATTGATAGTTTTTTTTTTGTTGTTGTTTGAATCGGAGCCATCTTCTTCATTCCACGTCCGTTCGTAGTTTCTTGATTGCGCAGGGGTGTGTCCAGCAATGTGCGCCCAGATGAGATGTGCGCGAGCATCTGGAAAAGTTCGAAAATGAGGTTAGTATTATAAGTGTTATTTTAGATGTGTTATTTTCGTTGACCGATCCCGGAGGTAGTGCAATACCGGGCCGATCCGCGGCAAAGGTGGAGCAAGCTCCTAGCACTTCGCCATGATCCAAAAATCAGTTTAATATCGTTGACCCCACATGGGGGTCGTATCAGATATTAAGCTGATAAGAACAGATACTACACTTTGATCTTAGCCAAAAGGCCGAGAAGCGATAACTCCATTTTAATTTAGACGTTAGAGGGCTTTACTTGACTGATCATTTGCTCCGAATTTAAAAATTGAGAGATAACTCGTCTGCTTGAAATGGAAGGTTGAGAGTCTGGGCTTGTACTGTCTGCTGCATTCAGTCGGCTCGGTTTCATTTCCAGAGCGTTTCTATTTATTTTTTTTATTTGATAGACGCAAAAAGTTTCTACCTGGTTTGAAATAGGTTTGGAATATTTTTCAAATGATCCACGTCGAATCGGTTGTCAACTTGATATCAGCCCACCGGCGCGAGAAAGAAAGAAAGAAAGCAAGCAAACAAAGAACAGGGCAGAAAGAACAGTCACCAAGACGAACTTCTAGAAATTTCACTCCTGTCAAGCTGTGGTACAGAATGGAAAGAGTAGAGCTACGAGAGGATTTCGTCCTATTCGGATGAATTCGTGTTTCTTTATCCACGCAATTGCTGTAACGTAGGACCATTTTTCTCGCTCGACAATTTCAATGTTCCGGCGTTGTTTAGCAGGGTCGTCGGGCAAAAAAGCCCAAATGCTTCGTATTGTGTTTCGAATGGAAGGTTCGCATTCTGTGGAGCCGAATTGTATTTGTAATTACTCAAGAGACTTGGAATATGCAGTCTTGAAATCCGTTATGTCGATCGTTCAAGTGGATTTTTCCACCCTGGCGCAGTCCCCGCTTCCACGACTGGTCAGGGGAGGTTTTCAGTCGGCTCAGACCGGTGCCTGTGTGGTACGAAAACCAGCATACTTACCTGGCACAGGGGATACCGTGATCACGAAGGCGGTTCCCCCAGGGCGAGGCTCACCATTGCACTCCGGTGTTGCTGACCCTTGCGATTACCCCAAATGTGGGTAACTCGGGTGCGTAATTTTTGGTAGCGGGGGACTGCGTTCGCGCTATCCCCCTCACAATATCCCATCAAATCAGGAAACACACACCATGTCATACTACGCGCTGGTAAATGTCGACCTCTATTCGCGTCTTCCTCTATTCTCAATCAACTTTCGCTCTTCCTTCAGCTAAGACATGTTAGGTCAGTACGTTGCAAGCTCGGCTCCCTCTACCTCTTGTCCACAGCGAGATGCATTCGCCGGCTGATGGCTTCGGAGACCGACCTCCACCCAAATTTTCTTGGTGATTCGCACGTGCTTGCTCTGAGCCGAGCCCATTCTCTCACTCAGGTCAAAACAGCGATTATGCTGCAATCAATGCGAGATCAGATCATGACAACTTCCTAAATAGCAATTGCCCGCGATATTTCACCTCTGCGCCAATCTTAGCCTCTAGTCCTTAGTACGTACGTTATGTTTTCACTTTGAAAGCGAACTAATTCCTCAAAAAGTCACTCGATTACAGCGATTCGACAACTCTGCGCAGATTAGCTCGCGTCCGCCTCTTCTTCTCCATCAAAGCTAGCATACCTATCACGCTTTCAGGTGGTCGACCGAAATTTCATTCCCATACTCTGGAAAAAAAATAAAGATTGGCAAAGTCAGTAGTGAGGGTTGTGTTGAACATAGAAACGCGATTTTTAGCTGAAGGTTGGCTTCGTGCCATTCGATATAGAATAAACAATGCGTAATGTTGGCGAGTTACTCGTTCATATGTGTTTTCTTGAGGAACAGTTTGGGTACGCCGACGTTTGTGGAAGGCAACGGATTACTCATCGATGAACAGATTGGTGGAGCACCCTCTCATTGTGTAGGGAGCCATTCTAAAAAGTCTCATTAGCATTTTCTCTCCATCCTTGCCGACGAAACTCCGCAAAAGAACTGTTACTCCACTGTCGATCACGAGAGCCCCTCGTCAAATTTTAAACGGGATTTTTGATACGAAGCGCTGCGGTTGAATTTTTTTTCGAGTGCTGCGAATTTCACATTGATGATACGTTTCAGTTTGTCGGCATTGCTTCGATGTGCATTCGTGTTGCCTAACCTCTAATTCTTCTTGAAAAACTCGAACGTTGATGCATTTGCCGGAGATGCTGAGCGGTTGTGGTCGGATCTAGAACAGTCTTCACGTTAGCTCCGAATTCAGCGCTGCCATCCCGGCACGTTGAGTGCTGTGGGTGTGTGGAAATCTACTTGAGTTGGTCCTGGCGCTAGAAGTGAGCGCGGCGGGGTGTTCAGTGTTCTGGAGGTGGGCGTCGCATGGTGGGGTGTAGGCTATGACCATACTCCAAAGGATCATTTCTATAGTATGTTGTCATTATCCTAGAGCTACGACTCTATCCCTATGCCGCGATGACGAGTTCAGCGTGCAGTCCTGAGCGAGAAACTGCTCACGAGAGATCCTTCTCTCCGTGAGTCTGATGACCGTTCCTAGTTCTTCTTCAGGACTAGGAGGGACTGTCCGCCGGCTGAGCGGTTAGGGTATACTTTTTATCCGTCCCTCATTAGGGACTCAAAAACTCTCATCACAGCAATGGTTGTCGCCGACTCGCTCATCTCGTGTCAAGTGGAGGGAGGGGGTGGGTGTGCCTGAAATTTGTTCGCAGCTCGCTCAGATTTAATCGTGTGCTCAGCTTGCGCGTGTCGTGATGCGATAAGTGTTTTTCGCGGAGGAAATTTCGTTGTAGCACCCAATTTAGCCTGTCGCATTGACAAAGGCATGGCGGACGTTTATCACTACATGTAGTCATTTCGTGTACGTGGACAAAAATATCGCTGCAAATGAAATCGAAGCGTTGCTCAACCTCACAGATCTAGACTCAAGTGGTATTCGCCTGAAAAGTTATAACTGCGAGCTTTACACGTTGTCAGTTATTCATTTTATCGCGTTGGCAGAACGACTGCTAATTTTTGTTGAAAATTTGCATTAATATCAGTGTGTTCTCTCAAATTTCAAAGAAATTTCGTTTACGACGATGTACGAACACGTCCTGCCTATGATGGATTTGTCTTTGAAAGTTACGAATGATAATCTTCTGGAGAGGCCTCTGCTGCTGCTGATGCGTGTGTTTGTGTGCTCTCACGTTAGTCAGTCTGATATTGAAAGCTTCCCGCATTATTTCTATTGCGAACGTGTTGAGGTCATTTTGTATGCTCTCGGTTGATTTTTTGGTGGACTGTGTGATTGATAGTTTTTTTTTGTTGTTGTTTGAATCGGAGCCATCTTCTTCATTCCACGTCCGTTCGTAGTTTCTTGATTGCGCAGGGGTGTGTCCAGCAATGTGCGCCCAGATGAGATGTGCGCGAGCATCTGGAAAAGTTCGAAAATGAGGTTAGTATTATAAGTGTTATTTTAGATGTGTTATTTTCGTGGACCGATCCCGGAGGTAGTGCAATACCGGGCCGATCCGCGGCAAAGGTGGAGCAAGCTCCTAGCACTTCGCCATGATCCAAAAATCAGTTTAATATCGTTGACCCCACATGGGGGTCGTATCAGATATTAAGCTGATAAGAACAGATACTACACTTTGATCTTAGCCAAAAGGCCGAGAAGCGATAACTCCATTTTAATTTAGACGTTAGAGGGCTTTACTTGACTGATCATTTGCTCCGAATTTAAAAATTGAGAGATAACTCGTCTGCTTGAAATGGAAGGTTGAGAGTCTGGGCTTGTACTGTCTGCTGCATTCAGTCGGCTCGGTTTCATTTCCAGAGCGTTTCTATTTATTTTTTTTATTTGATAGACGCAAAAAGTTTCTACCTGGTTTGAAATAGGTTTGGAATATTTTTCAAATGATCCACGTCGAATCGGTTGTCAACTTGATATCAGCCCACCGGCGCGAGAAAGAAAGAAAGAAAGCAAGCAAACAAAGAACAGGGCAGAAAGAACAGTCACCAAGACGAACTTCTAGAAATTTCACTCCTGTCAAGCTGTGGTACAGAATGGAAAGAGTAGAGCTACGAGAGGATTTCGTCCTATTCGGATGAATTCGTGTTTCTTTATCCACGCAATTGCTGTAACGTAGGACCATTTTTCTCGCTCGACAATTTCAATGTTCCGGCGTTGTTTAGCAGGGTCGTCGGGCAAAAAAGCCCAAATGCTTCGTATTGTGTTTCGAATGGAAGGTTCGCATTCTGTGGAGCCGAATTGTATTTGTAATTACTCAAGAGACTTGGAATATGCAGTCTTGAAATCCGTTATGTCGATCGTTCAAGTGGATTTTTCCACCCTGGCGCAGTCCCCGCTTCCACGACTGGTCAGGGGAGGTTTTCAGTCGGCTCAGACCGGTGCCTGTGTGGTACGAAAACCAGCATACTTACCTGGCACAGGGGATACCGTGATCACGAAGGCGGTTCCCCCAGGGCGAGGCTCACCATTGCACTCCGGTGTTGCTGACCCTTGCGATTACCCCAAATGTGGGTAACTCGGGTGCGTAATTTTTGGTAGCGGGGGACTGCGTTCGCGCTATCCCCCTCACAATATCCCATCAAATCAGGAAACAGACACCATGTCATACTACGCGCTGGTAAATGTCGACCTCTATTCGCGTCTTCCTCTATTCTCAATCAACTTTCGCTCTTCCTTCAGCTAAGACATGTTAGGTCAGTACGTTGCAAGCTCGGCTCCCTCTACCTCTTGTCCACAGCGAGATGCATTCGCCGGCTGATGGCTTCGGAGACCGACCTCCACCCAAATTTTCTTGGTGATTCGCACGTGCTTGCTCTGAGCCGAGCCCATTCTCTCACTCAGGTCAAAACAGCGATTATGCTGCAATCAATGCGAGATCAGATCATGACAACTTCCTAAATAGCAATTGCACGCGATATTTCACCTCTGCGCCAATCTTAGCCTCTAGTCCTTAGTACGTACGTTATGTTTTCACTTTGAAAGCGAACTAATTCCTCAAAAAGTCACTCGATTACAGCGATTCGACAACTCTGCGCAGATTAGCTCGCGTCCGCCTCTTCTTCTCCATCAAAGCTAGCATACCTATCACGCTTTCAGGTGGTCGACCGAAATTTCATTCCCATACTCTGGAAAAAAAAATAAAGATTGGCAAAGTCAGTAGTGAGGGTTGTGTTGAACATAGAAACGCGATTTTTAGCTGAAGGTTGGCTTCGTGCCATTCGATATAGAATAAACAATGCGTAATGTTGGCGAGTTACTCGTTCATATGTGTTTTCTTGAGGAACAGTTTGGGTACGCCGACGTTTGTGGAAGGCAACGGATTACTCATCGATGAACAGATTGGTGGAGCACCCTCTCATTGTGTAGGGAGCCATTCTAAAAAGTCTCATTAGCATTTTCTCTCCATCCTTGCCGACGAAACTCCGCAAAAGAACTGTTACTCCACTGTCGATCACGAGAGCCCCTCGTCAAATTTTAAACGGGATTTTTGATACGAAGCGCTGCGGTTGAATTTTTTTTCGAGTGCTGCGAATTTCACATTGATGATACGTTTCAGTTTGTCGGCATTGCTTCGATGTGCATTCGTGTTGCCTAACCTCTAATTCTTCTTGAAAAACTCGAACGTTGATGCATTTGCCGGAGATGCTGAGCGGTTGTGGTCGGATCTAGAACAGTCTTCACGTTAGCTCCGAATTCAGCGCTGCCATCCCGGCACGTTGAGTGCTGTGGGTGTGTGGAAATCTACTTGAGTTGGTCCTGGCGCTAGAAGTGAGCGCGGCGGGGTGTTCAGTGTTCTGGAGGTGGGCGTCGCATGGTGGGGTGTAGGCTATGACCATACTCCAAAGGATCATTTCTATAGTATGTTGTCATTATCCTAGAGCTACGACTCTATCCCTATGCCGCGATGACGAGTTCAGCGTGCAGTCCTGAGCGAGAAACTGCTCACGAGAGATCCTTCTCTCCGTGAGTCTGATGACCGTTCCTAGTTCTTCTTCAGGACTAGGAGGGACTGTCCGCCGGCTGAGCGGTTAGGGTATACTTTTTATCCGTCCCTCATTAGGGACTCAAAAACTCTCATCACAGCAATGGTTGTCGCCGACTCGCTCATCTCGTGTCAAGTGGAGGGAGGGGGTGGGTGTGCCTGAAATTTGTTCGCAGCTCGCTCAGATTTAATCGTGTGCTCAGCTTGCGCGTGTCGTGATGCGATAAGTGTTTTTCGCGGAGGAAATTTCGTTGTAGCACCCAATTTAGCCTGTCGCATTGACAAAGGCATGGCGGACGTTTATCACTACATGTAGTCATTTCGTGTACGTGGACAAAAATATCGCTGCAAATGAAATCGAAGCGTTGCTCAACCTCACAGATCTAGACTCAAGTGGTATTCGCCTGAAAAGTTATAACTGCGAGCTTTACACGTTGTCAGTTATTCATTTTATCGCGTTGGCAGAACGACTGCTAATTTTTGTTGAAAATTTGCATTAATATCAGTGTGTTCTCTCAAATTTCAAAGAAATTTCGTTTACGACGATGTACGAACACGTCCTGCCTATGATGGATTTGTCTTTGAAAGTTACGAATGATAATCTTCTGGAGAGGCCTCTGCTGCTGCTGATGCGTGTGTTTGTGTGCTCTCACGTTAGTCAGTCTGATATTGAAAGCTTCCCGCATTATTTCTATTGCGAACGTGTTGAGGTCATTTTGTATGCTCTCGGTTGATTTTTTGGTGGACTGTGTGATTGATAGTTTTTTTTTGTTGTTGTTTGAATCGGAGCCATCTTCTTCATTCCACGTCCGTTCGTAGTTTCTTGATTGCGCAGGGGTGTGTCCAGCAATGTGCGCCCAGATGAGATGTGCGCGAGCATCTGGAAAAGTTCGAAAATGAGGTTAGTATTATAAGTGTTATTTTAGATGTGTTATTTTCGTGGACCGATCCCGGAGGTAGTGCAATACCGGGCCGATCCGCGGCAAAGGTGGAGCAAGCTCCTAGCACTTCGCCATGATCCAAAAATCAGTTTAATATCGTTGACCCCACATGGGGGTCGTATCAGATATTAAGCTGATAAGAACAGATACTACACTTTGATCTTAGCCAAAAGGCCGAGAAGCGATAACTCCATTTTAATTTAGACGTTAGAGGGCTTTACTTGACTGATCATTTGCTCCGAATTTAAAAATTGAGAGATAACTCGTCTGCTTGAAATGGAAGGTTGAGAGTCTGGGCTTGTACTGTCTGCTGCATTCAGTCGGCTCGGTTTCATTTCCAGAGCGTTTCTATTTATTTTTTTTATTTGATAGACGCAAAAAGTTTCTACCTGGTTTGAAATAGGTTTGGAATATTTTTCAAATGATCCACGTCGAATCGGTTGTCAACTTGATATCAGCCCACCGGCGCGAGAAAGAAAGAAAGAAAGCAAGCAAACAAAGAACAGGGCAGAAGGAACAGTCACCAAGACGAACTTCTAGAAATTTCACTCCTGTCAAGCTGTGGTACAGAATGGAAAGAGTAGAGCTACGAGAGGATTTCGTCCTATTCGGATGAATTCGTGTTTCTTTATCCACGCAATTGCTGTAACGTAGGACCATTTTTCTCGCTCGACAATTTCAATGTTCCGGCGTTGTTTAGCAGGGTCGTCGGGCAAAAAAGCCCAAATGCTTCGTATTGTGTTTCGAATGGAAGGTTCGCATTCTGTGGAGCCGAATTGTATTTGTAATTACTCAAGAGACTTGGAATATGCAGTCTTGAAATCCGTTATGTCGATCGTTCAAGTGGATTTTTCCACCCTGGCGCAGTCCCCGCTTCCACGACTGGTCAGGGGAGGTTTTCAGTCGGCTCAGACCGGTGCCTGTGTGGTACGAAAACCAGCATACTTACCTGGCACAGGGGATACCGTGATCACGAAGGCGGTTCCCCCAGGGCGAGGCTCACCATTGCACTCCGGTGTTGCTGACCCTTGCGATTACCCCAAATGTGGGTAACTCGGGTGCGTAATTTTTGGTAGCGGGGGACTGCGTTCGCGCTATCCCCCTCACAATATCCCATCAAATCAGGAAACAGACACCATGTCATACTACGCGCTGGTAAATGTCGACCTCTATTCGCGTCTTCCTCTATTCTCAATCAACTTTCGCTCTTCCTTCAGCTAAGACATGTTAGGTCAGTACGTTGCAAGCTCGGCTCCCTCTACCTCTTGTCCACAGCGAGATGCATTCGCCGGCTGATGGCTTCGGAGACCGACCTCCACCCAAATTTTCTTGGTGATTCGCACGTGCTTGCTCTGAGCCGAGCCCATTCTCTCACTCAGGTCAAAACAGCGATTATGCTGCAATCAATGCGAGATCAGATCATGACAACTTCCTAAATAGCAATTGCACGCGATATTTCACCTCTGCGCCAATCTTAGCCTCTAGTCCTTAGTACGTACGTTATGTTTTCACTTTGAAAGCGAACTAATTCCTCAAAAAGTCACTCGATTACAGCGATTCGACAACTCTGCGCAGATTAGCTCGCGTCCGCCTCTTCTTCTCCATCAAAGCTAGCATACCTATCACGCTTTCAGGTGGTCGACCGAAATTTCATTCCCATACTCTGGAAAAAAAAATAAAGATTGGCAAAGTCAGTAGTGAGGGTTGTGTTGAACATAGAAACGCGATTTTTAGCTGAAGGTTGGCTTCGTGCCATTCGATATAGAATAAACAATGCGTAATGTTGGTGAGTTACTCGTTCATATGTGTTTTCTTGAGGAACAGTTTGGGTACGCCGACGTTTGTGGAAGGCAACGGATTACTCATCGATGAACAGATTGGTGGAGCACCCTCTCATTGTGTAGGGAGCCATTCTAAAAAGTCTCATTAGCATTTTCTCTCCATCCTTGCCGACGAAACTCCGCAAAAGAACTGTTACTCCACTGTCGATCACGAGAGCCCCTCGTCAAATTTTAAACGGGATTTTTGATACGAAGCGCTGCGGTTGAATTTTTTTTCGAGTGCTGCGAATTTCACATTGATGATACGTTTCAGTTTGTCGGCATTGCTTCGATGTGCATTCGTGTTGCCTAACCTCTAATTCTTCTTGAAAAACTCGAACGTTGATGCATTTGCCGGAGATGCTGAGCGGTTGTGGTCGGATCTAGAACAGTCTTCACGTTAGCTCCGAATTCAGCGCTGCCATCCCGGCACGTTGAGTGCTGTGGGTGTGTGGAAATCTACTTGAGTTGGTCCTGGCGCTAGAAGTGAGCGCGGCGGGGTGTTCAGTGTTCTGGAGGTGGGCGTCGCATGGTGGGGTGTAGGCTATGACCATACTCCAAAGGATCATTTCTATAGTATGTTGTCATTATCCTAGAGCTACGACTCTATCCCTATGCCGCGATGACGAGTTCAGCGTGCAGTCCTGAGCGAGAAACTGCTCACGAGAGATCCTTCTCTCCGTGAGTCTGATGACCGTTCCTAGTTCTTTTTCAGGACTAGGAGGGACTGTCCGCCGGCTGAGCGGTTAGGGTATACTTTTTATCCGTCCCTCATTAGGGACTCAAAAACTCTCATCACAGCAATGGTTGTCGCCGACTCGCTCATCTCGTGTCAAGTGGAGGGAGGGGGTGGGTGTGCCTGAAATTTGTTCGCAGCTCGCTCAGATTTAATCGTGTGCTCAGCTTGCGCGTGTCGTGATGCGATAAGTGTTTTTCGCGGAGGAAATTTCGTTGTAGCACCCAATTTAGCCTGTCGCATTGACAAAGGCATGGCGGACGTTTATCACTACATGTAGTCATTTCGTGTACGTGGACAAAAATATCGCTGCAAATGAAATCGAAGCGTTGCTCAACCTCACAGATCTAGACTCAAGTGGTATTCGCCTGAAAAGTTATAACTGCGAGCTTTACACGTTGTCAGTTATTCATTTTATCGCGTTGGCAGAACGACTGCTAATTTTTGTTGAAAATTTGCATTAATATCAGTGTGTTCTCTCAAATTTCAAAGAAATTTCGTTTACGACGATGTACGAACACGTCCTGCCTATGATGGATTTGTCTTTGAAAGTTACGAATGATAATCTTCTGGAGAGGCCTCTGCTGCTGCTGATGCGTGTGTTTGTGTGCTCTCACGTTAGTCAGTCTGATATTGAAAGCTTCCCGCATTATTTCTATTGCGAACGTGTTGAGGTCATTTTGTATGCTCTCGGTTGATTTTTTGGTGGACTGTGTGATTGATAGTTTTTTTTTGTTGTTGTTTGAATCGGAGCCATCTTCTTCATTCCACGTCCGTTCGTAGTTTCTTGATTGCGCAGGGGTGTGTCCAGCAATGTGCGCCCAGATGAGATGTGCGCGAGCATCTGGAAAAGTTCGAAAATGAGGTTAGTATTATAAGTGTTATTTTAGATGTGTTATTTTCGTGGACCGATCCCGGAGGTAGTGCAATACCGGGCCGATCCGCGGCAAAGGTGGAGCAAGCTCCTAGCACTTCGCCATGATCCAAAAATCAGTTTAATATCGTTGACCCCACATGGGGGTCGTATCAGATATTAAGCTGATAAGAACAGATACTACACTTTGATCTTAGCCAAAAGGCCGAGAAGCGATAACTCCATTTTAATTTAGACGTTAGAGGGCTTTACTTGACTGATCATTTGCTCCGAATTTAAAAATTGAGAGATAACTCGTCTGCTTGAAATGGAAGGTTGAGAGTCTGGGCTTGTACTGTCTGCTGCATTCAGTCGGCTCGGTTTCATTTCCAGAGCGTTTCTATTTATTTTTTTTATTTGATAGACGCAAAAAGTTTCTACCTGGTTTGAAATAGGTTTGGAATATTTTTCAAATGATCCACGTCGAATCGGTTGTCAACTTGATATCAGCCCACCGGCGCGAGAAAGAAAGAAAGAAAGCAAGCAAACAAAGAACAGGGCAGAAAGAACAGTCACCAAGACGAACTTCTAGAAATTTCACTCCTGTCAAGCTGTGGTACAGAATGGAAAGAGTAGAGCTACGAGAGGATTTCGTCCTATTCGGATGAATTCGTGTTTCTTTATCCACGCAATTGCTGTAACGTAGGACCATTTTTCTCGCTCGACAATTTCAATGTTCCGGCGTTGTTTAGCAGGGTCGTCGGGCAAAAAAGCCCAAATGCTTCGTATTGTGTTTCGAATGGAAGGTTCGCATTCTGTGGAGCCGAATTGTATTTGTAATTACTCAAGAGACTTGGAATATGCAGTCTTGAAATCCGTTATGTCGATCGTTCAAGTGGATTTTTCCACCCTGGCGCAGTCCCCGCTTCCACGACTGGTCAGGGGAGGTTTTCAGTCGGCTCAGACCGGTGCCTGTGTGGTACGAAAACCAGCATACTTACCTGGCACAGGGGATACCGTGATCACGAAGGCGGTTCCCCCAGGGCGAGGCTCACCATTGCACTCCGGTGTTGCTGACCCTTGCGATTACCCCAAATGTGGGTAACTCGGGTGCGTAATTTTTGGTAGCGGGGGACTGCGTTCGCGCTATCCCCCTCACAATATCCCATCAAATCAGGAAACACACACCATGTCATACTACGCGCTGGTAAATGTCGACCTCTATTCGCGTCTTCCTCTATTCTCAATCAACTTTCGCTCTTCCTTCAGCTAAGACATGTTAGGTCAGTACGTTGCAAGCTCGGCTCCCTCTACCTCTTGTCCACAGCGAGATGCATTCGCCGGCTGATGGCTTCGGAGACCGACCTCCACCCAAATTTTCTTGGTGATTCGCACGTGCTTGCTCTGAGCCGAGCCCATTCTCTCACTCAGGTCAAAACAGCGATTATGCTGCAATCAATGCGAGATCAGATCATGACAACTTCCTAAATAGCAATTGCACGCGATATTTCACCTCTGCGCCAATCTTAGCCTCTAGTCCTTAGTACGTACGTTATGTTTTCACTTTGAAAGCGAACTAATTCCTCAAAAAGTCACTCGATTACAGCGATTCGACAACTCTGCGCAGATTAGCTCGCGTCCGCCTCTTCTTCTCCATCAAAGCTAGCATACCTATCACGCTTTCAGGTGGTCGACCGAAATTTCATTCCCATACTCTGGAAAAAAAAATAAAGATTGGCAAAGTCAGTAGTGAGGGTTGTGTTGAACATAGAAACGCGATTTTTAGCTGAAGGTTGGCTTCGTGCCATTCGATATAGAATAAACAATGCGTAATGTTGGCGAGTTACTCGTTCATATGTGTTTTCTTGAGGAACAGTTTGGGTACGCCGACGTTTGTGGAAGGCAACGGATTACTCATCGATGAACAGATTGGTGGAGCACCCTCTCATTGTGTAGGGAGCCATTCTAAAAAGTCTCATTAGCATTTTCTCTCCATCCTTGCCGACGAAACTCCGCAAAAGAACTGTTACTCCACTGTCGATCACGAGAGCCCCTCGTCAAATTTTAAACGGGATTTTTGATACGAAGCGCTGCGGTTGAATTTTTTTTCGAGTGCTGCGAATTTCACATTGATGATACGTTTCAGTTTGTCGGCATTGCTTCGATGTGCATTCGTGTTGCCTAACCTCTAATTCTTCTTGAAAAACTCGAACGTTGATGCATTTGCCGGAGATGCTGAGCGGTTGTGGTCGGATCTAGAACAGTCTTCACGTTAGCTCCGAATTCAGCGCTGCCATCCCGGCACGTTGAGTGCTGTGGGTGTGTGGAAATCTACTTGAGTTGGTCCTGGCGCTAGAAGTGAGCGCGGCGGGGTGTTCAGTGTTCTGGAGGTGGGCGTCGCATGGTGGGGTGTAGGCTATGACCATACTCCAAAGGATCATTTCTATAGTATGTTGTCATTATCCTAGAGCTACGACTCTATCCCTATGCCGCGATGACGAGTTCAGCGTGCAGTCCTGAGCGAGAAACTGCTCACGAGAGATCCTTCTCTCCGTGAGTCTGATGACCGTTCCTAGTTCTTCTTCAGGACTAGGAGGGACTGTCCGCCGGCTGAGCGGTTAGGGTATACTTTTTATCCGTCCCTCATTAGGGACTCAAAAACTCTCATCACAGCAATGGTTGTCGCCGACTCGCTCATCTCGTGTCAAGTGGAGGGAGGGGGTGGGTGTGCCTGAAATTTGTTCGCAGCTCGCTCAGATTTAATCGTGTGCTCAGCTTGCGCGTGTCGTGATGCGATAAGTGTTTTTCGCGGAGGAAATTTCGTTGTAGCACCCAATTTAGCCTGTCGCATTGACAAAGGCATGGCGGACGTTTATCACTACATGTAGTCATTTCGTGTACGTGGACAAAAATATCGCTGCAAATGAAATCGAAGCGTTGCTCAACCTCACAGATCTAGACTCAAGTGGTATTCGCCTGAAAAGTTATAACTGCGAGCTTTACACGTTGTCAGTTATTCATTTTATCGCGTTGGCAGAACGACTGCTAATTTTTGTTGAAAATTTGCATTAATATCAGTGTGTTCTCTCAAATTTCAAAGAAATTTCGTTTACGACGATGTACGAACACGTCCTGCCTATGATGGATTTGTCTTTGAAAGTTACGAATGATAATCTTCTGGAGAGGCCTCTGCTGCTGCTGATGCGTGTGTTTGTGTGCTCTCACGTTAGTCAGTCTGATATTGAAAGCTTCCCGCATTATTTCTATTGCGAACGTGTTGAGGTCATTTTGTATGCTCTCGGTTGATTTTTTGGTGGACTGTGTGATTGATAGTTTTTTTTTGTTGTTGTTTGAATCGGAGCCATCTTCTTCATTCCACGTCCGTTCGTAGTTTCTTGATTGCGCAGGGGTGTGTCCAGCAATGTGCGCCCAGATGAGATGTGCGCGAGCATCTGGAAAAGTTCGAAAATGAGGTTAGTATTATAAGTGTTATTTTAGATGTGTTATTTTCGTGGACCGATCCCGGAGGTAGTGCAATACCGGGCCGATCCGCGGCAAAGGTGGAGCAAGCTCCTAGCACTTCGCCATGATCCAAAAATCAGTTTAATATCGTTGACCCCACATGGGGGTCGTATCAGATATTAAGCTGATAAGAACAGATACTACACTTTGATCTTAGCCAAAAGGCCGAGAAGCGATAACTCCATTTTAATTTAGACGTTAGAGGGCTTTACTTGACTGATCATTTGCTCCGAATTTAAAAATTGAGAGATAACTCGTCTGCTTGAAATGGAAGGTTGAGAGTCTGGGCTTGTACTGTCTGCTGCATTCAGTCGGCTCGGTTTCATTTCCAGAGCGTTTCTATTTATTTTTTTTATTTGATAGACGCAAAAAGTTTCTACCTGGTTTGAAATAGGTTTGGAATATTTTTCAAATGATCCACGTCGAATCGGTTGTCAACTTGATATCAGCCCACCGGCGCGAGAAAGAAAGAAAGAAAGCAAGCAAACAAAGAACAGGGCAGAAGGAACAGTCACCAAGACGAACTTCTAGAAATTTCACTCCTGTCAAGCTGTGGTACAGAATGGAAAGAGTAGAGCTACGAGAGGATTTCGTCCTATTCGGATGAATTCGTGTTTCTTTATCCACGCAATTGCTGTAACGTAGGACCATTTTTCTCGCTCGACAATTTCAATGTTTCGGCGTTGTTTAGCAGGGTCGTCGGGCAAAAAAGCCCAAATGCTTCGTATTGTGTTTCGAATGGAAGGTTCGCATTCTGTGGAGCCGAATTGTATTTGTAATTACTCAAGAGACTTGGAATATGCAGTCTTGAAATCCGTTATGTCGATCGTTCAAGTGGATTTTTCCACCCTGGCGCAGTCCCCGCTTCCACGACTGGTCAGGGGAGGTTTTCAGTCGGCTCAGACCGGTGCCTGTGTGGTACGAAAACCAGCATACTTACCTGGCACAGGGGATACCGTGATCACGAAGGCGGTTCCCCCAGGGCGAGGCTCACCATTGCACTCCGGTGTTGCTGACCCTTGCGATTACCCCAAATGTGGGTAACTCGGGTGCGTAATTTTTGGTAGCGGGGGACTGCGTTCGCGCTATCCCCCTCACAATATCCCATCAAATCAGGAAACACACACCATGTCATACTACGCGCTGGTAAATGTCGACCTCTATTCGCGTCTTCCTCTATTCTCAATCAACTTTCGCTCTTCCTTCAGCTAAGACATGTTAGGTCAGTACGTTGCAAGCTCGGCTCCCTCTACCTCTTGTCCACAGCGAGATGCATTCGCCGGCTGATGGCTTCGGAGACCGACCTCCACCCAAATTTTCTTGGTGATTCGCACGTGCTTGCTCTGAGCCGAGCCCATTCTCTCACTCAGGTCAAAACAGCGATTATGCTGCAATCAATGCGAGATCAGATCATGACAACTTCCTAAATAGCAATTGCACGCGATATTTCACCTCTGCGCCAATCTTAGCCTCTAGTCCTGAGTATGTACGTTATGTTTTCACTTTGAAAGCGAACTAATTCCTCAAAAAGTCACTCGATTACAGCGATTCGACAACTCTGCGCAGATTAGCTCGCGTCCGCCTCTTCTTCTCCATCAAAGCTAGCATACCTATCACGCTTTCAGGTGGTCGACCGAAATTTCACTCCCATACTCTGGAAAAAAAAATAAAGATTGGCAAAGTCAGTAGTGAGGGTTGTGTTGAACATAGAAACGCGATTTTTAGCTGAAGGTTGGCTTCGTGCCATTCGATATAGAATAAACAATGCGTAATGTTGGCGAGTTACTCGTTCATATGTGTTTTCTTGAGGAACAGTTTGGGTACGCCGACGTTTGTGGAAGGCAACGGATTACTCATCGATGAACAGATTGGTGGAGCACCCTCTCATTGTGTAGGGAGCCATTCTAAAAAGTCTCATTAGCATTTTCTCTCCATCCTTGCCGACGAAACTCCGCAAAAGAACTGTTACTCCACTGTCGATCACGAGAGCCCCTCGTCAAATTTTAAACGGGATTTTTGATACGAAGCGCTGCGGTTGAATTTTTTTTCGAGTGCTGCGAATTTCACATTGATGATACGTTTCAGTTTGTCGGCATTGCTTCGATGTGCATTCGTGTTGCCTAACCTCTAATTCTTCTTGAAAAACTCGAACGTTGATGCATTTGCCGGAGATGCTGAGCGGTTGTGGTCGGATCTAGAACAGTCTTCACGTTAGCTCCGAATTCAGCGCTGCCATCCCGGCACGTTGAGTGCTGTGGGTGTGTGGAAATCTACTTGAGTTGGTCCTGGCGCTAGAAGTGAGCGCGGCGGGGTGTTCAGTGTTCTGGAGGTGGGCGTCGCATGGTGGGGTGTAGGCTATGACCATACTCCAAAGGATCATTTCTATAGTATGTTGTCATTATCCTAGAGCTACGACTCTATCCCTATGCCGCGATGACGAGTTCAGCGTGCAGTCCTGAGCGAGAAACTGCTCACGAGAGATCCTTCTCTCCGTGAGTCTGATGACCGTTCCTAGTTCTTCTTCAGGACTAGGAGGGACTGTCCGCCGGCTGAGCGGTTAGGGTATACTTTTTATCCGTCCCTCATTAGGGACTCAAAAACTCTCATCACAGCAATGGTTGTCGCCGACTCGCTCATCTCGTGTCAAGTGGAGGGAGGGGGTGGGTGTGCCTGAAATTTGTTCGCAGCTCGCTCAGATTTAATCGTGTGCTCAGCTTGCGCGTGTCGTGATGCGATAAGTGTTTTTCGCGGAGGAAATTTCGTTGTAGCACCCAATTTAGCCTGTCGCATTGACAAAGGCATGGCGGACGTTTATCACTACATGTAGTCATTTCGTGTACGTGGACAAAAATATCGCTGCAAATGAAATCGAAGCGTTGCTCAACCTCACAGATCTAGACTCAAGTGGTATTCGCCTGAAAAGTTATAACTGCGAGCTTTACACGTTGTCAGTTATTCATTTTATCGCGTTGGCAGAACGACTGCTAATTTTTGTTGAAAATTTGCATTAATATCAGTGTGTTCTCTCAAATTTCAAAGAAATTTCGTTTACGACGATGTACGAACACGTCCTGCCTATGATGGATTTGTCTTTGAAAGTTACGAATGATAATCTTCTGGAGAGGCCTCTGCTGCTGCTGATGCGTGTGTTTGTGTGCTCTCACGTTAGTCAGTCTGATATTGAAAGCTTCCCGCATTATTTCTATTGCGAACGTGTTGAGGTCATTTTGTATGCTCTCGGTTGATTTTTTGGTGGACTGTGTGATTGATAGTTTTTTTTTGTTGTTGTTTGAATCGGAGCCATCTTCTTCATTCCACGTCCGTTCGTAGTTTCTTGATTGCGCAGGGGTGTGTCCAGCAATGTGCGCCCAGATGAGATGTGCGCGAGCATCTGGAAAAGTTCGAAAATGAGGTTAGTATTATAAGTGTTATTTTAGATGTGTTATTTTCGTGGACCGATCCCGGAGGTAGTGCAATACCGGGCCGATCCGCGGCAAAGGTGGAGCAAGCTCCTAGCACTTCGCCATGATCCAAAAATCAGTTTAATATCGTTGACCCCACATGGGGGTCGTATCAGATATTAAGCTGATAAGAACAGATACTACACTTTGATCTTAGCCAAAAGGCCGAGAAGCGATAACTCCATTTTAATTTAGACGTTAGAGGGCTTTACTTGACTGATCATTTGCTCCGAATTTAAAAATTGAGAGATAACTCGTCTGCTTGAAATGGAAGGTTGAGAGTCTGGGCTTGTACTGTCTGCTGCATTCAGTCGGCTCGGTTTCATTTCCAGAGCGTTTCTATTTATTTTTTTTATTTGATAGACGCAAAAAGTTTCTACCTGGTTTGAAATAGGTTTGGAATATTTTTCAAATGATCCACGTCGAATCGGTTGTCAACTTGATATCAGCCCACCGGCGCGAGAAAGAAAGAAAGAAAGCAAGCAAACAAAGAACAGGGCAGAAGGAACAGTCACCAAGACGAACTTCTAGAAATTTCACTCCTGTCAAGCTGTGGTACAGAATGGAAAGAGTAGAGCTACGAGAGGATTTCGTCCTATTCGGATGAATTCGTGTTTCTTTATCCACGCAATTGCTGTAACGTAGGACCATTTTTCTCGCTCGACAATTTCAATGTTCCGGCGTTGTTTAGCAGGGTCGTCGGGCAAAAAAGCCCAAATGCTTCGTATTGTGTTTCGAATGGAAGGTTCGCATTCTGTGGAGCCGAATTGTATTTGTAATTACTCAAGAGACTTGGAATATGCAGTCTTGAAATCCGTTATGTCGATCGTTCAAGTGGATTTTTCCACCCTGGCGCAGTCCCCGCTTCCACGACTGGTCAGGGGAGGTTTTCAGTCGGCTCAGACCGGTGCCTGTGTGGTACGAAAACCAGCATACTTACCTGGCACAGGGGATACCGTGATCACGAAGGCGGTTCCCCCAGGGCGAGGCTCACCATTGCACTCCGGTGTTGCTGACCCTTGCGATTACCCCAAATGTGGGTAACTCGGGTGCGTAATTTTTGGTAGCGGGGGATTGCGTTCGCGCTATCCCCCTCACAATATCCCATCAAATCAGGAAACACACACCATGTCATACTACGCGCTGGTAAATGTCGACCTCTATTCGCGTCTTCCTCTATTCTCAATCAACTTTCGCTCTTCCTTCAGCTAAGACATGTTAGGTCAGTACGTTGCAAGCTCGGCTCCCTCTACCTCTTGTCCACAGCGAGATGCATTCGCCGGCTGATGGCTTCGGAGACCGACCTCCACCCAAATTTTCTTGGTGATTCGCACGTGCTTGCTCTGAGCCGAGCCCATTCTCTCACTCAGGTCAAAACAGCGATTATGCTGCAATCAATGCGAGATCAGATCATGACAACTTCCTAAATAGCAATTGCACGCGATATTTCACCTCTGCGCCAATCTTAGCCTCTAGTCCTTAGTACGTACGTTATGTTTTCACTTTGAAAGCGAACTAATTCCTCAAAAAGTCACTCGATTACAGCGATTCGACAACTCTGCGCAGATTAGCTCGCGTCCGCCTCTTCTTCTCCATCAAAGCTAGCATACCTATCACGCTTTCAGGTGGTCGACCGAAATTTCATTCCCATACTCTGGAAAAAAAAATAAAGATTGGCAAAGTCAGTAGTGAGGGTTGTGTTGAACATAGAAACGCGATTTTTAGCTGAAGGTTGGCTTCGTGCCATTCGATATAGAATAAACAATGCGTAATGTTGGCGAGTTACTCGTTCATATGTGTTTTCTTGAGGAACAGTTTGGGTACGCCGACGTTTGTGGAAGGCAACGGATTACTCATCGATGAACAGATTGGTGGAGCACCCTCTCATTGTGTAGGGAGCCATTCTAAAAAGTCTCATTAGCATTTTCTCTCCATCCTTGCCGACGAAACTCCGCAAAAGAACTGTTACTCCACTGTCGATCACGAGAGCCCCTCGTCAAATTTTAAACGGGATTTTTGATACGAAGCGCTGCGGTTGAATTTTTTTTCGAGTGCTGCGAATTTCACATTGATGATACGTTTCAGTTTGTCGGCATTGCTTCGATGTGCATTCGTGTTGCCTAACCTCTAATTCTTCTTGAAAAACTCGAACGTTGATGCATTTGCCGGAGATGCTGAGCGGTTGTGGTCGGATCTAGAACAGTCTTCACGTTAGCTCCGAATTCAGCGCTGCCATCCCGGCACGTTGAGTGCTGTGGGTGTGTGGAAATCTACTTGAGTTGGTCCTGGCGCTAGAAGTGAGCGCGGCGGGGTGTTCAGTGTTCTGGAGGTGGGCGTCGCATGGTGGGGTGTAGGCTATGACCATACTCCAAAGGATCATTTCTATAGTATGTTGTCATTATCCTAGAGCTACGACTCTATCCCTATGCCGCGATGACGAGTTCAGCGTGCAGTCCTGAGCGAGAAACTGCTCACGAGAGATCCTTCTCTCCGTGAGTCTGATGACCGTTCCTAGTTCTTTTTCAGGACTAGGAGGGACTGTCCGCCGGCTGAGCGGTTAGGGTATACTTTTTATCCGTCCCTCATTAGGGACTCAAAAACTCTCATCACAGCAATGGTTGTCGCCGACTCGCTCATCTCGTGTCAAGTGGAGGGAGGGGGTGGGTGTGCCTGAAATTTGTTCGCAGCTCGCTCAGATTTAATCGTGTGCTCAGCTTGCGCGTGTCGTGATGCGATAAGTGTTTTTCGCGGAGGAAATTTCGTTGTAGCACCCAATTTAGCCTGTCGCATTGACAAAGGCATGGCGGACGTTTATCACTACATGTAGTCATTTCGTGTACGTGGACAAAAATATCGCTGCAAATGAAATCGAAGCGTTGCTCAACCTCACAGATCTAGACTCAAGTGGTATTCGCCTGAAAAGTTATAACTGCGAGCTTTACACGTTGTCAGTTATTCATTTTATCGCGTTGGCAGAACGACTGCTAATTTTTGTTGAAAATTTGCATTAATATCAGTGTGTTCTCTCAAATTTCAAAGAAATTTCGTTTACGACGATGTACGAACACGTCCTGCCTATGATGGATTTGTCTTTGAAAGTTACGAATGATAATCTTCTGGAGAGGCCTCTGCTGCTGCTGATGCGTGTGTTTGTGTGCTCTCACGTTAGTCAGTCTGATATTGAAAGCTTCCCGCATTATTTCTATTGCGAACGTGTTGAGGTCATTTTGTATGCTCTCGGTTGATTTTTTGGTGGACTGTGTGATTGATAGTTTTTTTTTGTTGTTGTTTGAATCGGAGCCATCTTCTTCATTCCACGTCCGTTCGTAGTTTCTTGATTGCGCAGGGGTGTGTCCAGCAATGTGCGCCCAGATGAGATGTGCGCGAGCATCTGGAAAAGTTCGAAAATGAGGTTAGTATTATAAGTGTTATTTTAGATGTGTTATTTTCGTGGACCGATCCCGGAGGTAGTGCAATACCGGGCCGATCCGCGGCAAAGGTGGAGCAAGCTCCTAGCACTTCGCCATGATCCAAAAATCAGTTTAATATCGTTGACCCCACATGGGGGTCGTATCAGATATTAAGCTGATAAGAACAGATACTACACTTTGATCTTAGCCAAAAGGCCGAGAAGCGATAACTCCATTTTAATTTAGACGTTAGAGGGCTTTACTTGACTGATCATTTGCTCCGAATTTAAAAATTGAGAGATAACTCGTCTGCTTGAAATGGAAGGTTGAGAGTCTGGGCTTGTACTGTCTGCTGCATTCAGTCGGCTCGGTTTCATTTCCAGAGCGTTTCTATTTATTTTTTTTATTTGATAGACGCAAAAAGTTTCTACCTGGTTTGAAATAGGTTTGGAATATTTTTCAAATGATCCACGTCGAATCGGTTGTCAACTTGATATCAGCCCACCGGCGCGAGAAAGAAAGAAAGAAAGCAAGCAAACAAAGAACAGGGCAGAAAGAACAGTCACCAAGACGAACTTCTAGAAATTTCACTCCTGTCAAGCTGTGGTACAGAATGGAAAGAGTAGAGCTACGAGAGGATTTCGTCCTATTCGGATGAATTCGTGTTTCTTTATCCACGCAATTGCTGTAACGTAGGACCATTTTTCTCGCTCGACAATTTCAATGTTCCGGCGTTGTTTAGCAGGGTCGTCGGGCAAAAAAGCCCAAATGCTTCGTATTGTGTTTCGAATGGAAGGTTCGCATTCTGTGGAGCCGAATTGTATTTGTAATTACTCAAGAGACTTGGAATATGCAGTCTTGAAATCCGTTATGTCGATCGTTCAAGTGGATTTTTCCACCCTGGCGCAGTCCCCGCTTCCACGACTGGTCAGGGGAGGTTTTCAGTCGGCTCAGACCGGTGCCTGTGTGGTACGAAAACCAGCATACTTACCTGGCACAGGGGATACCGTGATCACGAAGGCGGTTCCCCCAGGGCGAGGCTCACCATTGCACTCCGGTGTTGCTGACCCTTGCGATTACCCCAAATGTGGGTAACTCGGGTGCGTAATTTTTGGTAGCGGGGGACTGCGTTCGCGCTATCCCCCTCACAATATCCCATCAAATCAGGAAACACACACCATGTCATACTACGCGCTGGTAAATGTCGACCTCTATTCGCGTCTTCCTCTATTCTCAATCAACTTTCGCTCTTCCTTCAGCTAAGACATGTTAGGTCAGTACGTTGCAAGCTCGGCTCCCTCTACCTCTTGTCCACAGCGAGATGCATTCGCCGGCTGATGGCTTCGGAGACCGACCTCCACCCAAATTTTCTTGGTGATTCGCACGTGCTTGCTCTGAGCCGAGCCCATTCTCTCACTCAGGTCAAAACAGCGATTATGCTGCAATCAATGCGAGATCAGATCATGACAACTTCCTAAATAGCAATTGCACGCGATATTTCACCTCTGCGCCAATCTTAGCCTCTAGTCCTTAGTACGTACGTTATGTTTTCACTTTGAAAGCGAACTAATTCCTCAAAAAGTCACTCGATTACAGCGATTCGACAACTCTGCGCAGATTAGCTCGCGTCCGCCTCTTCTTCTCCATCAAAGCTAGCATACCTATCACGCTTTCAGGTGGTCGACCGAAATTTCATTCCCATACTCTGGAAAAAAAAATAAAGATTGGCAAAGTCAGTAGTGAGGGTTGTGTTGAACATAGAAACGCGATTTTTAGCTGAAGGTTGGCTTCGTGCCATTCGATATAGAATAAACAATGCGTAATGTTGGCGAGTTACTCGTTCATATGTGTTTTCTTGAGGAACAGTTTGGGTACGCCGACGTTTGTGGAAGGCAACGGATTACTCATCGATGAACAGATTGGTGGAGCACCCTCTCATTGTGTAGGGAGCCATTCTAAAAAGTCTCATTAGCATTTTCTCTCCATCCTTGCCGACGAAACTCCGCAAAAGAACTGTTACTCCACTGTCGATCACGAGAGCCCCTCGTCAAATTTTAAACGGGATTTTTGATACGAAGCGCTGCGGTTGAATTTTTTTTCGAGTGCTGCGAATTTCACATTGATGATACGTTTCAGTTTGTCGGCATTGCTTCGATGTGCATTCGTGTTGCCTAACCTCTAATTCTTCTTGAAAAACTCGAACGTTGATGCATTTGCCGGAGATGCTGAGCGGTTGTGGTCGGATCTAGAACAGTCTTCACGTTAGCTCCGAATTCAGCGCTGCCATCCCGGCACGTTGAGTGCTGTGGGTGTGTGGAAATCTACTTGAGTTGGTCCTGGCGCTAGAAGTGAGCGCGGCGGGGTGTTCAGTGTTCTGGAGGTGGGCGTCGCATGGTGGGGTGTAGGCTATGACCATACTCCAAAGGATCATTTCTATAGTATGTTGTCATTATCCTAGAGCTACGACTCTATCCCTATGCCGCGATGACGAGTTCAGCGTGCAGTCCTGAGCGAGAAACTGCTCACGAGAGATCCTTCTCTCCGTGAGTCTGATGACCGTTCCTAGTTCTTCTTCAGGACTAGGAGGGACTGTCCGCCGGCTGAGCGGTTAGGGTATACTTTTTATCCGTCCCTCATTAGGGACTCAAAAACTCTCATCACAGCAATGGTTGTCGCCGACTCGCTCATCTCGTGTCAAGTGGAGGGAGGGGGTGGGTGTGCCTGAAATTTGTTCGCAGCTCGCTCAGATTTAATCGTGTGCTCAGCTTGCGCGTGTCGTGATGCGATAAGTGTTTTTCGCGGAGGAAATTTCGTTGTAGCACCCAATTTAGCCTGTCGCATTGACAAAGGCATGGCGGACGTTTATCACTACATGTAGTCATTTCGTGTACGTGGACAAAAATATCGCTGCAAATGAAATCGAAGCGTTGCTCAACCTCACAGATCTAGACTCAAGTGGTATTCGCCTGAAAAGTTATAACTGCGAGCTTTACACGTTGTCAGTTATTCATTTTATCGCGTTGGCAGAACGACTGCTAATTTTTGTTGAAAATTTGCATTAATATCAGTGTGTTCTCTCAAATTTCAAAGAAATTTCGTTTACGACGATGTACGAACACGTCCTGCCTATGATGGATTTGTCTTTGAAAGTTACGAATGATAATCTTCTGGAGAGGCCTCTGCTGCTGCTGATGCGTGTGTTTGTGTGCTCTCACGTTAGTCAGTCTGATATTGAAAGCTTCCCGCATTATTTCTATTGCGAACGTGTTGAGGTCATTTTGTATGCTCTCGGTTGATTTTTTGGTGGACTGTGTGATTGATAGTTTTTTTTGTTGTTGTTTGAATCGGAGCCATCTTCTTCATTCCACGTCCGTTCGTAGTTTCTTGATTGCGCAGGGGTGTGTCCAGCAATGTGCGCCCAGATGAGATGTGCGCGAGCATCTGGAAAAGTTCGAAAATGAGGTTAGTATTATAAGTGTTATTTTAGATGTGTTATTTTCGTGGACCGATCCCGGAGGTAGTGCAATACCGGGCCGATCCGCGGCAAAGGTGGAGCAAGCTCCTAGCACTTCGCCATGATCCAAAAATCAGTTTAATATCGTTGACCCCACATGGGGGTCGTATCAGATATTAAGCTGATAAGAACAGATACTACACTTTGATCTTAGCCAAAAGGCCGAGAAGCGATAACTCCATTTTAATTTAGACGTTAGAGGGCTTTACTTGACTGATCATTTGCTCCGAATTTAAAAATTGAGAGATAACTCGTCTGCTTGAAATGGAAGGTTGAGAGTCTGGGCTTGTACTGTCTGCTGCATTCAGTCGGCTCGGTTTCATTTCCAGAGCGTTTCTATTTATTTTTTTTATTTGATAGACGCAAAAAGTTTCTACCTGGTTTGAAATAGGTTTGGAATATTTTTCAAATGATCCACGTCGAATCGGTTGTCAACTTGATATCAGCCCACCGGCGCGAGAAAGAAAGAAAGAAAGCAAGCAAACAAAGAACAGGGCAGAAAGAACAGTCACCAAGACGAACTTCTAGAAATTTCACTCCTGTCAAGCTGTGGTACAGAATGGAAAGAGTAGAGCTACGAGAGGATTTCGTCCTATTCGGATGAATTCGTGTTTCTTTATCCACGCAATTGCTGTAACGTAGGACCATTTTTCTCGCTCGACAATTTCAATGTTCCGGCGTTGTTTAGCAGGGTCGTCGGGCAAAAAAGCCCAAATGCTTCGTATTGTGTTTCGAATGGAAGGTTCGCATTCTGTGGAGCCGAATTGTATTTGTAATTACTCAAGAGACTTGGAATATGCAGTCTTGAAATCCGTTATGTCGATCGTTCAAGTGGATTTTTCCACCCTGGCGCAGTCCCCGCTTCCACGACTGGTCAGGGGAGGTTTTCAGTCGGCTCAGACCGGTGCCTGTGTGGTACGAAAACCAGCATACTTACCTGGCACAGGGGATACCGTGATCACGAAGGCGGTTCCCCCAGGGCGAGGCTCACCATTGCACTCCGGTGTTGCTGACCCTTGCGATTACCCCAAATGTGGGTAACTCGGGTGCGTAATTTTTGGTAGCGGGGGACTGCGTTCGCGCTATCCCCCTCACAATATCCCATCAAATCAGGAAACACACACCATGTCATACTACGCGCTGGTAAATGTCGACCTCTATTCGCGTCTTCCTCTATTCTCAATCAACTTTCGCTCTTCCTTCAGCTAAGACATGTTAGGTCAGTACGTTGCAAGCTCGGCTCCCTCTACCTCTTGTCCACAGCGAGATGCATTCGCCGGCTGATGGCTTCGGAGACCGACCTCCACCCAAATTTTCTTGGTGATTCGCACGTGCTTGCTCTGAGCCGAGCCCATTCTCTCACTCAGGTCAAAACAGCGATTATGCTGCAATCAATGCGAGATCAGATCATGACAACTTCCTAAATAGCAATTGCACGCGATATTTCACCTCTGCGCCAATCTTAGCCTCTAGTCCTGAGTATGTACGTTATGTTTTCACTTTGAAAGCGAACTAATTCCTCAAAAAGTCACTCGATTACAGCGATTCGACAACTCTGCGCAGATTAGCTCGCGTCCGCCTCTTCTTCTCCATCAAAGCTAGCATACCTATCACGCTTTCAGGTGGTCGACCGAAATTTCACTCCCATACTCTGGAAAAAAAAATAAAGATTGGCAAAGTCAGTAGTGAGGGTTGTGTTGAACATAGAAACGCGATTTTTAGCTGAAGGTTGGCTTCGTGCCATTCGATATAGAATAAACAATGCGTAATGTTGGCGAGTTACTCGTTCATATGTGTTTTCTTGAGGAACAGTTTGGGTACGCCGACGTTTGTGGAAGGCAACGGATTACTCATCGATGAACAGATTGGTGGAGCACCCTCTCATTGTGTAGGGAGCCATTCTAAAAAGTCTCATTAGCATTTTCTCTCCATCCTTGCCGACGAAACTCCGCAAAAGAACTGTTACTCCACTGTCGATCACGAGAGCCCCTCGTCAAATTTTAAACGGGATTTTTGATACGAAGCGCTGCGGTTGAATTTTTTTTCGAGTGCTGCGAATTTCACATTGATGATACGTTTCAGTTTGTCGGCATTGCTTCGATGTGCATTCGTGTTGCCTAACCTCTAATTCTTCTTGAAAAACTCGAACGTTGATGCATTTGCCGGAGATGCTGAGCGGTTGTGGTCGGATCTAGAACAGTCTTCACGTTAGCTCCGAATTCAGCGCTGCCATCCCGGCACGTTGAGTGCTGTGGGTGTGTGGAAATCTACTTGAGTTGGTCCTGGCGCTAGAAGTGAGCGCGGCGGGGTGTTCAGTGTTCTGGAGGTGGGCGTCGCATGGTGGGGTGTAGGCTATGACCATACTCCAAAGGATCATTTCTATAGTATGTTGTCATTATCCTAGAGCTACGACTCTATCCCTATGCCGCGATGACGAGTTCAGCGTGCAGTCCTGAGCGAGAAACTGCTCACGAGAGATCCTTCTCTCCGTGAGTCTGATGACCGTTCCTAGTTCTTCTTCAGGACTAGGAGGGACTGTCCGCCGGCTGAGCGGTTAGGGTATACTTTTTATCCGTCCCTCATTAGGGACTCAAAAACTCTCATCACAGCAATGGTTGTCGCCGACTCGCTCATCTCGTGTCAAGTGGAGGGAGGGGGTGGGTGTGCCTGAAATTTGTTCGCAGCTCGCTCAGATTTAATCGTGTGCTCAGCTTGCGCGTGTCGTGATGCGATAAGTGTTTTTCGCGGAGGAAATTTCGTTGTAGCACCCAATTTAGCCTGTCGCATTGACAAAGGCATGGCGGACGTTTATCACTACATGTAGTCATTTCGTGTACGTGGACAAAAATATCGCTGCAAATGAAATCGAAGCGTTGCTCAACCTCACAGATCTAGACTCAAGTGGTATTCGCCTGAAAAGTTATAACTGCGAGCTTTACACGTTGTCAGTTATTCATTTTATCGCGTTGGCAGAACGACTGCTAATTTTTGTTGAAAATTTGCATTAATATCAGTGTGTTCTCTCAAATTTCAAAGAAATTTCGTTTACGACGATGTACGAACACGTCCTGCCTATGATGGATTTGTCTTTGAAAGTTACGAATGATAATCTTCTGGAGAGGCCTCTGCTGCTGCTGATGCGTGTGTTTGTGTGCTCTCACGTTAGTCAGTCTGATATTGAAAGCTTCCCGCATTATTTCTATTGCGAACGTGTTGAGGTCATTTTGTATGCTCTCGGTTGATTTTTTGGTGGACTGTGTGATTGATAGTTTTTTTTTGTTGTTGTTTGAATCGGAGCCATCTTCTTCATTCCACGTCCGTTCGTAGTTTCTTGATTGCGCAGGGGTGTGTCCAGCAATGTGCGCCCAGATGAGATGTGCGCGAGCATCTGGAAAAGTTCGAAAATGAGGTTAGTATTATAAGTGTTATTTTAGATGTGTTATTTTCGTGGACCGATCCCGGAGGTAGTGCAATACCGGGCCGATCCGCGGCAAAGGTGGAGCAAGCTCCTAGCACTTCGCCATGATCCAAAAATCAGTTTAATATCGTTGACCCCACATGGGGGTCGTATCAGATATTAAGCTGATAAGAACAGATACTACACTTTGATCTTAGCCAAAAGGCCGAGAAGCGATAACTCCATTTTAATTTAGACGTTAGAGGGCTTTACTTGACTGATCATTTGCTCCGAATTTAAAAATTGAGAGATAACTCGTCTGCTTGAAATGGAAGGTTGAGAGTCTGGGCTTGTACTGTCTGCTGCATTCAGTCGGCTCGGTTTCATTTCCAGAGCGTTTCTATTTATTTTTTTTATTTGATAGACGCAAAAAGTTTCTACCTGGTTTGAAATAGGTTTGGAATATTTTTCAAATGATCCACGTCGAATCGGTTGTCAACTTGATATCAGCCCACCGGCGCGAGAAAGAAAGAAAGAAAGCAAGCAAACAAAGAACAGGGCAGAAAGAACAGTCACCAAGACGAACTTCTAGAAATTTCACTCCTGTCAAGCTGTGGTACAGAATGGAAAGAGTAGAGCTACGAGAGGATTTCGTCCTATTCGGATGAATTCGTGTTTCTTTATCCACGCAATTGCTGTAACGTAGGACCATTTTTCTCGCTCGACAATTTCAATGTTCCGGCGTTGTTTAGCAGGGTCGTCGGGCAAAAAAGCCCAAATGCTTCGTATTGTGTTTCGAATGGAAGGTTCGCATTCTGTGGAGCCGAATTGTATTTGTAATTACTCAAGAGACTTGGAATATGCAGTCTTGAAATCCGTTATGTCGATCGTTCAAGTGGATTTTTCCACCCTGGCGCAGTCCCCGCTTCCACGACTGGTCAGGGGAGGTTTTCAGTCGGCTCAGACCGGTGCCTGTGTGGTACGAAAACCAGCATACTTACCTGGCACAGGGGATACCGTGATCACGAAGGCGGTTCCCCCAGGGCGAGGCTCACCATTGCACTCCGGTGTTGCTGACCCTTGCGATTACCCCAAATGTGGGTAACTCGGGTGCGTAATTTTTGGTAGCGGGGGACTGCGTTCGCGCTATCCCCCTCACAATATCCCATCAAATCAGGAAACACACACCATGTCATACTACGCGCTGGTAAATGTCGACCTCTATTCGCGTCTTCCTCTATTCTCAATCAACTTTCGCTCTTCCTTCAGCTAAGACATGTTAGGTCAGTACGTTGCAAGCTCGGCTCCCTCTACCTCTTGTCCACAGCGAGATGCATTCGCCGGCTGATGGCTTCGGAGACCGACCTCCACCCAAATTTTCTTGGTGATTCGCACGTGCTTGCTCTGAGCCGAGCCCATTCTCTCACTCAGGTCAAAACAGCGATTATGCTGCAATCAATGCGAGATCAGATCATGACAACTTCCTAAATAGCAATTGCACGCGATATTTCACCTCTGCGCCAATCTTAGCCTCTAGTCCTTAGTACGTACGTTATGTTTTCACTTTGAAAGCGAACTAATTCCTCAAAAAGTCACTCGATTACAGCGATTCGACAACTCTGCGCAGATTAGCTCGCGTCCGCCTCTTCTTCTCCATCAAAGCTAGCATACCTATCACGCTTTCAGGTGGTCGACCGAAATTTCATTCCCATACTCTGGAAAAAAAAATAAAGATTGGCAAAGTCAGTAGTGAGGGTTGTGTTGAACATAGAAACGCGATTTTTAGCTGAAGGTTGGCTTCGTGCCATTCGATATAGAATAAACAATGCGTAATGTTGGCGAGTTACTCGTTCATATGTGTTTTCTTGAGGAACAGTTTGGGTACGCCGACGTTTGTGGAAGGCAACGGATTACTCATCGATGAACAGATTGGTGGAGCACCCTCTCATTGTGTAGGGAGCCATTCTAAAAAGTCTCATTAGCATTTTCTCTCCATCCTTGCCGACGAAACTCCGCAAAAGAACTGTTACTCCACTGTCGATCACGAGAGCCCCTCGTCAAATTTTAAACGGGATTTTTGATACGAAGCGCTGCGGTTGAATTTTTTTTCGAGTGCTGCGAATTTCACATTGATGATACGTTTCAGTTTGTCGGCATTGCTTCGATGTGCATTCGTGTTGCCTAACCTCTAATTCTTCTTGAAAAACTCGAACGTTGATGCATTTGCCGGAGATGCTGAGCGGTTGTGGTCGGATCTAGAACAGTCTTCACGTTAGCTCCGAATTCAGCGCTGCCATCCCGGCACGTTGAGTGCTGTGGGTGTGTGGAAATCTACTTGAGTTGGTCCTGGCGCTAGAAGTGAGCGCGGCGGGGTGTTCAGTGTTCTGGAGGTGGGCGTCGCATGGTGGGGTGTAGGCTATGACCATACTCCAAAGGATCATTTCTATAGTATGTTGTCATTATCCTAGAGCTACGACTCTATCCCTATGCCGCGATGACGAGTTCAGCGTGCAGTCCTGAGCGAGAAACTGCTCACGAGAGATCCTTCTCTCCGTGAGTCTGATGACCGTTCCTAGTTCTTCTTCAGGACTAGGAGGGACTGTCCGCCGGCTGAGCGGTTAGGGTATACTTTTTATCCGTCCCTCATTAGGGACTCAAAAACTCTCATCACAGCAATGGTTGTCGCCGACTCGCTCATCTCGTGTCAAGTGGAGGGAGGGGGTGGGTGTGCCTGAAATTTGTTCGCAGCTCGCTCAGATTTAATCGTGTGCTCAGCTTGCGCGTGTCGTGATGCGATAAGTGTTTTTCGCGGAGGAAATTTCGTTGTAGCACCCAATTTAGCCTGTCGCATTGACAAAGGCATGGCGGACGTTTATCACTACATGTAGTCATTTCGTGTACGTGGACAAAAATATCGCTGCAAATGAAATCGAAGCGTTGCTCAACCTCACAGATCTAGACTCAAGTGGTATTCGCCTGAAAAGTTATAACTGCGAGCTTTACACGTTGTCAGTTATTCATTTTATCGCGTTGGCAGAACGACTGCTAATTTTTGTTGAAAATTTGCATTAATATCAGTGTGTTCTCTCAAATTTCAAAGAAATTTCGTTTACGACGATGTACGAACACGTCCTGCCTATGATGGATTTGTCTTTGAAAGTTACGAATGATAATCTTCTGGAGAGGCCTCTGCTGCTGCTGATGCGTGTGTTTGTGTGCTCTCACGTTAGTCAGTCTGATATTGAAAGCTTCCCGCATTATTTCTATTGCGAACGTGTTGAGGTCATTTTGTATGCTCTCGGTTGATTTTTTGGTGGACTGTGTGATTGATAGTTTTTTTTTGTTGTTGTTTGAATCGGAGCCATCTTCTTCATTCCACGTCCGTTCGTAGTTTCTTGATTGCGCAGGGGTGTGTCCAGCAATGTGCGCCCAGATGAGATGTGCGCGAGCATCTGGAAAAGTTCGAAAATGAGGTTAGTATTATAAGTGTTATTTTAGATGTGTTATTTTCGTGGACCGATCCCGGAGGTAGTGCAATACCGGGCCGATCCGCGGCAAAGGTGGAGCAAGCTCCTAGCACTTCGCCATGATCCAAAAATCAGTTTAATATCGTTGACCCCACATGGGGGTCGTATCAGATATTAAGCTGATAAGAACAGATACTACACTTTGATCTTAGCCAAAAGGCCGAGAAGCGATAACTCCATTTTAATTTAGACGTTAGAGGGCTTTACTTGACTGATCATTTGCTCCGAATTTAAAAATTGAGAGATAACTCGTCTGCTTGAAATGGAAGGTTGAGAGTCTGGGCTTGTACTGTCTGCTGCATTCAGTCGGCTCGGTTTCATTTCCAGAGCGTTTCTATTTATTTTTTTTATTTGATAGACGCAAAAAGTTTCTACCTGGTTTGAAATAGGTTTGGAATATTTTTCAAATGATCCACGTCGAATCGGTTGTCAACTTGATATCAGCCCACCGGCGCGAGAAAGAAAGAAAGAAAGCAAGCAAACAAAGAACAGGGCAGAAAGAACAGTCACCAAGACGAACTTCTAGAAATTTCACTCCTGTCAAGCTGTGGTACAGAATGGAAAGAGTAGAGCTACGAGAGGATTTCGTCCTATTCGGATGAATTCGTGTTTCTTTATCCACGCAATTGCTGTAACGTAGGACCATTTTTCTCGCTCGACAATTTCAATGTTCCGGCGTTGTTTAGCAGGGTCGTCGGGCAAAAAAGCCCAAATGCTTCGTATTGTGTTTCGAATGGAAGGTTCGCATTCTGTGGAGCCGAATTGTATTTGTAATTACTCAAGAGACTTGGAATATGCAGTCTTGAAATCCGTTATGTCGATCGTTCAAGTGGATTTTTCCACCCTGGCGCAGTCCCCGCTTCCACGACTGGTCAGGGGAGGTTTTCAGTCGGCTCAGACCGGTGCCTGTGTGGTACGAAAACCAGCATACTTACCTGGCACAGGGGATACCGTGATCACGAAGGCGGTTCCCCCAGGGCGAGGCTCACCATTGCACTCCGGTGTTGCTGACCCTTGCGATTACCCCAAATGTGGGTAACTCGGGTGCGTAATTTTTGGTAGCGGGGGACTGCGTTCGCGCTATCCCCCTCACAATATCCCATCAAATCAGGAAACACACACCATGTCATACTACGCGCTGGTAAATGTCGACCTCTATTCGCGTCTTCCTCTATTCTCAATCAACTTTCGCTCTTCCTTCAGCTAAGACATGTTAGGTCAGTACGTTGCAAGCTCGGCTCCCTCTACCTCTTGTCCACAGCGAGATGCATTCGCCGGCTGATGGCTTCGGAGACCGACCTCCACCCAAATTTTCTTGGTGATTCGCACGTGCTTGCTCTGAGCCGAGCCCATTCTCTCACTCAGGTCAAAACAGCGATTATGCTGCAA